>JAHTMV010000055.1:0-1200000 GCA_022315185.1 Agaricus sinodeliciosus | reverse complement strand
CCACGCGTCCAGCACGTTCGTAAATTGTTGACAGATCGGTATACATGTAACCAGGATAGCCCCGACGGCCAGGAACTTCCTCGCGGGCCGCAGAAACCTGAATGCGAATTTTAACACGTGTCCAACCAGTGAATAAGGGAATGGTAAGCAAGCGAACTCACTTCACGCAATGCATCAGCATATGAAGACATATCCGTTAAGATGACCAAAACGTGTTTTTCAAGTTGGTATGCATAGTACTCTGCAGTAGTAAGTGCCAATCGAGGCGTGATGATACGTTCAATAGTGGGGTCATTTGCAAGATTGAGGAAGAGTGTGACGCGGTCCAAACTTCCGTTGGACTCGAAGTCCTCCTTGAAGAAACGTGCTGTCTCCATGTTCACACCCATAGCAGCGAACACGACCGAGAAATTGTCTTCGTGACCATCATGGACATCTTTTGTGGGACCCTTGACAAGGCCAGCTTGACGCACGATTTGGGCCGCGATCTAGCATAATGATAAACGCGAGTTAGATTATGACACTAAGGACGGACGTGCCTCGTTGTGAGGTAAACCAGCAGCAGAGAAGATCGGGATCTTTTGACCACGGGCAATTGAATTCATAACATCTATCGTTGATATACCCGTTTGAATCATTTCTTCAGGATAGATCCGCGAGCAAGGGTTAATTGGGGAACCTGAAGATTTGGAAAACGTTGAGTGATCATGCTCAGAGCGATATGCACGTAAGACTTACCGTTGATATCTAGGTAATCTTCCGCAAAGACTTTGGGACCTTGATCGATGGGATTTCCTGAACCATTGAAAATACGACCCAGCATGTCTTCTGCTACAGGTAGTTTCATGCTACTTCCAGTGAACTCAACATGGGTAGCCTTTACGTCCACGCCTGAAGTACCCTCAAACACCTGCACAATAGCTTTCTTTCCCTGCACCTCAAGAACCTGGCCACCACGTTTTGAGCCGTCAGGCAGGGTTAGTTGTACAATTTCATTATAAGAAGGAAACTGGGCGTTATCTCGGTTAGTCAAAAGCTCCCCGGGCAATGCATTCTTTGCACCTTGACATTATCCAGAACGACTAAGGGTCTGGGCGATATGAGCCGCAGTGCCCAGACCACGCAATGGCCATTACTCACCCGTTGATAGCGGATACAGTTCTATAGTCTGGATACAATCAGACAACATTTCGACCTTCCAGATTCAATAGCACATACCGAGGTGAGGCTGGACTCGGTATTCCTTGGTAACTGCAGCAGCATTGATGCGCGCCAGATCCTGGTCGCTTATGCGAGGATCGGACATGATTTTCAGATAGATTTTGGGAGCACCAGATAAGAGAGGATGTGGGTTACAATGATAATTCTGGCTCAGGAAATAGAGGAAACTGCAGCCGACTCCAGACGCAGTATGCAGTCAGTGCCTTGGTTTCCCACGGTCTCTTTTCTACTCTACTCTACTGCGCCAGCTAAAAGTGATGCTACCAGTCTCTGAGACGCGTCTTTGGCCACCTCTGCATTGTCAGAAGACCTGTCGCATGATGCCGTTAGAACACCAATAATGAACGCTCAACGAATACACCTACCATTCAGTTTCTAATAGGATTTCTTCTGCTTCTTCTTCGATCTCTAGAGCGTCAGTACCCTGCAAGAAGAGATATAGATATTCGGCGGTGTCGGCGCGGATCTGTTTGCAGATCGTAAGAAGTCAGCCTATGCACGCTTTGAACACGAGGTATTGGATCGCTTACGCGTGGGTATGGATGAACAAGGAAATCTGAAAGGCAAGAAATGGCTCGCCGTGATACCGCTTCTATAGCGATAAGATTGACCGTTCTGCGCGGAATTGTTAATGGTAACATCCTAGTTGAGCCTAAAAAGAAAGTGAATACATTTTCATGGATTCTTGTATTCTCTGAACATTCTTAAATCGGTCGACATTTCTAGTGACAAGATCCAACAGTGCGGACAATCTGATATAAAATTCTGCATCAGATCTCCGCGCAGCCTGCCACATTTAACTTACTTCTTTACCCCTAGGGGGGTGTCGGCAAGGGACAGAAGGGCATCAGCCTCCAGAAGAATGGTCAAGGTTTGGAGCACGGGAACCACAACAGAGTTTAAGGTAGCATTGGCCTTGGCAACACCCATGACATCAGTCAGCAAATCCGTAAGACTATAGCCTTCGTCATCGGAAGCTGGAAGGGATTTGGCAAATGCTGACATGCTCCTTGCAGCAGGTCGATGCTGTGAATCAAATTCAGCTAGAGTAAGAAGAGAAAGGAAGGAAAGAACGGCATATACGGACCGTGCCCTCAGTCTTGCATCCAATACTTAATATCAACCCCTTCAATACAAGCGGCTGGAACTCGGGAATTGTGACAAGTTTAACAGCGCGGGGAAAAAGCCATGCGCCATTTGCCCAATCTGGTGATTCATCACGCTCTGATTCCCTGGCAAGCCAAGAAGGAAGAGTTGTGTCCATCATGGAGAAGTTTTCTTCAAAGAAGGACAGACCAGGCAGGGACCAAACACATTCTCCGGACTTGACGGGTGGCAACCTTAGCAATCTAGAGAAACAGATCCCTGCCTCCTGTCGAACGTTATCCAATCTTTCCACACCCTGCTTCAGGATCCCAGCGACAGCATGTTGGTATTTTGGAAGGGGTAAGTATTCTTCAAAGTTCTCCATGGAAGCCGCGACAGCGAATAAATCGCTGATGCAAGAAGTCAGCCCTTGAACACAAGCTATGCGGACCCACGACCCAATGTCACCACGCTCATCGATCGTGTAATCATCTAACCCGGAAAGAAGGCTATCAACAATACTTTGTACCATAGGAGGAGACAAGCCTAGTAGTGAGTGAGCTTAAGAGTGCATCCAGAAAAGTGGGCTCACTATTGGTAAGATTGTGTGAGAGTGTGTGTAATATTCGAGGAAGCGCTCGGTAGCTGTTTCTGCGAACCTCGATAACGGCTCTGGACTGCTCTCAATTAGATCGACGAATGGACCTCGAAAAACCTACTCACAGACACTTTGGTTTGATCTAACAGATAGCCCAACGAGGGAGAAAGACTCTTTTGGCATTTATTATAGTCAATAAGCCCTAGAACGTTCGCAAGACTTTGTTGAAAAATCGGTAGACCAGGTTTAAGGTCCTTAATCAACCTTTGACAAATTCAGTTCATCATGTGGGTACTTACGCCAAATAAATACTCACCTTCTGATATCATCCGATAGATCCTCTCTCTCACTTATGGCTGCATATGCAGCAGCAGCAGCAGCTTGTACAGTTTCAAGCCTGTAACGTAGACCATGATCTATGATTTTCTTCCAATCCGGAACAGAAGATTGTTCCTTGAGTTCGATCTCTGCGAGGGTAATAGCGTTGCCTATCAATTGACAAGCAGCAGCAACCACAGTTCCGTTGCGAGAGCCGAATATGACATCTTTGTCGACGAATGACAAGTAGGAGAATGTCTTTGGGTATAGTGAGACTTCGAACTTATAAAGCGGGCTCAAACTAACCTCTCTCAGTAAACGGTCTCGAATCTCAGAGTCATCCAAGTCTCGATAAGCAGCCGAGATTTCACTCAATGCCAGCAAAGCACCCTGAACATCACAAATGTCATACGATTTCAATAACTCCGCCTGACATATTTTTCTCAGTACTCGTTGGTTTGAATACTGGATGAATTGTACATACCGTCCTCCAAGTGATATTGGGACCGAGTCCAAGAAGATTAAGCTTGCATATCTCCCGAAGTGACTTAGAACCTATTTCCCTCATCCCTACATCCCAATGTCGCAACACGACATGGAGAAGATGATCAATAAGATACGGTCTATACTCCAGATGTCTGTAATAACGAGTGTGAGCCTATGTGCAGGCAGAATAGAGATCATAGACGCAAAGACTAACTGTGCTACTTGAGGTGCAGCCACGATAAAGGCGTGTTGTCTGCTACTAATGGCGTAAAAATCAGTCTTCCTTAATACATCGATTCCGTGAGGGAACAACCCCTTGTAAGAGTCATCAGCAGTAACTGGGGAACAGTTGTTTGAGAAAACTCACGGTTCTTCCTACGTGCTCCTGGAATGCGGCACTGGCAGCACGACGAATATGTATCTCCCGATCGAACAGCGCAACCGTTACTAATTTCCGAGCCAAATCGTTAGAGTAGGGTTGAAGCGAGGTTAAATCATGACTTCTAGCAAGTGACCATAACACGTATGCGGCGGCATCGCGAACGTTGGAACCTATCGAGTGGGAGCCCTTACGAAGGTCGAAGTATAATGCCTTCGATATCCAATCCATAAGGATTGAAAGTTGATTTGAATCCACCAAACTTCGCCTGGCCATTTCGGCGCACGCAAGAGTTGCACCATGCCAAGTGTTTTCTGCAATTGAAGGAAGATCATATACAGCAGCGGCCGCAGCGGAATGAATGCTGAACATATCCATGACATTTCCAAGGATTTGGGAAGCAAAACCGTGGGGAAGGCGCTCTGCTATTCGAGCGACTCCCTTTGCTGAGGACCAGCGAACAATGCTATCCTAAAGCAAGTTCAGATCCGGTGACATCTGTGTACACCACCCCCACCTTGTCTTGAAGACAATCGAATAGATACTGGAGGAGGGTTTCAACGACTTCAGGTATCTCATGTTCTCCAATCCCGGTTTCGTGCTCATTTGTTGTTGACAAAGAGCCGTCCAGCATGCGTCCCCTCTTCCTGACTCTTGGCGGAGGAAGCATACGTACCGCCATTCTCGATATAAGCTTGGCACGCAATTTGCGGAGGATCGTATTCGTAACGAAGATTGATCCTTCATTTAAACATTCAATAATGTCCAAGTATTCTGGTATGAGGTCTAGGACTTGATCCACAGAGCCTGATTTGACGATTTCATTGATAACCTGTAGAGACCCTATAGCCTGAAGATTGATCAGAAAGGGAAAATTATTCAAAGGTATCATATTCTTACGGTGATGACATCTACTCCCTGCGTACGAACTTGTATGTTAAAGGAACGAACAAACTCTGGAAATGCATATTTGATGTCCTTCCTATCAATGGCACATCAGCACTAAGGAGAAAGTACGTATAATAGACCCACCGCATATAAAGGCGCGACAAGAGTAAGGCAGCACCGTCCCTTTCCAGTCCCGCCTTACCCAGGTAAGTCTTCCCAATGAGCTCCAATGAGCGAGCAGCATGACCAGGTTCCGATTCATCATCGAACTGGGCAAGGTCAAAGGGAAGCATGGAAACGAGAGATAGCCAGAGCATCATGATATAGCGGAGAGCCCATAACGAATGATGTTGCACGATACCCTCTTGCATTAACATGAAATTTAACGCGATGGGCAAATCCGCAATTTCGTGAGGGAAGAACCGTACTGTATGAAATTATGACTTCCTGAAAGGCGATCTGACAAGTTTTACAAACCGATAATTTTGTAACCCCTGAACTTGACGTATCCATACAGGATTAAGCACAAACGTTCAACCCTTCTCGTTGAAGGAGCTTTTCTCGAAACGCTGGAGTAATCACGGACGAAACCCTTGAACTTATTGATGACGGGTGAAAGCAATGATTCCAGAAAAGGGTCGAGGAGGTATGACTGTTCTTGATAATCGTTGAGCTGGCCGGAGAAATAAGCTCGTTCTCAGGTCATCACAGTTGCATTTGGGACGTACGATAACACTGAGCTTGCTAACTAACAGCACTTCCTTTTTGTCCAGTTCTGAGTTGGGTTCGTCGAATAGATCCTGGTTTACGAGGGTGTTCTGAATTTGCACATATTCATCGTGTCTCTCGAACGTCGCGTACGATCGATCTTTTTCATGTGCCATGGGACTATGGATTCATAACCTGAAATCGCTCGCAGCCGACAGAACTACAAACGGATCAAACTCCGATGTTGTTGTTTATCGGCAACCACCACCCACAACGAATATGGAACCAGCTCGGCGCGGTCTAAAGCGTAAAAGGGATGCTCTGGAAGACTCTACGGCAAGTCCGTTGCCTCGGCTAGATAATACAAATAGACTAACTTGCAAGATCTAGGGCGGCGATTCGAAAATCATAGGCAAACTCGTACGTCGTGCATGGCTCAAGAAGTAAATGTTTTTATTCGTCGTCTTGCAGTACCATGGGATGAAAGAGGTCAAGAAAGCAGCTAAAAAAGCCAAGACTTTTGAAACACAAAGACTTGTCAAGAAGCTAAAGGGTTTAAGGTGCGCATTATTATCCTGACGCAGGCTGCCTTACCCAAATTTAATCTCGACAGGAAAAATGAAGCTGTTGGTTCGGATATCGCAGAACATGAGGCACAGTTACACATAATCAAAGTGTGCTTCTCTGCCACCTGTTAAGCTACTGGCTACTGACATTATTGCAAGACTGTTGATCATGAAGTTTTCGCTAACATCGCCATAAAGTCGAAATTCGCAAAGGATCATCTATTGTCACGACATGAGGCTGTCAATGAAGCGTTATCCCAAGAAGTCGGGAATAAAGTGCTATCGATTGCTCCTCTGGACGGCATCACCGGAAAAGCTTACAGTCGGTTGCTCAGTTCCAAGGTGCTAGCCGCCGAAGTTAGTTCGCTGTGCCGAGTCCTACATGATCTTTTAGACCCTGAGGTCAAGAATTGTGCTGAGACAAACAACCGTGTCGCACCGAATGTCCGCGAAGCAACCAAGAATGTCATGCCGGGGAAAATAGCACCTTCGAAGTTGATCACCGTCGCGGACTCAGAGGCCAACTCTTATCTCGGCCTGGAGAAGGTTGCACAGGGGGAGTCAGGGATAGAGAACGATGACCGTTCTTATATCACCAATGAGGAATTGTCCTCTGCCGAGGAAGGTGACTCGAAGTATCCGCAAACCGAAAGCAGTGAAGATGACGATGGGGACGATGACGATGATCCTTCGATAGTCAACAAGTTTGCACAGCGCGCGGCCAAACCATCTGGCGTGGAATCCACTTTTCTACCATCTCTCTCCGTCGGATTCATTCGAGGTTCGGATGAATCTGATTGGAGCGACGACGAAGCACAGATCGCTGACCCGGGCATAAAGAAAAACCGGAGAGGACAGCGAGCGCGGCGAGCGTACGTGATGGAATCCTATTCATAAGTGATTGTTGATTTGTTCTTAGTATCTGGGAGAAAAAATATGGAAGAAATGCCAACCACAAGAAAAAAGAACTCGAAGCACTGCCTAAATATACCCACCAGTTCCCAGAAGATAACAGGGGTACTCGCCGCGGTCTAGAGCCGAAGTCTGGAAAACAGAAGGACATCCATGGCGGAAACAAGGAACAGACATCCCATTCAACCATCCCACGTTCGGAGGACTCTCACCAACAAACCAACAAATTCGACGAGCGTCCATTGCACCCGTCATGGGTAGCCAAACGCCAAATGAAAGAAAAGCAAACCTTAGGCATGGTACCAAGCCAAGGGACCAAAATCAAGTTCGCAGACTAGCACGATTCCGGGGTATTTACTATTATAGTGCAATGAACGATAATTGAACTGCCTCAGACCCTTTTTAATTAAACAGGATATAGACGCTCGGTGCACAAACGTCATGTGGACTTCATTGCGCAAGAATGCTTCTTACGGCCTTTTAACCTGCACTCTCTGCAACACCAACTGTCCCCACACTTCCCGCACTGAGGAAAGCCATCTCCCTCCAGATTGCATGTCGAACAAACGCTTTTCTTTACGTAAAACCTAGAACGTTGCTCTAGGCCAGCCAGGATGGGATGAAGATCATGAGGACGGATTTGCGAACCCACGCGTGTTCGTATTCGTGTACACGAACGTGAACGTTTTCGGGCTCTCCGGAGCGTCCTTTGAGGTGGAGGAGAAGGTGAACGCGAACCTGAGGGCAGAGATAATGACCGCGTTATGAAAGGTGTAGATGGCGAGGAGGATGGTTCTCCTTCCCATTCATTCCTGGGGGATGTCGAAACTGTTCCGCGAGAAATACGTGGATGCATAACCGGAAGGAATGTGCGCAAGACTGCGACCGCAGGAGTGTTGGGTACGAATGAACCACAGGCCAGGTGGCTTTTGAAAGAATTAGATTCAACGACTGTAGCCTGGGCTTTTGGGGATTCGGGACTGGGTCTCTCTGAGGTCCCCGGTTTTAGCGAGAGGAGGGACATTGTTCTAGACCGTCCCCGGTGATGTTGGCCTTGAGTGGATTGTGGAACAGCCTGGTGGCCTATCAGTGTGGATGCAAGACGGCAAAAAAAAAGGTCACCGAAGAGGGGCTGGTGGAAGTGGGGAAAACGTTAGAAGCACTCATTGGGGGGGGAGGGGGAATACAGCTCTGTACAGTCCATGAGTGTAAAATTTTATATGTTCGCTTGGTCTCTTAATTCCCAGAGTTACATAAATAGTAAAGGTGAGTCAGATAGAGAGATAAAACGGTCGACTCACGAGAAGTCGGGTAGATGTATCTAGCGAGAGGGGGAAAGAGTTGACTTATATAAATGTGACTGCCTCAAGATGACATGAACCGATGGCCTGGATATGGATCCTGGCAAGCCCCATAAATGGTTACGGGATGAAATCCGGGTTTTGCGTCATATCTGCAGATAGTTAGAATATACAAACGTAAAACACGTAAACCCTTGGTTTCAACGGAGCACTTGTACTCACAGAACTTTCAAATTGTGGTGCAGAACGACATGAAAATGGCACAGAGGTGACAAAACGTTGTCTTTCAGCAGAGCTCGGAGGGAGCACACGATTACCCCAATGACCGCACAGCAGTCAAGTTTAGATCAACCGATGAGGCCCCAGATTGATGATCAAAGGTTCCTCCTTTCCGCTGGTGCTGATGATTTCGTGGCACACGACCGGATAATCCGAGAGCTGATTGGTTAGGATCCTGCAAAGTTCCTACGTTCCGATTCATGGAGGAAGAGTAAGGGGCGTCACACGACATCGAATGCCCGGTGTCGTCGAACCTTCGACCACGGTAACCGAGGCAGAGCCGCAATAGAACCCTAGCCCAGGCTCACCGGCATTTTCGAGGCTAACCTCGAGGAATATTGAAGTCGGTTCATCACGTACTATGATCGCGGGAGCTAGCACACCACCGCTAGAAAAATCAGCTAGAAAATTTGCTAGCGCATTAGAACGGCCGCCAAAGGACAGATGTGAAGAATGTACCGTACCTCTGCTCCTTCTTGTACCCACACTTGCGCTCTAGTCCACGCACGTTCGTGCTCGATGGCAGATGTCAGGGACTGACTTTATATTTAGAACACCGCTTTGAGTGAGAACGGTTATTTTGGTGTCAAGCTTACAATGTTACTTGATATATTTATACTATGTACATCGTATATTCCGTCGTGATTCTCTCGCAGAAGAAACAGCTCTGGCCTTTTTTCGCTCATCTTGAAGTGGCGTCCTGAACAGGAATAGAGCCCGTCGAGGATTTACCTGCCCATGATATGAATGGGATGCACGATACGCTACCAAGCGGGTCGAGTAAATCAGCAGCCGTCGGACCACCGGAACGATCTATGCATGCAGCCCACATTCTTCTTCCGAACTCGGTTACACAGCTAATTTACATACACTCATAATTCATGGGCAAAAAACCTTCTCTATACAGCGACAGAGAGGTTGTATGCGCCGCGTATTCAAGGAATAAAGAGCAGAAGAATAGAACAAAGCAAACGCGGTAACCCGGTGACTTTATCGGCGATAAATAGAAAACTTTGTAGGCCAATGTCATTGATTCAATCACGGCATAGTCAACGTCCCGGCGATTTCTATCTCCAAGAAGTGGGTACGATTCGAGATCTGGTTCAAGCTGGAGGCATGTTACTGAACTTCCCGAAGAGTGGGTGTTTTTTCCGTAATCACTCGTGTTCCGGATCAGGATATCGGAGCGAGCAAAGAATACTTGATAAGATTATCGAGGAAACATTTTTTAATACACAATTGGTTCAGGGAAAGATTACTGTACTTAGTGTCGTGTTATGTGCTCGCCTAATCTGCGCATCTGATGGCGTAAGCTAAATCGTATTGCCCAGGCGGCAAGCTGTACGGCTGAACACTTTGTGGCGTGTAAATAATTGTTGCAATTCTGTTAACTCAGGGCAATGGGAGACATAACTAGGTCGGTGTATGAGCATCGTGAGTAGGCCCGAGGACCATGCACCAGGAGGACGGAGTGCACGCTCGGCTGATCAGTAAGGCAGTGTGGCGGAGTAGACGCGCCCGAGGGGGCAAACACGGGCAAACAGGATTGGAATAATCTTCGCCGGCTCGACACACACGACCACCTGCACCATCCACACCCATTCCGCCCTTTTTCCCCTCGCTCTACCTCTTCCTTTGTCCCGCAGAGTCCATCCATCCAAAGATCTTGCCATCTTACCCCTCGTAATCAATTTTCCCCCCAATAATCCAATCATGGTCTGTATTTTACTGGCTTTCCAACCTCACGAACATTCACCTCTCCACCCCTCAAAAGGGTCAAACACTTTCGTTTCCAGGTAACCAAAACCATAAAAATTGATGTGATCAGTCTTTTGTTTTATCTGTTATCTCATACTTTGCTTTTTCAGTGATTGATAAACTCTCGGAGTCGGGGGAGAATGTACGGTTCCTCTATGCAGTTGCTGATATGCAAGGATGGCGAATCAGTAAGTTCCTTCGTCTCTGCTATCGCATCCCCGACTTTTTCGGGCTTGTTTAGAGACGGCACTCACGCAATGTCTTAGCGATGGAGGATGCCCACGCTGCGGTGCTGGACCTCGACGGGGAAGGCAATGACTCAATAGCATTCTTTGCGGTGTATGATGGGCACGGTGGTGAGAATATATCCTCGACATTCACTCGTCTCATCTCCCGACCACTTATCTTTTTCCAGGTAGTACCGTTGCCAAATATGCAGGGCAGAATGTGCATAAACGTCTAGTTCTTGAAGAAACTTACCAAGAAAAGAATTACGAACTTGCCATGAAGAAAGCATTCCTCGGCATCGATGAAGATCTCCAAGCCAGTATGCGTTTTCCTTTCTTTAGCAGAGTATCGTTCACCTGATGGTCTCCATAAGATCCCGCACATTCAAAAGATCCCTCTGGTTGTACAGCAGTCGCTGCTCTGCTCACTGAGGACAAAATCTATGTCGTACGGTTCCTGTCTTCCTAACGGCGTCTACGCCGATCTGACAGCATCTCTATAGGCCAATGCTGGCGATTCACGGTCTGTCCTCAGCGCTAAGGGTGAAGTGAAGCCTTTAAGTTTTGACCATAAGCCTACGAACGATGGTTCGCTCTTTTTGTACCTTTTCCTAAAATTTATCTCAGAGGTACCGTCTAGTTGAACGCACTCGAATTTGTGACGCTGGAGGTTATATCGAGTATGGCCGTGTTAATGGTCGGTAACTTGCCTCGTATTAGCTCCTCCTCTGACATTGCCGACAGGCAATCTTGCTCTCTCCCGCGCCCTTGGTGACTTTGAATTCAAGAAAAATTTGTCTTTAGGGCCTGAAGCCCAAATGATCACGGCGAATCCGGATGTAACGATGCACGAAATTACTGAGGAAGACTAGTTTTTAGTCTTGGCATGTGATGGTGCGAGAACTGCCCGATCTGATAGCTACCGTTTTTACTTAGTTTTGGCTTAGGGATCTGGGATTGTCTATCGTCCCAACAAGTCGTCGACTTTGTGAGGTATCAGGTCTCTCAGGATAAAGAGCTCACGGAAATCGGGAAAATGCTTTGTGACCACTGTCTTGCCCCTGATACAGCATCAGGGGCGGGTATTGGCTGCGACAACATGACAGTTCTCATTGTTGCTTTACTCCAGGGCCGTACAAAAGAGCAGTGGTATGCATGGATCAAGGATCGCGTAGAAAAAGAATACGGACATGCCACTCCTAGCACTCTTCCTCAGCTTTATTCAGTAGGCCGGTTGATGTCTTTCAAAATGAGGATGGAGGCGGTAGCAAATCGAAACAATACCCGTAACTCTCAAGAAGAAGAGAGCAACCCTCTCGGTTTTTTGGCAGGTACTGGACTCGGTGGGTTCGCTCGAGTCCTCGGCAGTACGGGGGGAATTTCATTTCGCCCAGGCTCTGGGATCACGAGTGATAATGGGACGTTGATGTTTAATCAGGATGACAGCGACGAGGAAGAGGAAGAGGAAGAGCCCGTCAATTCCTCATCATTTTTCAACCGGACATACTCTCTTGGTGGTCGTTCCGAATCCCCTGACCCGACAACACAGCTCAAAGCGCGCTTGGATGAGTTCGAGCGGGGTTTAGATGAAGAAGGTGATACGAAAATGGCAGATGCAACGGAAGAGGGAAAGGAATTACAGGGAGAGGTGCCGCCGCCACCGAAACCTCTACCAAATGGCGATGCACATCATCCTATTATCCCTGTACAACAGCTTCAGTCACTTCCTGGAGGAGATGCAGCAAATCCTGTTGTCAAAGCGGAGGGCTTCCTTGATGCCAGTGAGGACCCACTGAAAGGATCCTGATTGAGCTCGAGACCGGATTAGCGGCCACAACCTCGAACAGGACTTATGATTTTTCCAGGTTACATGGTTATTCTCTTCTTTCCTTTCCATTACTTGTCTTGGATGTGGTTCGCAGCGAAATGGACCCCACTTTCGACAAGATTCAAACCGTGCCATTTGCCCATCTATGTTGTCATGTCGATTGCGCTGAAAGATATCCTTACTATGCAGTAATGTACTCCTGCAAATCCCAGCTTGGCGAAGACGCTTTACTCTTGCGTATCTTACACCATTATTTTCTCTTTGCCCCTGGGTTCGATTTTTCCTTCTCGCACACTTCTTTTTTGTCTGTTGTTCATGCACCAAATCCCAATGATGTACATAGCGTCCGTCTTGTCAATATTTATACGTGTCTAATCAAGGTCAACTCTCCCTCACTTAAGCAAGCAACCACATGCTGTCCTTTGCTGTCCATAAACAACCCTACACCCATAAGTGCACCACCACTTCCATCGCCAATCCGGAGTATCGACTGTTTCGCCGTACGAGCCTCGAAGTTCGCCGGATAGTAGATATAGACGTTGCCTCCTCTGTCATTTGAACCGCTTTCAAAAGCAAGGACGGCTGTGCCAGGGATATGGTACGTGAATCGTGTGTCCCGTTTTGAAGCCAGTACAAATGCCAATGCGGGATACGTTGTTTTGTGCTTCCAGATTGGAGGTTGCGAATTATCCAGAATCTTGTCCAACTCGAACACGCAACCGTCGATGGTGGTTTTTACAACCAGAGAGGAATTCCCCAAAGTCTGTCCCGGGATGGGTGTCGAAAGAAGCTGAAAAGGCGTAGGATAATATCTTGTAAGGAGATATCCTGGTTGAATGTTGGTTGATGGATCTGGCACATAAGTGATGAATGCGGTTCTACCGACAGAGGAATCCACTTCTTCATCCACCTCATTCTCAGCGAGGCTAGGGACGCCTTTGCCAAGGCCTAATCCGCTTGTATCATCACCTTGAAGTGCAGCGGTGTATTTTTCCAATGCCTCTCGAATATTCCAGAGCTCTGAAGGGTCCAACGTCTCCGGGACATCAACGTCTTCTGCGGAGGAAGAGCCTGTGTTAGTTTCGGCAAATACGTGTGACCATCTTGTATCCTCGTTTTGTTTTTCAAGATGCAGGGACAATACACCATATGTGCGCTCAGCTTCTCTGTCAAAGGTCCAAAAGCTCGAAGAGGGTGAGATTCTATCCCAGAGTTTTTTCGCAGAATATTTGGGTACGGATACTACTAAAGATGTCGATAGTTCCAAGTTGACATGTAACGTTAAAGTAGTTGATGAGAACAAAACCCTGATCTTGTCTTTGGGTGTAGTAGAGGGAAGAGGAATAGCAATTGTGACGGCATCAGGAGTCTGTGTCCATGAATATGGAGGAGGTGCAGAAGGAATGTTAAGCGCTGCAAATGTCCCTATATTTTGAGGGATGGGTACAATTTCTTCAGGAGTAGGTTCATAGACAGGCAAGGGAGGTGTGTCGAGTTTGCGGTATTCTGAACCGCCGATAAGAAGGTGAAGTCCGCGCTCCTTGTCGATATCTGTATACAAGGGAACATCTTCGCCGCGTCTGTGCCATAACACTTCGAATTGTGCAGGAACGTCCCATGTTTGCTTAGGCAGTAGGTTTAGCTTGACGCCCCAAACATCGAATTTAACTCGCTTATGTCGATCCCTTGGTTCTTCAGAAGGTTTGGACGGGTAATATCGAGAAGAGAGTGTGGCGATGATGGACGACGGGGACTGCTGGTGTGCAGCATGGATCCGCAGAGGTGATCCGAGGGAATGTTCGTCCCCAGATGGAAGTGTAAATGTGGCAACAATATTTGCCTCCACGGCCTCCATGTTGACGTTCACGTTCACAAGGTAAATCAAATCCTGTCCGTCAGAAACGAGTAGACTCGTTGGTCCCAGGAAGATAGCTGAAGGATATTCTCGATGGACTCCAATGTCTGACGCATGGGTCTCAATGGGCTTCGGGAGCTCGCAGATCCTATGCATCATCGGATGCATTCTTTCCTGGATTCCACGGACATCAACATCAGTGGAATCAAAAAAGACAGAAAAACAGAGATGAATCTACGCACCTGGTCCAACTGGATCAGAATCAAGTTATGGTCAGCGTCGATATAGACTGCACGTCCAGACTCTCCGTGAACCGTCAAATGGTTGTAAGTGATGCGACTTTGAACCTCTTGGAAGGTTAGAGGGACTTTTCCAGATGTAGCCGTTTGGGATGGTCGATGAACCAAAGGAAAACGAAAGATAGATTCATCCTGAGGAATGATATGGAGTTTATACCCTTCAAATTTGGGATTGAGAAGAGCCTTATCGGTATGAAATATTTCGCCGTCCATGGTTCGTTCACGAGTTAAACACGTCCAGTTGTGTGGTGTTCGGCGTTCGAGTTCTCGAGGCTGATTCATGTGACTTGTCTGAAGTTTAACTTAACTAGGGGGTCAGGCTAACTTGCGCCGCAGGGCCCGCTACCGAAGGACCTTTTGACAGGAGGGCGGTAGAGGTGGTCGTCTGTAATTAATTCATTTTCATCCTTTCTTTCTTGGTTTTTGGTCAGCCGGCACTGGGCAGATCTCTCGCAGTGGAAGAGAGTCAAATGTCATGTGACATCACGTGATCTCACTCCCAATTCCATCGAAGCTTGGATTGTGTCTTCAAGGGAACAGTAGTAGTCCTATACAAGGTAATAGATATGTGGAGAAGTTGATTGTTGTTTAATGAGTACTAGCCGTTACCCGTGCGTAGCACGGGTTAGAGATCAAACGACAGTAAACTCATTACCCCAAAAGGTGCTGGACGATCACCAACCAATCAGCTTGCAGTTCTGTTTATCCCGCGGGAAAAACCGTATTTGCTTAATATAATAGATAGAAAATCATGCTGAGAAAATCGGTATTGCAGGAAAAAACCCTACGGACATCCATCCACGAAAAACGTGACTTTTTTCGTGGATGGATGTCCGGACCAAGATTATGCCAGCAAGGGTGCACAAATACTCGGACATTTGACGGCCCGGGAATGTGTTGGGTTCAAACTTGCACACTGATGGAAGGAGCACAGAGCACGATGAAATATTGAGAGATGAGTCAGGCGTGTTCAGCGGGGTTCCTTGGGGGAATTTTGACCGTTTGGTGCGATTGATGTTGCGTCGCTCCATGCACGTTGGCTCGTGTTATGGTATTTTGGAACGAAGTCGCCGTGTCCGTGAACCATGGACTGTGAGTCAGAACCATGATACCTTCTTTGTCTCTCTCTCTCAATGTGTGGAATGTACCAGCAGTAGATAACGCATGATCCTCGCCTTACCACCACAGCGAGTCAGAAATTAAATGCACAGCCGGTCAACACTGCGGAGTTCATCTGACCAGCATGCACAGTTATAAATCTACCGATCACCAGTTGAGCCGAGTTAATAGCCTCATAAACGAGTTCCTTCTGAGAAGAAGTAGCTATTGTATTCGTCAAGGTGGTCTCAGTTGATGTTCGAAGAAGTTATGATACAAGTGGATACCTTTCCACTGGCTTCCAGATCGGTTACTAAACAATTTTACTCATCTAATCGTCCTTCCGCCGGCCAAAAAAAAATTCTGAACGAGTAAACAAACCAGCCGATAGCCGGCGAGCCTTCTGCAAACCTACTTATCAAGAGAGAAGCATGTAGGTTGACATAACGGTCAGCGCAACATCTAGGCTGAACCTAGTATTGATAGAGAAGAAGATAAAATGGTCAACAGTGTAGTCGCATGGCATAATGAAACAGGTCAGAGTTCGCTCCCGGAACAACCTCAGGGAGTGAGACCCGTTTACCTGATGTCGATACGTGATTATACCTAGCTTTCGCCGACAATTTCATGAAGTTCGAATCGACTCGGCCTAGGGCGTAGGGTGGTAACAGTCGATATCTTATCAAGTCCGTAAAAGCGATCACGATGGTCTATTCGCAAGGTGGACATTGATAGGATGGCCCATGGAAGTTTGGGGGATGCAATTCACCGAGACTGTTTGGGCACCGGAGTCATCCGAAATTGATACGAACTGGATTTCCGGTCGGTCTGGTTTGACCTTGGTATGGCGGAACGGAACGACGTCCATCAAACAAGACATGGACTTTGCTAATCATGAATACTGCCATCTGTCCACGATGAAATGTTCATATTGCGGCCATATCCACGCAATTTAAGGAGCAAAGTTAAAAGATCACAGAATTAAAGCCAAGCCATCGTTATTGTATTGCTGAGATGACCAAACGTGCGGTCCACAGATTCATGTCATCGTCCTGGACAAATTTCGTTCCGTTTCCTAGTGATGCCCATCTGATTCGATGAATGCTTTCCCGGATTTCCGTCGAGCATCGATAAGGTAGATCTTATGAGCCTCAGCCCCGATGAGCCATCCGACGTGCCCATGAAACATATATATTAGCGCATATGTTTCGAAGACAATTTGATGACATTTATAGCACACCTTATCGGATTATACGATTGACATATGATAATAAGCGATGATTGAGAAGATCAGCGTCTCCCTGTGATTATCTCTGCGGTCTGTGAATTTCAAGGGCTGATCACATGCGTATGCGATAGATATGCTAATGCACATACATGGTCAGAGGGTTTGCTGAACCCTTTACCACCAAGACGTTCGAGATTAGACTGTCTAGTTACACCATGCTCGTAATCAATGATAAACACTTGGCTATAAGCTAAAAGCTTGGGCGTGAGGCCGAGACTTGAAATCCGGGTCGCCTTAAAACGCGTCGAAAAAAACTGAGAGGTGTAAGTGAATATTAGGATGGCCCGATGACCCGATTGCCGCTATACATTACATACACACTAGCAGTCGCATGCTAGCAAATCGGCAGAAGGAAGGGCCTGCTAAACGAACACATGGTATTCGGTCCAAGTTCAAATGAGCTTTTGCGATGAACGTGGAAAATTTCTCAAGTAAGTACGAAATTGACAAGGCGGCATGCTGAATGTAACATCGAATGGTAACGTTCATTTTCTCTTCCCCAGCTTACCTACACGGTCTAGTACGTGTATTTGTGGGGGTTGCAACTTGTGTTATACACTTACGAAAATGTGCTAGGCTTTCATATGAACGCATGCGATCAGGCACGCATTTTCGCTTTATTGAGCCACGATCTGTGGCGTTCGATATCGTTTATCTCTGTATCACCATGGCACCCGCCAAAAGTCAGCGAAGCGGTTTGTACCCCAAATGAACGACCAAAAAGACACTCATAAGTCATATGAGATAGTTTACTAGAAGTCATTTGGAGCCTCGAGGCATACATATGTACATATATATATGCATTCCCTCTCAACGATTTTCATCTCCGTTCACTCAGATTAGTTTGACGTGTGCGTATGGGCATAAAGAAAAAAAATTCTCGCACCACTTTTGTTCTCCCGGCATTCGGTGGTCAAGGAGACTCAAGATCTTCTTTGTCGCCGCTAAGCACCAACTTGAAAAATGTTCCCTTATACACTGAGTTTACCTTGATCAGTGGTCGGGGCACATGATCGCGAATCGCCTTGTTCCACGTTAGAAGTTGCTCGCCGTAGCCCTGAAAGCTAATCAAATGCCCCAATGTTTATTCTTTGACTCAGCAACAGAATCTCTACCCCTCGCTTATATACGACTTATACTCAGTGGATGGATGACTTCCCGCAGACATTTAGCACGGTTTAAAGAACCCTAGATTATTTCCAAAAGGAACATTGCCTAGATGCCGAAGGGAATATCTAACTTGATGAGGACATGTGCGCCCCAGAAGCTTGACCTCCCTTTCCTTTTCAAGATAGCCGGATCACCACCCCAACAATCTCTCCGGTGAGAAGATCGCAGGCCCGCAACCGCATGGTTTGTAAATCAACATTATTTCACGTGAGCTTTTGCGGCACTTTACACCTATGGGAATCGAACTCCGTCCTAATCCGTTTCTAACCACAGAATTTCAACGAAATTTAGGGTCCAGCCCCCAATTTCTACGGGAAGTAACGGACATTTCAGGGAGGGTGGGAATTGAAACAGACCTGAACCCTCGGACCTGATTCCAAAAAAAAATAAAGGCAGCCATGCAACGACCCCACAACGATCACGACACTGATTGTCACCGTCCACACAAGGGGGTTTCGGACCTGGTCGGGCACGCGTTTGGGCGAAACGTAAAGTTGAACCACATTCAAACCATTTATTCTCATCGTATTCAGATCTTCAACTAGAACATTATGAACGTCCGGCTGACGTCCCGCTCTAGCACTAATGACAGAAAAGAGGGGGACGTAATGGAGTGTGGAATTGAATGGACTGGAATATCTTTAACAGCTTAGATCACAACCTTTTTCGGTATAATGCTGTTGATGGCTGTGACGACAAGTTATTACAAGTTATTGAAGCTAAGTGCTATCAAATGTTCGGGTACTCATCCGAAACCCGAACATTCAATGTTCACGTTCAGAGTCGAGTTCAGGCGTGCGTTCTCCCATGTTCCACAAAGACGGGTAGACTTCCGGAATTCCTTTCTTCGGAGACTTCGGGTTCTCGACACTTTGGTGCTCCCTACGTCTTCTTGCTTCCGTTGTCTTAACTCGCTGGAATAATACATTTTTACCCCAAGTGGGAACTTGTATGTATGTATATTGCAATGCATGCTCCACGTGCGTGCGGGGCACTACCCGGTGCGAAAAATGAATGAAGGAGAAGAGAAAGATTCCGCAAACATTTCCCCATAAAATTCGAGGGGAAGACTCGGAGTCCCGGAGAGCCTGAATTCTATGTACGTAGTCTCCTCTTTCTAATATAATAATAGGAGTCGATCATTGATTGCGAGGAGGGGAGTGTTGGCTCATGATATAAATTATGTACTATACAAAACTCGTTTTCGGGCTCGCGGAAATTGCATGCCCTCAGAGTGTGTGTGTTTTGAAAGTTGGGTATACAAATTACTCAGGTTTTTCAGAGTTTTTCATTACGCTTACGGAGTATACTTTGCGACTCTTGGCTCTACATATCCACATAAACATCAAGGCACCAGCGAGGCTCGGCTCAGATTCTATCCTACATACACGGTCATTTCAAAAAAAAGAGGCAGGCTATACCTCTAAATTATAATTACCAGCGACCCACCCACTACAAAAAAAGCCTATGCATACTCTAACAATTTTATTTATTACTATTATTATAAAACATACGAGGAGCAAATCACATGCATTAAGCTAAAAAAAAAAAAAAACAAGAGGCGGTTGACTCGGCAAACGATTGACCGTCGACCGGGGGTTGCAATATTAAGTCATCAATTTCCGAACAAGATCGCCCTATCGAGTAACTGCTGTATAACACACGTTCAGCTTAACATGAATTTTTGATCCTTTATAGGTTGAGTACTGAGAATCGTCACTCTCGTCTCAGGCTGTCGAAACAAAAACCCAACCCACCTGAGAAAATCCTCAAGGAAACAAACTCAATACGAGTCGCATTCCCACTCACAGTAAGTATATATATATATATATATATATAAATATCAAAAAAAAAAAAAACCACAAAACCACAAAAAGTGCCGAAGGTGATGAGAGAGAGTTTCCAAAAGCGAAAATAAAAAAAAATAAAACAAAAAAACCGACAAACCCAAAACGGGCAAACACGTATCAAAGACTTGGCTCAAGTGGATAAGTCAACGCCGTTCCTGTCATCCGTACAACTTACTACCCCCCAAATCCAGTCTCCGCTATCGGACAAACTTCAAAAAGGGTAAAAGGTCCATGGTCCAACGGAGACGTTTGCCCTTTTTTTAAATACGGTTCACGTACATACTATACTATACATTAAAATACAATACAACCACACAATACATTTCGTACTTGTGGCGTTGTGTGTCAATCACAATAAGGGTAGCGGCCTCGCGTGGTTCTTGTTGTAAATTCAAAAACGGCAAGCAAGGCGGAATCTCCCAGCCCAACCCTAACTTTCCAGGTGATAACTCACAAAACAACATCACACCAAAAAATTCCATTCATGAAAAATCCACATTAAATTGTCATTTGTTCAAATCCAAGAAAAACCCGTTACCATAAGGAAAACATTAATTACCGAAAAAAAGTTCATCACTACGTTACCCCCCAAAAAAATCATGAAAAAAAACGAAAAAAGAATAATGTTACAAAATACACAACTTTGAAAATTATGGAATAATAGTACACAGAGAAAAAAAGCGATGGTACATTTTTGCGAGGCAGAGACCGAAAATAAGAGAATGGCATGCCGTGCTGGGAACCAAGTGTGTGGACTTGGGAAGAGTTAATGACGGGGGGCCACCTGCATAGCCCAAGCGGGAAAAAGAGATTGTTTGCATTAGGGAATGTGGAACGTGGATGGGCACGGCGAGTGCAATACGACGATAAGAATAAGCAAAAGGGTATATTAGAGAATATGCGGTTCGTAGAGTTGATCATGTGTGTCGAATGCAAATGTGTCGAGGAATAGGGTATGCGAATTAGGATATGAAGTGGAGGAGAGCAGGAGACCGCATGCATCAGGAGTCCTCATGAGGACCTGATGGGAGCAGGAAAAAGGAAGAGTCTTTGTCGATGCGGCTGAACCTCGACCTCGACTTCTGAGCGAACTTGTTTGCCATCCACGATAGTGATCTGGGTACGTTTTTCCTTCTTTGTTGGGAAGGGCATCAAGTTGTATGTTTTGAAGTTATCGTACGACCATGACCTCGCTAATAGAGAAGCTCCGATAAGCAACAAGAATAAACGTGATTAAAATATGCTCACTCTCTGGAACCGGTCGCTTGGTGGACATTGCCGGAGACTTGGAAGAATCAGACTGGGTGGAGACGGTTTCGGTGTCACCCAATTCACTAGGAGCTGAAAGAGGGCTCCGATTTCTTGGTGCAATGGAGGCACTGGAGCCAGTGCGGACCTTGAGTTTGACATCGGGCACAAGAAGCTTGCCTTCAACTCCGGGAGGAAGAATAGACCGCTCGCGTTTAGAGACGGCATGTTCCGACGAAGAGGGCACCCGGCGAGGTAACGACTCGGCGTACTTGTTAATCAGAGCGGTGTTATCAGGAAACGATGAAGTCGAAGGGGCACGGAGAAGGATCGAGGCATCGCCGAGAGTCGAGCGCACGACGCGCTTCTTGATTTGTGGGCTAGGGGTTGGAGCACTGAGGTTGTAGAGGCAGGCCCTCCAGGCATTGCTGCCGTCGTTCCAGCCAGGGATTGTCTTGACTGGTTCGACAGGAGCACGATAGCGGCCCGTCTGGGGTTTGGCGGGAGGGGAAGCCAATTCGCGGAGATAGCGGCCAGCCATTATGAGGCCATTATCACTGAGAGGAGCGCGGTAGATGACCTCTTCGGTCGCGTCTGCAAAGGTGATAATGGCGGGTGGGGGAGGAGGGGGGAAGTTGTAGAGTTTTGCGATGAGAGCGACGGAGGGGGAGGAGTATTCGGACTCCTGGGCGATCTGGGGTGGGGGAAGTTGCTCGAAAGCGGCTGAACTCGCAGTGGAGATAGAGGATTCGGAGGGGACGGAGGAGGAGCTGGATCGCTCGGTGTCAACGGAACCAGAGGACGCCTGGTCATCCAAACGCCTGCACTCTTCGGAGCAGTAGAGAGGAAGGGGGCCCTGATCGATGATGGTACGGTACTTGACGGGCTTTGCGCTGGCCTGGGCACTCTTGATGGTGCCGTTAGGTTTCATGCGGCCTGTGCCCTGGACGAGCCCGCCGCGAGCGCGAGCGGCTGTCTTGCGGTCCTTCTTGGTGGCTGAAAGCAGGGTAAGCAAAGGCGTGTGGTGGACGCGACGGCTGACTCACGGGAGGACTGGGGGGAGGTCGGGGGGGGCTGGGCTGGTGCGGGGCTGATGCTGTTGGGCGGGGACGGTGTATTTCTTGGGCTCAATGAGCCTGTTACAGACGGGGCACCAGGGGTCATCCATGGCGGGGGAATGAGCCTGGAGAGAGAATCGATGAGCTTAAAAGATGCCCCGCAAGTCACACAGCTGTCACCATCCAACCCCTGCATCTCATCTCAGATCTTGAGCCAGCTCGCCCCGCTGTCACGTCCCGGTCACCCGATCTGCCCAAACGAGGTCCGCACTCGTACCGAGGTCCCGCGGTTCCCATATCTTCCCCTCAGCTCACACGCACCTCCGAAACACTCCGAGATTGCCTCGGCACTTGCCGCATCTATTTCTCCGTGGTCTCTCCGCTCGACCTTAGGGGGAAATCCCGGACTCTCTTTTTCTTCCCGTGCCTGTTGCTGCGTCGGAATCTCCCACAGGCTCGTGATGCGATGCGATGCGATGCTCTCCTATCGACGCCACGTATATCATCCACGAGTGTCTAACCGTATACCCACTACTCATACATACCCTAGTATCCCGGACCTTCATAGTAACTTTCGTGTTAGACCTATATAGCCTTTCCCCCTACCCAACCCAACACCCTCGCTAAACAATCAGCCAGAGCGCATACACGTCCCATTTAATAATAGGACCTTAACTGTGCCACCGACTCGTTTTACAACTATATATGCTCTTGGCCTTCCACATACATCCCCACACCGCTGCTGTTCTTAGCGCTCCCCGGAAACATCCATTCCAACTCAATCGACACTGATGATCTAGTAGCATCACAGGGTTTGACCCGCTCTTGTCGAAATGATAGCAATAGCTTACTCGACTCCACCCCCACATATATAGCTCATCCAACAATCTTCTTCCTCTTATATATATATGTACCTATGTTGAACCTTTGTCTTTCCCAGCAAGACCCTTGTCCGCTCTTTCGTCATTTCCGTTTCGCCCAGCCCAGAAAATTGCGACGTCATTTCTGTTCGGCGTATTCATCTATTCCTGTGCATGTTTCCTGAAATTGATCAATATCTGAACTACTACTATGTACAAGTGACTCCGCGACAGTTGGCACCCCCATCTCGCTTCGATCAGTCAAATCAAAACTACTTACCCGTGTCGGAACAGCGACCATCTAATACGACTATTTCAAACTCAGCGACGTCTTGCTACTTACTCCCTTTCAATCAATCACAATCCCAGACCACTTAGAATCACCGGTCCATTACCAACTAGAACATCCATTTTAATATAGGTCAACGAGTACTTGGGGGGATACAGCCAATCCTTGCAATAGGAGGTTAAAGACAATTAATTACCTTTTCGTCATTACAACTATGCTTCTACATGTGGTCTCACGCGCGAACGTTTACCACCACGCTTATTCGTTTCAAAAATGCAATGATCGATGAGAGGAGAAGCGTCCGACCACCGCTTAGCCCTTTATGACGATGATCGTTCTCACTGATAAGTACCAGGCTTCTTTCCTTCTTTCCCCCACTCAAAAAAAGAAAACACAAGCCAAAAAGAACCCTGCCTGCCTGATCATGATGCGATGGTTCAGCGGTGGTCCTCTCCCATGTGATTACCATCGGCTCTTTCACTTGACAAATAAAGTAACTCACCGTCGACCATGGCCGCAAAAGAACCGGTTAACCACTTCCGACGAACAAAAAAAAAAAAACCGAAGCTCATTGGTGTGATTGGTCAAACTGTCAACGAATTAGATTGCGGGGGTGATTCACTCATCCGTGATTCCCCCCTCGTTCACCGGACTACTGTCATATACCCCACACACACTCCCTCCCCTGTCTCTCTTGAAAAACGTATATTGACGTAACTCATCCTCTCGAGCTCTGGCACTTTGGCATCAGAGTGGCATCATAATTGACTCATTAACAAGCAATAAAACTCATTGGAGTGGAGTCACTTCTACACCTATATATCCAAAATAAATCCCCACTCGGTCCGAGTTCATGCTTGAATGACCTTCTGATCCACGGGCACGAGGGGCAACAACGTTTTTATTTTTATTTTCTATACTCAGCTTATTCATTTCCGGGTTCGTTTCTTCACTTTGGGCTTGAGAAATGCCAACACCCTCCTACCCCACACCATGCGTTTGGTCTTCTCCATTTACGTGGGGCTTCATTTCTTTGAGCCATGTGCCAAACGACTTTGGAGTACTATGCACGTTTGGGGGGGGGAAGAAGATGTGTGAAGAGAAAAGTGTTGAAGAAAGAGGGTGAAAAAACGGTCAGTACAAGTAAACGAAGTAGTAATCCTTGTTCCCTTTTCTTACCACCGTGACGCGCGTCGGTGCGTTTCGTCTGAGGGTTGTTAGTTCCATTCCATGGTCACCGCGCACATCGTTTCATATACATACATGTAGACGGAATTAGACTTTGACAAATGACAAGTAATTGAAGATGAAGAGAACGCATTGGCATTTCGAGATTATACGAGTCGTCGTTGTCGTATTAGTATGACTTGTCTGTACATGTGCACTTCTTTTTAATTAACGAGGACTGCCGCGGGAATGGATTGTCATTCTTGCACGCGTGTCTGACGTAGTAAGGAACAGAAACACTTGGTCTTTTTGGTTGCGATGTGTGAGACAGGTTGAAAGGATGTCAAACTTGGATGACAGAAAAATGGGGGAAGGGAAGCAAAGGAAAGGAAAGGAAAAGAAGCGTAAGGACGTTGGTACTTGGTTTGGTCTCGAAACTGCTTGCTTTTTGCTCTCCGCGACAATGCGTCATGCAGCATGTCCCCCAAAGTTTCTCAGATAAAGTAAAATCAATCCGCCTGCGGAAATTTATTTACGGTTTTCAAAAATAAAAAAATAAGAAATAAAAATAAAAATGCCAACCACCCCCAAATTCTTGAGAGAGCCATGACCCCTCGATACTCGTGGAACATGCAATTGGGCGAGGAACTGGTCCTGGGACTTGGAGGAGGGGAAATGATCAACCTTTATGAGGAGGTCTTACACAAATATACATACATCCTCCCTTTCCTATACCATACTCGCTGATTACCCACTAACCCCAAATCCCCAACGTTAGAAGTAAGAGGCAAGTACAAGGGTACTGCTAGCCAATTACTATCATCGACGGCGCGGAGTTTGAGCCGCCAAAAATAAACAACACAAGGAACGAGAGAGGAGCGAGATACAGTCATACCCGGTCATTTTTTAATAAAAAATTCCAGGGTGAAGGGTTTTTAATAGGAGTAGACGAAAAAGAAGCGACCGTGAAGAGAGAGAGAGAGGAAAACGAGGGTTGCCCTTCGCTCGATGGTAATGGTTGATTGGACGATGATTGCATGGTACGCGTGATTTGATGGTATGTATATGGGCAAACAACTCGAGGAAATGAGGGGGAAGTAAAGGGGCAAAAAAGAAGAGAATTTTTGGAGAAGAAGAAGAGAACTCTCGTACATTGTCCTTTCTCATGAAATGCAGGATTCGACGGCTATTTATAGAATGGATATGAGTGGTTTGGTGGGCCATTTAAGCTAGTTTGGTGATGGAATCGATAGTTCTACTCCTGTCGAAGGTGCGTTTACCAACGTGCAACACAGGCGGAAATAGCATATACAGTTACTTATGAGATGAATGGAAGATGACCGGAATGTAAACTCAGTCCTGGAACTATTCAAACGAAAATTAAGGTACTACCTACCTCTTTCCGTAACTTCATTGCGGGATGTCTGAATAGAATAGTCTACATTGCCAACGCTCTACCCCTCTCTCTATATGAGTGGCGTACATTCCAAGAAGCACTATGTCAAAAGCTTAACACTCATATACAATATATATACCGCGTTAATCACCAAACTAGTTACACCTTAGTTTACCGCAATCTAAGCTCGCCTCACCGAAGGATGACAGCCGACGAACGAATGTTCAACTTCTTTCAATTCAAACGACCCCGAGAAATCAGCCTTGCGCTCTTACTTACTACTTCTCCTCTACTAAGGAAGAAATATCTGACGCTTGCCATGTGTTTGATTAATTTCCGGCTAAATTCGGTTTACAGACAAGTATTATAAGGAGCTGGCCAAGTGTATTGATTAATGTCGGGACAAAATTCGGTTTACAACAAGTGTTATTATACTATGTAATCCACTAACCCACGTATTCGATAGATACAGCAGATGGCTCATCAATTCATCCGAGGCTTTGACTCAACTGGCCCCAGACTGGCCCACTTAAATCGAAAACTTCGGCATTCCCTTGATGGTTTCTTGCCCCTGAAAACAGTTTCATACGAATCTCCGTTGTCATCGCCATCAACTTCTGAAAAAGTGATGTCAAGAGAGCCCGAATCATCATCGTCAAGGTGACTAACGTTCATCTAACTTGACATTGTCAGAAAAAGGAGTTCCTAAAGTTCATGATCAATGACCGTGTAAAATGGATCTTGTTTTTTTTTTTTTTTTTTTTAGTACGAATCGTCAGTCAGATAAAAATACTTTGCGTATTGCAGCAGGTGTTTTAATCTGCGCTCATGAGCGATAATTTAGCGTGTGGCGTACCATCTGAGTCTCCAATAGATGCCGAATTTTTCCACAAGGCTTCAGATATGTGAAGTATTTATCAGCGCCATCATTCAACGTGTAATTATTGATTTCGGAGGAATTTTTCCGCCTTGAGCTGGGAAAACTATTGCCAATTATTGAAATGCAGCCGCGTGCCCTGTTTCCACCAGCCGGAATTTGGGCTAGTAAATTTCGTAATTCAGAAAAGGCTTGGAAACCATAGTACACACGTGGATAAAGCATGACGATTTGATAAACCCCTCAAGAATATTGAATGGTATGTTGATCATGGGTACCATCAGCCTGAGAGTTGGTCTTTGCTAAAAATAACTCTTTGTTGAACGACTTGCACCCGCAGTGGAAAAAAATAAAACAAGCTTGCTTTATGTTCGATTATATCCGAGTGAACCATCGTTTTTGTGATATGTACTAATATTGACTTCAATCACATCGGATTTTGCCTCGCACTGTTCCTGGTAGATTCCTCCTTTCATTGCATATCTCCAACTGGTTGCTCAAAAGCAATATCCACTGGCATAAATCTCTGCCATCAAATCAGAACTCTGCAGCCGGCCCGCTCAAAAACTCCGGGTTTGTGATAAGATGAACTGAAGGTATGTCAACGTGCAGGAGAGCAATTCTTTCTTTCCACACGACGGCGAGACTAGCCGTGTTTTTCTTCGGCAACAAGCTGGCAATAAGATTCATGTCGAAGAATTGTATGTTAAATTCGGCCCTGCGTCTCTTTATTTCCTTTTTGCCTGACTCCAGGTCGGAACATTCCATTTTAAGGGTACTTACGATGTCGCAACATACCGAGTGATCTTTGATTATGCAGTAAGGAAGGATATAATCGGTTTAACCCCCTAGCTGTATTTACGACTACCCCGGCGTCTAGTATGCTGTTATGCGATTTTCGTGTTTCGACACTTACTGCTCTGTCAAAAACATATGTCAATGTGTCTGATTGAGTCTCTACTTGCCGGGAGGAGTTAAAGCTTAGCTTGTATTCCAGGATACAGAGGTGGGGTCCTTATAAGCAGGAAAGAGTAGAAGCGAGATCGCTTCATGTCCTCACTTGTTTTTCGACATCAGGCAATGCATAATGAATGAGTTAAATACAAGGATTAATGGCTTACCTGACAACATCAATGACGAAGTATGTATGCTCGAGAGGAGGTACAACAAAGATTCGGTTCCGTCCATGCCGCACGATCTGGAACTGTCACTATGTTTGCGACTCTTTCATGCGACCTCTTTACCCGTGGTCTTTGATGATTGCTGGGGACACCCAATTGAAAGTAACCTGAGCCTGTTCAGGCGACGATCATCAGACATATCTCCGAGTGACACTTTATCTTATCGAGGTTAACTAACCGAGCTAAGTAACTCAAACATGGTTCACCTCGTTAGATTCTCGGCATTTTGAAGGACGAAATACCCTTAGAGTATATACCGGCATTAGATTACCTGGGACGAGACCGCCCTATAGTCACCTGTTGGTGGAAGTCCTTCGTCGAGCCACTTGAAACTCGGAAAATAAAGGTCCCAAACTAGCGGGCAGAGTGGACGAGCAACTATTACCGACACGAGTAAAATCCGATGCGAGGCTATTCGTCGGTAAGCGTCAAGCTGAATCATATGAGCGCCATATAGTAAATCTAGACGAATGCATATGAAATTACTGGTCTACGGGGGACATTTCGACAGTCATACGCCGATAAAACGATGACCTGTGGGATAATGAGTAAAGCAGCAGAGGATGCCCTGTTAGTAACTTGTGTATAAATAGACATCTGAATCGTTTAATATGCGGCCGGAGAGGAATAGACAATGCAACATTAAAGCTGACATTGCATCTGACGGACGTTTTGGTTCCGATCTGTCCGCCCGCTTATCCATGGATGCAAGTAAGTACACAATAAATACACACCTGAAGGGCATCACCAAGGCGATGAGGTATCACGGTTAAGCAGAAATTTACTGTCGCAGGCAATGTCAATCACCACGAACTGGTTTGGATCTACCCCACAATCAGGTTCAACAAGACAACCTGCGATCCTTCTCAAACAGTGCACTTCCCCAATCTGAAGTTTAATCATGAGGGCTGGATCCCATCCAAAAAGTATTTGTATGCTCTCTCGTCTAACCAATACTACTCAAGTCGGAGACAAAGGTGGGTTAACTGTCACGCGAGTTTCGCCATCCACAGAGGTTTGTATGGCTGGATTTTTTTGGAACCAAATACTTGCTGCGATCCCAGGAAAGTGGAAGATTTTTGTGAGGCGGAGAAGTTATACTTAAGTGACCTCGAATTTCCGGCGACCAGTAAGTTGGCGGCGGCGGCTCGGCTTTTGCCGCCGAGTTGGTGACCGTGCACTGAACATAACCAACCAACCACTACTGCTTACCTCCAAACACCTTGATGCATTACACTCAGGCTGAAGAGCCGTTCCACCAGAAGGCACATCAAGCCGCGCCGCCTTGTCATGACAGATAGCCGCATTTATCCATGATCTGAACGCGGTGATAATTGCAGCCTGAGATTGGCTACCACGCACGGCGAACTTGTTGGGCTCGTGAGAGAGCGCATTCGAATGCCATAATTGAAAGCATCCTTCAGATTGGCTAGTTCATCCGGAAGTCATCTAAGAAGATATTGTACTACGCACGGTAACGGGAACTTGAAGGGGGAAGGCCGGACTTCCATCAGCTAGTCCACGATTATTGAAAGCTATTTCGGCCAAAATGCGGTGCAATTCTGGTATCTACCTTCCCACCCGCTCTAAGCTTGCGGATGTGTAACATATCGGCAATGCCCCAGAAGCTGAGCTAGTTTACTTGACTTCACTTTGATGATGGACGCCGAGGATGCAGAAGATCCCAATATATGACATGAAACGGTTGTGTTCATGTTCAAACATTCCAGTATCAATACCGATGGACGAGTTCTGACTTCTTTAAACTTAGGACCACTGTATTTGGACTTTTTGCCATGGGGTTGTATCGACGTACTATATGATATATGGACAATGTGCTAAGGTACGCTACTTTCTCAGTTCGAGCCTCTTACTCCCAGGCGCTCCGCGGAATTGCTTGAGAGCTGTCAAAGGTACCATACAACTCACTTCTACGTGTATCTAATACGGTAACTTAATCAAAAAGTGTATTGGCATAATCACGAAAACTTGCAAGTCAACAAGTAGGTAGTGTATCGACCGGAAGTATCTCAATAGCCGCAATATCGAAGACTCAATTTCACTAATTTAAAGGCATTTTAATGGCGCCTGACATATTGTTCAAAGAATCCGACTCGAATTGGACTTACATCCGATGCTGGGCACTGGCTAATCGGGCGCCTATTTACTTGGTATAGACATAATAACTATATATATCACAACTCCAGCTTGATTCCCATCCATCAATGGAGCAGGAAAAGGCGATCTACTCGTGGGTAGGGTGGGTACATATGTATCTATCTGAGGATATTATTGCATGCCGTCCGGAATTCTGCGATATGTCAGATAGAGCTTGCGTGAAGGAAACGGAACGGCCATCTGCGAAGCCACCAACAAGTCCCATGACAGTCTCATTGAAACTTGCTAGTCCATCTTGTATTCGTCTTATATTATGCATTATGTGTGGGTTCTGTCAAAATGCCGAAACTGGCAGTATGCATTATCAAGCAATCGATCTTGGTGAGTCGCCTGTCACACTCGCCCGCACCATTGGTATGCCGGGTTTGAGGCATAAATAGTCGTCGTGTTGCTCTGCGATCTAAGGTGCAAGCTAATTATTAACTGAAGCCGCTGAAGTGATCACTGATCATCCGATCCCTTCGCGTTCAATCAGATGATCTTGGAAGTCGTCCACTTTGCGTGTCTTAAACTGTCTCGAGGCGAATGTTGGGCGAATGTCTCTTCAAATCTAGTCTCCTCTTTAACACCCAGATGACCCTACAGGGTTGAGGCTCAAGTTTACTGGATTTCGGACTTTTCCATGCACTGACTGGCACTGGGGTCTTGCTCTACTAGAGGCTGGCAGCTTGGCAACGTGATGACAGTTCGTTCTTTGTGCCTGTAGTCATTAGGGCCTTTACATTTTCTGTCACCTTCGGTTTATCTTCAAGCTTTCTGAAAAAGATATAGTAACTGGAAATTCTTATATCAGTGAAACCTTTGGTGGCCGACCTATCATCGTCTTTGCAGCTCTCGGCGAAAGAGTGTCTGAGCTTGTGCCCGGTTTTTTTTCTCACCATGACCCTGCACCGGCGGAGAGTGACAGTAGTACCTTTGCTACCATATCATGCCGCAGGCCCGTCAAGATATGACACCGGCGAGATTTGAATTCTACGTGTTTTTTTTTTTGGCCCTGCTTACGAGAGTCTACAGGTCTATGACTACGATATACAAAATGTTTGGATGAAGAATCAATAGATGATATGGCTGTGGGATGAGGATCCGCATTCTGGTGGTGGTCCACAGTCTCCGAGATACATATTCCGGATCTTAAAGGTCAAGGATCGGTTTACGACCTCCATGTGCGATTCGCCAGTTCAAGTCGTTTCGATAAGCCGCATATCTTAGTTCGTAATCCCTTACAATTGGACCTGCTGTGCTGCAGATTGACTTTTGCTTTTAGATCCCGCTCTGCCCGATATAAATACGTTAACAAGCGCCAACTTTTTCCCGGTTCCGCATTCGTATAAACGCTGCTGTAATGCCGTTTAAAGTCGGATTTTATTCTCAGGAGGCGGTTTGACAAAAGCGAGCGCTCCGTGTCGGTCATCATCGTTTGTTCAGGTGATTCGGACTTCAAACTTACCATCTCTTTTTCTCCCATCTTAGTGACATTGTATTCAAGTTGAGTGTTTTATTATGCCCGCCTCGGCAGGGTATGCATCTCAATGGGGAGCTAAATATGTTGGTTTTCCAGGTATCTACAGACGGAAGATTTATTGTTGAGAATTCCTGGCAAAAAGAAAGAATGGACTGCGGGCTCCTTATTGTGCCAGCGTTCTCAGTTGGGAAACCAAGGTAATTTAATTGCGCTAAGTTTTTGAAAGTCATTATCGACAGATCTCGAACCGTGCAGCGTCGGTTCTTACGCTGTACGAGCTGTCGAGTGTCTCGGGAGTAGGGCCTGAAGTATAATCGACAAGCCATTTCAAGGCGAATAACGACTTTACTCTCTGTAGACCACGGAGCTACCACTGCCTACGAGAATACCGCCATTCGGATTTTGAATTTCTACGAGGCGGCAGCAGTAAGTACTCCGCATTGCTCGGGCAATTCCTGTTTTATTCAGATTCAACTTATACCGTCACAGTTGATTCAGATAAGTAAGTTAGACTCAGTCCTGGTAGGGTCGCTTTCAGGGTCGAGCGCCGAACAATCATGTTCAACGCTGCTTCCCGCTGCCATTCAAATCTACCTCTTCGCAATTACCCTCGACGGGTTACGTACAACACAACAAGCACTGATTGGCTGGCGTAGTTTGTGACTTGCTATTCGTCATTGAATGTGATATTTCTCGTACATTGCGGTCGCTTCATGACGAACTTGGCAGTCGAGCCAACGTAACTTAGTTCCATTCTTTCTGTTTTTACTTCTAGAGCAGATTTTAGATTGGAATGTGAACTAAATAATATGTGAAGTTTTCTTCTCACGTCGGTGAAACCACCGAGGCAGTAGCTTGTGCTCACATGAAGCCACTCAAAAGCCCTCACGACAACTCACGACGCTCGATGTCAGTGGTTAATAATGACCGAGCGCGTACTAGCGACGAAGCAATAAATTTAAATCTAAGCTACTCGATGTTTTTGTGCTAAGTGAGAATCAAATTCGAGAAATGTTATATTGACATGCCAATAACATGTGAAAGATAGGCTACGTTTTTTATTAATTCACCCGGTACTACAATTAGAAAAGAAATCACCAAATACCAGCCTTGTATGTGTCCGCGCACAATAGCAGCGTACATGGAGTTTTCCCAGGGTTGCCTCATTCCAAGTCCTCGCACAGGACGAGCGTCTAATTACATGTACATCTTACTCTGGCCACGATGATGGGAGCCTCCGTAACGCGCCGCTTCCTCATTGCTTCTCACAACAAACCATTTTCAATTCGGGCAAACAACCATTCAACACGTCTTCTCATGATGGCGATCCCACGGGATGTTCGCGAATTCATCGATGCTTATCCTGGTATCGGAGACGACTTGAAGGCAGCTGAAAATCTAGGATTTTATTCCAATACCGTGCGCTGTCGTCCGGATCAGAAAACTGTAGATGAAATTCACGAGCAGTAGGTCGACAATCTCCTAAGTTTACAATACCTGTGAAATACGTGCAATCAGGTGGTTGGGAGACTACAGAAAATTGGAGTATAAACATGGATACATTCAATGGCTGTGAGCTTCCCGAGAATACTGGATGTTACAGGAGGACTGATACCCGATCAGCTTTCCAATACGTGAATACGGGATGAATGCCGAGTCTCAGCCCCTTCAACCTCATGAAATCAAGGCAATGAAAGCAGATCCCGAAATTATAAGGAGGATTATACGGTCATACGAGTTGATACTTGATTTCTACGGGATGCGATTGATATCACAGGAGACTGGGTTACTCGGTCGATCGCTCCCTCCAAGAGATTTTGTTGCACGATATAACAATCTCGTCGGTAAGTAAAATTGATCCCCTGCGACAGCTGGAAACCTAACTTACACTTCAATCTATCAGTGTCGCCACACAACTACCTCCGCATTTCGCGAATTCTGAAATGCCTCTCAGAAATGGGGCTCGAACGGCTCAATGCGGGGTTCCTGCTGCATGTACTCAATGAACAAGGCGAATTTGGTGAGCTGTCCGCTCCCCGCCTCCAAGACAGCATGGATCGTTGGTGGGTAAATTGTTTGAGGAACTCTGATGAGCGGTCTTGGATCGGAGAAGTTATTCGCAAAGTGAGAGAAGGAGATATCGTGTTCACCAGAGCCGACTATGAGAAAGCATTGCTAAACAGAAAGCAAAACGGTACATTTTAAGACGACGCAGACGCAGGGTCATGACTGGGGTTCAAATGGAGATGGGAAGGACATATCAGATAAGATAGGCGAATAGAATTTTTGGCTGGCCCTTGAAATGATCTAAGTACATAAAGCCAGCTATTGCAGTGTCGTAATGGGACACATCATGATGTCAACACTGGAGTCCATTACTGTATTGGGGCTGGATCAATGCGATGAAACAAGTACAGGCCAGCGCCGGGTCAACTTACGATCGTCAGATATTCAGCCACACTTAGGATAGGCGTTTGAGGGCTTCAAGTAAGGCTTGGCTGCGTTTTTGTACATAAAGCGCACTTATTGAATGTAGAAGATCTTCGATTGTCTCAAACACTTGTGATGGACCTTCGCCCAGCTTGGAATCGATCTGCGAGAGCAAAAATGAGACTGTGGATAGGAAAACATGTATGGTGTGGCGATTTACCTTATAACCTTGTTGAGTGAGCACCACACCGATTGAATGGCCTTCCAGTACTTTGACGTGGGCTACAGCCTGCAGCGAAGTGGCATTCACCACTCTGAAGCAATGTATGGCTGGGCCTTGTTCTCTTAAAGCTCTATGAAGTTCCCGAGCATAGAAAGAGGACGACATTGAGCCTTTAGCGAGGAAACTGCTGAAGAAACCAAGGCCAAAGCGGTGCTTAAGTACTGGAGGAAGCATTCCGCTTTCCGGAGGTGGCTTATGGAAATGTATTGCTGGGTATTCGGACACCAAATGTTACAATTTGGATGAGAATCGAACTTGAGGAAGTGGCGGACGAGGAACATCGGTTTAATTTGGGAGAGCTGATCATGTTCGTCTTTCCCGAAACATCATTCTACGGGGTTTGCCGCAGCTCCGATGGTGCTCCTACGATGGTTCCACAAGGGCTATTTCAAAAGATCTCCTCTACCAAACAACGCGTTGGGTATCGTTGCGCAGTTGCCCATCCTTCATGCAAAGCCTCCGCCACCATTAGCTGGTAGGCAATTTAGGGCTGGGCAAGTATTCCAGACTCGAAGGCTCCTCGGTGAAGATAACTATGAAAATGCCGAGAAGTTTTTCAGAACGGTTTAGGCGGGCCAGTTCATTCACACAGCAGATGTCGCGTACGAAGGAAACCGCGGGGTTGAGGGCATTGGTTGCCAAGTTATGTTTCTCGACAACCCTCCTGGGATATATCGCACTCGCTACCACGTTCTCTCCCTTTTGGCCCCTCTAATTTCTCATCGATTGGCTGAACAGAAGTCGCGAGGCGAAAAACCATGTGGTTATTTTCTCTTGCAAAAACGTGATGCATGAAAGAGACTTCGTGCCCCAAAGGGTCTATGTCGAAAGAGAAGTTGTGTGGCGTAAGAGAGATCTACGGCGATTTCCAAATTGAGGATTTAACGACCCCGCGGAGGCGCTCAAAAACTTGCACACAAAGCCAGGCATTGGCATCTATCTCAGATAATTCCTGTTTCATGATAGGCCAAATAGAAAGTAGCTGATGTATTACGAAAAGATCTACCTGAAGTGTCCTTGATATACCTTTAATCTGGTATGTTATACAAGTTTACCTGGCCCAGGATTCTGGATTATACCCTGGTGCGCGAAAATGGCCTTTTTTGACTTTCTTTTTGTCCGGACCGGGCTCGACCCGGGAAGCCAAAAATGTCCAGATTTTGCGCAGCCTCGACTGCTCGACTAAGATTCGAAAAAAAAATCGGGATACATAGGTATCGTATTGTACCTAGTGGAGAAGCTAATTCTGGGTTATCGACGACTCATTCAACCCTATTCAAGTACTTCTTTGAAAGTTGGAGCTTTTCAAGCGCAAACCCAATGTAATTTGACTCCCAGGCATAATGAATGGGAGAAGGAAAGACCCATTCCGTCCATCGTTAATGATTTCAGGTGGAGACAGTGCTGAGGTAGAAGCAAATCAAAGTGGGAATCGTGAAATATGCCACTGCCTGGGTTGGTGCACTGCTGAGCGGACTTAGGTCTCCAATTTTCGTCGATATCTACACTAACCTTGGCCAAATCTGCGCCCCTATATCCGATCGTCCTCATCCAGAGGCCTGAATTATCCGGAAAAGCGCCTAGCGTATCGGCCAGAAAATGACTATTTTTGTCCGTTCTGGTGACCAGGATATATAGGGATATTCCAGGGTCCTACTAGCGCCTACAAGCTCCGCAGCTACTCACATCCTCCATTCACCAGCCATGGACGTGATGAAGGCAGTGGAATTATACATCAATAAGCTAGTTTCAACGCCTCCGTCAATGAAGGTGCTCTTGCTGGATTCGCATACGGTACGTCATCAGTTGCAGAACATGCATTTACTCAAAGTCTTTATGCAGACTCCTATAGTATCCCTTGCTTCAACCCAATCCACTTTGCTTTCTTACCAAGTGTACTTGACCGACCGCATAGACAACCTGAAACGTGATCGCATGCCTCACATGAAATGCGTTTGCTTCCTTCAGAATAGCGAGTCTAGCATAGAGGCACTGGAGGCTGAGCTTCGGGAGCCCAAGTATGGAGAGTATTATCTCTGTCAGTTGGTGAATCATATTGGGTAGTTCCAGTTCGCGGGTTCATGCTGACGGATATTTCATAGACTTCAGTAATGTCCTGAGTAAATCAGGCATAGAGCGCTTAGCTGAAGCAGACGAGTGCGAAGTAGTTCGGGAAGTACAGGTACATCATCGTTTTCGACTCTACCCAACAACTCATCTCATACTCAAGTCTAGGAATACTTTGCAGATTATGCACCGCTACTCCCTTATCTATTCTCTCTGAACATCATTCCTTCCATTAACAGTCCTTTGTATGGCTCCAACCCTACAACCTGGAACTCAGAAGCGCTCGATGCTCACGTTCAAGGTCTCATCGCTGTGTTGCTAAGCATGAGGAAGAAACCTATTATTCGTTATGAACGCATGAGTCCCATGGCAAAGAAGCTAGGAAGTGAGATTCAGGTATGGATCGGAAGCTTCTGTTCTCTCCTTTGCTCAAGGTTGCGATGATGATAGCGTCGCATACAAGCAGAGTCGTCGCTATTTGACTTTCGGCTGACTCAAGTCCCGCCTCTCTTGTTAATCCTCGACCGTAGAAATGACCCCGTAACTCCGCTGCTGTCCCAGTGGACATATCAGGCTATGGTACATGAATTACTAGGCATTCACAATGGTCGCGTTGATCTACGCATGGTTCCGGATATCAATCCAGAACTCGCGGTATGACTCTCTCATTTCCGTCTTTCGGTTTCTCACTCTGTAGCCAGGAGATAACACTTACGACTTCCACGGATCCGTTCTTCCAAACCCACCATGGCTCCACGTTTGGTGACCTTGGCACGGCTCTCAAGGACTACGTTCAAAACTACCAATCCAAATCTCTGGCTACATCTCCCACGAACATCCAATCAATTGCCGACATGAAGCGTTTCGTTGAGGAATATCCCGAATTTCGGAAGCTTGGAGGCAACGTGAGCAAACATGTCGCCCTTGTTGGAGAACTGAGCCGTCTGGTTGGGCGAGATAAGCTGCTTGATGTAGGGGAAGTTGAACAAGGTCTGGCCACCAGTTCGGGTGCCGACTATAAGGTTTGCATATTCTTAATTAACGTGTCCACGAGCTCACAGTTCTCAGAGTGTCCAAGCCATTGTGACAGATCCCAGTATTCCACCATGGAATAAACTCAAGATTGCAATTTTATATGCACTCCGTTATCAAAAATCCCAGCAAACAAACATTGCCAATTTGATCAATCTTCTCCTCGCTAACGGAGTATCTCGAGAGGATGCTAGGGTAACCTCAACTCGGAATAACTTGTGACTAACGTTCTGACGTTGTTATCAGCTTGTTTACATGTTCTTGAACGTTGCTGGTACCGATCAACGTCAAGACGATCTCTTCTCGACAGAATCTCTATTAGCGAAAGGACGCTCAGCTTTGAAGGGTCTCAAGGTATTTTCGCTTAATCCATCGTTTCGAATCATCATGACCAAATGCCAGTATTTTAGGGCGTCGAAAACATCTACACGCAGCACTCGCCACATCTTTCCCAAACTCTGGAGAACCTGTTCCGTGGCAGACTGAAAGAAAGCAGCTATCCTTTCCTAGACAATGCTGGACCAAATCAAGGATTGCAACGGTTGGTGAATCAGCAGTCTTAGCAAGCAGTTACCTAAATTCGGCGAACAGTCCGCAAGATGTCATTGTGTTCATCATTGGAGGGGCGACTTATGAGGAAGCAAGAACTATCATGCTCTACAATCAAGATCCGGTCGCAGCCTCAAACGGAGCACTCGCAAGCGGAGCTGGTGTTCGACTCCTCCTTGGCGGAACCTGTGTGCACAATTCATCTAGGTCAGCACACTTTTTTCTCATAGTTGCGTCGCTGAACTGGAATCCAGCTATGTGGACATGCTGCGCTTAGCTGCAGATAAATTCCCTTCAACCATTTATGACCCACCGCCTGAGTCTGCATCAAACGCACCTGTGTTAAACTTGAACCTAGGTGGTGTGAACGTAAGCCTGGGAGGGGCGGCTGGAACTGGAGTTTATAGAACAAGCAACGATGCGATTGGCGTGCAGGCTGATGGTCTCCGTGACGGTGTCATGAGTCTACTTGGAAAAGTGAAACAAGGCGTGGATCGCATCAGTTCCGCGCCTTGAAGCTTACTGCCTGTACCTATACTTTTCATGTAAACCAGTAATCCGGTACTTAGATTAATCGATTTTCAGTAACTAAGGATAAAACTCAGACATCATGAGAGCACAGAACTCTGACACGTCAATCTCGATCACGTGAAGTAGACCTCCACGACCTTTGCTTGACTTACCGCAGAGATAATTCTCCACGTCTTCTCTTTCATCTTCTACTACTGCATACTTGGATCTCCTGGCTCGGCGTAACCGGGAAAGGCATAAAATACAATGGCGAAGGGGTTTTTAAGTAATCTCAAAGGCATGGATGCCTTTGGCAAGGCCAGTGGAGCTGTGTCATTGTTCTCGGCTCAAACTGATTGATGTACAGACGACGGAGGATGTCAAGGTTAAAACTCGAACTGGCGCTTTTTGTGCGTGGTCGATTCTGCAGATTTTATCATATTTTACTGACCTCTTGAGTGATTCTCTCACAGTGACTTTCATTGCGGCTGCTATCATCTTGTCGTTTACTACGCTTGAATTTCTGGACTATCGAAGAGTCTATACGGATACTTCAATTGTCGTCGATAAAAGCAGAGGCGAGAAATTGACTGTCAACCTTAACATCACCTTCCCTCGCGTACCATGTTTCCGTACGCATCCTCTCCTCATTCATTCAAAACAAAACCGTTAATCATTCCGCTTTCTAGTTCTCAGCTTAGACGTCATGGATATTAGCGGTGAAGTCCAGCGGGATATATCACATAATATCCTCAAGACTCGTTTGGAGAAAAACGGGACTACGGTACCGGCATCCTATTCTGCACAATTGCAGAACGAATTGGACAAAATGAATGAGGTTCAGCAGAGTGGTTACTGTGGTTCTTGTTATGGTGGTGTGGAACCGGCTAGTGGTTGCTGTAATACTTGTGATGAAGTTCGACAAGCTTATGTGAATCGTGGTTGGAGTTTTTCAAGTCCCGATGCGATTGAACAAGTTGCGTTGTCTATTATTCCCTTTCGTCGAATGATTGATTCTGACTCCTTGTTTTTTGGGTTTTAGTGTAAACGAGAAGGCTGGTCAGAAAAAATGAAAGATCAAGCTGATGAAGGTTGCAATGTATCCGGACGCCTCCGTGTTAACAAAGTCATTGGCAATATCCATCTTTCTCCCGGTCGTTCATTCCAGACAAACTCTCGTAACTTATACGAATTGGTTCCTTACCTCCGCGACGAGAATAAGCATGATTTCTCTCATGAAATCCATCACTTTGCATTTGAAGGTACTTTCATTCCCTTGCCCCAGTCAGCCTTCTAGTTAACAGAGACGACGAAACTTATTTACTCATGACCCCAAGGTGATGATGAATACGTCTATTGGAAAGCCTCAGCCGGTCGCGAAATGAAAAATCGTCTTGGTCTCAATATTAACCCGCTCGATGGTGCAAAGTACCGTACTTCGAAGGTCCAGTACATGTTCCAACATTTCCTCAAGGTCGTCTCGACACAGTTCCGAACTTTGGACGGCAAGATTGTACGTAGTTTCATTCCAATCTTGTGGGGTTTTCCTAAGTAAAGTTACACTGACTATGAATCATCAGGTTAACACGCATCAATATAGTGTAACGCACTTTGAGCGTGACCTCGAGGAGGGCGGTGGCAGTCAAAGTCCAGGAGGTATCAATGTTCAACATGGTACACAAGGTTTACCAGGAGCATTTTTCAACTACGAAATTTCACCTATCCTTGTTGTACATGCGGATTCAAGGCAATCCTTTGCTCATTTCCTTACGTCGTAAGTTTTTGCTTTGTCACTTGATATTGAAACGGAGATAAACAAAAGCGAAATCTTAGGACTTGTGCTATCGTTGGTGGAGTTTTGACCGTCGCATCACTAATTGACAGTTTACTGTTTGCTACTACGCGTGCCCTGAAGAAATCAGGGGCTGGTGGCTATGGTAGCTCTTCGAAGCTCATGTAATATTCATATTGTATACCATTGCAGTCTTCGTTCATGCATCTACCAATTTATATCGAAATTGAGAAAATTGAAAAAACTTTGCATAATCTCATGTTTTCCGCCTTGTTCTACTGGATGTCGTGTTGAGCTTACGTCTCTTATTTGGAGTCTTGGTTGAAGTGGACGCTCGTGTGATGACCGATGGTGAACCAACGTCAAAACTGAGGTCATCCTATAGCAAGCAAGCAGCTCGTCAACGGTATCCCTATAATCAGAATAGTGTTCATACCCCAGCGGCAATCATAAGTTCATCATTATCGTCTTCCATTGACTCGATTCCGGGAGACCTGCCATCAGGCACATATTCATCGTCATCAATAATCTGCCTGATTCGTCGTGCACTGCGTGATCGCCGTGGCGTATCTACTTCTAGAGATATAGGGGGAGTCGCACTTATTATATCTTCATCCGAATCTTCTTCACGTTTAACCTCTACGACGGCATGGACTCGCCGAATTAAAATCTGCTTCGGTTCCTGAGGGATAGTCGGAACTTCTACGACTTCGGCTGATGATGATGCTTTCTTGGAACGAGATGATGAAGAACCAGCTTGCTTGCTGTGTTTTGAGCGGTTGATTGTGGATGTTGACGTTGATGTCGCTGCTGCTGCGGTTTTAGTTGTTCGAGGTGTTTGGGCGGTTTCAGTATATGGTGGTAATTCGCTTTGACTGGGTGCTTTACGTTTATTCACCTTGCCGGCGGGACGCGCTTGTTGGTGTTCACGAGGAATCTGTGAGGGTGAAGGTACAGCAGAGTGGTAAGTAGGTGGTTGCTGTATAGTAGGAGCCAAGGGAATCGTTTTGGATGGGTTTAGCACTACGGAAGGGACCTATTGAGGATATAGTTCTCAGTGTTGGCAGCAGTTCATTTTGGATGGAATGCACGCCTGGACTTACAGGCCTTTCAGCTTCAAGCTCATCCACTCGAGAAGCTAGTGAGCATCGTTCTTCTTCCACGCGCAGGAAATGCTCCTGCCAATTCTTTGCTCGATCCCTCCATTGATTCGTTTCACGCTGTAAAATGGTAAATTCGTCCACGTGCTGTTTTATCTGTTCAAATTTTGATATCGGTTTTAAGGTAAATTTGCGGCGGTAGAATCAGCTCACTATGAGATCAGCCTCTTTCAGCTACATCATCAATGAAATCAGAAATGGACGCATTTTCTATTGAAGATAAGGAGGGCATACGCTAGTCTTGCATGCGAGGATTTCCTCCTTATGTTTCTGTAATTCCTTTTTAGAGTCTTGGAGTGCTTTCAAGGCTTGGTCGCGTTCAGCTCTGACCCGCTTGGTCTCAGCCTCGGCGCGTGTAACCTCGGCGCGAACTTCGGCTTGCAAATCATGGAACTGGATGTACCCGATGTACCTGAGCGCTGAATAAGTAAACAGGGACATGGGGGACATACTGCCTTGGTCGCAGACTGGGTAAAGGTGGATATGGAGTTGGAGAGCGATACTGAAGAATTAGCTTTTGTGTTCGTCATGGCACTCGGCCACCTCTTCTGTTCAACCGTGGCTAAGCTAGCAGATTACTAAGCCTACCCACATACCAAGTTCGTCCCTGATCCGGCCAAATTTCGCGATATTTAAATGCGTGTCACCTACACCCCACAAATATCTGGGAATGTTGGGCCTCGCTCTACTGGTCAGAGTACAAACCGCGCAATTTCTGAGCCGCCTTTTGGTTGGGCTCAGGCTCGTTTTGGTAATGCACACCGCTACTATCCATGTCTCCTCAAGTAATTATGTCGTTGCTTCCATGTATGATAAACAGTTTCATCACAAGCGCTGAATCAACAATTCCTTCACTATACTGTCCATGGCATCAAGTAGTATGAACATATTTCTTCAAGGATCCTTGACTTGCTCCTCTAACCAGGCCCACAGGTCTTTCCCAAGCTTTGGATCATCAGTGTCGGGACGAGCTTTTCCGATCCTTGCCCATGGAATCAAGTACTGCGAAAGGAATGGTTAGACCGGTCATATTCATAGCGCACTACCGAGCAGCGTTGTAGAATCACAAACACACCTTCCCGCCGTAATTCCCCGCCTCTTCCGCCGTAGCGGCATAAAGTGGCGTGATAGCCCCGTTTTTGGGCGGGTGGAGCACGAGAGCTGGCAAAAGAGGAACTCTGAAATGACGATAAAGCTCGGTATTGATCCCCCCTAGTAACTAATTAGTAAACATTCTGAAATTTCGGAAGAGTTACTGCCCTGGATTTACGGTAATCGAAACCAGACCTTGTTCTGCATATCTTCGGTGGAATTCATTTGCCACAACGATATTGCCCTAGAAGATATATATATATTCAGAGTCACCCATAAGCTTCCTCTTGAGAGTTTACTTACGAACTTGCTCTGCATGTAAAGCTCATGAGTGAAATATCTATTTCTCACTACTCCATCCTTGAAACTAGCGAAGTTTAATGGCTGAGCCTTCGCCCCGTAGTGACCAACGGAAGAGACATGGACGACGCGGACGCTCTTGGGTGGCGAATATTTGACTGTTTCGAGCAAGATTGGTAACAGCAATGTTGTGAAATACCAGTGACCTATGGTGTAGTGAGTACTTGTATATTATTCCAGCGAGTTTGATACTATTCACCGGTCACGTTTGTATGAAATTGGGTGTCATATCCTTCGCTAAGTTGAGAATGGGGAGTAAACATGATGCCACTATGTGGTGGAATCAATACTTCTGAATGAAGAGGAAGAGCGTATGAACAAACGCATTGTTTATCAGCAAGTGCAGCTCCTTCTCTTTGCTACAATCGAGAAATGGCAGACGCAGTCGTACCTACGCTGACGAAAAAGTCGTTCGGCTCACTTGGCAAACTCTGTCGCAGCATCTTTCACGCTTCCCAAACTAGCCAAATCAAGTGGGAGGAAGATGGCCTCCTTGCCCGTTGCCTCCTTCAAATCTAGAATTGCACGTTCCGCTCGTTCCTTACTTCGACACCCAATATATACCTTGGCATTATGCGCCAATAAGGCCTGGAAATCACGTCATAGTAACTAGGATGCAGCGGAAAACTCACTTTGGCTACTTCCTTTCCAATGCCAGAATTTCCTCCGGTGACGATAGCGATCTTGCCTGAGAGATCAGGCATGTCTTCAGCAGTCCATGTTGCACGTGGAATGAACAAAGACTGCTTTAAAAATGACACAATATCAATGGCACAGAGGTCAGCCAGGAAGCCCATTGGTGACTTGGTTGCGATAGAGATACCCTGCGAATACAATTTCACAGGGACGTCATACATATGTTCACAGTAGCAGTTACGGCAGAGTTACGGCCGTTACGGTTTGAAGGGGCGGCATGGTAATTGTTGTCATACTACAGTAAGTTACAATGATATTGATCCGATACTTTACACCGGTCTCCTACGGAACATTATTCCCCTAGCAGGTACTAGCCTTGACTTGCGCTCGATCAATTCTTACCTTTCAGTTAAACAGGGGCTATCAGGTTATCTACCGTATTGATCAATATTTCCCGATGAAGAAAAGATTTGTCTTCAACAAAAACCACGTTGCTCTGTCAATGGAATAAGTCACATCGGGGAAACAGCGCTCAAATCTTGCTTGCTGGCTTTGCTTATTAGCTTGCTCTGACGCTACATAGAGATCTTGGGCTCCACTACATTTTCTGCCTTGGCCCCATTCTCGAAACTGGTGAAGTCCAATCATTAATTTGACCGTGTAACGACCACTTGAAGTGACGTGGACTATGTGTACACCACTGAGGGTTGGCCAGCAACAGAAAATTTTCTCGATACTACAATGCCAACCGGACGACGATCATTTACGGATGGGTTTCAACCTACCAGCGAGATTCACGTGGAAAAGAGCTTAAAAACCTTCAGCAAGTTTAAGAATGGCTTTGATTTTATTATTTGAAGACATCATTACATGTGAACGGGAAAGAGATAGTGAACTTGAATGGTCGAACACGTTTAGTATTGACCCCTTTCTCTTTACTGTCGTTTGGGTATTAGTTGGTCAAACCGGATATGAGGTGGAAATATGATCCGGAATCGATTCCGAACGGATCAAGTGAAATGCATCGTGTAGCGGAAGATTGAACAAGGTTAACCCCTATGTATAATGCGATGCACTGCAGTCCGATCAAGTCAAATTCAACAGAGTATGTTGATTGACGTCAGAGGTAATGGTTGAAACCAATACTCATCTTTCGTAAAATAAAGTAGGCCCAAGTAAGCATTCTATTTGACCAAAGATACTGGTATTGATTCCTTGTGATGAATGCCAGAAAGTTGCGGTGTACTCGTATTAGGACGGCTTGTCGAACGACCGCTGGTTGTAGTTTGCGAGATGAATCAAGGAAAGCGGTACAGTATGTCAATGAATACAAGACTGATATAAGGAGATGTTTGTGATTGTTGTTGAACAGTTCGAGTTGGCCACCATCGGGCCTTTGCTCCCACCGACTGTACTCTATCTCCTCCTACTAATCATAGTTCGCCTCTCTTGCTTCTGTGCGGCCCTGTCCGTTTGACGGGTATCGCAGCCTGGTAACTCAACAGTACTACTTGTGACATTCTGGCACCATCATTATCATCGCCTTTCCGTCGCACCGTCTTGCTCGAACAAGCCGGTTTCCCCCCTTGGCTGCTTCCTTTATAATTCGACCTCCAATCATCCCAATTATGTGCGTGAAATCGTCGATCAAAGATCTATTCATTTTTCACTCACTCAAACCTCCGCTTTTCTGCCGATATTAACCTACTCCAATCAACTTCCCGTCGTACCGCCTTCCCAATTACTCATATCCTTATAGCTTGTCTAAGGCCTTATCATGTACACCTCGCGCCTTACTCTGGAAAAAAAGGTCAAGCCTGCCTCGGGTTCAAGTTCCTCCAAGTCTCAATCTGACAAAGAGAACTTGATTGTTGGTACCGACTTTTCTTTCTGCAGAAAGCAACGATCACGAAGTGTATCTGATGCGTCAACCTCGTCTTCCGTGCCAGCTGCTTTCGCAAATGATTCAACTTCCTCCATCACTCCTGTGCCCTTACAAAAGGCGACGCGAGCGCCTTCCCCCCTTCCTGCTTCACCACACGAGGATACCTTACGCACCAATACCATGGAATCCGAATACGTTATGGCTATGCATGATTATGAACCCCAACAGTCGAGTACAACTTGTTTATCTTTCCGCGCGGGTCAAGTGATCCACGTCTTCAACCGAGATCCAAGTGGTTGGTGGGACGGAGAATTGGAAGGGAAAAGAGGTTGGTTCCCAAGCAATTATGTGAACGTAGACTTTGAAAAGTCCAGCATGGTGGTAGCGCAGGCAGCCCTTGTGAGTGATCATGACCCGTAAAATTTTGTCATATTCCTTGAATTAATTTCGTCTGTGACGAACGACCACAGAATGCTCAATCCAACTACCGGTCCCCGACCGTAGCATCTACAACAAGTCAACATCAACGACAATCCGCTGTCGACGCATTTCCCATAGATGCTATTCACTATTCCGCCCCAATCATGATTCCGATGGTTCATGGGCTTTCTCTCCTTCAAAATGCTGTGCGAGTAAATAGGGTCTCACACTTCCAACCGTCCGCCGCTTGCATCATTGCATGCGTGCGTCGAATATTGAACACCACGGAGACGATCAATCGGGATGCGCCCATATTACGACGCTTTCCCACCCTTGCACAGGAACGGAGCAGGCTTTTAACTATCCTTGCTAAACTGGTAGCACAGGCAAAACGAGCTTCTGACGTGAGTCTCTCGGAGAATGAGCTCGCGGAAGAGATCGTGGAGATGTTGAAAACTGGTGGCTTGGTTTTTTCTCAAGTTCGCCGGTTCGTTGCCGTTGCGGTGCAATGTGGGATCGAGCTTCCAGCGAATGGTGGAACGGAGCCGGATTCTCCGACAGAAAGCCTGGCAGGAAGTAGCTGGCAGGATGAAGGCGAGGAAGGATCCTCTCCACGTGGTGTCACGCCTACACAGCGGCAATGGAGAAAATCGAGTGTTTCTTCCTCTTCACAGACATCTATGCGTGCCAAGAGCATGATGGATCTTCGGAACGGATCTTGCGTCCAGTCATCCGTGAATCCACTACTATCAAGAGCTGCCAGAGCTCGGGCGGAGCAAACAGTCAATACTAGAGAGTGTGAACTTAGTCGACACAAGGTCGAATCGTCAATCAGCAGCACTTCGTCTTCTTCGTCTTCGTCTCAAGGATATTCAGATGTCAAATCACCACCCCCTTTTCCATCCGGTCCAACAACATCGTTACAGGTGTTGGATGTCCTACGGTTCACTCATGACCAGTACCTGTCGACCATTGCTGCGTTCATCGGTCATACGCATTCCTATAGTCGATTATCGCATGCTTCTAGCACTGGTCACTTATTTGAGCTTACGCGAGACATAGTGAGAATGGTAGAGAGGATTCTCACCATCGTCGTCGCCGTCATGAGCCACCCAGATATTCCGACTAGTCGAGCGAACAACCTCAGGTTTGCCAATGAAGCGTTATACAATGTAGCGAGCCAGCTAACGGATTCAATCCGTCGACTGACGGTGCCGTTAGCACCCTTGATTTCAGAGGAAGAGGAGAAGGCTGCGTTGATCAGATCGGCTACTGGTGCTTTGAGGGCTGGTGCTGATTGTGTAGCTGCTGTGAAAGTGTGTTTGAACCGTGTAGCTGGAGAAAAACCGTTTATCCTCGACCTTCCTTCTCTGGAAGGGGAAGAACCCCAACTTCAATTACAAAGCAACAAAATCCTCTCGAGTGGCAACTTGCATAATCCAACAAGTATGGGTGCCCCTCTAGAAAACCAATCGACGCAAAACATCCCGGAGGAGGACGAGGAAGAAATGACGGTCCATCCGGGACCGTCTATCTCTATTCTCAAACGCTCAAGAGAGCTGTCTTTCAGTTCTGAAACCAGCGGGACATCAAAGACATGCTATGCGGAGTCGATTGACACGGTCGCAACGTCGCCCACCGATTATCGTCCCAACCCCCTAACGTTGTCCGGAGTTGCTGTCGAACCTGATCTTTGTTCTCCTGTTTCATTGAACAGCACGGATGACGGAAAGACGACTTGGGGAGGAAGTATTAGCATGCATGATAATACGGCAATTGGGGAGAAAATGCTTTTCGGCAAGCTTCCCCAAGCGCCTCTTGGATTTGACCAGGACCCAGAAAATTGGATGTATTCGCATGACTACTCGCTGGAAGATGTTGCATATAATAGTGAAGGTGTCCTTGTGGGTGCAACGCTAGAAGCACTGGTAGAGAAGATGACACCGCATGATGTCGTCGTAGACCCTGCGTTTTCTGTTGTCTTCTTCATGACTTTTAGGCTATTCACGTCTCCTACCGATCTCGTCGATGCAATCATTGCACGGTATAACCTCGTACCACCAAATAACGGGCTATCAAGTGAGGAATTGCACTTGTGGCAGCGCAAGAAAGGTCTACCCGTCAGATTGAGGGTGTCGAATTTAATTAGACAATGGGTGGAGCTGTATTGGAAGCCTGGCGTCGACGATCCTATTCTACCGACGTTGATGGCGTTTACGAAGGAAGGATTATGGGGTCTTTTCCCAGCTCCTGCACAGAGATTATTTGAGCTTTTGGAGATGAGAAAATACGAGATGGATATGGGTGAAGTGAAGCCAAAGAACTTACCCCTGAACAAGACGCTCCTTGTACCCAGCTATTGTGGACCAAATTCAGAGATTCCGAGACCGAATATGACAAAAGCTCTTCTGATGTCGTTACGGAAGAAAGATTATTCAAATGTTTGTATCACAGATTTCGACGCTCTGGAGTTGGCGAGACAGATAACGGTTATGGAATGTACACTATATTGCGCAATTCAGCCAGACGAAATCTTGGAAGCGGGACAGCAGGACGGTGCAAAGGCGAGATCGAATATGAATGTGAAGGCTGTTTCGTCGTTGAGTACGGTTATTACGGGATGGGTTGCTGAGAGCATCCTAGACGAACGGGATTTGAAAAGGAGGACGCTGTTGATCAAGTTTTTCATCAAGGTGGCGGATGTGAGCCCCTATTCTCTTATTCAAATCCGGCGGAATTATTAAGCATTTTGAATTGCAGAGATGCACCTCACTGCACAATTATAGCACATCAAGGTCGATTTTGGCAGCATTGGACTCGTCGACTATCGCTCGTCTGCATCAGACATGGGCAGTAAGTCCCTCGCTGTACTAGTGTGCGGTCGTGTATTGACCAGATGCCCTCTTCCTAGGGTGTGCCCCACAAATCTAAAACGCAACTGGAGTCATTGAGAAAATTAGCTGACCATGGTCGAAACTATCACGAATACCGCTCGAAACTGCGAAACACCTGTCCGCCTGCGGTTCCATTCCTTGGTATATACTCTCCATTTCAATCCGACTGCTTAATGACTGGCATCGATTAGGTTTGTATTTGACGGATGTCACGTTCTGCAGGGAAGGCAACCCTTCACATCGGGTTTCACCCTTGAACAATGAGAAGAAACTCCTGAATTTCAACAAGTATCACAAACTAGCGAGGATTGTTCAAGGTCATTCGGCTCATTTAACATACATATCACTGGGCTGATGGGTATATTATGATACAGACATGCAACGCTTTCAAGTGCCCTACAACTTGAAAGCAATTCCGGAGGTACAAGATTACCTTAATATGTCATTTGAGAACTCCAAACGCAGTGGTGATTTCCAAGACCTATACCGTCGGAGGTGTGTTATATCAAGTTTTCGCAGCGATGTCAAACGCTCATTTTTGTCCTAGTCTCCTTGTAGAACCCAAGCAGCCTGCGGATACAGCCCCTACTAGTGATATGCGGCAGTTGTTCAATTGGGCAATGCGGTCTCAATCAGTGACTCCAGCTTCGTAGAACAACGAGCGGCTTCCCTCTATGTCCACCACCTTCCTCTTTCGTCCTCGCGTTCTTTCCAATATTTCTCCTTTACTCCTGCATCTACCAAACCATGTGCAACCTGGAACATCTCTACCGGTATATATCTATGGTTTGAAACTTTGTTCTCTCAAAGCTTCCGTGTACTAGCTCTTTCGTTGTATGTTTTACATTTACTGTTTTTAGCATTTGTTCCTCTCATCACTGGATCTCATTGTTCGATATCATCTCGTTTTGTAGTTAGGTATATACCGGTCATTTGACCGATTTTTTTTATAAGCATCTCTCTCGGTATCATCGGTAGTATCATTGTCGCTACTTTATTCTATTTGCATACGGGCTGCAGTTTTGGTTTTTTTTATATACCTCTTCTACATTGATTGATTTACATGTATCAAGGGGCTGTTGTACATGTTTAGTACGGCAACACGCATGACCAGGTACATAATTTATAAGTAGTAATTTCGAAACGTGAAACAAGTCTAGAGAGTTCGAAGATTATGGTGTAGACGCATTATGGAGGAACAAGATCAACACTTTTCAATGATCGATAAATATGTTTCCTCGGCTATGAGGGTATTTTGTCACGTAGTAATCAACGCCTTTCCGACCGGATGATTTGTCAAATTTGAGCTTATCACCTCGCACACGCGTGATAGGTGGATATGTATCGATAGTCACGCCAGGTCCCTGTAAAGAAAGTCAGAATTGTTTCGCATTCAATAAGGAAAGAAAAAGAAAAAGAAAAAAAGGAAAGTTAAACTCACGAAATCATAAACAAAGGGTCGACGTTCCGTAGCTCCAAAACACCTTGAACTTTCAAGAATGACTGAATAAACGGGTGAAGGATCATTTCCTGGGGCATGTACACTCCATCCTCCTTTTGGAGATCGGATATCCCAAAAAGAAAGTACACTGTGACGTGCAGCGCCTGCAGCGATAAAGCTTCCAGAACCACCACCGCAAGAGACTGAATATATGGGTTCATAGGACCAAGGATTGTGGAGTGTAAGTACTGGATTGAGTATTGGTACGCTCACTGATGATGATAATGATGGTGTGCCGCTAGGGGAGTCGAATGATTGGAAGGGGATGGAAAAAGAAGTTGGAGTGCGGAGATCATAACACCGAACTTTACTATCGTACCAACCGGCAACTAGAATTTGAGGTGAAGAACCCCAGGGAGAAGAAGGAGGTGCTTGAGAGAGTCCGTAGACAGCGGAAGAAGATGTGGTTACGAGAGGATTAGATCTTGATCCGGATGTGAGAAGTAAAGTTGGTGTAGGGGATGAAAATTGGTGGTAAGGTAGAGTATAGATGGGAAGTGGTGCAGAGCGATTGGAGGTTCCAAACGCAGCATAGGGAGTGGATGATGAAAGACACAGGTGCGACGCCCAGCTACGTGCTTTGAGATCTATTGTGGAATTCCAATTAAGCCCTACACAAGATGTAAAATCACGGTGATTTGCGAGCTTAGCCGATCCATTGAGAGAGAGCGATAATAAAAGATCAGAGGCTGATGAGAGACTTTCGACAGGGTCATTATCGGGTATTGTACTAGCATGTTGGCGGGTGATACTGGGTGGGGTAGTACCATCCGTTGCTAAGATGGAGATGCGTTCTATAATGCTGTCTTGGAAAGCAACAAAAAGAACATCATTGAAGCCATCGGAAGAGACCAGAGTTATGCCAGTGATCTCTTTACAAGGCGAATGTTCACTCGATAGAAAGAATGATGCCTCGAAGGAGACAGGTGGGGAAGTGTTTGATTCATCATCAGATGTACCAAATGTGAAAGAATGGAGAGTGGTCCCCGCAGCAACAATGAGACGGTTCTGTGAAATGACCAGGAGTGGAGAACTCTTGCCCTGCCAAGGATGAGATAGCGGCCTTGCGACGAAAGAATTGCTGTGCCAGGCTTCATCCGTGAGGTAGTCATATTTGGCGCGGAGACGCGCCGGCCAGTGCACTCTGGCACGAGTAAGGCTTTGGGAAGGCCTTAGATGCAAGCGTAGGTAGGCAGACCAGCCATATTCGTTAACCTGACGATAGATATAGTGTACTTACTAGTAGGTGGAGACGTAGGACGCACCAGATGATACAGAACACTGCAAGCCAGGGAAAGATGGGCGAGCTCGACCGGGGACAAAATTTGAAAGATGCAAATAAGGATGTCGTTGGGTAGATTTGAGAACATTTGTGAATATTGAGCCAGGGCGAGCCGTGCCCGCTGTCGGAGCCTTGAAGTAAACCTACTCAAGTCACGTGTACTTACCCGAATGGCGTGAATACTTCAAACAAAGCGCGGACCTTGCAAATACCTTGCTCCTTGAATTCCTTTTCAATATTCGCTCTCGGTAATTCCAAGAAGCCTTCGGAAGCACGGAATTCTTCTCCTTGAACCACAACCGCTATACTTATTCCGTTCAATTGTGTCTAAGCTACATTGATCGTTCCATGCGAATGTTTTTCATTGAGAGCTTTGAGATGTCCTTCCAAATGCGAGGTTCCTACAATAGCATCCTCAACCGGCGGAACGCACGCTGCATTTCTGCTGGGCCGTATACTCTCCACCTTGGAACATCGTATCAAGGATATATCCTTTCCAGGATTTGTAAGCGGACACTCACCTATGCATGCAGGCACGCGATACAAAGCCATTGTGAATAAGAGCCGGCATGTTGCTCAGCATGTGGTCAAAATGAAGTCTTTATGTCTTTCTATCATGAGGTCTATATTTAGGAGTTGAATCACGTGAGAGAATGGAGGACGACTGCCGATGGAATTCGTGTCGTCGCTCAATTCTCTTTTTTCACCGACTCCCCCCTGCCATCGACTTTCAACTCCGGGCAATGAGGCGAGATGTACGCATTCTCCTCGTCGGCGATGGTCAGTTTCTATTTTCTCTGTCTCCTCGCCAAGTCCTGCTCACGCACGCGAGCAGAGGGTGTAGGCAAGAGCACCATCATCACGTCCCTAATTAAGGAATCCTTCGTCGCTCATGTACGCATTCTTTTTCTCCACTGCTTTCGGTTTTTTAAATCACTCTCAGGTTCAACATGTTGTTCCCGAGGTTACAATTCCTCCAGAGGTCACTCCGGAAAACGTCACGACCTACATCGTCGATTCGGGAGGTGAGCTTCTTTCATCTCCTGACCAATGCAACTTGCTGACCTTTGTATCCCTGTCTTGCCAGCCGGACCGCAGGATCGTGCGCATCTCGAATCCGAAATCAGAAAAGCGCATGTCATTTGCGTCGTTTATTCTATAGACAACCCTAATTCCTTTGACCGCATCCCCACCTACTGGCTACCGCACTTCCGCCAACTTGGTGTTAACGTAATATCCTTCTTCGTATTTAGTGCTCATGCTCAAGACGGCCAATAGGTCCCTGTTATCCTCGTTGGCAATAAAATCGACTTGCGTGGTGGAGAGGTTACCAATGAGGCTCTGGAGGATGAAATTGTTCCTATTATGAATGAGTTTAAGGTTCGTTTGCCCCACTACGTTCACGCGTGATAACCAAATTTGATCCTTAATTTTGACGTGAAGGAAGTAGAAACTTGCGTCGAGTGTTCCGCCAAACTTCCCCTCAACGTTTCTGAAGTCTTCTATTTTGCTCAGAAGGCTGTTTTACATCCTACAGCACCCCTTTATGATTCTCGCGATCATGTCCGTACTTCTTTCGTTCAATTGCTGGATCTAAGTTCTCACTACCTTATACAGGTTCTCAAGCCCGCATGTGTAGCGGCACTCCGTCGAATATTTAAAATTTGCGACACAAATAAAGACGGAATACTTGATGCTGCCGAGCTCAATGAGTTCCAGGTATGTTCGGTTTACCTTCTATCAGATCTCGCTTTTTGATGAAATTTGCGTCGAAAATTAGCGCAAATGTTTCGATGCCCCTCTACAGCTGCAAGAACTCGAAGGCATCAGAGCCATGGTACAAGAGCATGCTGAAGGCGGCGTACGAGATGGGGGCCTGACTGAAGCTGGCTTCTTGTATCTACACACTATCTTTATTCAACGTGGACGCCTCGAAACGACATGGACTGTGTTACGCAAATTCGGATATGCAGAGGACCTTCGACTGACGGAAGCTTTCCTTATGCCTAGGTACGTGTACTATAATACTTGTAGCGAATTCAAAAGGAACCCTACAAATTTTATTTACCTAGATTTGATGTTCCTTCGGATTGCTCTGTTGAACTGAGTCCATTGGGATACCAATTCTTCACAGATATTTTCGAGACTTTTGATAAAGTGAGTTTGTATGCCCTGACTATGCGATTCATTGTTCCTAACTCCTGTGCCTAGGATCAGGATGGTGCCCTCAAGAACGACGAGCTGGATGAAGTCTTCAGTACATCGCCCGGTAATCCTTGGGCAACCCAAAAATTTCCTGACACGACACTGTCTGATGACACGGGCGCTGTGACATTACAGGGGTGGTTGGCTCAATGGAGGTGTGTCTTCCCAAAGTATTGATACAGAATTTCTTATTCATAGCACATGAGGCAGTATGACAACACTTTTGGACCACAAAACCACGCTCGCATATCTAGCATATTTGGGCTACCCTGGCGAATCACAGACGGAAGCATTACAAGTGACAAGAGCGCGGAAACTGGACAGAAGAAAGGGCAAAGTTACGCGCAATGTCTTTTTATGTTATGTTTGTGGTGCAGCTGGATCAGGGAAGACGGCTCTCCTTCGGGCTTTTGCAGGGAAGCCTTATAACCCCGCGTACGAACCCACGAGTAAACCTATAAACGTGGTGAACGCGGTGGATCTCGATGGGTCAGAGAAGTATTTAGTGGTTAGTGTTCCTATTGGGTGAGTGTATATTGCAATTGACATCTTTCCCCTAAGCTGCAAGAGTTTGGATCACGTTACGAGGCAGAAACACTACGAAGTTCAAAGAAAACCGATCAACCAGATGTGATAGTTTACGTGCACGACTCGAGTGACACAAATTCGTTTTCATATATCAGCAATCTACGGGTGAGTGGACAGGCGTAGCAACTTACCGGGGGATGCTCATTGAGTGAATGTAGCAACAATATAGTTTGGACCATATACCCACACTTTTCGTGGCAACGAAGTCTGATTTGGACCTAGCGTTACAGGTGAGGATATTTTAACCGGAAGTGGGAAGGGTCTATTGATCTACGCGTGTCCAGCGGCATGAAGTGCAACCAGATGTGTATTGCAGACGATTAAGCCTGCAAGTGCCCGTGTCCGTCAGTGTCAAGGATGGACAATTAGCAGATGTGTTTCATACTATTTGCAGAATAGCAATGAACCCGTATGTAGTCCACGTTTTTCTGCAAGTGTTTCTGATGATGTGTGTATTTAGTAACTCGGCGATACCTGGCGGCGCCGACCGTGCGTTGACACCAGCCGCGAGGCTAAGGATGTATTTTACGCTGACTGCGATCTTGGGCGGATGCACAGCTGCGCTGGTAGTGTTGTTTCGGAATGTACGGACACCGCTAGGGCTGGGGGGCTGGGGAGCGCCATGGAGCAGCTGGCTGTTGGGTGTGGGCAGTAAACGGTAGTAGATGGTAGTAGAATAGATTGTACTTGGGTTTCCTCGTGGCGGCCTCGTTGGGGCAGATATCCGGTAGAGTCCGAAAGAGGACAGAGTTGTGGAGACTCTGACTTTAAAAGTCTGACCTGCGCTGATCCATCTCTCCATCGATCCCTCTCACTCCCAAACAAGCCATGGACATCGACCCCGTCAGTGAGGTCAGTGAGCAGCCGCCTCTCTCCAACCTCAGGACAGCCGCCGACGAGGGCAGAAAGATGCTGTAAGTCAATCAACACCACCCACCAACCACACACCACTCCTCTTCTACACACACTCCTCTCGTTGAACCCTCTTACATCTCTCAGGGACCTCGTCTTTATCCAGGACTGCACCGGCAGCCAAGGATCCTACATCACCTCCGCAACAAAGAACATCGAGGCCATCTGTGCTTATATCTTCGAGTCTGGCAAACTCCAGTACCAAGACGATTTGAGAGTCGGGCTAGTTGCCTTTAGAGACCATCCGCCCCAGGATCATACATACATCACCAAGAACTTTGGCTTTTCGTCAGACATTAGCAAAGTTCATAAAGACCTTTCGACCTTGTATGCTTCAGGCGGTGGAGATGGTCCTGAAGCTATCACTGCCGCTCTTGCTGATGCCTTGCACATGGAATGGAGGGAAGGAGCAACTAAGATGATTGTCCTTATTGCTGACGCACCTCCACATGGCATTGGCGAGTATGGCGATGGTAACGTGTCCCTTTGAATCAACTGTTCTACTCGGATTTGATGATTGTGCTTCTCTAGGTTTTGACGATGGATCACCAGATGGTTATGATCCGCTGACTCTTGTTAGAATCATGGCGACCAGGGGTATTACGCTGGTAAGCTTAAATTTGAAATCGCGACCTTGTGGAGCCACAAGCGAATTGAATTTATCAGTTCTTTGTGGCTTGTGAACCTGCACTCAGTGGATACTCGGTATGTTTGATCTACGTAGTATATTTTCACCGCTGAAATACTGACCAAGAAATATCAGTATGCTACGGATTTCTATCAAGCCATAACCAACATCACTTCTGGATTGATGCTCCCGCTCACAACTGCCGACCTCCTCGCACATGCTATTGTTGGTAGCGTGCTAGAGAACCTTGATATGGAACGACTCGTTCTAGAAGTTGGTGCTGCTGTCGCGGAACGTATTCATGGGAACCACGAGAGCGTCGACGATGTGGCCCGTGAACTGCATGAGAGACTTTTGTTGCGGAATGAAAACACAAAGAAGGTGGTTATTGAAAGCATATACAAGGAGTCAGAAGAGGCGAAACATAACGTTAATGTGTTTATGCATGCCAATACTTTGGCTGAGGCTCGACCTCTGTTGAAACGGGTAAGTTAGCCCGATTCTACTCCTTTGCGTCTGTAATCACGACTCATCTGTTGTTAGGTGCATGGTACTCGATTCACAGAGAAATATCTTCAGTCAAGGCAGCATCTCTCACGTCACTCATACCCTTACGGTTCATTGTATACACCCTCGCGTTCACCGCCGCCTAAAATCAAACCCTTATCCTTCTCACGATCACCGCCATCATCACCACCGCGTAAAGTCGTCAGTGATTTCGCGCCGTTCGGAGCTCCAAAAAATTCTAGCGTGTTTGATACGGCAGTTCAGTCAACGCCGTTCTCACTCGCCGGCGGGAAAGCTGCTTTCGGTGCTATAAGGCCCGGTGCTGCGAGGACAGGATTTGATGATGATGACGATGACGATGATTCAATGCCGCAACGGGTGGAATTGCGAGAAGGCTCAATTTCGCTTGAACAGGTGACTATTATCTAGTCCTTTTGCTTTTGTGGATTGGATGTACTTAAATTGGTCCAATAGGCAAAGCGGATTGCAATGCAAAGTGCTTGGCGAAGTGCTCCGACACACGGATAGAGTTTTCTGCGTGGACAGCTAATTCCCTTATCTCTCATTCCTTTTTTTACGATCATCCATGTGTAATGTAACCCACCATCTTAAGGTGTTCTTCTTTTGGTTCAATCTCATCTTTTCTTTTCGTTCTGCATTCGGCTCCTTAGAGACTACCTGTTCCTTCGTTCAATTTCCTAGGTCGTTCAGTACTCCTGATGGCCTTAGGACCGCACAATGTGCAAGACAGTCTACCCTATTTTGATATTTTATTCTGACTTCACCGCCGATTTGGAGTGTACGTATATTTGTTTCTACCCGTAGTCCCTGATCTAGTGGTTCAATCAGTATATATTCGCCGCGGCGCCGCCTATGGACCTATCCCATTTATGCTTATCTCCCCCCCACTAGCAAGAGAGGCTGTCCTACTACTATTCCTCCTCGCCCCTCTGCGATTTCTCACTCTTATAATCATTTTACCCCTCCGCGTCTTCTGCGATCTCCTACAATTCTTATTCGTCCCTCCCGCACGATATTTCTATGTATCGCTTATGTTTTTGATTTCGGATCCTACAGCGGTTTTCATCCCCTCGGCCTTCTTTTTGGTCCTTTCCGTTCAGTTTGTGTTTTGGAGATATATGATCGAGTGGAGAAAGAGCACTGGCAAGGTGTCGAAGCAGAAGAGTAAAACAAGAGGTGCAGTAAGATGTCGATGATGAGTCTGGATAACGGGGTGGAAAGTGCGCTATCTTACAATGCTTGATTGCTTACTATGTAGGTCTTACCGATGAATTCGGGTTTTGTGTCTTTCGGGAACTGATTGACATACGTGACATACCTTCTATCATAGCCTATGCTTCCCTCTTATCATGATAGTTTATGACGCTATACGAATGACAGAAACATATTCTCTCACCCTCAAATTAATCTTGGTTGTAGATATGAAAAAGAAAGATCGAGAAGTCGAGGTAGGTGACCTCCTTTGATCTCCTCCGATTTTACGAATATTCTTCATTAAAATATTTTTCAAAGATATCATAAATTTGTATCATTAATCTCGTATCATTCCTTCCTTTCTCTCAAGTTGTGTTCCCCTTTGTCCGGATGTAATTTGTTATACGAATGTTCGATTATTCGATTTTTGCATTGCATGCATTTCAGCCATCAAATATAGAAGATATAGATCGGATTTTCCTAAGGAAAATTAGATCTTGGGGCGGACGAACTTGGCAAGGTAGGTACGAGCGCCACAACGAGTGCTGCTTTCATTTAAGCTTTTCTTCTTCCTTGACTCTTTCTGGTTTTCTCTCACCCTTTTTTTGAAAAATTTATTCCTTTCCTTTCGTCTGCTCATCTTCGCTTGTAACAACCTCTCGTCGCGGTGCTGTCAGAGCCCAGACTCCAAGGTCGACTTTGGGGCTACGTTGCTGAAGATATTCATCGTTCTTATCCTTGTTTTCTCTTTGTCGATCTTCCTTCTTTTCATCTTCACTGGTCTTATTATGCTGTATCTCTTCCATCATCCAATCGCCAATTTCATCCGATTAACTTTCTTTGCCTTGATAGTCGTTTATTACCTGTTGCATACGCTGTTTTTCTTGGCCAGGATTCGACGAGTTTGAATATTGCATCCTCCTCCTTCAATTTTTTTCCCTTAGATTTTGGCTTTCTATCTTCTCTTCGCTCTCCGGGTCTACTTGCTTTTCTTTCTCTTCATACTCTTAGAAACAAACCAGAACATCGAACCAGAACTTTGCCGTCCCCATTGGACTTTAACTGCCGTTCAAAGTACACTTTTTACCCTTGTTATGTCGACCTCTTGATTTTCGAAGCCTCAATGGGATAAGATCTTCATTTTCGCCAGGGTCGACAGTGGGTACAGAAAGGGAAGAGGACAGGGAGGAGACTCGAAATCGAATAGGCTGCCAGGTCCAGAGAGGAGCTGGGCAGAATATAAGCGACTTCCAACCTTTTTTTCCGGTCGGTTCGAGTAAACCTGTCCATAAGGATGTGCATGTGCCATTCAAGAGCCTTTCGGATAGGTTGCCTTTCATTTTTAGGTGGAGTCGTCCATTTCATGAGTCTTTTCGGGTGTGTCCGCGTCAATAACTTGAAGCCGTAACAGTATGTCTTTGTGCTTCCCGAGGACAATAGACACCCTTCCGCTTTGGGTGGTGCACGAAAAGACACGATCGCATTCACGAGCCACTGCCATGGACTTGGACGTCAATGCACCTTGGCGACTCGACAGTTTGGACGTCGCGCCCGCCACAACCCTCAGGAAATTTGGGTATTTAAAGGACGTCTGTTGGAAGCAGTGAGGATCACCGACGCGTAGATTTTCTTTGCGCCAAACCGTCAACTCACCGCTTCCTTAACCGCCTATACCGCTCTCTTATCTCTACTCCCAAATTTATCATCAACATCTTATCCACACACCCTCAATTCCATGGCTAAATTCCATGAGTTGCTGTACATCGTGCTTGTTCTTTTGGTCAACCTACCCTACATTTTCACGTCCATTGGCTTCTATTATTATCACCCGATGTTACACTTGATCCACTTCTACATGGTAATAAGTTCCGTTTTGCTGTATATAGTGATGTACGTAATCGAAGTTTTGATTTGACGCTTCATCCCCCCATTTCTTTTTCTTCGTACGCATTGTTTTCGTGGCTTTAGTTGTATAGCATTTTAATTGAACCGTACGCAAGGCCCCACCTTGATGTTTCTTCTTCTGTATTGTTCGTTTACCCCCCTTCCCCATGGAATTAAATTCCAGCATAGTACTCAGGGCGAAAAAATGGAGATCTCCAAAGGCCGAATGAGGGGAACAAGAATACATTTGCCAGGAACCGAGTGGCATTGAAGACTTTGGGAAAAAAATGCTGTCATAGCCAGGGTCGGGTCGGGCAATCCTTATGAAGTTTAGAGTTCATAAACCTGCCAAGAATGCAAATTCAACGACAGTCGAATATTTGAATTAGGGTAATCTTGGGCAAGTACCCACCTAGAGAAGAAGAGGAGTACATGTCTATGTCACTCAGCGGCATTATGGCACGACATCACCCTGTAAGGCTTCTCAGAATACCCGTTTAGAGGCAGAAAAAGTGAAATTACTTGAAGAGCTGGAATCGCTCAACCTCAGATTCGCTCCATGCTTGCACCGAAATTACAGTCGTCGACGGTGGACAAACCTGTCTCTGCAGAACATCGACGTTGCGCTTCATATCCGTTCACGATGATCAGCATTATACGATGCTGATCAAATATTATAGTGACTGTTCAAAGCATAAGCATAATGGAATACCGGTTGGAATGATATAAACAAAAACCTAGATGTAGGATTTTGCAGTCTCCTTCGAGTCGTTGCGAGTAGATTTGATGCAGATTTATTACGTTAGGAGGGCGAAGTGGTGTTTAAAACAGATCAAGTTGAGAGAGACAGATGTTCCGAGTTTCGGAGACATACTTTTCCTTACCCTGGACCGTACTAGCCACGAACGGAGTCACTCTCTTCTAGGGCTCGGGATAGGTTAGAGCTAAAGCGATCACATGTATGCTGGTGCAGCAGTTGAGGGCTGCGCTTTCAGTGTCCACATTCATAATTATCATTGAATCGAGTGGATGGAGATATTAGTGCCGGTTTAGTTTTGCCTCTGATCATCATGTCGTGGAAAGCGAGATATATGCTGTAGGTGCGCTCAAATCAATGCGATGACATTCAGAGATAAAGCGAAGGTGTACAAGTGATACTTAAGAAGGGAATGTATTACTCATCGCTCTTCCGCTTCTTCTTTTTTTTCGACCCTGAGCGAAGATTTTCACTATACTCCACTAGAGAGTAGACCGATCTTGTGTCAGAGTCGTCGAGTCCCTCACTGTCTGCACTGATGACTTGAGATACAATCGCTGCTGCGGCCACCTTCTTTTCCGCATCTTTACGATCGCGATTTTTTTTTCGTTCTCGGCGCCTCTTTTCCTTATCTCCAGTCATATCAGGCCTACCGTCCTTCCCTTTTCGCTTCTTTCTCTTCTTCTCACTGTGGTCATTGCGTAGCTCTTCATCTTCACGGGAGAGTGCTGAATTGCTTTCGTCGACGTTGTTAAAGCCTTCGACTGGTTCTACTGTCTGCTTCTTTGAGGTTTTATCCTTCTTAAATTTCTTTTCCCTCTTTTCTTCTTCCTTCGAACTTTCCTTCTCATCCCGCTTCCTTTTCTTCTTCTCCTTTTTATCCTGTCTCTCTTCCCTCTCTTTCTTCTTCCTCTCTTTCTTGTCCTTCTTTCTCCTGTCCACTCTCTCTGTCTCTTGTTGTTGAATCTCAGCTTCATCATCACCACTCCGTTTCCTCTTTTTCACCTTTTTCTGCTCTTCCTCTCCTTCAAGCTTCTCTATTCCCTTCTTTAAGGGTACAACACCCTCACTCGCAGTCATCAATTTAGACTTCGCCATCGCCATCGGTGTCCTACTACCACTTTTTACTCCTCCGCCCAAATTCGAGTTCCAACCCAAATTCTCATCTCCCGTTCGCATTTCAAGCATCGCATTAGACTCAAAGATAGATGGAGCATCAGAACAAGAATCAGGTGAATCTGAATCAGGACCGAGGATGGAACCACGAAAGAATCGAGAATACAACGTTCGTTTTGCAGATTCCTTTTTAGCTGCTACAAGCAGATTTGACGATGAAGATACTAGAGAACTGGGTATAGTCGTCGTTATGGCGGGCGTGTTTATTCCGGAATTAGAGGAGGAAGAAGCTATGGTGGTAGTAGCAGACAATCCGAGCTTGGGGGGTTTGTTTGAGAGTATACCAGTGGTTGTAAGATCTAATAATGATTGTCTCGAAGTTTTCTCTACGTCCTATATCAAAGCCGGTGACGAAGAGCAAAAAAAAGAGAGTTTAATCAGAAACTGATAATGGTCGAGGCAATAAATGAAAAATCTCACAGAATCATCATCGTCATCTTTATATAGTTTCACCTGAATCGATTTCGCCGCTGCAGAAAACACACTATTATGCAAATAAATAAAAAAAATAGGTTAGCTACGGAGTTTATAGAAAGAATGAGAGAGAGAACTGAACTGGTCCCAGAAGGGAAACGCTTCGTCTCGATCCTTGCCCAAGCCTGCAAGGGTACGTTTTTGTGGAATGGCGAGAGGACGAATGATAGAGTCTTGGCGAAGACCTGTTCCATGACCCGACCAGCCTTGCGAGACGAGATAGGAATGCCCGTCTAGCGGCATACAGTCGTCGTTCTTTTTTGATTTTCGTATTTGACATTGTTGTGATCGACGCTTTCGATTTCTATATCCATTGCCGTTTTTGTCAACATGGAATAGTATTATTAGCTAGGTCAACCAATTTCAAGACACCCTTACAAAATAAATTACTGCTGCCAAAGTTTCGTGAATCAATAGTGCATCTCTCAGAATTCAACCGGATGCGTGAATCATAGGTTGCACCCGGATTTACTTTTGATACACCAGTGATAGCATCATCACGATTCTTGGTCCAAAGAGGGCACGTTCTAGTTCCCACTAATTCAGCGCTTGTAAAACATACATGTTATATTGACAATCAAGCCTCATGCAAATGCCTCAAACCACATTCTTAACCCGTCATCAATCCATTCGCATACTGAAAGTCTCCAGAATTCTCATACTATATATCAATCACAAGTTCAAAAACATCTCATGCAAAAAAAAAAAGACACAAATCACATACCTCCCACATATCAATCGCAACTTGACAACTTTCTCTCACAACTCTCGGAGCATCTTCTCTCTTCATCCATTCTTTCAGATGTGGTAACACTTCAGGAGTGCCAATTCCACCAAGAGCTTCAGCAGCTTCGTGTCTCACCATATCCGATTCGTTCACGTTTTGTAATACCTTGAGGAGAGAGGGTACGGAATGCGGTGAAAGCATTTGCCCAAAGATAAAGGCAATTTCGTGTCTAAAAAACGATGGTAAGATTCGTGTATGATCGCAGAAAGTCTAAGTGACATACTTAAATAAAGCACTATCGTCGGAAAATCCTGACGCTAATGCATCAACAGCAGCAGGTGTGCCGATATTTCGTAGAGCAAACATCGCACGGTAACGTTGGAAAAGCGGTAATTTCGTGTCGGTCAAATCCTTTTGGAGGGTAGCGATTCGATCTCGGGAAATGGAATCAGGATTTGGTGCGCCTGAGAGGAGACTGGAAGTTGCTGGTGCTGGATCTATCGACGTATACAACCTGTTTGGGGGGATAGTTTTTCGTATTAGAACTTTTCTGAAAGGAACTTGATACGAGAAAATTCAAGACATGCAGAATAGAGCTATCAGATGCCTTTTTGTGGTTTTGGCCTTCGGGAGAATTGTCCCACTCGATTTTTGAGATGGCGATTTCGCAGGTTTCGCGCACGCTTCGGTTGGAGTCTGTTAGGAAGTCTTTGAAAATGGGGAGAGATGTTGAGGATGATATTGCGCCCATGGCCTCTGCTGCCTTTTGTATTTTCATAGTCGACAAGAGTGTGAGGAAGGTTAGTTAGGTTGTACGAACCTCGTGTCGGACCATTGGATCTTCCTTGGTGTTACGGAGTACGGATTCAAGTGTTGGTAACGCATATGCCAGTTTCATCTGACCAAGACAATACGCGAGTTCATGTTTCAGTAGTGCAGAATCATCTGCGAAACCTAAACAGGTGTAGATTAGCAGATAATGGAAGTCGATGCAAAGGGTCGTTTGTTACCTTTGGAGATGATTCGGACGGCATTCTCGTTTTTGAGAGATTTGAGAGTGAAGAGTGCGCGGAATCGGGAGTGAAGAGGGGTATCGCCTGAGGTGTTTAGGAGAGCGGCCTGGAGAGAGATAAGCTGGTCGGGAGAGACAGTCAGAGCGACCATGGCGAGAGATATGATGGATTTGATCACAAAAAATATGCATTGCCATATTTGTAAAACCACCGATCTCTTCCTCCTCCTCACAATGCCACAATCAAAACGCTCAAAACTCGGTGGGTACTAGTCTGTATGAATAGCAAGCACCTAACGGTGGGAATAGTCTCGTTGACCAAGGTTGCGAAAAAAGGAAAAGAGCACAAAAGCTCGCTGATGAACGAGGTCAGATGCGACTTGGCCTTTCGATCTGTTTCTCTGTTATTGACTGCGTGGATAGATACAGGAAAATGTAGACAAGTGGAGGTATTGCTGGTTATTTGAAGTCGGTAACCTGCGGAATTCTCATCTGTCGACTGTGCGGGAACAGTGGAGAGGGTGAGTAGATTTTGAGTTGAAAGAGAACGCTCAGAGACTGAAGCTAGGATATCAGCACCGCACGGTTATTTTTTGGCAAAGGAAAAGTGATGGCAAAAGCACTGGGGCTAACACCAGAGGAGGAACGCTGCACGGGCATCCACAAGCTCGCAAAAGTGGGTACAATAAATCAAACGTTCTTTCGTATCCTGATGAAATAAAATGAAACAGCATATAAAAGGCCAAGTGGGCATCTTGTTCACAGACTCTGAGCCACAAGAGGTCATTGACTGGTTCGCCGATTTCCAACGACCAGACTTTGGTCGCGCAGGAAACAAGGCGAGCCGGACAGTAATTCTGCCTGCCGGCCCAGTGATGCGCACGCACTCTGATCCTCCAGAGCCATTTCCACACAACGAAGAGCCTCAGCTGCGCAAGCTGGGACTCACGACGCGTTTGAACCGGGGAGTGCCGACGCTGGATGCGCCGCATAAGGTCTGCGAGAAGGGCAGGGAGTTGACTGCTGAACAGGCGCAGTTGTTGAAGCTGATCGGGGAGCGGATGGTGATGTTCCGCGTAGGGCTGCTGTGCCACTATGACTCTGCGACGGGGGAGACGACGGAGCGGAGGGAGCAGGGCGGCGTCGGAGTTGCGGTGGACGAGAGCAGTGGCATGGAGGAGTAGCTACGCTAGTGGAGCAGTCCCTCTTGTCTTTTTATTAGTCTGACCTTTGACGCGAAAAAATCAACGATGCGCGTGCCCGTTTCGCTGCTCGGCGCTACGCAGCTGCCCCTCTTCTCTCCTTCTCCGCCGCCCATGCCGTCATTAGACGCCCTCCAGCCAAAAGATCTCGTCAGTACTCGCCGTCGCACTCACCCCCGTCCCTCACCCCTCTCCAGGCTGGCCTTGCGCGCCCCTCAGCAGCAGTCCCCAACGTCGCGGGCGATTTCGCTTTCACGACCATCTCCAAGTATGATTTCGAAGAAAAAAAGTGCGTGTCCTCTGAGCTCTCTTGGATATGTACTCATCGCGTCCAGATTTAACAAAACTCTCGTCGTTTTCCCTGTCGCATCTACCTTTACATCTGCGGAAGTTCCGGTATGGCTTTTCGTTCTTGATCGCGTATCTATCATGATCGTGCCCCACAGCTTCCCAAGGGCGAGGTCTTTTGGCTTTCCGGCACGACCTTGGCGCACGTCGTCGAGGGAGACAAGGACAATCTCGAGATCTACGCCTTCGAAGTTTGCGGTGGCTACGATGCCGCTACAGCCTCCGATCGTCCTCTTGAATTATCGTGCAACCGCGTTCTCATCGGCACGATCCCAACCAAGACTGCAACCAACTTCAAGTACAACCACCAGTCCAGACATCTCGTCTTCTCGGACAACGTCTACGATGACTATGACCTAAATACCGTAAATGAAAGGGATAAAATCTTGGCATCGCGTGGAACAACTGCGATGATTTACGATTCTACCTATGTCAGGCATTGGGATACCTGGATCGGCCCTAAGAAGCCCGCCCTTTTCAGCGTTGCGCTCTTTTTGTACCCCGATTACAGCTGGAAGATGGGTCCTGAATTTTTCAGTCCCATGAAAGGCTCTTCTCATGTGCGTTTCAAGTCTTATGATACCCTTCAGCAAACTCATATACTCATACAGCATACACCTGTGGAACCTTTTGGTGGCACTGACGACTTCGATGTTTCCCCGACCCATATCGTATATACTGCCAAGGACCCCCACCTTCCTGAGGCATGGCACACCAAACAGAACGTACGGCCTTGGCTTCTTGAAATCGCTCAGGTACTTACACACGCTTTGACAGGTCTACATTGTCGACATTCGTGGTGCGACAAAGCCACGTGAACTCACTTCAGGAAAGCAGGGCGCTACTCACAATCCGGTTTTCAACCACCAAGGCGATAAAGTCGCCTGGGTGGAGCTCGATGAAGATGGTTATGAGAGTGACAGAGCCAAGATTGTCATCTATGATCTCAAGGTCAATGTTCGCTACACTCTTACTCAACACTGGGATCGTTCGGTCGAGTCAATCATGGTACGCACCCCGTACTACTTGTTTTCTTCGCGCCTCTTCATATGAAAATTTGGTAGTTCAACATGGAGGGCACCTTCATCTACTTCACAGCCGGCGACCATGCCAAAACCAAACTTTACTACCTTCCTGTCCCTCCGACCCCTTCGCATTCTACAACAGACCCTGTTCTCGATGAGATATATACCACGCCCACGGAACTCACTTCTACTGGTGCAGTTACCGGAATCCACACCATGTACACTGGACGCGTACTCTTCTCTCGTTCCTCCCTCACATCTCCTAACGATGCATATCTGATTCAACATCTTCCTCGGTATCTCTCTGACCTCACACAACCTTCAGAAAGAGTCGCAAGGGGTTTGAAAGGTGATCTTTCTAAACTATCGGGCTTCACGGAGGCCGCTTTGAGAGAAAAATGGTTACATCCTGGAGAAGAGTTTTACTTCAATGGAGCGAATGATAAGAGGATTCATGGATGGGCTTTTAAGCCTAGAGGATGGAAAGAGGGTGATCAAAAGAAATGGCCGGTTGTCTTGTTAATTCATGGTGGACCTCAAGGTGTTTGGGAAGATAAGTGGTCGACGAGATGGAATCCAAATGGTGTGCCATCACTACTCGAGTGTCATAAGCACAGCTAATCATCTCCGCAGCTTTTACAGGGCAAGGGTACTTTGTCATTGCCATTAATCCGACTGGTAGTACGACTTTTGGTCAAGAATTAACGGACGCGATCAAGGAGGATTGGGGAGGCAAACCTTTTGTAGACCTTATCAACGGATGGAAATATGCCTTGGAAAAATATCCCGAGGTACGTACCATTCGCACTGAAGAAGTTTGCCTTGACATTATATTGGTGAACTAGATTGATGCGGACCGTGCTGTGGCGGCTGGTGCTAGTTGGGGTGGATACGCTATCAAGTCGGTCTCCAGCTATTCATCGTAACTTTTGATTTAACGTTTTACCTTGCTGTAGTTGGATTCAGTCTAATCCGGAATTTGGATTTGGATTCAAGGTAATCAGAAATTTTGCTTTCCGTACGCGTTGCTGGCAAGGCTAATCTACCTTAGGCTCTTGTGTGTCATGATGGAGTATTCGATACGCATTATAATGGGTTCTCGACTGATGAAATTTTCTTCGTGCGTTTAAGCTGTTTTTTCTTGTTATTTCTCATGTTCGACATGCTTATTTGATTGCCGCCGGTTTCCGCAGTTTAACCATGAATGGGGTGGCAGGTAAAGCGAATTTCGAGTTGACTTGTGATTGGGGATGTACTGATGTAATGCGTGGTTTATTAGGCCCTGGGAAGAGAAAAACAAGAATCTATCGATGAAGTAAGTAGGGATCCTGTAATTGCTGTTCGTAACTGAACGTCTATTGTTTTAAATGAACTTGCTAGATACAGCCCATCCAACTTTGTGCATAAATGGTCTACACCGCAATTCGTCATTCATTCGCGCAAGGATTATAGACTTCCAGAGACGGAAGGTATAGCTGCTTTCCAGGCTTTGCAACAGTACGCCAATTCTATTTAGTGTTCTCTTCTTCGCTGATACACTATCCTTTTTTGCTTTTAATTAGACTTGGAGTTCCTAGTCGATTACTATTCTTTCCTGATGAGAATCATTGGGTTTTGAAACCTGAAAACAGGTATGTTAGGCTATTAGGATTTTTGGAGAGAGGAAACTGATTTTGTGTCTTGTAGTATTGTGTGGCATGAAGAGATATTCCGTTGGTTTGATAAGTTTGTTGGGGAAAAGAAAGATGAGAGTGGATAGGTACAAGGTTAGGAGAGGCGTTGAAAGTCAAAGAAGTAACATGTTATTGTTTTATACATTTGTGAACCTGTCTCTACAAAAATCATTGACTTTTGTGAGGAGGGGAATAAAGTCGAGCTGGCGATACGTTCTAAACTCAGCAGTTAGATTGGGCAAACCAAGGGGAATGATGACTAGCGTAATTATACTTCATCAGAGTGGGAAGTACATAGTGGCTACAGCGGGAAATCTAGCCTATTATAACTGGGTATTTGAACGAAGTAGCGATGATCATCGCATATCATCACCAAAATCTACTTGCTTCTCCGATAAATTTTGCTCAAGAAACTCTCGAACACTTCCCCTCTCAACGTATTCTCTCTTCCCAAATCAGGTACATCCGCAATCCTCTCCCTCAACAGACCGACAACTTTCTCCTCATAAACAGCATACTTCTCCCTAATTCCCAACTCCTCATATACAGCTTTGATCTTCAACTCACTCTCCCCGCCACTCGGTTTCTTTCCATAATGTTCATCCAAGATTTTACGTTGATCGGGTGATGCATGGAGGAGAGCAGTATTTATGCACCATGAACATTTGTTATCGATGATATCGGTTCCGATTTTACCGATTTGTTCGGGAGTGCCGGCGAAATCGAGGAAATCGTCTTGGATTTGGAAGTATTCGCCTAAGGGGATTAAGATGGATTTGGCGATTTCGTAAGGATCTTTTGGGGGTGAGGAGGAGTTGGCGAATGGGATGGGAGTATGGGTAATGCCACACATGTACATGGCACATGCGACGGGAAGGTAGAAGGAATAGTAGGCGGTTTTCCAGATGACAATAAACGAATGCCTGTTTTGCGAGATGTGTCAAGAAGGGTAAAGACTCAAATAAAGGTTACTTGCTTCTTTAAGGAGAATTTATCGAGGTTGACCTCCTCAGGTGCAGTGATGAGATCAATGAGTTGACCAATTTCAGTTTGCCATGTCGTTTCTTGAAAAACTTCAATGAGATCAATATAGTAAGCTTCTTTCTTGAAATAAGATTTGATCAGACGATAGATGGCGGAAGATATCATGAAAGCGTCGTTGATCGCAATCATTCCAACGCCAGGGTTACGATACCAGCAGGGTTGACCGCGGCGAGTGATGGATGCATCCATAATGTCATCGGAAACAAGAAAATACGATTGAAGCTTCATTGAAAAAAATGCAAGTTCAATCAGGGAGCGGTAAAGCAAAGAAAAAAAAAATTGCAGCAGAAGTTCACTTACGAGTTCGACACACCAGCCGAGGACAGCAGATTTGAGATATTCGTCCTCGGTGAGGGGACGACGTTTCAGGATTTCGACAGTATCGACAACGGCCATTCCGCGATTGAGTTTTCCACCTGGGACGTTGTAATCGAGATTCTACATGATTGATCACATCGGTATTTTGATTTTTTTTCTTTATTACAGAGGTGGAAAGCGTTACTTTGCGGTACCACTGAATAGCCTCATCTGGAATGTTTTCCTTCCTCAGTTCATCTAGTAATTCATCTGCAATACGATGATAGACTTGTTCGAAGCGGTGATGACGCGCAGCTTTGTCGGTCATGGAGAAGAAAAGAAGATGATTGATAGATATTGGAATTCGCCAATAGTGGTCAGGGACGGATACGGTCACGTGAAAACACCTTTCACGTTGTCGGTACGCGCCGTCATCCCGCCTTTTTCACGACCAGATTCAACATGAACTCGATTTTACTAGCAGATGCAACGTCCTCTTATCATGCCTTTAAACGCGGATTGGAACGTAGCACAACAGGTCGTCCAGTTTTTACCCACTACGTCATTGGGTCACGGAAGAAGTTCTGGTCTGCGACCAAATGACTTATCGAAAAACACCCTCAATGTCTCCCTGCCTTATTACTTCCCCGTTCACGACGTCCCTCTATACACATCCGATAGTGATTGTCAGGGAATCAAACAAATGAAAAATCCGGCCCAAATCGCGTAGGCTGCCATTCCCTCATCACCAAGCGGCTAGTTTTTTGACTGCTAGGAATAGACATGGACCTATGTTCATCGGGTTCATGTTCAATATCTTCCTCTTCGGCGTGATGACAACTCAGGTTTACCTTTATTATACAAGTTTTCCCAGGTACGTCGTCATCGTGGCAGTCATTACTTTCCAGGCTCACGCGTATTATAGGGACCGCTTATGGATGAAGCTCTTCGTGAGGATCTGCGAAGGTTATGATATGAAACAAATTAATCATGTATGAGCAGGTACTCCTTATCTTCATCCTTGACACGATCAATTCCGTGTTCAACGCCGTGTATCTATACGACACTCTCATCCTTCGGTTCGGTAAATGCGGTGTAATACACATTTTGTTACATTTCAGGCTGACAGGACACCTAGGTGATATGGAAGTCATCAGTACAGCCAACTGGTGTTAGTTCTTTTGTTTTGTTCTTTCTGTTGCCCTGCCAATCTAGTTGAAGTATTTGCTACAGGTTCCGCGCGTCCTGTTCATACCTGGTATATGTGACTGATCTGTCTCCTAAATCAGAACCTGCCCTCGTCGTGAGTCCTGCGTCCACCTTTATGCAATTATTCATATCAAGTACCTCTCATGATAGGGGGTAGTAGCTGCTCTAGTTCAGCTATTTTTTTCATGGCGTGTTACAGTCTTGACCAAAAATTACATCTTGAGCGCGATTGTAGCTTTGGGTGCTGTGGTCGGTGGAGGTAAAGCAAGAATTTGCTATCCTCTTTTGTCTTTCTGAGTTTCGCTTCCAGTCTGCGGTGTTGTCACTGCGTGGGAGGTTATGCAAACTCGCCACTTCACAGAATTCCGAAATTTCAAAGTTAGTTATAGACATAACTTATGCATTTCCTTTTATTGACTGACGTCCTGATAGGTAGTTGTTATCATTTGGCTGGTCACAGCAAGCCTGGTCGACGTGCTTATCACCTCGGCTTTAGTATGGTTTCTGTACGTTTTTTTTTCGATGTGTATATGACAGTTCCTTCCTTATCTCATATAATAAGGGTATGCGAAACCTCCTATGCTCCTCGCAATCTTCCTCATCCTCCCTTAGAGAAGCCACAAAACCGGTTTCAGGCGTTCAGACCTCATGATTGACCGCATCATCAGACGTTAGTCGACTCTTTTTCTTTTCGAGCTTTTGTTTATCTTTGCCTGAATCTTCTCTATAGTCACGGTCCAGACTGGGCTCATTACCTCGGTCTTAGCCACTGTCGACCTGATTGTTTATCTCGTAGACGTAAGCAAATACCAACTTTTCTGAATAAGGCGATCTAATCTTGTATATAGGCTTCGGGAAAGTGGGTATGGTTGAGCTTTATGAAGTGACTTACTGAAAAAACTGTCTAGTCATCTCATCTTCAACTATCCGCTCGGCAAAGTATATAGCAATTCACTTATGAGTAGCCTTAACTCCCGCAAAGGCTGGGGATACTCATCCGAAGCAAATGATTGCGATGATGTGATTAGCGACTCAGAGGACAAAACTACGGACTTACCCCGAACTTCGACAAAGGCTGGAAATGAACGAGGGAAAACGTCCACCAGCATTGCCAGTCGTCTCCGCGCTCAGAGTATAAGTATTTCTCATGGAGCCATGGTGATCACCGTGAGTGACTTGCTCCATAGTACGCGAGGTCAAAAATCTTACATTTCGTGGCCATCGTAGAGCGGTCTTTTCAGCAGACGACCCAAGAAACGGACTGCACCCGAAGTTCACGTTCACGTTGACTCTCTCGAGTCACGAGATATCTCACCTCGATTGCATTGGTCAACCCACGCTGATCTCGAGGACACCTCTAAAGCGGAGCGCGACCTGCTCAAAGACAAGAAAGAGACTATTGATCCGGCACGCAATTGAAGTAGGGTTACGGTGAAAAGTAACGTCGCGAAATGAACGACAATGACTTCAATATGAAACCAATATGAAGGCCCTTGTTGAAGCTGAATTGCGACAGTGTCATATGTGTCATTAGTTATAACCTCTGTCATCTTGCCCATGTCTTTGTTTGTAGTCTGTCGATCGTGCTAGTGAGTGAGCTTGCCATTATTCTTCCATCCTCACACAAATAAGAGGTGACAGTGCTTATAGGCACAATATGGAACCTTTGTACTTCATACAGTTCTCGATCAGCTTTACAGTCTGCTGTTCGGGAGGCTGCGGGTTCAAGTTGTGTTTGTCTTGTCGAGGAATGAATCAGACAGTTCGTAGTGAATGTAGCTGATCTTCCAACGCCAGTTAGGCTAATTATCAGTAGAACAAACTCTGGTTTTCTTGGCCGTATAACCGAGCTGGAACCATCAACTTTGACGCGGGTAACGGGCTGCGGACGGACAAATTAGGCGCAGCGCCACGCATGATATATTGTGGCGTCAGAGCTACTCAACTATAGACTTCTGGTCCGCCGATTCGAGTTGCGGCTGAGTCCGCACGTTTGAACAAACAAAGCCGAAGAGGTATGCTCACTCGGGGCGAGGGAAATCCTTAGACTCATTCTTTTTCAGCTCATGCGCGAGAAAGCCTGCCAGTGTATGGGAGCCATAGGAGCTTGAGTACGGAATAATATTAGTGTTCCGATTCACCACTAGCCTCAAACACGGTAAACGCGACCAAAAGTATCATCACCAAACTAGAACCATCGCTTCCGAAAACGTGGGTTGTTAGGTTTTCTCTTGCGTCCATTCGGACGAATATCAGGGTGCGTTTTTCGGTGATCTAAGTGGGACACCAGTCTTTTCGCCCCAAGAGGCCCATTGACCATCGATGAGTATGCTGAAGGGTTTTGACCATCTCGACAAACTACTTGAGCTGCGCGCCTCCTGATGGTCGGAAACGTATAATCATTAACTTGGATGCTCTTCGCTTTGTAGGGTCGGAAGGAGTATACCATGTCATTGAGTCCATTACTCAAATCTCCTTCGCATGATGACTTGTTAGTTGGATATGTAGGAAACGAAGCACCCGAGTATTTCCTGGGCTCCTTGCAAAAATACTGGCCATACGCAAAAAGAACTCGGTCATTGAACCCGGGAAGAAAAGGAAAGGTGTGCGCAAAAACTCGTTCTATATTCCCGTTTCTTAAAACAAGAATTTGAGAGTAGCAGGGCGGGAGGTTATTGGTACCCATTCCTCGGAAGTTCGAGTCTGCTCAAGCCGACAATTCTCGCCCTATAAGTATATTTCTACGTTGATTCTCCCGAGTCACGAATTATCTTATCTCCAGTTTGTCTCATACCAATTCCGAGGACACGTGGAATATTCAAAGTGAAGCGCGGCCCGTTCGAAGACGGAGAAGAATTCGATATGCAGGGCCTAAGTAGTGATCCATTATCCGTTTTCGTCTACTTCAAGTTGTTCGAACACCATGAAACGGACGACCAGGCTCCCGGTATTTCCAAAAGCGATTCAGATGACTTCGCCTAAAGCTCGACCACAGTGTTTAGATTCATACGTAATTAAGTATCTTCGTGTCAACCATGCTACTCAGTTTGGCACCAACTTTCCATGTGGAAATATGTGACAGGTTGACCCGTTTTGTCAATCAGCGCTTCCAGACTGATTTACTATCGCAGCTCGCGGATAAACCAACATAAACTTTTGGCGCGTCATACTAAGTCTGGGTTGCAGTTAAATTAGTCAGTCAGCTCTTCATAGCGAAGCTTTCAAATACTCATGTGGTACCCAAAGTTGTTCCGTGTTTCCTGAAATCATAAGGGGACCGTCACAAACTGGAGAAGGTAATTTCAAGTTGAAATTGCCGCATGTGGAGAGCTATTTATAATGCATGTGGCGTAATGGTTTGTGTAGGCCGCTGTTCAGCGCTTTCAGCGGCGTCACCCTAATCCATGTCATTCAGGTGTCAGTCCTGATTCAACACCTGCTTCAATCTTCTTGCCTTTTTGAAATATCTGAACGCCGAGATATGCGTTAGATAGACTGGAGTGGCGGATGTCAACCAGGTCGGCATACAAAACCCAGCAAGTACTGCGCCACATCATTCTTCCCCCTATCACATCCCAGTCTCGAACTCGTTGGAGAAACAAAGCATTAGGGCAAATGGCCGGCGGTTCTGAGATAGTGTTCGTATTATCTGATCATTATGCCAGTCTCATTTTTGATGATGCGGATTCTAGTCATGGTCCTCTATTTCTCGGCACAGCTTTCAACGTTTTGCTCTATGGCATATCCATCACACAGACGTATCTTTACTTAACTAGTTCCAAAGAGTAAGTTTTCATTAGCCGCTGTTGTTTGTTCTTATAGCTCATGGGTTTAGGGACAAGTGGTTCATCAAATACTTCGTGAGTAATTAGTAGTAACAGAAAGAACTTTATATATATGTGTTGATGATTCAAAAACTTTCTGCGAACAGGTCTACTTCTTGTTCATCACCGACACCATTCATACGGTCTTTACTCTTGTTTACTTGTACGACTCCTTGATCAAGAACTTTGGTGAGTAATTTCGCGCAGCGTCGGAAACCAGCAATCTTACAACCGAACCGTAGGAAACGTTACCTATCTTGAGACGGCGAACTGGATTTTCTCTACTGGTTCGTCTCATTCGAAAAGAAATATTTCTGCCCATTTGGACTTCTTTTCACTGTCTCATAGATCCAGCTTTGACTGTAAGTCTACAATCTCTCTCAGAGGCTTTTTATATCTTCAAAACATAGGGAATCATCGGTGGAGCAGTACAAGCCTTCTTTTCTTGGAGAGTTAAGGTTTTGACACGCAATGCCTTCCTCTCTGTATTCATTCTTTTCTGCTCCGTCGTTTCATTTTGTGAGTCGCTTCCCCTAGGATCCTCCACTCGCCATATCCAAAATTCAATACGCGCACAGTCATGGGTTTGGCTACCGCCGTTGCCATAGCTTTCGTTCCCGAGTTCATCGAATTTCAGAGGTTTAGAATTGTCGTCATCCTCTGTGAGTCCCTCTCGTATGTCAATATAAATGACGGACCTTGATATCGTTTCTTCAAAGGGTTGGGATCTTCTTGTATAGCTGATATTGTGATCACCACCACCATGGTATTATACCTTGTGAGTTAATGGAGCAACAATCTCTCATCGTCATATCCACTTTATTTTCTGGCTGACCCATCTTGAAAAGCGAAGGCATAGAACAGGATTTTCACAGACTGACCATCAAATTGATAGAATCATTCGAGGTCGGTTTGACTTTGAAATCTCTACGCTTTTATCTGATCACAATCCTTCGTTAAGTTACTATGCATACAGGTAAGAGACGTAGTACTCTCATTGCCCGAAGCCCCCGCTCATACATGCCATCCTTGCCAGGCCTGGTTACAGCGTTGTGGGCGTGCGTATCTACGGACTGCAAGCATTGAGTTGAACTGATACACCTAGGTATACAGTCTCGTTGACCTACTACTCTATCTATCAAGTGTAAGTCGTAGGCTCCTCTTCGTCGTATCCAAACATATTCATTAACCTGTATCTCCTCTCTCTTTCGTCGACTAGTCATCTGGAAAGTAAGAACCTTTCTCTACCTATAACATTGTTAGTATCTGAATCACTGATGGCGAAATAAACCAACCCAGACATTTATTTTTCAATTTTTGTTTATCAAAGTTGTACACAAATTCTCTCATGAGTAGTCTCAATTCTCGCGGTGGATGGAGATACAACGAAGACAGTAATGCTGCGTTCGCTTTTGAACACAAACGGGTAATTTGAGCTCACATACTTATCCCTCATTATTTGACTGCCTCAATAGTCTACTGCAAATTTTCATAATCAGCAAAACTCTAACATCAAGGCACCTGAGGTTCGCTCTCGCAAGTGTTAAGAATGATCTCAAAGAATGGCTAACTTCAGAAATAGGTTTTTGTTCACGTCGAATCGCATGAATTGGTCAATCCTGCCCTTAAAGTCGATCAAAGAATCTATGAGGATATGACTAGTAATTTTGATGCCGAGTCCAAGAGAAGCATAGTTGTATGATTCATGAAGGAGAGCCCGGAGAGGACCATAGCAGGATGAAGAATTGTTCCTCTTTCGTTGATTCTTTCATGTCCATTTCGTTCACATTCCGATATCCACAATGTTCTTCGAACGACAGCATTTAGAGCGATGATCATTCGACAGAATCAGAAACTACATGAACAACATAAAGCACATCTGGTGACTATAAACCAGTTACGGTTTCAAATTTCTTCTACGTTGGTACTATTTTCGCCGATAAACTGATCAAACCAGCGGAATACCTCATCATGCCATGCAATACTACAACATAATTGGAACGAACGAATTCCTCAGAGCCTATACAATATGCACTGATATAAAGACGTACCTATTTCCAGGTTTCAAGACCCAATGATTTTCACCAGGAAAGACAACTAATCGACTTGGAACGCCGAGTCTGAAATGGGGAAGAGTGACCGAGAAGGGCGAGAAGTCAGATAACCTTATCGTCGAAGCGAGAAAAGGGAGAAGCTTTTAGAGAAGGAAGGTCTGAAGACATACTGTTGTAAAGCATGAAAAGCGGTAATACCCTCCGTCTCGGGAACCCTGTAGTCCTTGCTCGAGTGGATAATAAGTTCCGGGGTGGACCATTTATGTACAAAGTTTGACGGGCTGAATCTAATAAGTGTAAAGTGTATTTAGTCATTCTCCAGTAAGGATGACGGAAACAAGAAACATACTTCTCCGAAAGATTCTTATATTTCTCTTCCCAAGGCCTGGTGGACATGTGTCAGCTAACTTGGTCGACGGAGGCTAAAATTTCTTTTCACCTGCCACCCCATTCACCGTTAAACTATGAAAGGAGAGAAAAACAACATTCATACATTTGTTGGCCACGCAAATGAGAAGAAAAAAACGCACGAGAAAAGGTACATCAGTTGAGAGCCCGCTATAGCTCGTATCAAACACTCCATCATGACATACGAGAGCCTTGAGTGATAGCCATAACGACATTAATACAGTTTCCCAGCAACGCGGATGAGAGTCAGCACCACCTTAAAGTTAAATCCGAATTCAGGGTTAGATTGAATCCAACTTATATAGGAAAGTAAGATATTAGTTAGATTGTTTCAGGGCGTCACGGTAATAAATCTTACTTGATAGCGTATCCGCCCCAGCTGGCGCCAGCCGCCACAGCGCGGTCCGTATCGATCTAAGTTATAGCGTGGTATAAAGTAGATAGCTCTAAGAGTAAGGGTGGCACACACCTCTGGGTACTTTTCTAAAGCATATTTCCATCCGTTGATAAGGTCCACAAAAGGTTTGCCTCCCCAGTCTTCCGTGATTGCATCCGTCAACTTTTGTCCAAAGGACGTGCTACCAGTTGGATTAATGCAAATAACGAAATACCCTTTTCCGGTAAAAACTAGGAACAAAAGAGTGACAATGAGTTTTATCTGTCAACTAACAGAAAAAAAATGTGCACCATTAGGGTTCCACCTCGTAGACCATTCATCTAGCCAGGCACTCTGGGGCCCACCGTGAATCATCAAGACAACCGACCATTTTTTCTTATCAGCCTCTTTCCATCCTCTAGGCTTAAAAGCCCATCCATGAATCCTCTTATCATTCGCTCCATTGAAGTAAAACTCTTCTCCAGGATGTAACCATTTTTCTCTCAACGCGGCCTCCGTGAAGCCCGATAGTTTAGAAAGATCACCTTTCAAACCCCTTGCGACTCTTTCTGAAGGTTGTGTGAGGTCCGAGAGATACCGAGGGAGATGTTGAATTATATATACATCGTTAGGAGATGTGAGGGAGGAACGTGAGAAGAGTACACGTCCGGTGTACATGGTGTGGATTCCATTAACTGCGCCAGCAGAAGTGAGTTCTGTGGGCTTGGTATATATCTCATCGAGAATAGGGTCGGTTGTAGAGTGCGAAGGGGTCGGAGGGACAGGAAGGTAGAAAAGTTTGACTTTGGCGTGGTCACCGGCTGTGAAGTAGATGAAGGTGCCCTCCATGTTGAACTACCAAAATCTTCATATCGGAAACATGTAAAAAAGTGATGCGTACATACTGCGATAGACTGGACGGAACGGTCCCAGTGTTGAGTCAGAGTATAACGAACATCAGCTTTGATATCATAGATGATAATCTTGGCTCTGCTGCCTTCTATACCATCTTCGTCGAGTTCTAACCAGGCGACTTTATCACCTTGGTGGTTGAAGACCGGATTGTGAGTGGAGCCTTGTTTGCCTGAAGTAAGCTGGCGTGACTTGGTCGCGCCACGGATATCAACGATGTAAATCTTTCAAGCCTCATGTCAGAACGCATATATGTTTCCGTACAACTTCGGACGTACGTTCTGCCGGGTATGCCATGCATCAGGAAGCGCGGGGTCCTTGGCGGTGTATATAATTTGAGTTGCCGAAACATCGAAATCGTCGGATGGCCCGACAGGCGTATGCTGTGCAGGTATATGCTGCACAGGGGTATATGATTAGTGAACGATAGCAGGGCGCCTCGCATACTTACGTGAGACGATCCTTTTAGCGGACTGAAGAACTCTCCGCCCATGTACCAGCTATGGTCTGGGAGCATATAAAGTGAAACGCTAAACAAGGCGCGTTTCTTGGGGCCGACCCAGAAATCCCAAAACCTGACGGGGGTAGAATCGTAAACCATTGCAGACGTTCCACGTGAAGACCATTTTCTATCCCTCTCTTTCACCCTATCGAGATCGAAGTCTTCGTAGACGTCATCCGCGAAGACCAGATGCCTCGAACGGGGGTTGTACTTGAAGTTGGATGCAGTCTTAGTTGGGAGTGTACCAATGAGAGTGCCTTTGGAAGATATTTTGAGAGGACCATCGGAGGCTGTAGCGGTGTTGTAGGAACCACGGACTTCGAGGGCGTAGAGCTCGAGGTTGTCATTCTCCCCCTCAACGGCGTGTGCTAGGGTAGTACCAGTAAGCCAGAAGGCTTCACCGCCTTTTAGGAGCTATGGGAGCATTTGAAAGAGATGGTCATGTGGGAACAGGTGAAGACATACCGGAACTTCTGCAGATGTAAAGGTGGATTCAACAGGGAAAACAACAAGAGTTTGGTTAAACCTAGATGTGATGAGCGTACACCGGGATATTTAGAACCCAACGACGCGCACTTTTCCTTTTCGAAGTCGTATTTGGAGACGGTCACGAAAGCAAGATCGCCTGCAACGTTGGGAAGTGCTGCAGAAGGGCGCTCAAGGCCAGCCTAGGGAGGGATGAGGGACTCAGGGATAAGAGCAATGGTGGGTACTGACGAGATCTACTGGACTCAACACATCCAAATCATTATAAAGATTAAACTTCGGAAGGGTAGAAAATGGCAGCTGCGCCGCGATGCCCAGTAACGGCAACGGAGTGCGCATCACTCTCAGCTAAGGACGAACTTCGACACTAAATGTTGACCGGAAACGGGGTTCCTTATGAAGCGAAGAACCCGAAAGTGAAGAACAAAAGATTATTTCTAAGCTGATGATTAAAGAGGGTTGGTACATAAGTAAGTTATATCCAGACCATGGAGACAAAAGATTCTGGCCAGTGACAGGGTCCCAGGGACTACGGACTGCGGAAAGATCATGCGTACTATTGAATCCATTCGCTCTCATCAACACCCTGGACTTTTCCTATCTAATAGGTAAACTGATTACTACGATATACAAATATTATTGTAGAATTGTAATAAAGGGTCCCCCACGATTAGAAGCTTGGTGGGTTGAATGCCTGCTTCAAGACATCATGGACATGTAGGTAGTCACCTCCGGGCCGCTGGCATAAGTTTGATTTAGGACGGCCATCAAGACTAGCCACTTCTCTCCCTTTGACACTGGCTGGGATGATCTCGTGTTAAATCAGCTCTACGTAAGATAGCCGCAAACTCATTACAGGCCTCACACACATGCTCATTGGCTAACCCTCTCCCATCCCTCCTCCTTGCTACCTCTTATTTGTAGCCAGTGCTGATAAGTGAATGAATTTACGACCCAAAGGAGAAAAGATCATTTCCAGGCTATTTGGTCGAAGAAAGAAGTGCAGTGGTCAGCTCGCTGGTAAATTCTACCTGAGCTTTAGTCAGTATAGTCCGTTCATGTACAATCCAGATCGTGAAAGTGGCAGAACGATAACTGCCGCACCAAATATTGCTGTTCAAGACGAATCATCTGAAGGTCAATCTTGCCACGATATGCTGGTTGTTTTGCTAAGATGAGGCTAGCTACTGAGAAATCCCGGAACACGGCCAGAGTGCGAAATGCCAGAGATGGTTTCTTGAATGCTGGTAATAGCTCTTCGAGTCGTAGCCTTGAATGGTTTGCTTATGTCGTTTAGATGCGCAAAGCATGGCGACTAGTGTCCTACGTAGCGAGACTCCCAATATTGTTACTAGCGAGCACGAAGGTGAGTGACAAGATTCTTCTGCCGCAGGCCCTGATAAACTATTTAATCCGCCATTCAGCTTTGAACGTCGATATGAACAAGTCAACCGGCTTTTTTAACCATGCCCACCATCTGGTCCTGACCAATCCTACTATGGTGGACAATTATACAAATATAATTAATCAAGTAGTAGGCGAAAGAGAGGCAAAAGGTGGGCGCGAGCTGCATGAACGTGTTCAGAGCTAACTTAGGAGTCATTCAGCCAAAGAACTTCTTTCAAAGCATATCATTCCTGGTGCAGCTCACGACTCATCCGCTCGTGATCCTCCCCCACAATGTCATCCAGGTACCCGAATCAAAATTAATGAACGGATAATGGCTTGGTTCTACGATGAAAGAAAGCGAGAGCTGATTCTCTGGATCAACGGGCCTGCTGGAGTTGGCAAATCAGCCATTGTTCAGACTATCGCGGAGGCTCTTGCCATAGCCAAATGTCTGGGTGCTTCTGTTTTCTTTTCTCGGCCAAACGGGCGCAACAAATCTCGCTCTGTCTTTATCACTATTGCTTATCAGCTCGCAGTACACATCGAACCGTACTGCAGCTTTATTAGCGAAAAGCTCGCTTCTGATCCCGAACTGGTGAATAAAGGCATGAAGGAACAGTTCAGGGCCTTCATTGTTGAACCCTTTGTGCGAGCGAAGATTGGATCAGGTGGGAAAACGTGGGGTATATTATTGGATGGGCTTGATGAGCTTGATGAACAGCGCTGGCAGCGAGAGATTATCCGTCTGATCACAACGTTTGTCCTGGAGTATCCCGATGTTCCTCTTGTCTGGGTCATTTCAAGCCGCCCAGAACCGCATATCTCCAACACATTCAAGCAAAAACAAACAATATCCAGCTATTGGGAACAGTACGTCCCGGTCGACTCACCCGAAGCCTGCCGGGACGTTGAGCGCTATCTCAGGAGCAACTTTGAGACCATCCGGCAAGAAATTCCACATATTGTTCCAAAGAATTGGCCTGACGAGATGAAAATTGTAAAATTCGCCCATGCTGCATCTGGTCTATTTGCATTTGCCGACGTGGCAGTTCGATTTATCGGGGATCCAAGACATGCTGACCCGATCACCCGTCTCGATGATGTACTATCGGTTATTGATGGCTCCGGAGTCAGTTCTGTCGATGATCAGCCATTTGCCCACTTGGATGCTATGTACACATGTATCCTCACTTCTATTCCATCCAAAAGGTGGCCGATAACGCAACGGTTGCTTGGCACTATCTTTGTTTTTTACGGTACGCTTGCTAGTGCAAAGGGACTTTCTGTGACTCTCGGTCTTGAGTTGAGCAAGATTTACACCTCGATGAATGATTTATATTCAGTACTCGACATACCTCTCGATGATGTCTACTCTCAATTGGTGTTTCACCATGCTTCATTTGTTGAATTCTTGGAGGATGCTACTCGATCAAAAGAGTTTTATATCTCCTCTGAAGATGCATGGAGACACATAAATAAGTATTGCCTTCAAATTTGGCTGGATTTCAAGATACAATTTCCTCGAGGACCAAGTAAGTTGCTTTATCCTGTATTCTAATCACAAGTGCTTATGATTTCAGGCTCGCGATACAGGGATAGATGGTCCAAATTTGCTTCACAGTTTCATTCCGATGCCGATATATCTGTGGATGCATCCAGCAGATTTGATATTGCCTTACTTTACTATATACATGGAAGCTTATTGGATTCACTGTTGGAAATGCACAGGGCTGTACAAACGGAAGCATCACAAGGTCACCAGGAACAATTTTTTGACCTATTGCGTCAGGTAGATGCTGCTGTCGCATGTCACGGAGTGATATATCAGGGAACCTTTGTTTGCTTATGGTTTGATGTTTGGAAAGTAAGCTCACGATCTCGCGATTTCATCTGTACTTTGATCAGTCACTCAAGCCTTGAGTTCTAGGCGTATCAGGCAGAGCTCGTGAATAGAGGAATCACTTGTGAGACCCGGTTGGGCCATCTCCAATTAGATCATTTAGAATGGCCAAGGGAATACCCAACACATACTTGGGATAAACGTTCATCCCCACATTCTGGCTCTGAAGCGTACAAAGAAATGGTGAGGAGTAAAACGCACTGTGGTATAAGGTTTCCTAACATCTGTCTATAAGCCTTCATCACCTGAAAGTTTCAATGAATATATGTCTAGCCTCAAATATTTCCAACAACGCAATCCTAAAGTTCGAGTATTGATTTGTGGACCTCCAGGAAATCGTTTTGCAGTGTTTATATACAATTACACTGAAGGCGATGACTATGAAGAATACTCACTTCATCTTAGGAACAAGAGCCCAAAGTTTGATGAGTATGATTATCATGGATATTACTGTATTCCATACCCCGATGATGTATAATGTAGTACAAATGATATTGGAACGGTCACTCGGAAGGGACTGTGGCATATGTAGAGGCTCCAAAAAGATGTTACTTTCTGAGCTACGTTTGAAAGACCGAAGTTCCCAAAATCTTGTAGTCGAAATCCGACAACTCAGTCACCTTAGGTTCTTGAACCTTCATAGAACCAAAAGAAGCCACGCCTCCGACTCGATCTATGTATTCTTACAGCGCTCAAATTATTCGACCTATTTGAGACCAGCTTGACGAAAGGCATTGTCGGCGGACAAGAGTGAACATGTCAGCATAAGCCCAAGGACGTTTCATACAGCATGATTAGGGGTTGAGTTGATATTCCGAGGTTGAGATAGATAAACTCTTGGGAATTCTGGGGGATCAAAAGACTTTTTAACCGCATAAAAGGAGGAACGTTCAAATCTATTATTGAGAAACGCAAGAACTTCTCGAGTCCAGACAAAAATCTCTTGAATTTGGGATCCAGCCTCTCTTTAATTTGAAGGCGCCTCTGGTGTACCCGTATCTGCGTTAAAATACACAGCCTTTGATATTATTACAAGATTGGAAAAGAAAAACACAGATACGGATGGTGATAATACAACTTGAATCATGGCAAAGTGTCCATAGCCTCCAATTTCGCCGCTGTTCTCTTATCATGTCTCTCGATGAGGAATGCATTAATTTTCTCCTTCAAATCGGACACTAAAAATATGATTGAGTATAAAGATTCCCAGCCTGAAAGCAAGAAAAGAAAACGCACTTGGAACGACCTCCTCGATGGACAAGGGAGCACGGTTGAATGGATCTTTAGTATCAGAAAGTAGATGCGATTTAATCGTTGCTCGGTCCACAATGGTGTTGGAAGATGGTAGCCTGACAGGATCGCGCATCACAGTGAACATGAGAGGATCTGCAACAATAAATTCAAAATGAGATGCTAATACTCCCGGAAATGCGACAGGCACTTACCCAAGAACTCATCCGGAATATCTCCCATGTCTTCGTCAGCCTCCATATTAGCCTTCATTTCTTCCGTCTTCTGAATGAATAGCCTGAATGGTGCTATGTCTGTTTCCGTCTTGATACCTCTCCCAGTTGCAATCCTCGCAGCCCGCTCGAACAACTCTTTACTATAACTCCGTCCATCATTGGCTACGGCCCTGACAAACTCTTCCTGGGTGCTCAGATTCAAGAAAATGTCGATGATATCTCTCAACAAATTCCTCGGTTCCCATCCCAACTTCTCCGGATTGCGGACCTTGAGTTCTTGACATTTCGGTCCTGCCAGAGCACTCAAATTATAATCCAACATGGCAGCCAGTCGATCAACGACTTCGGGCATCATAAAAGGCGCTTTAGTCTCCGCGGTGAACAACTTCAAGAGATCCACCGTTGTCGCTCCGAGTCTTGCATACATCGAGGCTTGTCTCTCCAAACCTCGCAAAGTGCCTTCCCGTTCCTCTCGTTGACGGGCAGGTTGTAAAGCCCATGCAGCTTGATCCAGCATTTCATTCTGGATCGTATGAATTTGAGTGATGTCGTTCAGTGATTCATCGAGAAGATACGTGACATCGTTCATCATGAGATTGACGAAGCGAACAAACTTGTCAACGTTACTTGAAACAGAAAAAGTCAGCTCAATGTTATTGAACGATGGTATTACTCACTCAGCCTCCCGTATTACTGCTGCGCGGTGGATTGGATTTCTCCAGACCGTTTTGAGGACGTGGGCAATACTGCGACGGGCATCTTGGTAGATGGCGTCAGAAGATGAGGCCGTATAAATACACTATCAACTCACTAAATTTATCATAAAACTGGGAACTAGCTCCAGTCTGTTCAACCTCTAAGAATACGATCAATGTCATTCTTGTGGCCCCAGAAGCGGATGTACATACCAATATAAAAGTGAGTCAGAGCAGGTATAAGATGCGTCAAAGCCAACTTGTCCGAATTCAGTATGTTGCCGAGTAGGCCGTTGCGTTCTCGACCATAACCCCATGTGCCAAAGAACAAAATCTGGTAGCATGAATCAGATGATCCAAAGGAGAAGGTGATGGATAAAATTTTTACATCATTAATTTTCGATTTAAGGAATGGGTTCTTGATGTACCACGTCGAAGTTAGGAAGGTTAGAACAAAAGTCAAGAGTTCAGTTCTTCCCGCCATTTCCCATTTCTCAGGGGTATACCTACGGAGTGTTATCTTTGGGCATGGCATTAAACAGCAGATTGCTCACTGTAATGAAAACAACATGAAATCGGCAACATCTTCAATGATGTATTCAGGGAGAATTCGGAAAGCCATTGGTACTTCATCTGGCAACGGCAGTCTATCACATTACGTGAGTTGAATGAAGGCATTAATGTTAAGATGAGAGATGGGTCTCAACTGGATGATCGTTTTGGGGTGAGATTTTTTGGGGTCCACTTGGTTGATTATCCACGTAGATAAAAAGGTGGTGAAGTTGATTGACGCGAATATGAACTCGGGATCTAAAAGTCCTGCATGGAATGCATACATATGCGACCGCAACTTATCGAGCTCCACCTACAGAACGCGTCAAGATTCATTCAAATCTCGGGACTCGATAGGATACCTTTCTCGCAGCGATAGCTGCTTCCATGCGGGCTTGCTGGGGTGCCTAGAAGCGGTTTTGAGTGAGTAGCACTGGGATTGAAGTAAGAACCGCCATACCCCAACCCACGATCTATTTTGAGTGACAGTGTCGAGTAGCTTCTGGGAGTCATCAACATGTCTCGTCAATTCCTTCAGAGTATCTATAGATTTAAGATAGCCATAATGACTCATGGCTATACAAAGGTAAAATACGTTCGAGATAAAGTTGAGTGCAGGTGCTGTTCAATGGTGAAAATCGAGCAGAACAAACTAGCAAAAATTCTCTACCTTGAGGGTGCCTGTTCGCCTCGGCCCACTGGGAAGCTTCTTCACTAGTGGCTTTGATCCTTGTTTCCTCGCCCAAATCAATTCGAGAACTATGGATATAGAAGAGAGGATCGATTTTATCCATCTGAGATACCGGTAATTAGCAACAGTCTGCGATCAAAATGAAAAAAATGATTGACTTTCGAATACGTAGCATCAATGAAGGGGTTGGCAAAGTTGTATAGCACACTTTGTAAATTAAACATGAAGCTATCCGAAGCAACCGTCGCCGGATCGACCTGAGTTGGATGATTAGCCATTGGACAACCCCCAGAACGGGCATAGTGACTGACATGAGTTCCAGCACGCTTGTTATTCAGAAGAATAACCCTGGCAAAGTACTGTAAAACAGCCTCGCGAGCTTCCGGAGACGATCTGACAAGCCCATTGAAGATATGAAATAATGAAGACTGGAAAAGTATTTAGGCCAAAATGCAAGTATTGCGCGCGTCATTCGCACCTGCAGACTTTTCAAGGTACCCCTCAGACTCGCAAAGGCGGATTCCACGTCGCGACGCGCTCTTTTATCCGATTCAGTGAAATATGTCTTCGCAATGGCCGGCTAGAAAGACCAGTGAATGGATTAAAATCACTAAGGAAGCTTTTCCTTACCCACTCGTTACCGAAGACGCCCAGCCGACACAGTGGTCCCATCAACGACAGTATTTCGATCGTAGGAGCAGTTGCTTCTGGAGGGTTGAATTCCGGCATGCGAGTAATCATGCTGGCAATACTTTTGATAGACACCAACAATTCCAACCCGCTTACAACTCCGCGCCATCCTGCATCACCCCCTGCCAGCCCCTCAGGACGGGTTAGGCATTCATGGGATAAAAGTTCTTTCACAACGGGCCCTAATACAGGTTCCAACTCCTCATCCTGGAACCTCCGAGCGAGCTCCTGGACAAATAGCTCGATATTTGAGGCATCAAGCGTGTCCGGGTCAGTGATTGGGCCGGAAAGGAGTGGCGCTGAAAGAGCGGAAAGTGAAAGAAGTGGAGCAACGAGCTCGGGTGGGCCAACGGGTCGCCTGAAGTTTAGGTCAATGACATTAACACTAATGACGCTGACCATGTGCTTACCCTTCAGGTTGAGGAAACATATCGGGCTCTTGAATAGTCAATCCTGCATAACTGATAAGGAGTTCGCGCAACTTTTCGAGCTTCCCTAGCGCTTGCTGAGTTTCTGGTGGTGAGTATTTCTAAACCGTGGCCATCAATATTCCTAGGTTTGCAATGAATAGGTCAAAAGGGTGACTAACCTTCTTGATGAGAGCTGATCGCGCGGAATGTAGCCTTTTCCAACTGCCCACAAGATATTGAAAGATCGTGATGGGGGGGAGAGATACTAGCACCGGCAGGTAGTCAAGGTCATCGCTAGAAAGAATCGCTATCAGTCACCGAAGCATTGTCGAGTATACTTTTGCAATTCACGTCATTGACTGGGGATTCAGCTCTAAACGAGCGATAAGGAGGCGGTCGATCAGGTCAATATTCAACCCATCTGTAGCTACAAGGAAGTCAAGTTGCAGTCTAATCCCACATTCAAAAAAGCTCACGTATTTCCTCTGAAATCAATTCGTTCTGAAGGCCTTTAAGCCATACGATTTCATGTCCACTAGCCTCTGCTACATCTTTCTATAAAGCAATATAACGATGAAAGCTCTTCCACATGGATGAAGCCACTTACGCTCAGTGTCACTTTCAAGATATCCTGTATAGTCTGGTTCTCCCAGGTGGCGGCATCAATTTTCTGTATAGTTTTGTGCTTTATAGCGGATGGAACAATAGTGGATCCTGACGCCTGCTTTCTTCCATCTACGGGCGGTTTCTTTATCGTAGGGGAAGCGTTGGGCGCGCTGGGTGGTGTCGGCTTGGGAGTAGGTGTCGGTGTAGGTGATTTCTTAGGGCTCGGAGTGAAGAGTTCGACTTTTATCGAGGATTCAGAGGATGGCGCCAACGATTGTGATGCTTGTAGTTTAGCAAGACGTTTTAGCCTGATCTGGGTGCAGAATGAGCACGAAGAGTAGCTGCATGGGGTACAATACTCACGCGGTCTGCGTCGTCCTGGGGGGTTGGTGCGGCTGGCTCGCGGTCACCCATGAAGGATCAGAAAATCAGAGAGAAAGAGTTTTACAGTGAACGTGTCGAGAGGAAACCCGACCCTCGAGCGCCCATTCAGAATCTTGGCTACTCTGCACGTGACCACACACTTCTTCCTCCGACCCGAAATGTTGTTGAGCCGGGTTCTCTCCTTGGGTCTGCGCACCGGTGCTCGGCTTTTCTCCACCACCTCCGCCGTCGAGGCAGGATACAAACTCAAGTCGCACTCAGGAGCAAAAAAGAGGTGGAAGTCTCTTGCTTCCGGCAACTCTTTCAAACGAGTCCGCGATTTAATTGAGTCTGCATGCACATTCTGACCTACCATCATCGTGTAGGACAAGGCTTATCACTCTCACTTGGCCGTTTCAAAATCTCCGGCTCGCAAGAATCGCCTGTCAAAGACAACCTATTCAACCCACACACAGACTACTACGTTGAAGAAACTGCTGCCTTACGGTTCTAATTAGTGTATATATATACAAGTATGCATCTCCACAGCTATCTACCAAGTGCCTTGGTTCTAATGCCAGTAACAGATTAATTAATATTAGACATAAAGCACGTCGCTCGCGGCGAAATCCTTCGGTGCTTACATTCGCCCTATTTGTCCCTTGAAAAATCCTCGAATATCCTTTTGCTTTGGATCATAAGCAGAACTTCCGATCCCACCCCTCTGACGCTTCTATCAGTTCTGTTAATTCTTTTCTCGGTGAAAAGATATGAAAACGGACCAGGGAGAGGAGATGATCCCAATTATTAATTTGGACCACCTCGACATGAAACCGAACGGTATCAGTGTTGGTATCGGCCTCTGGACTTACATCTCTCTTCTGCTGCAGTGTTGATATCCTGACGTATGGAAATAATTGTTACTCACAACCACCACCTTTGTCCACCCAGTATTCCTCATTCCACGAAAATCCCGCGCTTGAACTATTGTCTTCGAGCCAGCACCCCTCTTCACCAGTGCCGCTATAAGTTCGCTCAGAAACGTGCCATGGCTCGCAACAGCTACACAGGTTTCTTCATAATCTTCCCCTATGTATGGTGTTAGGATCTCGTCGATCACCCTTTCAGCCCGTTCGGCTAGATCGTCAAGACTTTCCCCTCCCGGAAATCGCTCTGATCTTCCATGTAAAGCCGGGTATGAACCTTTTTCAAAGTGATTTTCTAGCGTCAGCCTTGGATTTCGTGTGCTAGCCCATCCCTTCCCCTCCGCAGAGCCGTAATGTTGTTCGCGTAGAAGTATAGAAGAATAAAGTGGAGGTTTAAAAATCGTTTGCGCATCTTGTATTGCTTGAGCGGTCGTGAATGCGCGTTTCAGGTCTGAACAGTGTATTGCCTTGAATTGTATCGGCACAAATGCAGCGCCTAGCGCTTTCGCTTGCTTGGATACATTTGAGCATAATAAATTGAATTTGTCTGCGTGTGAAACTTACGTTCATGCCTGAGTAAAAGACAGCTCTCAGAACATCATTCCATTGCGCTACTAATCAGTCGGCATACCATGGTTTGTCAAAGGTGAGTCTCTCCACCCAGCCCATAGTGCACGCTGCATTGGTCTTCAAATTATGTTCAAAAAATAATCGTAAGACCAACTGTGTTATCTGTTGATTCACCATGCCTGATCTGGGCATCATTTAAGAACTCATCTCACCAAGACTAGCATTGCACATGAATCACTCACGAAATGGAATGTCACCATTGCCAGACGCAGAGACACTGTCTTGTCAACACTCTTGCCTCCGGATAATGTCTCTTCAAAACGAAAGGGTTCTGCGGTCTCTCAATAGAACTGCCTTTGGTACCTTCAGGTTGACTGTCGAAATATAATTTCTTGTTAGTTGGTAGGAGTTGACCCTAATTAAAGTCGCGAGTACCTTTAAAATTAGTAGTTGCCGTGGGAATGTCTGAGAATGCCTCGTTACTAATAATAGTATCACTGCTTCAACGAATCAAAAACTGCACCGCTGGCCAGCCAAAATACCAAAGTATCCATTGGCTTTTCTGATCTAATCTATGGACTTGGATATAAAGAGTCAAGTTCTCTTCATCATCAGCTGACCAAATTCCGGCAGAACCACATATTCCTCGAGTCCGGCCCGCCAGCTCGAAGTACGAACATATAAAATCGCGCATACAATTTATTTTGTCCACCCTCAAAAATGACTCTGCCATCATTACTTTCCTTGGTATTTCTTATGCTGACATTGAGCCATATCTCCATAGCCCGACACTTTCCATGGGACAATATCAAATATGTTTATGCCTTTGGTGATTCATATTCGTTCGTACAAGGTACTGGAGGTCATGCAAACTTCAGGCGCGTTCATCGAAAACTTTCTCTCGAATTCACATGTTTTCATCACTACTAAAAAAAAACGTCATTTCACAGTTTCATTGGTGACAAATTGGATTTCGCTTTTACTCCGCGAGAGCTTCTCACAAATGAGATCGTTCCTCGTAATGTAAGTTTGAATTAACCTTGAGACACAAGGGGGTTCCAAGTAGCTGAAAGTAGAACTAATTAGACGAGCTCGGAAGGTTCCAACTGGGTAAGCTAAACATCGTCGTGTCAATTTCAAAAACAAAAACATATATATATAAGCTCGAATTCCTTACAGGATGCTTTCAAGGCAGTCCCTTCAATTGCCCTAAACAGCTTTGGAATTTCGCATTTGCAGACGCAGACATCGACGGGGATATGTAAGTTTTTGACTTATAATCGCACGACGATCACACACATCTTCCTGACATTCTGACCTCAAAAACTAAAAAAAACCTTTCTTTAGACTTCCCCTGCATCATAGTTTCACTCTTCCCTTAGTCGACCAAGTTACCCAGTGGCTAGAATTCGCATCGACCGTTTTACCTCACCCCGAAAATGAGACCTTAACAAGCTGGTGGATCGGGATCAATGACACTGGTGATTCCAATCATAATATCTCTGTTCGTCAATTCGCCTCTTTTCATGAATGAGGTTGTTGAACCAAACGTAAAATTACTCGCAGATCACTGATTTTACAGCATTTTGGGAGATAGAAATGCAATCCTACTTTAAAGCTGTTGCAAGTCAAGTCCCCTTTACCGCACGCCTAGCATATGGGCCTCTAAGCGTTTATACCACAGGACCTAGCATCCCGGCATGGTCTCAAAGCCCATCTTTTCCTCAACGTCCCACCGGGAGAGAGGTCTCCAGAATCGTCAGGGAACCCTGGGCTATTGAAAGATCACATACGACTCTTCAACGCCATTCTCGCCAATCATATCGATCAATTCGCGAAAACACATCCAGGTACACTACTCCTCACCGATTGACATCCGCAGCTAAAGATCATTTGGTGATATTGATAATAACCATAGATAATTTTGTTATCACTTTCGACACTCATACCTTGTTCAATCAAATTCTTGACCATCCAGAGAAATATGGATTTCAGAATGTCACAGGGTATGTAAATACAGAAATAAACGGACGCCATACCTTTTTCGACTCTAATATTTTCCTCACCGCGGATTTTGCAGGTTCTGTACATGTGTTGACCCGAGAGGCTATTTTTGGTATAGTAAGTTCCTGACACATCATTGCACATGTCCACTTCCTTGAACCTCGTGTAGATAGCGGCCATCCAACACAACAATGTCCACCAGCTTCTGGCCGAGGCCATACAACATCGATTAAGTAGCTGATAAAGAAGTATGTAATTCAGCTCCTACTAACTATATAAAATATCGCCTTACTTCAAAAGCAGCTAAGAGCACGCAGTAGACACAACGAAAATATACAGCAGCAGCAAAACGTTCGGGGAAAAAGCGACTCGTTGTAGGAAGTATAAAATATATCTTTACCCTCGGCCTGCAGCACAGGCGAGAGGACAGGGTAGTTTTTAACACAATCGTGAACGAAAAGTGCATGAGAATAAGCTTCCCGGAAGAAAAAAGACTACAGCAAAGGAGAATAGAGTCGGGAGGAAGAACATAAATTGAAAGCAAGACACGATGACAAAGGGGAAATGGATATAAACTAGTTACAGCAGAGTCTAAAGCAATATCAAAAGAAAAGATATGTTGTGATAAATACTCCAAGAGCAACGATGACGACGACTTGCAGTGGCACACCATCCTGCTGGTGGTGATAATGGCGATCATCGACAACGGTTTGTACATCAGTATCCGCAGTACTAGCGGCGTCGGAATGTTTCCGACTCCGTCTACTGCGAATTTCTGAAGTGGGTGCAACAGACATGGTAGCAATGTTGTTGCGCAGTTGGTCAATCTCTGCCTGAGCTTCTTTGTATTTGGCAAGGAGCTCTTCGTTCAAAGGGTTTTCAACATATACAGTTTCGATTGTCGAAGGAGGAGGTTGAACCAGCGGAACTCTAGGAGGTGAATCAAAGATGTGTTGGGGTTCCTCATATTCGCGTTCGCGGTGGGAGGGACGAGGTGACGGTGACCTGGGAACCGTAGATATTATGATGGGAACTTCAGCATCAAGATGCTCCTCGTCAGCGTACTCATTCGAATGTTCACGCGACACAGAATCCTCCGGCCTGAGTGTAGAAGGCGGAGGTCTAGATTCCTGGTTCGTGGGAGCAGCAGCGACTGGATGAACTGGAACTGGATGAACTGGGACTGGGGGAACTGGGGGAAGACCAAAATCGGGAAGTCCAGGATGAGCGTTTCCGTTGTGGGGTCTGAGAGTCTCTACTGTGTTTTGCTGTCAAGTATATGAGCCACTAAGAGATTGATGGGAGATGGATGAACTCACGTAGTCTTGACCACCCGGCGGTTCTGCCACCGGCAGGTAATTCTCTTCCTCCTCATCCAGCGTTCCTTCCTCTGCCGGGAGGTATACCACTCGCAGTTTCTGCTGGTGAACGACGCCTTCATCACCCATATCAGGAGCCTGCCACTGAATATCCATTAAGAAATAAAGAGAATAGCAAAATAAAACAAACTGGGACTCACAAGATCATGCAACGCCATTGTCTCTCTTTCTGGCGTAATCAAAGTGCTCTGAACGAGAAACTTGTCCTTACATTTCGAGTTCAAAGGAGGCTCCTCTCTGAGGGGCTGAAGCATAACTGTTTTAAAATATATAAATGTTTCTGGTGCCGGGTTTCATGACCGCAGCACCTACCAGAGACATCGACGGCTTCCCCAGGTTCGACTCGCCCAGAGTTCGGTCGCACGCAATAGAGCTACAAAGCGGTCAATGAATAGTCGCGTCTCGTTGGAGGGGAGGCGGAAATACCTTTGGGGCTGTAGTTTTGACCTTAAAAGCGACCGGCACGTTATTTTGATTTGAAATGGTGAGAGAGCGTTTGACGACATGGGTAAGTGGACCTGTGTGTTGTCAGGAGCAGAAACGACAACACCAAAAGACGACGTACGCCGAAAACCCAGACTACGGCTCGGATTGAGGGAGACAGACATTTTGTGGAGGGGACGATGTGGGTGGTTGGAGAGATTCGTTTGTCGTGTGTTGGCCACGTGGTCCGAAACGACACTGCCACCGTGGGAACTAAACGCAACCGTCTTCATCGCTCCTTCCCCCGGGGTCGTTCGAAAGGGCATCGTAGTTTGCGCAAAAGGTCGTCGCAGTCACTTCTTCACTCCTCGCGTTCCTCTTAAGGCTCGCGCTATCTGCGTAGAAAACAGCCTCTATTTGCCTCGTGTACTATGCGTGTTCTATCTAATTAAGTTATTAAAGGAGAGTATGAAACTCATTGTACGTAGTCCATCGTGTGTGATAAATCAAATATGCAGAACAAAAGTCGTCGATAGCAGAACGGAAGGAAAGCCAATAATTCAGCAAAACAAAATGAAAAGCAGAAAAGCAGAGCAGAATTAAAGATTTAAACTAATGCGGTATCATTCATTCATCCATCCTGTCCATGAGCATTATTAAGGCTTCTTTACTCATGATCATTCGTGCTGAGCGCTTGTAGTTGCACGTATTCAAAGTAATCACCACGTTGCGCCAGCAGTCGATCGTGTGTACCGGACTCGCTTACACGTCCCTCCTTAATGAAGTAGCTGATGAAAGGGGGCGCAACAATAAGCAAACTCGCCTCGATATTGAATAGGGGAAAGAGACGTACATTCGGTCAGCGTTTTGAATAGTAGACAGTCTGTGTGCAATAGCAATCGTCGTCCTCCCCTTGGCAGCTTGATCTAATGCAGCTTGCACAACTTTTTCTGAATTTGAGTCGAGAGCCGATGTGGCCTAGACGACCAGATCTTGATTAAAACACGCTAATCGAAACATCGGGAACGAGCCTCACCTCATCCAGCAGTAACACTTTAGGGTTCCGTAAAAGTGCACGCGCGATCGCAATACGTTCTGTGAACAATCCAGGGGCGTTAATTTAGACATATTTCGTAATATCGCACAGACTCACGTTTCTGGCCACCGGAAAGCTGCGACCCTTTACCACCGACCTCGGTGTCGAAGCCACTAATTGAATGCGTTTTTTAACGAAGGTATCAGGCTCCAAGTGTTTCAACAACTTACTCGGGTAGGGATTGAATGAAATCTAGGATGTTCGCGTCACGGCAAGCTTGTTCGATCTCTTCCTGTGTCACCTCCCCGACAGGTTTCACAGCACCAAGGAGGATATTGAAGCGGACAGTGCCGGCGTAGAGGGTAGGCTCCTGAGATACAAGAGCGATCTGCTTCCGGTACGATGGGATATTAAGCTCCGAAATCTTTTGACCGTCGAGCTAAAAAGAGAACATTCAGTCCACTATCTCATCAATAATATATGGGGTATCACGTACATAAATCTCTCCAGCAAGCGGATCATAAAACCTTTCAATCAATTGAATGCTGCCAAGAGTTTCAGCGCAATTATCAATACAAATTTCCGATGCAAAAACTTACACAGTACTCTTCCCGCATCCGCTAGCACCGACCAAAGCGATATAGGTTCCAGGTTCAACTTCCAAGCTGAGATCCCGCAACACGCGGACATCTGGTCTTGTCGGATACCGAAAGTGGATATTCTCAAGCTTGATATGACCCTGGACCTTGGAATCATCGAGAACATTGCCTTCAGGTGACTCGGCATCGATCTCTGGCATCGAATCCATAAGTTTGACAATGTCGCTCGCTGCACCCTTCGCAGAAGACATATCCGGGACGAAAGAGAATACATTTCCTGCTTGCATGGCACCAAAGGTGGAACTCTGCAAGAAGATTCAGTATTTTGTTGTTACTTTGAGAAGAGACCAGATAACACACCATAAGGCCAACGAAGAACTGGAAAGTGCTGAATTCTCGGTTAGAAACCAATACTGCTCCATACCAGAAGACCAAAGCGATGACGAAGAAGGAGATAGATTGTGAAAAGGCATAAAGCAAATTACTCCAGAACGCGTTACGTGTTGAACGTCTAAGAGGAGTTTCCAAACTCTCGCTGTATAATTTCGTGCAATCATCCTCGCGAGTGAGTGAAGCAACAGTTCGGATAGACCCTGCAGCCTCGCAGGCCAATTGAGCGGATTCTTCGTGAGACTTCTTGTTGGCTTGGTCTTTAAGAACAACGACGCGCTGCGAATAATCGTCAATATCATTGCCAATATTCCGAAGTGAAGACATACAAGGCGAATATACCCGGTTGAGATAAGAAGAGGAGTGCACGCCATCGCAACGAGAGCCAATTTCCAGATGAAAACGAGACCAATGACGAGACCGGATACGATGGTGCCCATAGATTGAACGATACTGATCATCTGAAATTAGGATATTTTACAGTTCTAGAGGAAATCAACCTACGCTCCAAGAGTAACACCAGCAAGGCCGTTGACTTTCTGAGGGTTATCGCTCAAATCAGAAGTCAACGCACCTGGCTGGGAACACTCGCATCAGCAACGGTGAAATAATCCAGAAAATAACTTACGCTATGCTCATCTCGATCAAAGAATTCGATATCTTGACGAAGAATAGCGCGGAAAGTCAGCATCCTAAGCTTGGCAGTTAAAGCGGCCGCAGTGTAAGCAAAGAGATAATTCTGCGCGGCGATTGCAAACGTTGAAATGATGGCAATGAGGAACAACCTTACGTCAAAGGCTATGAGATTTTCTCCGTGCAACAGAGGTGAAAGAAGACTTACCAAAGAGCATTCCGATCTCCATCATGACGACGAATTTTCGGGTCATCCTGAGAGAAACCTTCAATACCGTTGGCGAAGACGATGCCGAATGCGGGATAAACCATTCCAGTCACTGAACGTAGTTGATCAGAAGACAAATTTGAATGATAAGTGAATCAAACTCACACGTCGCAGCGAGAGCACCTACTAAGTAGTGCGACCGGTAATCCCTCATTAAAAGACCCATACGATAAAATAAGTACGCCAGACTATAATTTGACTTAGTTTTGAGTTGTGCGGCTGCTACATGCTTCTGTTCCAGAATTTCACTGGCTAGTGATCGGTTGGTGTTTCTGCGACCAAGAGGAATTTCTTCACGAATCATCTTTTCAAGACCTTTAGCATCTTCACTTGGGTCGTTTTCGTCCTCGTCGCCAGCATTGCTTGAGTGCTGTTTACCTTCACGAAGCTTCTGAGCCTGCACAAGCGCAGAATATGCACCATTAGAGGTGAGTAGTTCATCGTGAGTACCGCTTTCCAAGACCAGCCCATCACCCATAACATATATGACATCCGCATCTTTGATTGTAGATAGACGATGAGCGATAGTAATTGTGGTACGACCTAATGACCGTATCAGTACGCTATTTCACAAAAATCAAACAGATGGCTCACCGGCAGAGGCTTTGTCGAGAGCATCTTGGACAACACCTTCTGATCGAGTATCTAGAGCACTCGTGGCCTCGTCGAGAAGAAGGATCCTAGGATCTGAAACAATTGCGCGGGCAATGGCAACACGCTGTTTCTGTCCACCAGACAGCAAAAACCCACGTTCACCAACCATTGTACCATAACCTTCAGGTAGTTTGCTGATGAAGCTGTCGGCATTGGCTTTGACACAAGCCTCTTTGACCAAGGCAAATTTCTCCTCTTCGGAAGCATGCTCATACTTTGTGCCAATGAGACCATGTGCGACGTTGCCTTTGATGGAGGTAGCGAAAAGGGTTGGTTCTTGAGACACCAGACCAATCTGTGAGCGCAACCATTTCAAGTTCAGCTCTTTGAGATTGACACCGTCAAGCTTGACAGCCCCCGAATTTGGATCATAGAAACGTTCAACAAGACTGATAATGGTGGATTTACCAGAGCCAGAGGCACCGACGAGAGCTGCAGTTTTTCCGGCCCTGAAAGTGATATTGAGGCCTTTGACAATGGGGACGTTGGGACGAGAAGGATATGTGAAATGAACGTCTTCGAGACGCATCTCGCCTTGAACTTGTTCGGGTTGAAGGCCACCGGGGTCGGCAGAGTCAATATCCGGGATGCGATCAATAGTGGCAAATAGTTTGGCGGCAGCCCCACGACCATGTGTGATAGCTAAGAGTACACAGATCAGAAACACCGAATGTGGAACTGGATCTCATAAACATACCTTGCATTTCAGGAGCGAGGAGAGCAAGAGAGAAAGAGCCAATAAGGATAGCTAAGAAAACGTTGATGACTATGCCAGCATTAGCTGAACACCGAGTCAGATACAAGAACGCCACATTAATCGCATCAAAAACCCACCGTGACCCTGATTAATGAGGGTTGTACCGAAAGAGAAAGCTAAAGAAGATCGTTAGCCAGGAGTCAAATGGAGATGGAACGAACAAACCAAGGGCGTAAGCAGAGTAGATGACGAAAAAAAAAACACCTAATCCAGATCCATGCCAAACCGCGGCTTTCACGTCGACTTGAAAGGATTTGTTGATAAATCCATCATAGAGCTTAGCAAGGACGGCCTGAGAACCGAATGCTTGTGTGGTACGAACGGTAGAAATCACTTCTTCGGCGAGATTACCACTCTCAGCAACGTGCTTGAGGGACAGCCTGGCGAGAAGGTCAGACCTTGCAAAGAATATAACCAAAATGACATACTGCATGTAGGAAGAGATGAACTTGTTCATGACTCCACCCGTGATTCCGATACATGGCAGAATCGAAGTCAAAGCCAGTGCAAGACGCCAGGACCTCGCATAGGCAAGGACGAAACCACAGACGAATGCACCGAGAAAGTTGACGACTAACGCCACTTTTTCTGATATTCCTTGTTGTACAAGATCTATGTGAAATGGTTAATCTGTAGCGCTGAGTAAATCCCTACACTGGGCGACGCACGGGTGTCGGTCTGAATACGCGTGGCTACTTCTCCAGCTCCGACGTTGTCAAAGTATTGAATATCCTGCCGCAACACGGCTGTCAGATAGCGTTCGCGGATCCTCTTGGCATTGACTTCGCCGGTATAAACCCAAGTATACATGTAAATAAATGTGCAAACAAATATTCCGACACCTGAATGAAGATAATGATTAGGGCAAATTGGATGAATAGAATGAGGCACATACCGATATAGCATAGATAGCTAGCGTTTAAAGCAGCGGAGGAGCGGAATGAAGCAGCAGCAGCAGGAAGTTGGTCGTGTAGTGTCTGATTACGCAGGATTACCTCAAATTCAACGAAATCCTGGGTTAGCACTCCGAAGAGCAAGGTCATCAATGGCTAAGGCGAAGTGTGAGCATTTAATGACTCAAGTTGGCGCCCATCGCGCACCTGAGCAGCCCCGCCGGCGGCAGCAGCAATGAGACTGAGAATGTTAACGGTGATCTCAAACTTGGTAGAGAATCTACGTATTCCGGTTTACCAGTGGATTAGACAAAGATAGACTAGGCGCTTACCGAAACAGTTCAAAGAACCCCACTGGGACTATGTCTTCCTTCTTTTCTCCGGCGCGTTGTTCTGCAGCGGTTTCGCCGCCCTTCTCATCATATTTATCATCTGAGGAAAGGTTCCTTGTAGACTTTTTGCGAGAAAAAAAGCCAGAACGTTTAGTGGTTGGCTGGTGGTCGACAACGGTCGTCTTCTCGTCAGCGGTGCTGGGGCGAGAGTCGGACATGGCGACGAGGAGAAAGGGGGGGAATGGCCCGTATGAAAGATTGGGAGAAAGTAGTGCGATTAAACTATCTCGGTGGGCAGGTATTATATATTATATGCAAGGGGATCCGGCGTGGCAACGTAAGCAATATTACACCCCAAAATCGACCGACCTCCGATCCTCTTTCTGGCTCTCCGTCATACCTTCGGGCACCTCGGGTCTCCCTGGGGCTCCGAAATGTCAGACATGAGTGGATTCGCCTCTGAGTCAGTGGGATCTGACTTAGGTTCCGACTTCATCATGAGAAATGCGATTGGCGGCGGCGATGTCAAGCGTGGGTAGTGAGGCAGACGCGAATGTCTGATTTTCCGGGCCGACAAAGATCCATCGTCTGTCCCTGAGCACGTGGTCCTCCCAACCACATTTCGTTCTTCCATGGAGTGGCTACGCAGCAAAAAATCGTCAGTCACAAATCTCAAAGCAGCGGCCGCCTCTCTCAACAGGTCTACCACTCCGACCCCTCGCAACCCCGATGGAAAACCCAGCTTTCGTTCAGGTTTACTTACAATTCGTGTCCTTTGGGCAGAGAGCCTGAGTCTGCCCGATGGCTTGCCTGTGCCTCTCGCCATTCAGTCTGCATTGGCCTCCCAACAAGCTAAAGTAGCAGCTTCGGTCTCCCCCTCAAGCGTGACGCAGCAAAGACTTGCACACAGGTCTCGTGGCAACAGGTAAACTGCACACGAATCTCAACGTTGCAACTCTTGATGTTTGGTCCCCGTTTCAGAGACAGCGTCCAGCGAAAGCAATGTTGGTGGCTACCTTACGTCGTTATGGAATATGAAGTTAATCAAATTCTCATCACCCCATTGGGTGGAGAGCTTGACAAGCCGCTTTACATGTATCAAGCGTCATTGTCAGTCTATGTCCGTTCATCATTCTTTTGACAGCTCCACTCATATTCCGCACAGCGACGTTTCGCGAAACTCGGAAATATCCTTACAATTATACCTGCGCGCTGACGAACCCCAACGTGGTGCAGACGGAACGGCAGACGATCTGGGCAATGATATCTTTCTGGGTGGTGCCAAATTTGTCCCCAATTTCGACGAAATGGGTAACCAAGATCAGTGGTATGATCTTCTCGGAGGTTCGGGCAAGATACAAATTGGGGTCTCCTACAAGCCGAGCCATGATCAGTCGCTAACAATAGATGATTTCGAATTGATCACCGTCATTGGCAAAGGCAGTTTTGGCAAGGTTGGATCTTCCGTCTACAGTCCTGTGTTCCCACTTCCATGGTTTCATAGGTGATGCAAGTCAGAAAACGAGATACCTCCCGAATCTATGCCTTAAAGACCATACGAAAGCAACACATTGTGATTCGTAATGAAATTACCCACACCCTCGCTGAACGTCTCGTTCTCGCGCAGGTCAACAATCCTTTTATTGTCCCTCTGAAGTTCAGCTTCCAGTCTGAACAGAAGCTTTATTTGGTATTGGCGTACGTGTTCCTTCAGCATCAACCCAAGCTCTGCTCTAATGGAGCTATCCAGCTTTGTGAATGGTGGAGAACTATTCCATCATCTCCAAAGGGAACAACGATTTAATGAAGAACGGGCTAGGTAAGTTTTTGACCGATAGAAAGGAGAACAATGCTTTTATGCCTTCGTAGATTCTATAGCGCTGAACTTTTGCTTGCTCTGGAACATCTGCACGAACTCGATGTGGTCTATCGGTAGGCCATGCGATTTCCTCGTGACAAATATTTTTTGAATGTATATCCAGAGATCTAAAACCTGAGAACATTCTGCTTGATTACACCGGTCATATTGCTCTCTGTGACTTTGGATTGTGTAAACTCAACATGAAGGGGAACGAAAAGACAAACACTTTTTGTGGGACACCTGAGTACCTGGCTCCGGAAATATTAACCGGCCAAGGTTATGGTAAGTGATACTTTTTAGCCGACAACGTCTCGAGTGACACTCGCCTCCAGATAAAACCATTGACTGGTGGACTCTCGGCGTGCTGTTGTATGAGATGCTTGCTGGACTTCCACCCTTCTACGATGGTATGTTCTTTTATAGATTCACGTTTAAAATCGCGGTCATTCACTGACCATCGCCATCAGAAAATACGGATACCATGTACCACAAGATTCTCAATGATCCACTACAATTCGGCCCCGAGTTCACTAACGAGGCTAGAAGTATTTTGACTGGACTTTTGACTCGTGATTCTGCTTGTCGCCTAGGCTTGAACGGAGCAGAGGAAATCAAACGACACCCCTTTTTCCACAAATATGTCGACTTTAAGAAGCTGTTGGAGAAGAAAATTCAGCCCCCTTTCAAACCAAGTGTTGCCAGTCCTGTAGTATGTCATGGTCGAACTTTTTTTCACTTTTCCATGATGCCGACAATCAAATTTAGGATGTTTCCAACTTTGACAAGATTTTCACTACAGAAGCACCTGTCGATAGTTATGTTGAAGGGTCTAATTTGTCTTCTCCCGTTCAGGCTCAATTCGATGGTATCTGTCTATCTACACTAAATACACTCAGGTATAGGAAACGCTAACAATTGTTTTTATCTATAGGTTTCTCCTACAATGGAACAAATTTGCATATCAGTCCCGTTTAATTCATCAACAGCATACCCAACGTCTAGTCACTTGTCTCTCATACTCGCCTTTCCTTCATCGTAAATTCATTCATAATACCACATTCATTGGCGTTTTCGTTCTTTATCTGCATTATAAAATTTACTTTGCTCGCACGTATAGTATAGCGGGTCCATATAGTTGATAAGTATCGGTATTACTTGTTATTATCGTTGGAAGGAATTATACATTTCATTTTAGGTTGGTTCCTGCTTGCAAAGAGTTATAAGGAAGCGACTCGGGACGAATTCAATATTTGCAAGACCGGCAAATAGAAGTCCCCGTTTGACAGACACCTGGCCGATTTGTGCTTTTTTCGTTGGGCTTGGAGGGCTGCCCAAGTCAAATCAGGCGTAAAAACATCAGATTGGTTGCCAAAACTTCTCGAAAGTCCACCAAAAGAGATCCGGTCATCTACCGCAAGTTGCTGAGATTCCTTCCTGATGGTCGAGATGGCCGGGGAATTGAAGCCATCAGGGAATAAAAACCATCGGGCCGTTATCTAGTCCGCTTTACGTTCACCTATGTCAGGTCAGAAAAGTTGCGATCACTCCGCTGATGATATATGATATATGATACGTGAATGTATGTTGATATTGTTCGAAAGAGCTGGCCTAATGACACCGTTTTGGGGAAGTCCATTAACCACCGATTATTGAGCGCGCAAGAGTTGAAACGTGAACAATCATGTGGCTCCGTACCGGGTCCAGGTGAAAGTTAAAATCCCAGTCATTCCGCCAAAGATATTCTTAAGTTCATCCCCCGAAATTAAATTTCGAAGTTGTTCAGAGACTCGGAGTTGTATAACGTATTATCTTCATATACGCGCCGAGAAATTCGGGAGCCTTCCAAAGTTAAGTAAATCGTTACTCCTTTTCGACGTGTCCTTACTGGCACCGGTTAGGCTGGACTGAGTCACAGCTATGATTATGAACCCGAAATCAACCTCGTTCTACATCTTCAATCCACTCAGCCGCGGCCTTCAAACGCCGAAATCATGGAACGCTGTTGCTGCGCATGTACTACTACCAGTCCCCGACGCTGGTAATAATCGATACTCTCATATTTTCAGTTTTGTCGGGCGTCAAAGCGCGCCTGCAGTTCTATCCTACGCCGGTTGGCTCGGTTGTCTTCGTGTCAGAGGCCTTCATCTCGCGGCCTTGTGTTCTCTATCTTGTGTTCTCGCTGTTATACTCGTCTGGGTCTTGATACGTCTACAGACTCTACTCAATCGGCTGAATGAAGTGCTATAATCTTCTTCTAACCAAAGGTTACCGAGCTCCTGATCTGTCTCTTGGCTCGGCACTTGTTCAAAGTCCCTACTTTTGGCCTATCGTAATTTTCACGCATTAGTATCCTTCCACCAGCGCGTGTATAGATTCCGTTGTTCATGTATTTTGCAGCCTCTATTGCCAATCCATGGATACGTCTTCGTAAATACAAGACTTATAGTGAGGTTCTCTCAAACCGCTGTGTCTGTCTCTAGTTCGACAATAGCGAGTGTATAGTACGACAGAATGCACACGGAACCTCTGAGTGAATATTTTTAGATACCCCACCTCCTGGAAGCTTCGCTCGCGTGTCTTCTACTCCTAACTGAATGGCACAGCTTCGCAGCTATTTTTTTCGCCCCTCGAGATAAAGGACGTTCAACGTATCAATCGCGCCGGTGTATTGAGAACCAGGCTTTTCCTGTGCTCTGGGTTCGTAGGATCCCTACATGGGGTATGAGGCTGAGTGTCGCTGGACTGTTTTGTAGAGTTTTCTTTGTCGCCACCGGTTTCGAAATTGCTCCAATGGAATTCTTGGATTTTTTCTATCTGTTATCGAGTGTTCGTCAAATTTACGGAGACTCGTTAGTTGATTCTATTTTTGAAGCTTCTCCCGCTTATGTTTTTTTGTCTCCTGCTCAGCAACTTATATATTCCTTTCTATGTTAGATACTCGTATACATGGTAAGCCCGACATGAAAAAATTGGTTTACTATTGTAGCGACAGAATTCCGGCCTGAAGCTATGTGTTCTAACGGGAAAGATAGTGTGTGGCATAGTAAGCAGGGTTGTCCATTCATTTAACTTACACAATCTCATTCGCTAGTTTTGTACCCTGCGTTGAGTTTGCCCCATCACCCGAAGCTGAGAGTGACGCATCATATTTTTATTTGTTCTGCATGATTGAGCCAAACAGCACGACTGACAGCGTCGACTTGGACTGAAAGCGCAGCAGGCCTCATGACCGTCTCACCCACCTCCAAACCCACCGCCTCCTCCCACTCAACTCACTCAAAACACCCTCCCACATCCTCCATCCCTCCTCCCTCTCCCACCACAAAATCCTCCGAAACCTCTTTCCTCGCCACAGTCGAAGGCGAAATCTCCTTTTTCCGTTCCATCATGCGCGCACGCCCCGTCGGTCGACATCGTTATTTCCATATCCTCGCTATCCAAAATGCTATTCAAAAGGAGACGGGGAGACTTTTGCATGTGGAGTCTATTTGGGAGAAATTGCAGAGTTGTTATGACCTTGATGCTTTGGATAGTATCGTAAGTCTTCGTTTCTCCTGCAACTTTGAGTGACGGGTTTTATTCTGATGCGTCAACCTCCGCCGGGGCATGATTCTTTTCTTTTTGTCTGTTAATAGGATTTTGAAGCGGAAGGATACCAATTATTACCCAATGCGACATCTACAGTTGCTGTTCATTCACCCTCTCCATCAGAAAACTTAGCGAGACATCCTTTCTTTCGAGAAGAATATTCCCTACCTTTCGATGAATCATTCGAAAACCTTATTTCACAAAGACGAATGCGAGCAACAGCTTCAGCTCCCTCATCCCCCATAGCCTCACCAACACCAGCTTCATCATCAACAAAATCACAACAACGTAAAGGAGCTACTACAACAACATCAGGTTCCGGAAGACGTAGAGCGAAAAGTAAAGCTGATCTGGCTGGGCTTGTAGGTGGAGATAGTGATAGTAGTGCTTTGACACAAGAGAGTGGTGATGAAGGAGGTGCTGTTGGAACACCCAGAGAGAGCGTGGTCACTGGCACGGATGGTGGAACGGAATTTGGAGAAGATGAAGATGTAGAGATGAAAGAACCTTCTCCAAGTCAGTAATATCCTTGACGTTTATCAAAGTTATATTTCTCATCGATTGTTTCTTTAGCGCGCTCTGTCTCTCCGAAACAGCTGCGCGGTAAAACAAAAGCGGCCAAGAAGGGCAAAAGCCGGACTACGGCGCCGGGGCCTTCGACAACAACGACACGCTCGGGCAAGAAGCGCAAGCGTTGATTATCATTTGGCATCTTTTGTTACGTACTTCTTTCTTATTATTGTTTCTTTTGTTGCTCTTTTGGGGTTCTCCTCCAGTTGTATCGTTAGTTTTTTCCCGCAAAGCATTTAAGTTAGAGGCATTAATGCTATTCACATAATCAGACACTCCTGATCGTTCTTCAGAGCTGCCTCTTGTTCGGCCAAATTCATAAACGAGAACCTTGGAGCTATATACGACTAGGTTATACTTACCCTTTGAATTTATTTTGGAGTTGTCCCGGCGCAGCGCCCTGTTCTAGACATCGACTGCATACAGGTACTCAGCGGAGAGGTGGACAAGTTAATGTTGAGGAGTCGACCAGTGCCACACGAACGCGACGACCCAATTCACCCAGCGACCTGCCAGTCCGTACCAGCCAGATCCAGATCTCACAGCACTAATATGCCGACTCAGTGTGACAGATACAATAAGATTTCGAGTCGCCCTGACTACAAGAAAAGCACACAATAAGCCCAGGAAATGTACGCATTGAGTATGCTCAAAAAAAAAAAGTGGCGACGGGGCACATCTACCAGCCCTTGCGGGTGAAGTTGATATGAGGATAAACCTCAACTCATTTACAGGCAGATAATGACGCTTTCGGTCCAATCAACATGCGCATCTTCAATGTCATGTTCGGCGAGAAGCGCAAGAATGCACTGCGAGACATCATGAGCAGTATCAATCATGGTGTTCAATTTGGGATCAACCGAAATCCAGATGACGGCTAAGATCTAGGATCCCCCATCTCAAGAAATCCTCTCCATAAAAAACAACTAAAAAGCAGGCCAGGTCGATAAAATAGCTCATTCTTCACTTTAAAGTGGACTATGTCAGCAACTTGGGGGGACCGATCGTCTGCCAAGCTTTGTCTAGTTTAGTGTTATGGGCTGAATGAGTATGCTTGGTTGGCATGTTGGCATTACCATTGCCCGATGGTGGCAGCCAAGGGTCATCTTTCGAGCACGTGCGGTAGAGAAGCGGAGGTGGAGCGCCGGCGGAGGTGAGACCATAGTAATACCATTCCCGCTCCTGGGCCGAGACTACGCAGAGCCTGTCGATTGTGTCATGCTCTCCAGGGAGACAATGAGATAGTTGAGGAGGCTGTGGGCACCGGGACGTGACTCACCGGAAGTCATGATAGTAAAGAGAAGAGGTGGCAAAAGGAGAGGATAGACCTCAGTGAAACAACCCCCTGCGACAATCACCATACTGGATGATCATGAGCTCCAGAACGAGTTGCCATTTCTCCTCTTCTTGACTGTTCCGGTACTCGCTTTGCGATGGTTAACATTTCTGCGTCAGAGGAAAAGAGGATACGGTTTTTTCTTGAAGAGAGAAGGTTCTAACAGTACCGGTGTGGCGAGTAACGATACACTGCACCGGAGTCACAATAAGCCTTGTGGCATATTGAATATATATTGAATTTCTTGTGACAAAAGCGTGACTTTGTCACGAAAAAATCAATATATATTCAATAAGTCATGTGGCTTATTGTGACTCCGGCACAGTGGATACTTATCGCTGGACAACTCATCACCGGCAGCTTAGCTAATAGTTACGAGCACAGCCACCCCAGGTAATGATCCAAATCTAGCCTTTTTTTGGCTTTCTCTTGTTATGTGCTTTTTTTCTATTCCTATTTTATTTGGTCGCTTTTTGAGGGTTTTCTCCAGTTGTATCGTTAGTTTTGTTCGCAAAGTATTTAAATTAGAGGGGGTATGGGTCAGGTATTAGTGGTATTCACATAATCAGACAATCTTTATCGTTCTTCAGAGCTGCCTCTTCTTCAGCCAGGATAACTTTTTCTTCGTCGCTTAGAAGCTGTCGCAAATCTTATGAGACAAAACACGAAGTGAAGAAAGGCCTACTCACCCCTTTCTTGGCGCGTTCGCGCATAGCTTTCAAGCGACTCTCCCTCTCTGCTTTCGCCCTCCTGAGTGATTAAAGGAAATATATGAATATACCATCAGATATGGATACAGAAATATTGTATGGATACAACCGGAAATGGATACATTTAAGCCGAAACAAAGAGTGCGGGTGGAGCAAAAGATTCGCGTTTGTGAGGCATGGAAGGTATCACACCAGTATCATTGTCATGTTTGGCATCAATGGTCGTCGTCGCACAGTTGGAATTCGCATTTGCAGAAAGTAGCAATGGAGAAAGAACGCTAAGTTTTATGAGTGCGCACTAAGATGGTATTCGGGTAAAAATACGAACCTATCAACCTTTGAGAATGGTCTACGACTTGTTGATTTTTCCGACGAGCCCGTATTAGACGCGGATGCCTTGGCGTTCGCTATTGATTTAGAAACCGAGGTCGAGGCAGACGATACTGTTTTCTTGACAGCAGATGTAGCGGCAGACGCTTTGTTGTTCAACTTATTCCCACTGAATTCATTCAACAACCTTGATCCAGCCGTCTTTGATGCGCTGGCACTTGATTTGGATATTGGCGCAGAGCAAGCATGGTCAGCGGGGAAACGATGCGAAGGACAGAATTGGGCGTGGCATTTCTGTCAACAATCCTCCAACATAAGTACTCGTTCAGAGTTGGTCGAGACTTACAGTGCAACTGATCGGAGCGAATAGGATTTTCTTGCAATTGCTCCTTGCACAGACGGGTGACGATTTCTTCTGAGCTCTGCCAGTCATGACGGAACACTCTACCGTTAGGTGGCGTTCCATGCGGACGTTAGGGTCTTGACCGGGAGGGATAGCGATAGGAGTGTTGCATAAAGGACCTGCAGTGGTGAATTCAGTTACAGGGATACTCAAGGATTGAAGCACTGACAGTTTGGTACAACACGGTTGTGCTTTGACTCGTCATACTGCGGACATTTGTGTGCCTCGACTTTGAAATGGTCCTGGCAATAGGATTCGTTACAATGGTGGCACTTGAAGGGGAGAAAATCGATGAGTTGACAGGTCTGCTCCGCGCACTGTTTTCCAATGAAAAGCAGCTGCGTTTCGCGCTCTGCGACGGGTGTTGCGCGGGATGAGGGGGTAGCCATTAGAGAAAAGGAAAGATGAGGGCCGCCCATGATGACGCGTTATTAAGTAGTGCTTAATGAGCTTAGTCATTCCCTGATCCGGCTGTTCCGGTGTTTTGTCCAGTCAGACGGCTTATTCTCGATTATTCTCGATGAACTGCTACGCCTGTGGACAACGCGTATCGCCCGAGACGTCATTTCAGGACATTTCTGCAGCAGAAGAAGTGTCCTCTATCCTCAGAACAAATCAGCGTCTAGGGGACCTCATCTTGTCTCTCAACGCCACCCGCGTAAAGCTTCTACAGCGCCTCAACCAACTCCGCGCATCCACCAGGGTCTTCCCACCGGAAATCCTGTCCACCATCTTTCAACATGCATCCCCACCCACCGATTTCACCGCGTTCAAGTTTCTGGAAGAGGACGAAGACGGCGCACCTGAATCACACAGGCAGATAACCTTAAGCGCTGTATCTTGGCACTGGCGTCAAGTCATCTTCGCGACACCTCAGCTGTGGACGAATGCGGTAATCAACGTCACGCGTAAATGTGCTGAAAGAAAGGCTCAGCTGCTTCAACTCTACCTTACAAACGTCGGAAACATGACTATTTCCCTCGCTCTCCATATATTTCCAGGCTATGGGCGATTGATCACAAAGTCAGAGCTCGACCCGGTATTCAACTCTATTTGGAGCGGAGCACAAAAATTCAAACTTTTAAGCTTGTGCTCCTTACCGAAAAGCTTTATTCCATTTTTACCGGCTGATTTCACTCAACTAGAGGATCTACGGTTGAAATGGACTTGGGATGATTATTCTTCCGGCTCTCATACAACCGCGATATCTTCTTTCCCTCGTCTTCGCCAGCTATATCTATGGGGCGCTCCCATACACGTCCCGTCTCACCCCCTGTGTCAAAGTCTCACCATTCTCCGTTTCTTTGACGTCCCCCTACATATCTCTATCCAGATGCTCATCCTATGCCCAAATCTCGTTGAATATGCATGTCGTCAAACCTCAATCGACCTTGCCGGGACCATTCCTCAGGTTTCCGAATCTATTACTTTTCCTCATATGAAAGTCTTCTATTCCCCATGTTCCGCTAATGCGCTTTTCTCTTCTATCCTGCACAAGTTCAAATTCCCTGAGCTTGAGGCTCTAGGTCTGGAGCTTGGCGCCGATAAAGATGGCTTGGAAGAACTTGTATCTTTCATAATTCATTTACCTACCGCATGGTCAATCCTCGAAATTAATGGATATGGCTACTCCAGAGAAATGCTGGAAACGATTTTTCGATCTCTCCCCCATCAAGTTCGATCCCTTCACCTGCCTGAAATCGATTGTTGGAATCTCGGATATATCCTTAGCGCGCTTAACGGATTCGACCGTAACAATAATCCACATATGGTCGGTCTACAAGAAATATATATCGACTCGAGGTGTCATAGTCTTCAAACTATGGAAGACATCGAACCTTCGTCACCTTCCAATCCGCAATTATTCTTAAATATGGTCTCTGCCAGAAAAGATCACTTGATAGACGGTCAATTTTATTTAGAAATCAAATCGCTTAATGAGATTTATTGGGAGGAAGTTCGGGAACAGTTGAACCAGATGGCTGTGGATGGGTTCAAGTTGAGGATTACCTTGGCGGAAGAGTCTATTGAACCGCCCTCAGATGGGTAATAAAGCGGCTTTGTAAATTCTGTTTCATCATCATCTTGTCAGGTAGCATTCAGTTGAACTTTGGTATCTGGGCTCTTTATGCCTATTGCCGTTAAACAGATTGGTCAAGCAGCTGTGGATCAAAGTAGCACAAGGTCGTGTTGGAGTTCATAGTTTACAACAATTCAGTACAGCTTCTAAGTAGTGCATCTGACTGACAGATGACGGCAGAGAAGAAAGTGACCGAAACCGCGTGCACGACCAGATTACAAATATGGTTCTCTCAAACACTCCTCAGCAGCTGCCAATATCCTATGTACATGGTCCTTTGGATGATGAGCATTTAGAGTTGTTGCCACGTGAGTCTTATGCACGCAGAACACCCCACAAAGAAATCAACTCACCGTGCCAGACAAAGTTCTCTTGGTCTTGGCATAACTCGCAAACACTGTTATTCCGTTCAATATCTCACGGTGATTCCTTCGGCAAGTGTGAGGGACGTACTTTGAAGTGTTGGTAAAACCATATTCGTGTGGATGAGAAAGAATATCTTCGATAACAGCGGCAGCATCAAATGTCATTTTTAATTGCTCTATGATCACCAATCATCGTGGGGCCAGTTTCTGTTCAGGGCCGATTATATTAGGCCAAATTACCTGGATGGCCTCTCGCATATTTGGCAGTGCGAGCGGCGAGTTTGTCATTAAATGTGTTGATTCTGGAGTCACGACGGGGATGTAAATTTCATGGGTATTCATCTTTGGTGGAGATTTGCGTGCTTAGTGGAGCACGCTAGTCTTACTTGGCTGCGTACCCTGTCTGCGAGGTGGGAGGATCATCGATTGTAAGAAATGGTGGTCGGCCGAATTGACCGTAGCCGATCCACCGTCTCTACAGAAGACACTCGCTTTCGCCGACAAGTGGATCGATGATTCTTTCGAGCAGCATCGGTACAAATACACTCGACGATAGGGTCTCGTTCAACCAGACGGTTCCTGTCCTTGATTTTTTCCGGGTCCTCATTGCGGCGGAGCATGTTGAAAAAATTCTAAAGGCAAAACCGAGTAGCACGTCAGGGAGGGCTCATGAAGAAGCGTTCGGATACGCCTTTGTACATTTAAACCAATTCATTAAGGTAGGCGACGCGTCGATTATCGCCAATGAGGGTGCATACCTACTTTGCACAAGAGGCGCAGCCATGCGAGGCTATGAGAATATGGCCGCTGCTAATCTTGTTATCCCTGTCTGGATTCGGGGCAATGGCAATCCTCACCAATGGTCTATGTCTGCGATCTTCATTCAAATGAAGAATTGGCTCTACGAAGATGCCACTTTCGTCAATGCTGAAGATGATTTTGATTTATTCTCTCCGTCCGACGTCAAAGGATACCAAGAACTGCTGGACATCAGTATTGCTATGGAGTTTCCGATGGGTGGATCTCGAGAAGGACTTCCGCCTGATGAAATCAAGGTTACCAGTAACGAACCCGACGAAAAATCTCACTCACCCGCATTACGAGATATTCATCGAGGGACGTTCGAAACAAGATTATAACGTCGCGGGCGAACTCCGATACTTTAATGCGCCGGATATAATGAAGGTGCATCCGCGATGTGGCGCGTTTCTTGACGCGGCTATGAGAATTAAGCCTTACTGGGAGGCTGAGGATTATGTTTGCACGATTTTCTTGTACATTGCTTGATTGCCTTGAGTCGGTGCGATCTCGGGATCAGCAATAGTTCGATTGAGTGTTTAAGAGATTGGAGGCAGAGTTAGGTACGTCTTTAGGAGGTTCTTTCCAAGCAGATGCAGTAATTACGGGGGTAGAAGTCGCTCCATGAATAGCAGCCTGAGAAGGACCTTGGGGTTCGTATAATACTGAGTAAAATTTTTGGAGGCGCGGCCGGGTTATGCAAACCTTCGACGACCATTCCGAAAAACCCCAATCCATAGCCGCATCTAACGTGAATCAAAGGATGAATAAGCCCTTGCCAACAATTCAACTGGTTTTCCGTTCTCGGGATAGTTGACAGCTTCAAAGAAAACATATTGTTCGAGAATGGTGGTAGGTCCTTTGAATGCTAATTCAGCTGAGAAAAACGTGAGATATGAGCCATAGTGCCTGTAAACCATGTTTCAGCAAAGTACTTTGGAGAGTGAAGTAGGGTGGGATGTATACTTTGCATCACCAAGATGCTCCGTCCAATGGTCTTTGTTGATTGGATCAGGAGAGGCATACGTGGCGCGTTGATATGAGTTTTCTTATTCCTGGCGAGACTTGAGAATAAAGTGTCTGCATCTGGAGATACCTAACAGCCATGTGACTGACTTATGGGTTAGCCGTTACTAGCCGTTACCCGTGCGTAGCACGGGTCAGAGAACTGTCAAACGGGTGCGTACTCATTACCCCAAAAAATGATTCCTAATTCAGACAACTCCGAGCCAATCAGTACGCGATATTTTGACGTTTATCCCTCCGTGGGAAGACTGAGCAAATTTATTATAATAGATAAATAAATTATTATGACTGTAGTGCATCCCACTGTCAGACGACGGACATAGACGACTTTGGTTACAGACAATGTCCTCTCAAATGCTTCTCAATAGCCACTGCCAAAAGTCTATGTACACGTGGCGTTGGATGCTCATCATCTACAACATATTCCACATGAGTTTGTTACACGCTGAACCCAAAAAGAAGCGAAAATCGACCCACTGTACCAGACGAAGCTCCCTTGGTCTTGGCATAACCCGGTAAAGCTGTTATTCCATTCGATATCTCACTGTAGTTTCTTACGCGGGTTCGGAATAAAGGACTTACCTTGAAGTGTTGGTAAAACCATATTTGTGTGGTTGAAAAAGAATATCTTTGAAAACAGCGGCTGCATCAAATGTCATTATCAATTGCTCTATTTCATGGGGTCAGTTTCTGTTCAAGACCGATGATACTAGGCCAAATTACCTGGATGATCTCTCGCATATTTGGCAGCGCGAGCGGCGAGTTTATCGTTAAACGTGTTGATCGTCGTTCTCAGTCGTTCCACTTCACACGGTTCCGGAACCGTTTCCACATAGGGGGATAAATCGATTGGGGGAACATTCATGAACAAGTGCGTGCGAAGCTTATTGCGAGCGGCGGTTTCCTAGAATTGTGATAAAAAAAATCGATTAATAACAAGCGTCAGAGTGTGGATTTGAATGTTGAAGAGAAAAAAACATACTACGATATCGAAGTAAGCTTCCAAATCGGCATCTATGAACGCGTCCACATCCGTGATCTAGAGAGCAACGGTGTGTTATCTCGAAGTAGGATGAAAAGAGAACTGAAACCAACCGTTGCATTCTTGCATATACTAGTGCAGTCGTTGATTCCCGCCCACCAGACGGTTAAGGTCTTTCCGTCCTGTCGGGGAAGGATATCGGCGGCATAATCTACCCATCGCTGAACTTGATCCGCAACCTGAACCGTGGTGTTTCGACGGGCTGGCAGCCTATCACATCAAGTCGATGATGAGGCAGAGTTACGGTCTGGAAATGAAGCAACACCTACAATTTACCACTAATAACAGCTCCTGCATGCGCGAAATTCCACAATTGACGTGGACAAGATGACGGTAGACCCTGATAACATCCGGTAAGGTACTCTGCCTATCGAGGCGTCAGATAATGCAAGGGTGTCGGGATTTCAGGGTTGCCCACCCAGTTTGATCCACCCGAGCTTGTCTGCCGATATGAGTGTTCGCTATGACTATACCAAAGACAGACGTGAAGTCTTTCATACCTTGTCGGGAATAATCTCATTTGAAAGGAGCTGCTCGGGCGTGAAAGCTAGCTTCGTAGCGTCACCAATAAAACTAATTGGGATGATTAATGCTTTTTCTTCTGACCTAATTTCAAATATCACTAACGATTGTAGACCGGACGTGCCAAGAACATATGAATACGAATCTCCGAAGACGTAGACACATTCAATGTCCCCCCATCGATAATCGTGTTTTGGACGGGAGGCAGCGAAAGCAGCCAAGAACAGAAGCACAGAGAGAGATTTCAGAACCATTCAGACGTTGACAAGGGATTTTGCGTCGTTTTATACGAGAGCACTCAAGTATTTATGCAAATCGTTCATGTGTTCAAAAAGCTAATACCAAATCCGACTTTTGCAAGTCACAATCTGGCACAACTTGGCAAGAACTTGGCAGGCCCTCGTAAATTTATCATTTTGATAAGCATTGAATTACGACCCCACAGTCTGCCATCATGAGACTACAAAATGGACTAGGCCGGCACCAGATGAGACGGAAAATGGGTCAGCTGCCAAATGGTATCGAGAGTGAAAGTCTGGAGTCACTATGGTCCGCCCCTGCACAAAGCCATATTGCCTGTGACCCTAGGACGAGAAAACAGGAAATCATGAACGCGCCGATACCTACAATGTACATCCAATCACCTACCGTTTCCCGTCTATTTTTGGCTATCGTCATGGAGTAAGCCACGCAAATTCCATACCGATGCGTAGGAACCCATCAAGTGACTTGTGCACATGCAAAAAAAAATAGTGCCAGTAATCCGGTCAACTGGTACGACAAATTCCTTGCAAGAGTTTCGGGCTTCTAATTTTAAAATCGCATTTCATATTTTGATAAAGATGTCTCCGGCTTCTATGATCCTATGACACTTTTTCTCATACAAAAGTCTTTCCCTCTATCGCCCCTTCTCTACTATTACAACATCGATTCAGGGCGCTTGAAGCCCTAGATTAGGACTTGTTATTGACACAGCCGGTCCGAACAACTTGAGATTCATCATTTTACCTATCGAGAGTTGAATAAGTGCGGCTACTCCATGGCGCAAGCGCTTGAGCGCATTTTCCAGCCTCTTCCCCCTCTAGTTTGACTACTTCATTTACCTGGAGTCAATTGAAATTGGAATATTGAAAGTTTCCGAGAAAACACCCAACCTCTCTATCCTCCATTCCACAATGGTCATTCCTAACTCTCTTCCAGAAAAGGTCATTCAATTGACGGGAAATTCAGGTTACAAATAGAAATCGATGTATTGAAAATTCGCGGACAACTGGAGCAGATGGATGCTGATGGGTAGAAAAATACATTGGCGGAAGAGTCTATTGAACTGTCTTCAGACAGTTACGCGACTTTGTATACTCCGTTTGATTACTATCTTGTCAGGTGACTTCGAATTAGACTTTCGTACCCGAGCTCTTCATGCCGAACGGTATTAAGTAGACCGCCAAGCACCCGTGGACCAAAATTCCATGAGGTTATTGGAGATCCAGGTTCACAACTATTCATTACGGCTTCCGAAGTAGTGCATCTGACTGTCAGATGACGGGAAAGGGGAGAAAACCGCATAGACGACAATCTACAGATAATGTCCTCTCAGCCGCTGCCGATATTCTATGTGCATGTTCAGTTGGATGCTCATCATCTAGAATGTATTCCACATGGGTTTGTTACATGCAGAACTCAAAAAGAAAAGAAATCGACCCACTGTGCCAGAAGAAGCTCTCTTGGTCTTGGCATAATTCGCAAACACTGTTATTCCGTTCAGTGTCTCACGTTAATTTCTTCCCCGAGATTAAATTGAAGGACGTACCTTGAAGTATTGGTAAATCCATATTCGTGTGGATGAGAAAGAATAGATTCGAAAACTGAGGGTGCATCAACTGACATTACTGGATGACTTCCCGCAGACATCTAGGACCGTTTAGGGACCCTAAATTATCTCACGAAAGGATATTGCCGAGATGCCGGAGGGAATTTCAAATGAAGGGGGTGTCCTAGATTCCTGGCCTCTGGACCCCTTCACAGATGTCTCCTTTCCTTTTTAGGGCAACGGATCAATATGATTTCTCCTTCTGAGTCGTTTTGATGGATTTTTTTTTGTACCTTGTCAATTCCTTGCTCTGCTTGCCTGTCCCGTCGTTTCGAGCATGGGTAACCTTTAAGATAACCGGTTGATGGGCCGAGATGATGCTCAGCAGTGTCTGGGTCCTCTATCTTGCAACAAAGGCAATTTCTATTCAGTCTCTGTACTGGTGTTTGATTGTGAGCTGTATGCCAGAAGACGGCTAGGGTTGGGGGAAAAACCTCCGACCGAGTTTTTCCCCGGTAAGTTACCACGACCCAAATATAGGGGGGTAAGTTACCGGTAATTTACATGTAAATTACTAGTCACATGTTCAATCACGTGTATGAAATCTATTTCTGGCATGTCTACCTAGCCCTCAAAAATTCATTCAATTTCGCACTCAGAAGTCCAGATTGAGAGAGAAATCATTGTCACCACCACTAGGTGCTGTCTCTAGACTCTAGAGCCAGAGATAGAGCCAGAGATAGAGTTATAGATCAGAAAAGTCATTAGAAGGGAATGTTGGAGAAGGCTGAGGATGGAGATCAGGGGACTCGGTAGATATCCATTGAGGATATGCTTTGGTATGTCCATATCACATCGAGCAAACAGTTTCAATTTTTCGGACATGTGTCACACCCTTACATCAGCAAAATATCCAAATCTCTTATGGAACTTTTTAGTCTTATTCATGTCATACCTTATTTCAGACTTATTTTGTTAGCACTTGAAGGCAGATTTGACAGGTAAGTTAAAGAAATGTGATAAGTTGCAATAATAATACCCAAAGCAAAAAGTCTTGGGTGATATTATGTCTTTTTCAGTAAGTCATTTTAAGTCCTGTTCTACTGCTCATAAAATTCCGGAAAAATCATGACAAATCTTAGAATATTAAAAAAACATAAGTCTATATGTATGTTTTTGTCGGAAAACATACCCGTTATGGAGATATCAAGATTGCATCAAGGAGTGGAGGGTCATAATCAACTCTAACTATGTCCATCATAGAGCCAGTTCTACTAACCGGAAAATTCTGGAGAAATCACGAAAAATCATGAAATATTAAAAGAACAGAAGTTTATATGTATGTTCTTGACCAGTTATGGAGATATAGAGAAACATAACAAGAATGTCATGTTTTCAACTAGTTCCTGTACAGATTTTAATAATTTAAGAGTGTAACTATATGTTTTCAAGATCCAGGAATCCAAATCTGACATTAGATTTATTATCTGATCAATTTTGGAGGAAGTTATAGCAGAAATTTGTGTTTTTCATATGTTAAATGTGCCATATCTTGGTAGGTCTTCATCCAACAAAAGATCTAACAAAATATTCGAACTCCGTGACCTCAAAAACATAGGAATACACTTTTGAATCATTGAAATCCATGCAGAAATGGTTTGAAAACCATCTCCACCCATAGTTTTCGAAAATCCCAAGTCCAGAGGTCATGTGATGTCATGTGACATGTTGAACTTCTGTTTCGAGCATAACCATTGATCCTTCCTCTCAACCACCACCATTCCTGCCCTCTCCACCTTCTCCCTCCCTCCTTCTTGCTCTCCAGGCTTGTATTTTAGTAAGTAACCTCCCCTTCTCTGTCCTAACCCTTCTCCAGCTAATTCTTAGCTTATTTAGGATGCTTTTTTGCCTATTTTGGACGCTTTTTTGGGGGATTTTGGGGGATATTTGAGGGGGATACTTGGAGAATATGTAGAGAGATACTTGAGGGGAAATGTGGGGGGATATTAGGGGATATATTAAGGGATTCTGGGGGGATTTTGGGGATTTTCTGGTTCCTGGTGAGTGCTCTCTATCTCTGTATGTTTTCATACTCATTTATTACTTGTAGAACATTTTTTTTCTCATCATTACTCTCCTATTTTCCAATCCCATTTTTCTGTATAGATTATATACAATGTATTATATTTACTATGCTGATATAATCACTTTTCTTGACTTATCCACTCCTAAGCTTCTTATAATTGATTTTATGACTTTAGCTTGTCTTATTTTTCCTTAGCTGCCTTAATTGTATGCTTGTGTGACTTGAGTATGACTTATTACTCTGCCTTTTTTTGAATGATGCTATATCTCCAAAAGAATTTTGTTTATCTTAAATTCCTTACTTGAACATTTACACCTTAGCCTCAAAGTTCAGGATAAGTTCTAAAAGGAGAAAAAAAGTCTGTTTTAAAACCTGTGAATAATTTTTTTCTTATTTGGAACTTTTTTTCATGTTTAAGTTTTTTAAGTTGAACAAAAGTTTGGTTTACATTTTCCAGATGTATTGTATTATCTTACTATTTATAGTAATTGTTGTATCACATGACATTAGTTATTCACCTGGTGAAAAACCCCTGCTGTCCCATGCCCAGTAACTTACAAGTAACTTACCAGTATATTACCTGTGAAAAACCTCCTGGGGAAAAACCCTGGGTTATTCCCCCAACCCTAAAGACAGCGTGGCCAGTCACGTAGTTTGCCAGTCAGAAAAGGCTACAGGAAGTCATTATGGACTATGCAGATTTTGCCCTTGTGAAGGGACTCATCAGAGGGCTTAAACTGCTGCCCTAATCTGCCTTGCTAAGAGAATCAGACTACTACTTATAGTCTTAGGGTGTCAATGGAGGATTGTGATCACATGTGTGATTCACTGGAGAACCTGAAAGGGCCACTGCTTCTGGGACCCCATAGTGGGTAGTTAACTGAATTGGGTTCAATCTAGAGATAGGTAGGGCATCTTCCCAGGTCTTGTTCCCATGAGGACCAAGCCCGATGTGCCAAGCCAATTGACTGCATAGTCTTAAAACTACAGCTTTGTCATCTGTCTTTCTGTAGAATGATAAGTGCAGAATGACTAAGCCTCAATTGGCCATCTCCAAAGATAGGACAGAAAGTAGCAAAGTGCATGCTCTGCGAATCGAATGCAGACAACATAATCCTAGATTTTTGTAGATATGAATTCCCAAAACATTTAAGGTCTCTAAATTCCTATAGGAAGTCATCCACTACTTAATTGCTCTTTGATCAATTGATCACTGATCACTGTATAGTCAGTTTTTGTTCAGAAATCTGTTACGACCTTAATCTTATAAAGACTCAGGTTGCAGACAAGTGACAAAGACTTGAGGGCGATAAGAGAGAAGAGTAAGGGAAGGATACGATTGGTAAAGCGTAAAGACTACAGCAGTACCTACAGGGTTTATATACGTAAAGACAACTACCCAAGGTAACTAAGTATAGAACAGGGCTGAGTCATGATACTCGGGGTAGTGGAGTAAGAACGTATGGATGTGGAGTAAGGCATATGGGAGTGGAGTAACAGTGAGACAAAAGATACTAGAAAAGAAAGATGAAAGAAAAGTATAACGGGCAGGCGTGAGAATGCAGAAAAACAAAAGAGCCTGAACGAGTGACCATAACTGGTGAAACCATAACAATACCCTCCGTTTAGGCTTCGTGACCACACAAATACTAGTGCTTAAGGGTGTGGAGAACTGCGAGTATTGCTTTCTTCTTCGATCTGATGAGATGATTATCGAAATCGACATGACCAATAAAGTGTGGGGCATTGGGCATTCCGACTTGGGCCACAAAATAGCTGTCTCCTGCGTAGCTTTCTTCGATGGCGAGTTTGTCAAAGAGTGTGTAAACAACTTCCTTCCAGAAGGTTTCATCTTTCTCTCCTCCTTGGATGATTGTAGTGTATCCTCCAGGAGGGACGAATGGAATGGGTTCGGCAGATGGTTCATATTGCCTTAAGAAGGTTTTGAGTCATACAGCTTCGATGTCAAAGTTGGCTTTCAATCGGAGGTCGTCTTCAAAAGGGGGTGGAAATGGAGAAGGGCTTTTGATATGAATAGGGAGGGACGTAGGCGAGTTGGGACGGGTAGGGATGTCGGCGTTGTCACCTAAGTAAGCTTTGAGAACTGTGCGGGCATATTTGATCTTTTCCTCAGATCCGACCTCTGGCATGGCACGTAGTAGATAGGCGAGTTTGATAGAAATGTCATGGGCTTTGAGTTCGATATGGGTGAGGGATAATTCTCTGGCATCATCAACCAACCTGTCTAATTGGTTTTGTATGTTTGTGTCTTTGACGATTTTGTTGAATAGTGGTTGGACAGATACCAAGACCATTGATGTGTTGGTGGCAATGGTACTAAGAGTGCCTCCTAGGTTACAAATGTGAGCCAAATTGGTCAAGATAATGAGGATGGTTTCTCTTTGTTGTTCAATGGAGCGTAGGTTCTTGTTGAATGTGGTGTGAATCTCGGTGTCATAGGCAAGGGTGTTGGTAAAGGGGGAAGTGTTAGACATGTTTGTTGGTAGGAATGCGAGGTGTTCTGAAAGAAAAAGATAAGGAAAAGTTTCAGTTTAACTATTATTCTCCATCCCCTCTTTTAGGCAGATGTTCCAAATCTGCTATTTACCATCCCGCGTTCCACCCGGTCCTATCTCCTTCTAATTGCTCCAACAGACCAGAGTTTGTTAACTCCGCCATTTCTACCACATCTTTCAACATCTTGATCATCCGCTTCTCCTTCTTTAACTTCAAAATTAGCTCCTTCTTTTCTTTATCTGTCATAGGCATGGCGTCTTTGGGTGGGTTCATGATAAGCAGTGTTTGGACATGTGATTGGAAAAGAAGATAGTCTGACGTATTCTGATGGGCATGTACCAGGTGTTGTCCTCCAAAGAGTGCTTGGGCGTCGTAGATATTGGTGTTACCACTGACAGTGGAGAGGGTTGGCGAATTGGTGAGGAAGGACATTGACGATTGTTGTATACTGATTGGAGTGCTTTCGCTGGGCTTTATATCCTACGATCATGTTTTTCCGTACTCGTCTAGGACATCCTTGGCGTTCTCCAAAGCTGATTTTGGTAACCATGTGTCTTCTTCATTTCCATAGCCTTTCCAATGTACCAAATATGTTATGGTTTCACCGGTTATGGTCACCTGCTCCGGCTCTTTTGTTTTTCCGCCTTCTCACGCCTGCCAGTTATACTTTTCTTTCACCTTTCCTTCTAGTATCTTCTTCATGTCAACTCCACGTTCTCACACCTGCCCGTTATACTTCTTTCATCTTTTCTTTCTAGTTCTTTTGTCTCACTGTTACTGTTATGAACCGTGACATTTACGGTTATATTTCCATAGTAATTACTACATTGTAATACAATTATGTTTACCTTATTGTACTTATATTTGCGTCTCTGATTGTGATTGTTTTATATCTCTTATTGATCCGCTTTAATGATCCGGATTACTTTACTTATTTAGCCTTCTATAATTAATGATCATTTGTTCCGAAGAAGTTCTTCCTTTCTATTTTAGTATTACGAAAACTTCTTTATAGTTCCCGAGTCGTTCCCGAGTCAAGTCTCGGTACCTTAAGAAGTTTGATCGTAGTTATATATAGAGTACTTGTAAAACATATATAAGTCGCTCAACTTTACCATGTAGAAACAACGTTTCTACTTGGTTAGGTGGAGACTTGAATACAAAGTCTTACTCTACTATAACGCTTGAACCGTTAGACTTAATTGCTAAGCTCTATAAACCGCTCTCAAGCTCTTAGTACTATAAACGGCGCATTTGAGTTACTCTTCTCGATTCATCGAGGAGGTCTCCTTTGTTACGCTTTAGAACTCTGAGTATTTCTATCGACGTAACGCCCCAGCTTAGGACCGGGCCGGGGTCACTGTAACATTAAGTAGAAACGTTCCTCTTCCGTGATCAGGACAGAGTAATTCGCTCGCCGAGATACCCATCGAGTGCACATAATAAAGTTGAACTTGGGTTACCGCGGATAAACACTAGACTGTCTTAAAACTACTAGTTGTTTGTCAACGGAAAAGGATCAACCGACACTGGTAACTGGTGGACTAGTTACACGATTGCCTATAACAATCGAAGTCAGTGAAGACTTTAAACTCGACCAATAGAGGGTCTGTACTCGAAGTCAGTGAAGACTTTAAACACTCGACCAATAGAGGGTCTGTACTCGAAGTCAGTAAAGACTTTAAAACTTGACCACCAAGGGTCTGTACTTGAAGAGTCTTGAAAGACTAGGTAAAGTGAGTCCAATTGAAGGAACACTAACCACGGATTTACAGAATTGTACTTGTGAGTTTTGTACACAACAAAATTTACCATTCAAAGCAATACCAGAAATTTGGTCTGGTATTGAACGAACACTACCAAAACGGAGACATTCTTTAGCAACCTATTCAAGCGAACCGCTACCAAGGAAGACAAGACCAAGAAGTGGTACTATACCGATACCAAAGCAGGAAGAAGCTACTACTTCGAAGATAACGAGCAACAACGAGTTGCAGCTGAATATCTTGAACACCAAACACAGAAATTTATCGCAGAAAGATCTAGAGCAAATCTCCCACCAATCAGAACAAGCAGTCAAGACGAAAGTGATAGAACAAACAGACTCACAGCAGAAGCAATCAGAAACCTCCGATCTGCTACACAATCTGCAAAATCAGATCATCAAGAAAAAGGAAAAGATCAAGAACCTTCGCAACCAGTTTTTGACTGGCCAGAAACAACAGTTGGAAGGAAATCCAGATTCTGGAAACGGAAATCCAGGACCTAGTAAACAAGACACAAAAAGTCCAAAGGAGGAAACGAAAAGTGACAGAAGTCCGACAGGAAATTCACACTCAAGCCTCCACAAAGCCCTCAACCGACGCCTCCAAGAACGCCTACCCCACCACAATCCCCACCAGGAACCCCAGGAGGAAGTCAAGCAGGAGCTATGGCACAACCACCACAAATTCCCAACATCAAATACCCGAAACCAAACAGGTATTATGGAGATCCTAGACAATATAGACCATGGATGGTATCCCTCGAACTCTATTTCAACGAATTACAACCGAAAATTCCAAAATCAACTATACCCTTGGATTACTTGAAGGAGCCGCATCCAATTGGAAATCAGATTTCCTCGCCACGCACCCAATTTATCCAAGCTGGACAGACTTCAAGAATTCTCTTGAACAGGCGTTTGCACCAGCCCAACAAGGATATGAAGCAGAACAACAACTACGACGCTATAGACAAAATAACGAATACATTGAACACTATATCAGTGGATTCTCAGTCTTATCCTCACAAGCAGGATTACCAGATAGCACTGCACTCAGAGCATACTTCGCAGAAGGACTCGACAAAGACATCCGAATTGAAGCAATTAGATTCACTCCAAAAACACTACAAGAGTGGAAAGACGCCGCCAGAAATGCCTACAGAATCGTTCTGGAACAACGAAAAGCAGCAGGTAATTTTGGCCAATCCTTCAGATCACACAAACAACACAAGAAAAATAAACACCGATCTCAAAGGAATAACCAAAAGAGTATCCCAAGATATACTAACATCTACAGTGAACCAGTCCAACATAAACCCGCAAGAAGCGAGTGGGACATGGATGTTGACCGAATCTACTACCAACTCAATCAACTCGGACAAGATGATGATTCCGAAGAATCAGAATCAGAATCAGACGAATCTGATTCCGAAGACGAAGATGAAGAAGAAGTTAACTTCATCAGACAACGAAAAACACCCAAACAGGCAGTCCAGGAATTTATTAACAATATCCTCACAGATGACCAACGAGCAGCTCTTAAAAGAGGAGAATGCTTCTTTTGTCACAAGAAAGGACACTGGTTTAGAGACTGTCGAGCAAGGAAGCTATACATTAAACAAGGAGGAAAAACAAGCCTGGACCGAAATACAGGAACAGATCGAAAGAAGAAACAAGGAAACGGAAAACCTAAGAAGCAAAAGACTTGGAAAAAGAAGGAACCCATAGATCCAAATGCTATGGTCTACAACATTGAAGAAGAAGAAGATGACTTCGACGAATTCTCAAAAGACGGAAATTTTTGAGTACTTCTGAAGATCCAGTCCAAATGATAGATCTTCAGTCACCTAAAGGAACAACTATGATAGCACCAATTAAAATTCACATCGAAGACGATAACCCTATTAAACTAACCGCACTAATAGATTCAGGAGCAGCAGGTGAATTTATTGACCACAAGCTAGTGGAAAAGTATTACCTTCCAAAATTTCCGCTAAAACGAATCAAACACACTTTAAATGCTGATGGATCAAGAAACGCATCAGGAATATGCACACATTATGTTCTACTCAACATCGAAATCAACAACAAGAAGATGATGATTCAAGCAAACATAGTTTCGCTTGGAAGCCACCAATTATTCTTAGGTATATCATGGCTAAGAAAATTCAATCCAGCAATAGATTGGACAGCACAAACTCTAAAGTGGAGAGATGAAGATGACGACTCAACTCTAAAGCTTTCTAGAGGACCATCAGTCAACTATATCAACAACATCTTTATAGAAATCAATTCCAAAAGCAATACTTCGCAACAACTATTCAACAAAGCTGAAAAGAAGAAAATGGAATCTGATCCTGCTAAAGCAGTTCCGAAAAGATTTCACAAGTTTCTTAAAGTATTCAACAAAGTAGAATCAGAGAAACTACCACCAAGACGCCCTTGGGATCACAAAATTGAAGTTCAAACTGACTTCAAACCCAAGAGAATGCCAGTTTACAATCTGACGCCTATAGAACGAAAAGAACTAGACAAGTTCATAGCTGAAAACCTACGAAAGGGATACATACGACAATCTAAATCACCCATGGCATCATCTTTCTTCTTTGTAGGAAAGAAAGGAGGAGATTTACGCCCTTGTCAAGATTATCGCTATCTTAATCAAAACACGATTAAGAATGCTCACCCTATTCCCAACATTGCTCGAATCATGGATAAACTAAAGGATTCGAAATGGTTTACAAAGCTAGATGTCAGACTAGGCTATAACAACGTCAGAATTCATGAAGGAGATGAATGGAAAGCTGCATTCAGAACACCTAATGGATTATATGAGCCTACAGTCATGTTCTTTGGAATGACAAACTCGCCAGCCACATTTCAATCAATGATGGACCACATTTTCAAAGAATTAATTGATAATGGAGGAGTCATTATCTATATGGACGATATCTTAATCCATACAAAAACACAAAAACAACTTGATGAACTTACCAAGCAAGTTCTACAAATACTAGAGAAGAATCATCTCTACCTCAAGACAGAGAAATGCGAATTTGAAACGCAACGACTAGAATACCTTGGAGTTATTATCACTCCAGATTCTATCGAAATGGATCCAATTAAACTAAAAGGAATCGAAGACTGGCCTGTACTACAAACGGTCAAGAATGTTCGACAATTCATTGGATTCTGCAACTTCTATAGAAAGTTCATTCACAACTATGCAACAATCGCCCAACCGTTAAACTCTCTTATGAGGAAAACGAAGAAATTCGAATGGAATCCAAATGCACAGAAAGCATTTGAAACCCTAAAACAACAATTCCTAAAACGACCAGTACTACAAATGGTAGATCAAACCAAACCATTTGAAATAGAATGTGATGCCTCCGCATTTGCCACTGGAGCAGTCTTACTACAAAGAGACTCGAATGGAGATAAGCATCCAGTTGCTTATTATTCAAAAGCTCTCAATCCAGCCGAAAGGAACTATCATGTTTCGGATCAGGAATTCTTATCAATCATCAGAGCATTGAAAGAATGGAGACATTATGTCGAAGGATCACCTGAGCCACTACTAATTTGGTCGGATCACGAGAACCTTACCCGATGGAAGGAACCCCAACAATTAAACCGAAGACAAGCGAGATGGATGTTATATATGACCAGATTCAATTATGTCATCAAACATCTTCCTGGAAATAAGAATGTCCTAGCCGATGCCCTGAGTAGACGGCCAGATCTAACTCCAGAAGGAGTAGACAATGAGAACTTAATTGCTCTACCTTCTACAAAGTTTATCAATTTCTTAACCGAAGAAATAGAAGAGAAGATCAAAGAAAAGAAGGACACTATCACACCATCAGAGCAGTTTACTCGTGAAGAAGACATCTATACTTATCAAGGAAGACTTGTGATTCCGGATGACTCGGACATCAAGAAAGAACTAACCCGAGTTCATGATCATGAATCAGCTGGACACCCTGGAATAGCCGAAACGCTTCGAAAATTAACGAAGGAAGTATACTGGCCAGGAATGAACACTTATGTCCAGAACTACGTCAAAGGATGCCCCATATGTCAACAGTATAAAATTAACAGACATCCACTCAAACCTCCGATGCAACCGATCAAAGGACCTCAAGTAACGAAGCCATTTACACAAATATCTATGGATCTTATCACAGATCTACCCCCTAGTGATGGCTATGATGCAATATTGTCCATAGTGGACCATGGACTTACGAAAGGGATAATTCTAACCCCTACAAAGAAGACAGCAACAGCTGATGATATAGCCGAAATGCTAATCGATAAGGTATTCTCTAAATATGGAACACCTCAAAAGATCATTTCAGATCGAGACCCTCGATTTGCAGCCAAATCTATGCAAAGACTTTATGAAAAGCTTAACATCAAGCCCGCATTTTCAACAGCTTATCATCCACAAACTGATGGAACTACAGAACGACACAATCAAGAAATAGAATTCTATCTTGCAGTCTACACTTCAAGAAATCCTAATACATGGAGAAGAGCACTTCGTTGATTGAATTCGTTCACAATACTAAACCACATGCAGGAAGACAACACTCACCTTCAGAACTCATATTAGGATACAATCCTAAAGCGTTCATTAACAAAGAAGAATCAAATGTACCTTCTATCGAAGAGAAGACATTATTCTTAGAACAAGCGAGAGAAGCAGCAATTGAAGCACATGAACAAGCACGCTTAAAGATGGCTAGCCGAAGTAACGACCCTGGAATGCATTAAAGGTTGGAGATAGAGTTTGGCTAGATAACCGAAACTTGCCCATGCCGTACGCATCAAAGAAGCTCAGTCAAAGAAGAGAAGGACCCTTCAAAATAATTAGAAGAACTTCTCCTACCACATATGAGTTAGAACTTCCGAAACGATGGAAGATACATAGTAAATTCCATGCATCTCTGCTCACACCCGTAGTAGAGAATGACGTCTATGGAAAGCATAATCCACAACTGCCTCCGACCTTAGTGTCAGGAGAAGAAGAGTATGAAGTCGAAGCGATCCTAAACCATAGAGCAAGGAAGAAACGCTTGGGAAATGGAAGACTCGCAACAAGATTGGAATATCTTGTCAGATGGCAAGGATATGGACCGTCAGAGGACTCATGGGAATCTGAAGAAGATCTTACAAATTCGAGCGAGATACTTGGAGAGTATAAAGCCTTGAAGAAACTCAACTAACTCCTCAGTTCAATGAGCATCTCTCAAGAACTTACACAAACTCTCTCAGCTCTTACATCTTCTACTCCCAATGCCAGCAATCAGACAAAGGATGATCACCCGAAGTCTGAGTCGCCAATACCCCCAACCACACCTCGCAATACACCATGCCAAGGTGAAGTACCCACTGATAAGAATGCCTACATTCGACGAGCATTCTATCGGAGAGAGCAGCCACAGACTTTCTGTCCAGTCACGGCCGCATTTCTCGACTCTCTTCACTTGTGTACGAAATCGGGGCTCATGTTGATGAACTCACTTCTGCAAGACGCACATACCTTCAAAGAATTGAAGAATGGACGCCCGCCTTTCAGATTGGCACGCTTTTGCCCGAGGACTCCCAGTCGCAACGAAATTTTCACCCATATCCAGAAAATCAATTCCTCGCCATTGCGCCCACATCCGAACATCAGTCAACCAGCTCCAGACCGACATGAATCGCCTACTCGGAGCACCCCCCAACCTCACCATCCAACAACTTCCACTCCTCCTATACAACCTCCCCAATCTTATAGATTGGCTTCATCATACGCGCGAGTTCCGCCTCCTACAAATCCGTCGAACCACCCAGTATCTTATCGACCTCGACGAGAACTCCTACAGGGCCTAGAAGTACAGGTAGAACCTGCGGACTAGTGGCCGAATGGGTCATCAGCAGACGAGTTGTCCACTCTATCACTGCAGGTATTGTAATACCCAGGGACCTGGCCACTTTGCCAAGTTTTGCGCCCGAAACCCTTATCGAGGAGTTTGCTAGAAGGGACCTGCCCCCAGAAGCCATGTACTGGTCGATACCTTGCTTTCACAGTCCAACCCCCCTTCGCTTATCCACACTCCGGTCATGCCACCTCCGGCAATACAACTCCCCACTCCGCCAATCACTCCGACGCCTCTTTGGCAAGAACGTCTGTCACCTCAGACACCTCCCATGACGCCCAGCTACTACAGCAATCCGGACAATTACTCACCAAACAGTCCGATCTACATACCGGCGCCATCTATACCTCCGACACCGCTCCAACTTCCGGTCCCATTACCACCACTCATCTTGGACCGACCTACCAACCAATCTACAAACCGAAGTCCAAGCCTAAGTCCACTCACACCGATCACAGATACGGACAGCTTGCGATATCCATCCCTTCCTCCCATCGTCACTCTGGAAGAACAACTCCCAGTAACCGCCAGACTCTTGGCAAGCCTAAACGCCAACGATCCCCGTCGCCAGAACATTTGATGCAGGCGATGAATACACTTACGATGATGTCGCTGAATACAACATGAGTGGAGAAGGACACCTGACATTTAGATAGTTCTGGTAAACTATCTTAGGAAAGGGATAGTGTTATGAACCGTGACATTTACGGTTATACCCATAGTAATTACTACATCTGTAATTACAATTATGTTTACCTCCTAGTGTACTTATATTTCGCTATCTTGATTGTGATTGTTTTGCATACTCTATTGATCCGCTTTAATGATCCGGAATTACTCTATGATTAACTTTCTATAGTTAACGTTCACTTGTTCCGAAGAAGTTCTTCTTTCTATTTTAGTATGACGAAAACTTCTTTTTAATTCCCGAGCCGTTCCCGAGTCAAGCCTCGGTACCTTAAGAAGTTTGATCGTAGTTATATATAGAGTACTTGTAAAACATATATAAGTCGCTCAACTCAACCATGTAGAAACAACGTTTCTACTTGGTTAGGTGGAGACTTGAATACAAAGTCTTACTCTACTATAACGCTTGAACCGTTAGACTTAATTGCTAAGCTCTATAAACCGCTCTCAAGCTCTTAGTACTATAAACGGCGCATTTGAGTTACTCTTCTCGATTCATCGAGGAGGTCTCCTTTGTTACGCTTTAGAACTCTGAGTATTTCTATCGACGTAACGCCCCAGCTTAGGACCGGGCTGGGGTCACTGTAACACCAGGGCATATCACCAGGAATTGTAGGGCACCGAAGAGAGCTAGGACTAGGAAAACGACCGAAAATAGTCTACAGGACGAAGAAGATACCACCGAGAAGCAGGATTTTGCCGAAGGGTCCGATTGAGCACGAAATCTCGACCCATAAATCGTAGAGTCTCTCCCCATGTAACAACAAATTCGAAATCCAAGTATGTTATTCCTTTCAAGAGAGACTCAACGCGCGAAATTCTGCTGGATGCAACCATCAACACCAAGAACGGAAACAAAACGGTCAAGGCCCTTATCGACTCGGGAGCACATATGACGATGATAGCAATGGAGTGGCAGAGAGGGAGAAATTGAAGAAGGTCAAACGACAACAACCCATTCGCATGAGAAATGCAGATGGAACACCAAATCGGACAGGGATATTAACGGAGGACGCCAAAATCCAGATGGATCTAGGAGGACATAAGGAGGAAATCAAGGCACTGGTATCGGACATTTCGAGCGCGGATATTTTCTTGGATACGACTGGTTAATTCAACACAACCAGATCGACTGGATAAACCAAGAAGTCAGATTTACACGATGCCCCAGTACATGCACTACACACACCAAACGATTCCTTTTTCTCGACGGCTAACCACTGATGTGGACAGCGCTACTAGGAAAAAGAATCAGATCCCACCAACCCCGAAGATCTACCCGATTACATTCGACCATTTACGCACTTGTTTAACAAACGGAATTTTGAGCAATTACCAGCTCGAACGGAATGGGATCATGAGATCAATCTAAAGGACGCACCAAAGGAGATATCATCGAAGGTTTATAACATGACGCCAAAGGAAAGGGAGGAACTGATAAGTTCTTAGACGAGAACCTAGCATCGAAACGAATTCGACCATCCAAATCACCATACGCTGCCCCTTGTTTCTTCGTACCAAAGAAAGACGGATCACTCCGACTATGCCAGGACTACAGGAAACTCAACGAACATTCGATCAAGGACAAAACGCCGTTACCGCTCATAAGCGAAGTACTCGACCAACTGCGAGATGCGAAATACTTCAATAAACTGGACATTATCTGGGGTTACAACAATGTCAGGATCAGAGAAGGAGATGAATGGAAAGCAGCGTTTATCACCAATCGTGGATTATTCGAACCTACCGTCATGTTTTTTGGAATGAGTAACTCCCCGGCGACCTTTTCTCGTATGATGGCAACCATATTCCGAGAAATGATCCAAGAAGGTGCACTGGTCAACTATATGGATGACTTCGTGATTCCAGGATGTACCAAAGAGAAACTACGTGAATGAACTATACGTTTCCTGAAAATCGCCGACAAACACAATCCATTCTTCAAATGATTGAAATGCGAATTCGACGCCACGGAAATCACCTTGTTAGGCACGGTTGTAGGAAATGGTAAAGCCACTATGGAAAAGGAGAAGGTCAGGGCCATAAAGGAATGGAAAACACCACGAACAATTAAGGAGGTGGAGAATTTCTTGGGATTCGCGAACTTTTACAGACGCTTCATACAAAACTTCAGCATCATCGCAGCTCCGCTAATCAGTTGAAGGGAGGAGGAAAAGATGGAAATGGGAAGAAGCACAACAACAGGCATTCGAAAGTGTCAAAAACTCCATTATCAGTGAACCAGTATTGGCATTGCTGAATGACTATGGAAAGTTTAGACTGGAGGTGGATGCATCAAACTATGGAACGGGAGCAGTCCTATCACAGGAACAAGAAGGAAAATGGCATCCAGTTGCATTCATGTCCAAAACGTTGACTGAAGCAGAACGAAACTACGAGATCTACGACAAGGAGTTACTGGCTATAGTCAAAGCGCTGAAATTATGGAGATAGTACCTGTTGGATGCGAAGGAACAGTTCGAAATTTGGACGGACCACGAAAACTTGAAGTACTTCAGAGAACCACAGAAACTGAACGCTCGACAGGCAAGATGGTACCTTATGTGCAAGAATACGATTTCACATACACATACCCGGAAAATCTAACACCAAAGCCGACATCCTGTCCCGTATGTCAAACCGGATTTGACCCGAGAAACAAAGACATAGAGATGTTCAAAGGAAAGGATTTGTACGAAGAATGGTTGAAGAAATGCCAGTATATGAAGCCACCATTCTACGAATCGACGATTCGAGATATCAGCCGACCAACAGATCCTGGAAGATATCAGAAAGTCAAAGAAGAGGGAAACCATGGTACTGCAGGAATTGGCGAAACAACCGGAGAAAGTGTGGGAGAAGAAGGAATAATTTACCGACAAGGACGGATCTATGTGCCGGATGAAAAGAACTTGCGAGATCAAATCCTATACACCACCACTATTCCCCCGACGTCGGACACCCTGGACAACATCGGATGCTAGAACTGTTGAAGGACGTTCTGGTGGCCCACGATCAAGACGGACGTCAGGAGATATGTCAGAGGATGTGACATGTGTCAAAAGAACAAGATCATTCGCAGACCCGAACCAATTACGTTGAACCCATTACCAATCCCGAAGGCCCTTGGCAGGAAATTTCTATTGACATGATCGGACCTTTGCCTAAGTCCGAAGGCAAAGATGCTATTGTTGTTATCGTCGACCGGTTCTCAAAGATGATCCACCTTGTTCCCACCACTACGACTCTCACGTCAATCGAATTAGCACCTATACAAATCGGAGTTTGGAGGCTCCAGGAATTCCCCGAAGAATCATCAGTGACAGAGGACCGCAGTTCGCATCTAAATTCATGAAGGAGCTATGCACATCATTGGGGATAGAAAGGAACCTATCAACGGCATATCATCCTCAGACGGATGGACAAACGGAACGCATCAACCAAGAAGTCGAAATGTACTTGCGGAATTTTATCAGCTATCGACAGAACGATTGGACGAAATGGCTACCTACAGCAGAATTCCATTACAATGATAAAGTCCACTTGGCCACGAAGAACACACCATTCTTTTTGAATCACGGATTCCATCCATAGAAAGGGAATCACAGTTTACCTACGTCCAACCCAGCAGCAGCGGATTTCTCATCGGAGTTAGAGAAAGCCCGAGAAGAAGCTAAAGCGGCAATGGAAGAGAACAATGATCTTATGCGAAACCGAGGAAACCACGGAAATACCTCTAAAGTGTTCTCACCCGGAGAGAAGGTCTGGCTAGAAGCAGTTAACATTCATTCCAACCGACCATCACGGAAACTTGACAACAAACGCTATGGACCTTTCGAGATCGTCGAAGCTGTCGGAGATCGGTCATACAAGCTTCACTTACCTGAGTCCTGGGCAATCCACAACGTATTCCATGCTTCATTGCTCACACGATGTCACAAACCCGAGTTTGACAGCCAACACCACTCTACCCCACCGCCACCTGATATCATAAACGAAGAAGAAGAGTACGAAATCGAAGAGATCCGAGGACATAGGAAGCGAGGAAGAGGAACCCAGTATTTGGTACATTGGAAAGGTTACGGAAATGAAGAAGACACATGGTTACCAAGATCAGCCTTGGAGAATGCCAAAGACATCCTAGACGAGTACGAGGAAACATGGTCGTAGGATATAAAGCCCAATGAAAGCACTCCAATCGGTATACAACAATCGTCAATCTCTTTCATCCTCCAAATCACCTTCAAATGTCCGACATCTCGACCATTATTCCACCTTTCCAATCCACCACAACGAAACACCTGCTTTGGTCAGAATTCGAGGAGCAGATTTATGTGTCCAAACCAAAGACGGAATGCGCTTCTGGATCCATTCATACTTCCTCACCAGAGAATCCGTTTATTGGCGAAGAAAATTAACTGGATACGATGATCCCATCACACGTTCGAAACTTTAACACCGCAGACCCCGCTTACATTGAAGACGCCAATGCCACAGAATTCCAAGTGTTCCTCTTCATCTTCTACAACACCAAATATGATGACTATTCGAGTCTCGTATTCGAAGAATGGGTTAACATCCTAAACCTTGCCACAAGTGGAAGTTTCCTGAAGTCAAGAATTGGCAGAGAGAAACCTCTTCAAGTTGGGATACGAGGTTCGACCTGCAAAATGGAGATTAACTTCACAGACTAGGATACTTCATGTGGTCACGAAGCCTAAATGGAGGGTATTGTTATGGTTTCACCGGTTATGGTCACTCGTTCAGGCTCTTTTGTTTTTCCGCGTTCTCATGCCTGCCCATTATACTTTTCTTTCATCTTTCCTTTCTAGTATCTTTTGTCTCACTGTTACTCCACTCCCATATGCTTGCTCCACATCCATACGTTCTTACTCCACTTACTCTACTACCCGAGTATTATGACTCAGTCCTGTTCTATACTTAGTTACCTTGGGTAGTTGTCTTTACGTATATAAACCCTGTAGGTACTGCTGTAGTCTTTACACTTTACCAATCGTATCTTTCCCTTACTCTACTCTTTCTTCGCCTTCAAGTCTTTGTCACTTGTCTGCAACCTGAGTCTTTATAGATTAAGGTCGTAACACTTCGAGCTGGTCATAACTCTGCTCCTTCCAACTCCAATAAGATCCCTAATGTCACCGTCCAAGCCACAGTCATATAACAGATCTGACTCAAATCTGAACCCCTTACCCCATCCCTACCTAATCGCATTGCCACACCAGGACTTACTCATGTTCACATCAATCCTGAACCCATACTCATCGATAATGCCTCTAGCTCTGATATGTCAGACACCAAAAACTCATCTACCAAGTCGACTGAGGAACCCACCATCATTGATGAAAGCATCTACCTCATGGAGTACATTTCCCTCCACACCGTTGTGCCTGTCACACTAGAAGAATTCAGACCTCCTTATGATTATCATACCCTCCGTCCCAAAGGTAAAGAATCCTTGCCATATTGGAAGAAGATATGGCACTACATCATTGACAAACACCACAATGACACTACCACCTATCGGAGACAGGTTATAGAGGTTTACGCTGAAGGATTGGATCATGCCCCTATCTGGTTCACCCTACGCAAAAGAGATGGCATGCCCATGATAGGCCCTATCAAATGTCGCACCATCAACACTTGTTTCTGATTCATTGACCCAAGTTCAGTTTTATTTCTACTTCATCGTGATTTCCATTATGCCTTTATTCTACTACAGACATTTACATTAGTGATATTCATGTGGACATGAACGTTGAAGGAGAGGTATTGTTATGAACTCATCATTACTATCAGTAGCCGCATCATTGCTATCAGTAGTATATACGACATATCTATGATATGTCGTATAGCCTTCATTCTTACCCCTTAACCTTATCAGACACCTCTGACTCCCTCTGACTCATCTTATCCATTTCACCTATAGTTAGTTCTCTTCTTCTTCGTATATAGACCTAGACTGTTATGAACTCATCATTACTATTAGTAGTCGCATCATTGCTATCAGTAGTATAATCGACATATCTATGATATGTCGTATAGCCTTCATTCTTACCCCTTAACCTTATCAGACACCTCTGACTCCCTCTGACTCATCTTATCCATTTCACCTATAGTTAGTTCTCTTCTTCTTCGTATATAGACCTAGACTGTTATGAACTCATCATTACTATTAGTAGTCGCATCATTGCTATCAGTAGTATAATCGACATATCTATGATATGTCGTATAGCCTTCATTCTTACCCCTTAACCTTACCTGACACCTCTGACTCCCTCTGACTCGTCTTATCTGTTTCACCTATTTAATTCTCTCTCTCTTAGTATATAAACCTAGACTAACCCAGTGTATTACTTTACGCTTTATCAATCGTATCATCCCTTCCTCTTCTCTCTTCCCTGCTCTCAAGCCTTTTCTCTTGATTGCAACCTGAGACATAGTCTAAGGTCATAACACTTCTCCAAGTGGCAGTCCAGTTGGCCGCCGTTTCAACATGTTTTTCAGGCTCGAGGTCTTGAACAAATACCTCGACTCCTCCCACATGTGCAGAATGCACTGGCAAAGGTTTAGGGTGGTGGAGACTGGCATAAACAACGTCAAGGTTAATGGATTTTCCTCGAATGATATTCTCCCATTTTGAATCGGGAAAATCAGCTGGTCCTGCTGATGAAGCCTGCGCTGTTCATTGGGCAAGTTCCAAGCTTCGTTGATTGAGCTCAAGGATGATTCGGGTTTGTCTGACATCATCAGAGAAGAGTTTCAATTCCTTTCGGGGTCTTCATACCACGGGAAATCCTGGAACCGTACTCTCTTCGTTCCTTTTCCTTTCCTTCCTTCTCCTCTTCTTCGTACCAGTCTTCTCCTTTCTCAGCTTCATCATCAACTTCGACCCTTCTTTCCTCACTTCTCCCAACCTGATTGCCAAGGAGTTGTTCGACAAGTCGATTGGTTTCACTTCATCATCGAGAGCTGCCATCTGATTCAGGCTGTTTTCCCTTGTTGACTGACTCAAGAAACTCGGCGAAGTGATCCAACTGTTCGTCGGCGTTGAGGGTGGAATCCCCTCACAAGGCTCTGAAACCTCGATGGATACATTCGGAGTGAGAAATTCCTCGGGAGAAATAATCTCGTCGAATTCGTCCAAGGATCTGTTCTCGACTTGAGGTGGAGTTATCGCTTTGGCTGGTCCCAGCCGCTGTAGTAGTGTTGGATGAGGTGACTGGAGAGTCGATTCATCAGACTGGGCCGTTCCGGTGTGACTGATGGTCGCATGGGCTGATCCATCTGGCTCTCCCGCGACTCGTCCCGGTGCCAGCGCGAACGATTGAGCGGCATCTTGACTCATACCAAAGATTTTGATAGAATCGGAGATTCGATAGTGTATCGAAAGATGTAACTTGGTGTGACGCCGAACGAGAGAATATGAGACCTAGACACCACAAGGTCTGTGCCACCAACCGAGTGACATGTTACGCGTTACCAACCGGGACGTGCTACGAGTAGTACTGTGGTTGCCAACCGGGCAACCCTATCATTAATATCTCACTGGCGCTTTTTTTTTTGCCAACCGATGCAAATAGTTTTGTAGATGAGATATTTCTCTTTCTGGAGTTCTCGTTGATATTCTATGATGTGACTTGACCTGTCTGAGGGATAGCCGTGGAAGAGAACTTTCGCGAGGTTTGAACTTTCTCTAAATCTAGTGTGGTCATACGGTACCGCGTGACATGATCTCCAGGGGGCCCCCACTTGTTTGACCGAGATCACGCTTCAAACACTTAAATATCACATTGAATTGGATTGACTCTTAACTAATCGGAACCGAACTTTTTCTCATCTCACCCGTTCGTTTGTTTATCTACGACCGTCTTCGTCAATTTCAATATCGGACTTTTCGTCTTTCAATGCACGAATGGCTATACTCGTAGAAGGTGAAAAGCAGCATACAAACACGGTGCGTTCTCGAAAAAAAAAAAAAAGAACACTATCGATTTTTGACGTGATTCTGTTTCGTAGACGTACGATCTCATTCTTGCAGCAATATCTCGTCTCGAACTTGATGATACACCCCTACCTCATTGGACTCTGCGAGTTACTCCTGAACTCCTTTCCGACATCTTCACATGGTGTATAGAAGCCAATGAAAATCCTCCATTGAACGTCTCTCAAGTTTGCCGTCGATGGAGGCGTATCGCTTTGTCTACTCCTCGACTTTGGCGTAAAATTCCTTTTCGCGAATGGTTCTCTGATGTTATTGAAGAACGCCAGTTCATCACTTTCTCTCTGAAGATTATATACTGAGATCAGGCGGGATACCTATCACTTTCTCTTGGCATCCGTGGCACCAACTGGCGGAAGGTCTATTTCAGGTCTTGCTTCAACATGTCGAACGATGGGGAGACGTTCATTTCGTCGTGCATGAAAAACTAGTTCCCTACATTTCCAACCTCCAAGATCATTTGCAATCCTTGTATGCTCTTAAAGTCACCCTAACCAACGAAAGCGGCTCTGTTTCACTCCAACCATTCCAATCCGCTCCCAAGTTACGATATTTTTCACTCATTGATCGCCGGACCGATGCCGACGTCCCTGTACTGTCAAATGGATCGCCCTGGAACCAAGTCACTCACATCTCCATCTCGCTCGATACCACACACAATTTTGACTACCATTCGCTATCCTCATTTTCAAACCTCACTTATTTGCATTTTCATTGGCCGCGGTGGACTTTGATCCCAGAAGCCATTGCTCGCGAACACCTGAGAAAACCATTAACGTTCAAATCGTGTCGCTACCTCCAGTTGGATTTTTCTCTCCCTCCCGGTGTCACCCACAATGCACCCTTTCCTAATCCCCTTCAAAACATGTATTTCCCTAATCTCGAATACCTTTTTATCGACTACGATGCCATGTCGTTCACCGATCCGTTCACGCTCACGGAACTAGAATCTTTCATCTCAAGACTGAAAGCTTGTAATGTCACTCCACTCAAGAGCTTTCATTGGTTCCGACACTGCGATTATTATGCGGCTCCGACACCGGCGCCAGCACATGTTGCAACCACTCAGTCTCGAACAGTGTTCCGTCTATTACCCAAAACCCTTTCAAACCTCCGGGTTACGTTATTCCCTCGGTTTCTATTGGCGAAACTGTTCAATGTCCTCGCGATCGAGAGCACTTTCCTACCGGGATTGAAGAATTTGGATCTTGGAGTTAATGTTAGCGCGCTGAGTTTACCACAAGAGTTTGACTGGTTTTGCGATAAACTCAAAGTCATGATGGCGACCACCAAAAGACGATTGCCAGAGATTCGGATTCAGTTGATACCGTTGCCTCCGGCACGGCTGTCGACTATTTCCCCGTGGCAAATTATCCTTAGGCTTGATGGTTGGGAGGATATACTTCGAGATGATGGAGCGGAACCTGGAGTGTTCTATAGGTTGGGAGGATGACGAGTTAATTAGCGTTGATGCTGGATCTATCTGGGTAAAGCAATTTCTCGAATGACTATTTCCTTTCAATCTCGAAAACTAATGTCTTTTTTGTTTTCAGGTCAAAAATTTACGAAGGGCCCTACTTAAATTTATGCATTTCGATGACGTACTCTCACAACACAGCTGTTTTCGAACGTCTCCCTTTTTAAGATATGAAACCATTAATAGGTGGTTGAAGATGTTCAAAAGGAATGCTATTTCACGGCGATGGACCCCGCTAGGTCAGGATGGCATCATGTATGTTTCGCCTCGTTCTTGTGAGTACAAAATTGCACTTTATCCCAAAGTTCTCAATTTTTGAGCTGCTGTGCTCTCAGCGCTACGAGAATCAGAATCATGGGTATATGGGGTTGCAGATGACCCAGTGATACTGAGGATATTCGTTATATTGACAATGATCGTGTTCCCGGTGTTCCACGCTCCTGGTTGGATGTTCGGGATTTGACCAAGTACTCGACGAGAATGACAGCTTGATCATCTAATAGTCGTTATATTTCCAACGCCCTTTATAGGAGGTCTTGTACTTGTAGTGCGTAACTCGTGTGTAATTTGTGCAGTCTCAGTAAAGTGCATGATGGGAATTTAGTGTGTCTAAGGGTGATTGTCTACATCTGATCAAAGGTCTGGCTTTTGCATGGAACTAGATGACCGATAATGTGGTATAGAATGCTGTATGTACTTGGGATCGAAGAGAAACCATTTGAAAAGAAGAAAGAAGCGTACCACGCTGCCTGCTCGTAAAGCACGTCAGTGGAACAAGCGCTGTGTGATTGTCGAACTCAATAAAGATTATGTGAATGTATGTATGTACATGTCCTTCTCAAATCCAACACCGCTATCTCTCTTGCTCAAATATCCTCCCGACCGGACCCACTGCCAGTGTGGAAAGCCATTCACTGTGAGCCCGGGGCCATAGATGAACCCTGATCGATTCAAAGATCAGAATTTAGTTTTTTTCGGCCCTTTAGCGTAGGAACACTAAAAGTATATATATTCGTTTTTCCGTTCGTCATTTCCTGACTTTGAAAAACCAGGAAATGACGAACGACCTAGCTATGAAATATACGCCCAATAAGGCGTATGTTTTCGGTGTGTTGGAGGGCGAAGCCAGCACATATAAATAAATAAGTTAGAACGACTTCCAGAGTCGTTCTGCCACCTAAAAGCACTTTCGAATTCTTGTGAATGTCGACCAATGCTTTGGATGGGGGGCTCCTCGGGCATGACGTCACCCGTGATGTCGCACTCACTGGTTTTTTCACCAGTCTTTCATCTCCTGCTGCCACAGCCCCCCTAATGATCACTCACTCGTAATAAAAAACTCCCTCTTTCGAAATACTGACCCCATGGCTGTTTTTGCTTTGTTCATGAAGAGTTTGTAGAAGAGAACACTGAATATATATTATGGTTCATCCTGTATGGTCCCTTACTATAGTGGGCAACAAAACCCTTCCAATGTTTGCACTTTTGAAATGGATGCTTAATATCAATTCAAATAAATTGTGTAAAATCACGAAAATATGATATATATTAGGATTCATTCTTATCTACATATGTTTAAAGTTTGGTGGCTGTATGGCTATTTTTAGTACACCTTTTAAGCGTTTCAAAAACGAGCATCATTGGAAGGGTTTGTTGCAGCTACTCTAATGTCAGAAATAGCTATTTATTAGTACTTTGTCTACTGTCCCTTGGCTTTAATCACTGCCTTAATCCTAGCATTGCTCTATCAAATTCTGACATATTTCAGCTGATATACCATCCCAAACCACCTGTACTCTCTCCCAAAGTTCCAATACACCACTAGTGTGAATACATCTTTAGCTTATCTTGATATGAGTCCAGAGATGTTCAATGGGATTCATATCAGGGAGTTAGCTGGCCATATGAGCACTTCACATCATGTTCTTCAAACCATTCCTTGGCCTTTTTGCTGGTGTGTTTGGGATCATTGTCTTGTTAAAATATCATATCTTCCACATTTTGCCCATAATTCTCCAGAGTTTGGAGAAGTTCATTATCCAAATAGATCTATAAAGGTCAGCATCCATCTTACCCTCAATTCTGTGACATATCCAACTCCTTCCCATCCCATACAACTCCAGACCATGATACTTCCTCCTCCAAACTTCCTTGTCTCTTTCATCCTCCTCTTATTAAGCCCCTCACCCTTCTCTCCCCATACCATCTCATTCCCATCTGATCCAAACTGATTGATTTTAGTCTCATCAGACTACCAAATCCTTTTCCAGTCCTCTATACTCCACTCCAGATGTCTCTTTGCAAACTTTAACCTAGCTTTAATATGCTTCTTGTCCAATGCAGGTCTTTTCACCCTCTTCCAAGCCCTCCAACTAGCATTTTTCAACCCTCTATGTACTGGCTAAGCAGATAGAGACTCTCCATTGATGTCCTGAAGTGCTCAGCTGCTTGAACAGCAGTTTTGATCTTGCCTCTTTGTATATTGAGTTTAGTATAATCAATATTGGCAGAGGAAAGCTTAGTAAGATGACCACCAGGAGACTTTTCCAAGTTGGGAAGATGTTTGGAATGTATTCTGCTAATAGTAGCAAGGCCTACTCCTGTTTGCTTGTGAATCTGGATAGCAGAAAGGCCAGAAGTAAGGAGTTCAATGATGTGAAAAGTCTGAGCTTGGGAGATGGGATGCATAGTGAGTTAGGGAACAAGTAAGCATTGGATCATTGCTTATATAGTAAGAAAACATGCTAGTCATGTGACTTTGTTGAATTACAATCAACAAACATGTCAATCACATGACTTATCACATGATTTTTGACTTCAGAATAACTGGCAACAAACCCTTCCAATGATGCTCCTTTTTGAAACACATAAAAGGTGTACTAAAATAGCTGTATAGTCACCAAACATTAAACATATGTAGATAAGAATGAATCTAATATATATTATATTTTCGTGATTTTACAAAATTTTTTGAATTGATATTAAGCATCCATTTCAAAAGTGCAAAACATTGAAAGGGTTTTGTTGCCCACTGTATTTAAAAAGTCTGGAAGCAGCAGATGATTCATTAGAGAATTGATGATTATATTCTCCATTACAAGATAAATCCACTATATTATGCAGCACTCCACTATCAAGAGATGCAAAGCTAGAAGCCACATCAGTGAAATCTCTTTGCTTGACTAAGAGACTAGTCTTTAAAAGAAGTTCACGGCATTGAATAATATTAAAACATATGAACAAAAAGGAATAATGTTTTCAAAATCAGCGATAATCTAAATTACATAGGTATTTAACATGTTGTTCAAAAAAAAGGTGAACAAAATGACTACAATCTTCAAACTCACTAACACTATAAGGATAAAGAGTAGGATATAACTTAGGAAAAAGTGAACAGTTGTAAAATTCATTAGCAAGATCTTCATAATGAGGAATTTCCAGAAAAGCTTTTCCACACTTCTTAAAATGCTCCAAAGCAGCAATTTTAAGTTCAGTCATTGAACTTCATCTATCAATATCGGCAAGTACAATATTTTCGAATGGAAATTTGTTATTATCAGTGACATCTGTATTAATTTGACTGCCATCGCTAACTGTATCATAACTTGATGTCAAGAAATCAATGGCATCAGAAGTTGGAACATATTCAATATGATACAGAAGTAGTTGCGAATCATCTAGATTATCTAACACTGCAGAATTTATTTGAATATTACTATAAAGAGGATTATGTTTCAATAACCAAATTAATGCAGTGCATACTCTTTCTTTGCAAACCACCAAAGGCTTTACTTTTTCAATTAGCTATTTCTTGCTTGGACACTTTGAGCCAATAAAAACTATGTAAATCAGAGTCACAATATCATCAATAGATAGAGGCAACAGTATCACTAGTGATGTAACATTTTGTGGAAAAACTATGATATGGCTCTTAAATCCACACTGTGAATTATAACTATGCAATTGGTTATTTTTGACTTCTTTTAGCTGAACAATACATCCTTGCATACAGCATAATAAAATCATCATTTCTTCAACCACTGTTAAATCTTTTAAAACAGAAGGTTTAGAATGGAAGGTTGTTATCTGATCAAACTTTTATTTGCAATTGCAACTGAAAGAAGATAATTACTACATAATGAATGTTAGCAAGACTTACACACATCAACTTCAGTTGGGGAATCTATTTGACATGTTCTCACTGCAGAAAGGTAGAGAAGAATGTTATGAAAGATACCAGTCATATATAGCAGCATAGAAGAAAACATTTCAGGCGATTGAGTAATATCTAATAATTTTTGTAAAAGATCAAGGTGGGATGGTTGAAATATTTACCTGAGAATATGCTGTTGCTCAATGCATTTAGCACACACAGTGCAAGCCATATGTTGTAGAGCAGCTGTCAATGTTAAATTTAAGAAATTCATTTTAAACTCTTGTTTCTGAGCTTCTGACAGAATGATAGGCCAATTTTTATGAACATGAGAAAGAAAAGTTTCATTTCCATTATAATTAACCATGCAATTGGCAATAACTAGGTCATTAAATCAACAATGATCAGTAATATATTTCTTTAGTGATCTCTGATATTCAATAACACCTCAGTGACTATCATACTCAATACACAGCACATTAAAAACATGACAAAACATAAGTTAGTGACAAGTAACTAATGCAGAATGAAGAACATATACTTGACATTGAGAGCAAGATATATTATTTGCAGAAGATTGACCTGCAGCAATAAGTGTAAGATGACAAGCTGGATGACCAGATGACAAAATGCATTTTCCAAATGAGAGATGATTTAGAATATATTCCAATATATCTGAATTTACCATACTCTCAGCAATTGAAATGTCATGTGCATTTGCAATAGATGATAACAAGAAACAATTTAACTAGTTATCAGCTAATGAAAAGAAAGTTTGTAGTAAAGCATCAACTAGTGTTATAGTTTTGTTTATGCCACAAGGGTGTGTGTTGAAACATGATGTGTGTAATGTACACCAGGGTGAGTAATTAAAACAAAAACAGGTGGAATGAAAAGTAAACTATTATCAGCTAAAACAATATTCTCTCCAGAAATCCACTATTGACATTCAGCAAACCAATCAGCACCCTGTTCAGAAACCATACCAAATCAAACAACTTGTAAAACTAGAATCAGTGGCATGGCAGGTAATATTTAAGTTAACAGTGCTGTTATTGAGAAAATTGATCAGCAAATTCAGAAACACAAGCAGTATGCATGACTGAAGTAAAAGAGAATCGTACACTGCACAACTTTGTGATTGCAGATGACAATGAAAAGATGGATCATGCTGGAAACTGAAGATGAAAATGGGAGTAACAGCCAATAGGATAATTGTGGCTGAGAAGTGGTGCACTATTGATGTGACTTTAGAGAGATGTTGGAAAAAACACATTGTGGCAACATATGAAAGTGGCCTTAAATCATGTGATTTTTTTTAGCATTTAAAAGAACTTTTACAGGAAACTAATAAAAGCATTAAGTGACTGCATCTCAGGCTGCTACCCCATGGAAGCCAGAGGAATGTTTCTTCCTCTCAGTTCAAGTTCTTAGTATGTGGCTGTACTTGACTCTCTGTGACACAAGCAAGGTACATCATGTGTCATTCAGATCAGAGATCTCCTTCTCCTGATATAGCTACCATTAGCTTAAGTGTGATGTACCATTTCTTTGTGCCCAATGTGCTATCATCATTTAGCCATTTGACAAATTCATCACTCAGTGTCCAAAATTATCGAGCAGACACTTAAGACCATTGCTTGCGGATGAGAAATTACAGACATGATCTATGAATTCATCTACAGGTGACATCTCAGGTCTAATATTCAAGGTATCCCCCCTCATTAATGAAGTTGGCAGTTGTGCTCTACTATATGGATGGGGCAGCAGCACATGACAGATTACTCAAGATGGGGGTGTCTCATACTAGAGGTCTCAAAGCTGTCTCATCTTTCTTGCTTCTCTCTTTCATCGCATGAAAGCTTCGACATTTTTCACTACCCACCCTTTTCTTTCCCTCTCTTATGTTTTTTCTGCAGACTCAATGTTTCTGTAGCCTACAACTTGTATCAGCCTGTATCAGTATTACTGAATTGTGTAATATATCATCACAAAGCTGAGGGCATACTGAGGATGGGCATCTACTGATGCTGCCCTCAGGATGAACTGGCTACACCACCAATTGAACTCTAACATCAGGAGGACATTTGTTCCTTAGGTCTCTTGATGTATATACTACTGAGTATGTAATGACATTTATTTAGTATTACTTGACATGTAACACTTGAGATATATTATGACATTGATATAAGATTTGATAATATTAGTATCAAATGTTCTAATAATCCTATATCTATCAATATTCCACCAAAGTATCAGGGCATATTAGAACCATTTGTAAGCCATCAAACAAGTCAATATATTTGACAATATCAAGAGCTCAAGGGCAAGGCCCGTGTGAGGAATGAGCGTGGTCTGAAAAATCAGTGAAGTCCACATGAGAAAATTGAGCAGAGAATGACATGTCAATGCAGCAAATTCACTTTCTCTTCTTTACCTCCTGCTGCTATCAGTGTGGTGCTCTGCTATCCCACTGGACTGCATCACTGTGACTGTCTACCACATCTCTTGCTTTTAACAAGGTATGTGAAACTGGCCTGCTGTTATGGTTTCACCGGTTATGGTCACCTGCTCTGGCTCTTTTGTTTTTCCGTGTTCTCATGCCTGTCCGTTATACTTTTCTTTCATCTTTCCTTTCTAGTATCTTTTGTCTCACTGTTACTCCACTCCTATATGCTTTACTCCACGTCCATACGTTCTGGCTCCACTTACTCCACTACCCCGAGTATTATGACTCAGTCCTGTTCTATACTTAGTTACCTTGGGTAGTTGTCTCTACGTATATAAGCCCTGTAGGTACTGCTGTATTCCTTACACTTTACCAATCGTATCCTTCCCTTACTGTTATGAACCGTGACATTTACGGTTATATTTCTCATAGTAGTTACTACATTTGTAACTACAATTATGTTTACCTTTTATTGTACTTATATTTCGCGTCTCTGATTGTGATTGTTTTATATCTCTTATTGATCTGCTTTAATGATCCGGATTACTTTACTTATTTAGCCTTCTATAATTAATGATCATTTGTTCCGAAGAAGTTCTTCCTTTCTATTTTAGTATTACGAAAACTTCTTTATAGTTCCCGAGTCGTTCCCGAGTCGAGTCTCGGTACCTTAAGAAGTTTGATCGTAGTTATATATAGAGTACTTGTAAAACATATATAAGTCGCTCAACTTTACCATGTAGAAACAACGTTTCTACTTGGTTAGGTGGAGACTTGAATACAAAGTCTTACTCTACTATAACGCTTGAACCGTTAGACTTAATTGCTAAGCTCTATAAACCGCTCTCAAAGCTCTTAGTACTATAAACGGCGCATTTGAGTTACTCTTCTCGATTCATCGAGGAGGTCTCCTTTGTTACGCTTTAGAACTCTGAGTATTTCTATCGACGTAACGCCCCAGCTTAGGACCGGGCCGGGGTCACTGTAACATTAAGTAGAAACGTTCCTCTTCCGTGATCAGGACAGAGTAATTCGCTCGCCGAGATACCCATCGAGTGCACATAATAAAGTTGAACTTGGGTTACCGCGGATAAACACTAGACTGTCTTAAAACTACTAGTTGTTTGTCAACGGAAAAGGATCAACCGACACTGGTAACTGGTGGACTAGTTACACGATTGCCTATAACAATCGAAGTCAGTGAAGACTTTAAAAACTCGACCAATAGAGGGTCTGTACTCGAAGTCAGTGAAGACTTTAAACACTCGACCAATAGAGGGTCTGTACTCGAAGTCAGTAAAGACTTTAAAACTTGACCACCAAGGGTCTGTACTTGAAGAGTCTTGAAAGACTAGGTAAAGTGAGTCCAATTGAAGGAACACTAACCACGGATTTACAGAATTGTACTTGTGAGTTTTGTACACAACAAAATTTACCATTCAAAGCAATACCAGAAATTTGGTCTGGTATTGAACGAACACTACCAAAACGGAGACATTCTTTAGCAACCTATTCAAGCGAACCGCTACCAAGGAAGACAAGACCAAGAAGTGGTACTATACCGATACCAAAGCAGGAAGAAGCTACTACTTCGAAGATAACGAGCAACAACGAGTTGCAGCTGAATATCTTGAACACCAAACACAGAAATTTATCGCAGAAAGATCTAGAGCAAATCTCCCACCAATCAGAACAAGCAGTCAAGACGAAAGTGATAGAACAAACAGACTCACAGCAGAAGCAATCAGAAACCTCCGATCTGCTACACAATCTGCAAAATCAGATCATCAAGAAAAAGGAAAAGATCAAGAACCTTCGCAACCAGTTTTTGACTGGCCAGAAACAACAGTTGGAAAAGGAAATCCAGATTCTGGAAACGGAAATCCAGGACCTAGTAAACAAGACACAAAAAGTCCAAAGGAGGAAACGAAAAGTGACAGAAGTCCGACAGGAAATTCACACTCAAGCCTTCCACAAAGCCCTCAACCGACGCCTCCAAGAACGCCTACCCCACCACAATCCCCACCAGGAACCCAGGAGGAAGTCAAGCAGGAGCTATGGCACAACCACCACAAATTCCCAACATCAAATACCCGAAACCAAACAGGTATTATGGAGATCCTAGACATATAGACCATGGATGGTATCCCTCGAACTCTATTTCAACAGTTATGGAATTACAACCGAAAATTCCAAAATCAACTATACCCTTGGATTACTTGAAGGAGCCGCATCCAATTGGAAATCAGATTTCCTCGCCACGCACCCAATTTATCCAAGCTGGACAGACTTCAAGAATTCTCTTGAACAGGCGTTTGCACCAGCCAACAAGGATATGAAGCAGAACAACAACTACGACGCTATAGACAAAATAACGAATACATTGAACACTATATCAGTGGATTCTCAGTCTTATCCTCACAAGCAGGATTACCAGATAGCACTGCACTCAGAGCATACTTCGCAGAAGGACTCGACAAAGACATCCGAATTGAAGCAATTAGATTCACTCCAAAAACACTACAAGAGTGGAAAGACGCCGCCAGAAATGCCTACAGAATCGTTCTGGAACAACGAAAAGCAGCAGGTAATTTTGGCCAATCCTTCAGATCACACAAACAACAAAGAAAAATAAACACCGATCTCAAAGGAATAACCAAAAGAGTATCCCAAGATATACTAACATCTACAGTGAACCAGTCCAACATAAACCCGCAAGAAGCGAGTGGGACATGGATGTTGACCGAATCTACTACCAACTCAATCAACTCGGACAAGATGATGATTCCGAAGAATCAGAATCAGAATCAGACGAATCTGATTCCGAAGACGAAGATGAAGAAGAATTAACTTCATCAGACAACGAAAAACACCCAAACAGGCAGTCCAGGAATTTATTAACAATATCCACAGATGACCAACGAGCAGCTCTTAAAAGAGGAGAATGCTTCTTTTGTCACAAGAAAGGACACTGGTTTAGAGACTGTCGAGCAAGGAAGCTATACATTAAACAAGGAGGAAAACAAGCCTGGACCGAAATACAGGAACAGATCGAAAGAAGAAACAAGGAAACGGAAAACCTAAGAAGCAAAAGACTTGGAAAAAGAAGGAACCATAGATCCAAATGCTATGGTCTACAACATTGAAGAAGAAGAAGATGACTTCGACGAATTCTCAAAAGACGGAAATTTTTGAGTACTTCTGAAGATCCAGTCCAAATGATAGATCTTCAGTCACCTAAAGGAACAACTATGATAGCACCAATTAAAATTCACATCGAAGACGATAACCCTATTAAACTAACCGCACTAATAGATTCAGGAGCAGCAGGTGAATTTATTGACCACAAGCTAGTGGAAAAGTATTACCTTCCAAAATTTCTGCTAAAACGAATCAAACACACTTTAAATGCTGATGGATCAAGAAACGCATCAGGAATATGCACACATTATGTTCTACTCAACATTGAAATCAACAACAAGAAGATGATGATTCAAGCAAACATAGTTTCGCTTGGAAGCCACCAATTATTCTTAGGTATATCATGGCTAAGAAAATTCAATCCAGCAATAGATTGGACAGCACAAACTCTAAAGTGGAGAGATGAAAATGACGACTCAACTCTAAAGCTTTCTAGAGGACCATCAGTCAACTATATCAACAACATCTTTATAGAAATCAATTCCAAAAGCAATACTTCGCAACAACTATTCAACAAAGCTGAAAAGAAGAAAATGGAATCTGATCCTGTTAAAGCAGTTCCGAAAAGATTTCACAAGTTTCTTAAAGTATTCAACAAAGTAGAATCAGAGAAACTACCACCAAGACGCCCTTGGGATCACAAAATTGAAGTTCAAACTGACTTCAAACCAAGAGAATGCCAGTTTACAATCTGACGCCTATAGAACGAAAAGAACTAGACAAGTTCATAGCTGAAAAACGAAAGGGATACATACGACAATCTAAATCACCCATGGCATCATCTTTCTTCTTTGTAGGAAAGAAAGGAGGAGATTTACGCCCTTGTCAAGATTATCGCTATCTTAATCAAAACACGATTAAGAATGCTCACCCTATTCCCAACATTGCTCGAATCATGGATAAACTAAAGGATTCGAAATGGTTTACAAAGCTAGATGTCAGACTAGGCTATAACAACGTCAGAATTCATGAAGGAGATGAATGGAAAGCTGCATTCAGAACACCTAATGGATTATATGAGCCTACAGTCATGTTCTTTGGAATGACAAACTCGCCAGCCACATTTCAATCAATGATGGACACATTTTCAAAGAATTAATTGATAATGGAGGAGTCATTATCTATATGGACGATATCTTAATCCATACAAAAACACAAAAACAACTTGATGAACTTACCAAGCAAGTTCTACAAATACTAGAGAAGAATCATCTCTACCTCAAGACAAAGAAATTCGAATGGAATCCAAATGCACAGAAAGCATTTGAAACCCTAAAACAACAATTCCTAAAACGACCAGTACTACAAATGGTAGATCAAACCAAACCATTTGAAATAGAATGCGATGCCTCCGCATTTGCTACTGGAGCAGTCTTATTACAAAGAGACTCGAATGGAGATAAGCATCCAGTTGCTTATTATTCGAAAGCTCTCAATCCAGCCGAAAGGAACTATCATGTTTCGGATCAGGAATTCTTATCAATCATCAGAGCATTGAAGAATGGGCATTATGTCGAGGATCCTGCCACTACTATTTGGTCGGATCATGAGAACTTACCCGATGGAAGGAACCCCAACAATTAACCGAAGACAAGCGAGATGGATGTTATATATGACCAGATTCAATTATGTCATCAAACATCTTCCTGGAAAAGAATGTCCTAGCCGATGCCCTGATAGACGGCAGATCTAACTCCAGAAGGAGTAGACAATGAGAACTTAATTGTCTACCTTCTACAAAGTTTATCAATTTCTTAACCGAAGAAATAGAAAGAGAAGATCAAAGAAAAGAAGGACACTATCACACCATCAGAGCAGTTTACTCGTGAAGAAGACATCTATACTTATCAAGGAAGACTTGTGATTCCGGATGACTCGGACATCAAGAAGGAACTCTTAACCCGAGTTCATGATCATGAATCAGCTGGACACCCTGGAATAGCCGAAACGCTTCGAAAATTAACGAAGGAAGTATACTGGCCAGGAATGAACACTTATGTCCAGAACTACGTCAAAGGATGCCCCATATGTCAACAGTATAAAATTAACAGACATCCACTCAAACCTCCGATGCAACCGATCAAAGGACCTCAAGTAACGAAGCCATTTACACAAATATCTATGGATCTTATCACAGATCTACCCCCTAGTGATGGCTATGATGCAATATTGTCCATAGTGGACCATGGACTTACGAAAGGGATAATTCTAACCCTACAAAGAAGACAGCAACAGCTGATGATATAGCCGAAATGCTAATCGATAAGGTATTCTCTAAATATGGAACACCTCAAAAGATATTTCAGATCGAGACCTCGATTTGCAGCCAAATCTATGCAAAGACTTTATGAAAAGCTTAACATCAAGCCCGCATTTTCAACAGCTTATCATCCACAAACTGATGGAACTACAGAACGATACAATCAAGAAATAGAATTCTATCTTGCAGTCTACACTTCAAGAAATCCTAATACATGGAGAAGAGCACTTCCTATGATTGAATTCGTTCACAATACAACACATGCAGGAAGACACTCACCTTCAGAACTCATATTAGGATACAATCCTAAAGCGTTCATTAACAAGAAGAATCAAATGTACCTTCTATCGAAGAGAAGACATTTTCTTAGAACAAGCGAGAGAAGCAGCAATTGAAGCACATGAACAAGCACGCTTAAAGATGGCTAGCCGAAGTGACCCTGGAATGCATTAAAGGTTGGAGATAGAGTTTGGCTAGATAACCGAAACTTGCCCGTGCCGTACGCATCAAAGAAGCTCAGTCAAAGAAGAGAAGGACCCTTCAAATAATTAGAAGAACTTCTCCTACCACATATGAGTTAGAACTTCCGAAACGATGGAAGATACATAGTAAATTCATGCATCTCTGCTCACACCCGTAGTAGAGAATGACGTCTATGGAAAGCATAATCCACAACCGCCTCCGACCTTAGTGTCAGGAGAAGAAGAGTATGAAGTCGAAGCGATCCTAACCATAGAGCAAGGAAGAAACGCTTGGAAAATGGAAGACTCGCAACAAGATTAGAATATCTTGTCAGATGGCAAGGATATGGACCGTCAGAGGACTCATGGGAATCTGAAGAAGATCTTACAAATTCGAGCGAGATACTTGGAGAGTATAAGCCTTGAAGAACTCAGTTAACTCCCCAGCTTCATGAGCAACATACAAGCCATCCAACAAGTCTCGCAATACTCTTCATCGTCTCCTCTCAATGCCACTAATCAGAAGAACCAAACCAGTAATTCTGATTCGAAACCAACATCTCCATCCCCTTCCCCCACAACCGCCACGCAATTCTCCTTGTCAAGAAGAGACATCCATTGACAAGAATGCCACCGTTCGACATGCATTTCTACATGAACGAACAGCCTCAAACTTTCTGTCCGGTCACGGCGCGTTCCTCGACTTTTGAAATCGTGCACGACATCGGGGCTCACATTGATGAGCTTACTTCTGCAAGACGTTCATACCTTCAAGCAATGGAGGAAATGGACGCCCGCCTCACTCGTCTGGCACGCCATCTCCCGAGGTCTCCCATGGTAATGAGATCTTCAGGAGAGTCAGAGACATCAATGCTACCCCACTTCACAAGATTCGGACATCGGTAAATCATCTACAGACGGACATGAATCGTCTTCTGGAAGCACCCCCCAATCTGACAGTATCACAACTCCCCCATCTTCTATACAACACAGCAATTTCATGAATTGGTTATACCATACCCAGGAGTACTGCCTCTCCAAATCCGTCGAACCATCATCCGGTTACTCGCACACCAGGAGTTGCTCCCTCGTATCGACGTGGACGTGCACCTGCAAACTATGTAGCGGAATGGGTCATATCCAGACGGAATGCTCGCTATATTACTGCCATTACTGCGACACCAAGGCACCTGACACTTTGCAAATTTGTTCCCGAAATCCTTATGCGGGAATTGCACGCAGGGAACTTTCCCCAAATGCCTGGCATACGTTGACACCCTTATTAACCCAACCGCAGTCACAGCCTCAGAGTCCAGTCCATCCCTATACTGCAAACGCCAACTTCCTACGCCACCATACACCCCCTCATACTACAGTCTAGCAAACTACAGTCCAAACAGTCCGGTGTACCAACCAGCACCCTCCATACTCCGACACCCTTCAACTTCCCGTCCAATTACCACCACAAACTTGGACCAACCTATCGACCACTCTATCGACTAACAAACTAGGTCAAAATACAACAACACAGCAAGTACGGAAACCTTGCGCTATCCATCCCTCCTCCTATCGTCACTCTGGAAGAACAGCTTCCAGTAACCTTCCGTCTTTTAAACACCTCACACCAACGATCCCGTCGCCAGAACCTTATGACGCAGGCGACGAATATACTTACGACGATGTTGCGGAATACAACATGAGCGGTGAAGGACATCCTGACATTTAGATAGTTCTGGTAATATCTTAGGAAAGGGATAGTGTTATGAACTGTGACATTTACGGTTATATTTCTCATAGTAGTTACTACATTTGTAACTACAATTATATGTTTACCTTTTATTGTACTTATATTTCGCGTCTCTGATTGTGATTGTTTTATATCTCTTATTGATCCGCTTTAATTGATCCGGATTACTTTATATTTAGCCTTCTATAATTAATGATCATTTGTTCCGAAGAAGTTCTTCCTTTCTATTTTAGTATTACGAAAACTTCTTTATAGTTCCCGAGTCGTTCCCGAGTCGAGTCTCGGTACCTTAAGAAGTTTGATCGTAGTTATATATAGAGTACTTGTAAAACATATATAAGTCGCTCAACTTTACCATGTAGAAACAACGTTTCTACTTGGTTAGGTGGAGACTTGAATACAAAGTCTTACTCTACTATAACGCTTGAACCGTTAGACTTAATTGCTAAGCTCTATAAACCGCTCTCAAAGCTCTTAGTACTATAAACGGCGCATTTGAGTTACTCTTCTCGATTCATCGAGGAGGTCTCCTTTGTTACGCTTTAGAACTCTGAGTATTTCTATCGACGTAACGCCCCAGCTTAGGACCGGGCCGGGGTCACTGTAACACTTACTCTTCTCTCTTATCGCCCTCAAGTCTTTGTCACTTGTCTGCAACCTGAGTCTTTACAAGATTAAGGTCGTAACATTTGGTAAAGCATCTACACCTCACCTTGCAGACAGCAGCCTAGCGAGCTTGCTGTAGTGGTAGTGCATACGGCAGATCTACCAACCGAACGGACGTAATTTTTTCGCGTCGAGCTTTTACAAGCGTAGTCATCAGGGCACGAGTTTATGCCAAGTAGCAGCCGACAAGGAAAGAAACGACTTGTCGAAGAAGAATTAGCCGCATATCACGACGGATTGTTGCGAGAGATCGAGTTACCGAGTAGCCCGACATCGAGACCGGAATCAGCACCACAATCAGACATCGACGAGGAAGTAGATCAAATAGCGGACAGTTTTGCGGATACACATCGACAACGAAGACCAATCAGAGACGAAGGAACCATCAGACATGTCGACCACAGAGAATACCAAGTCAATTATCCCCGATCCCGGTTGGTTCGAGGGAAGCAGAGAGAGATTTGAGGACTGGTGGAGGAGCATTCAGCTGTTCATAAAGTTTAACGGGATCACCGACAATGATAGGATGATCATAGCGGCCATATCCAGGATGAGAGGAGGAGTAGCCGGAAGTTTTCAGCACTCGTAGCGGACAAAGTCACCAACCCAGACGTAACATTCACGTGGAAGCAATTCGAGAAGCAGCGAAGGAGTTGTTTATCGATGGAATGGACAAGGAGAAGAGCGAGATAGCTATCGAGACTATGACCCAAGGAAGGAAACCCATCGTGGATTTCTTAGTCGAATTTACCTTGATGATGAACAAAGCGGGAACGGACGATCAACACGCCATCTTCTTGCTGAAGAAGAACGTCAAAAAGGAAACCATTCGCACCATTCTATCATTCCCACCCGACAAAGTCCCCACCACATTCAACGGATGGCTCGAACCATAAAAGCAGTAGGAATGGGAACAGAGACGATGAGTTTGTTCGACAAACACACCGCGACAGGAGTCACGTATGGAGGAAGTGGTCAACCCATGGAATTAGGAAGGTTCGAAACCGCTAGAGTCCAAACCCCGAATAATCAGAGGAAGTGTTTCAACTGTGGAAAGTTCGGACATTTTGCTAGAGAATGCAGGCAGCCGAAGAAGACCGTAACGTGTTACAATTGTAACAAACCAGGACACATCGCCAGGAATTGTAGCGCCGAAGAGAGCTAGGACTAGGGAAACGACCGAGGATAGTCCACAGGATGAAGAAGACCACCGAGAAGCAGGATTTTGCCGAAGGGTCCGATTGAGCGCGAAATCTCGACCCATAAATCGTAGAGTCTCTCCCCATGTAACAACAAATTCGAAATCCAAGTATGTTATTCCTTTCAAGAGAGACTCAACGCGCGAAATTCTGCTGGATGCAACCATCAAAACCAAGAACGGAAACAAAACGGTCAAGGCCCTTATCGACTCGGGAGCACATATGACGATGATAGCAACGGAGTTGGCAGAGAGAGAGAAATTGAAGAAGGTCAAACGACAACAACCCATTCGCATGAGAAATGCAGACGGAACACCAAATCGGACAGGGATATTAACGGAGGACGCCAAAATCCAGATGGATCTAGGAGGACATAAGGAGGAAATCAAGGCACTGGTATCGGACATTTCGAGCGGATATTTTTCTTGGATACGACTGGTTAATTCAACACAACCCGGAGATCGACTGGATAAACCAAGAAGTCAGATTTACACGATGCCCCAGTACATGCACTACACCACACCAAACGATTCCTTTTTCTCGACGGCTAACCACTGATGTGGACAGCGCTACGGAGGAAAAAGAATCAGATCCCACCAACCCCGAAGATCTACCCGATTACATTCGACCATTTACGCACTTGTTTAACAAACGGAATTTTGAGCAATTACCAGCTCGAACGGAATGGGATCATGAGATCAATCTAACGGAGGACGCACCAAAGGAGATATCATCGAAGGTTTATAACATGACGCCAAAGGAAAGGGAGGAACTGGATAAGTTCTTAGACGAGAACCTAGCATCGAAACGAATTCGACCATCCAAATCACCATACGCTGCCCCTTGTTTCTTCGTACCAAAGAAAGATGGATCACTCCGACTATGCCAGGACTACAGGAAACTCAACGAACATTCGATCAAGGACAAAACGCCGTTACCGCTCATAAGCGAAGTACTCGACCAACTGCGAGATGCGAAATACTTCAATAAACTGGACATTATCTGGGGTTACAACAATGTCAGGATCAGAGAAGGAGATGAATGGAAAGCAGCGTTTATCACCAATCGTGGATTATTCGAACCTACCGTCATGTTTTTTGGAATGAGTAACTCCCCGGCACCTTTTCTCGTATGATGGCAACCATATTCCGAGAAATGATCCAAGAAGGTGCACTGGTCAACTATATGGACGACTTCGCGATTCCAGGACGTACCAAAGAGGAACTACGTGAACGGACTATACGTTTCCTGAAAATCGCCGACAAACATAGTCTATTCTTCAAACGATCGAAATGTGAATTCGACGCCACGGAAATCGCCTTGTTAGGCACGGTTGTAGGAAATGGAAAAGCTACTATGGAAAAGGAGAAGGTCAGGGCCATAAAGGAATGGAAAACGCCACGAACAATTAAGGAGGTGGAGAGTTTCTTGGGATTCGCGAACTTTTACAGACGCTTCATACAAAACTTCAGCATCATCGCAGCTCCGCTCAATCAGTTGAAGGGAGGAGGAAAGGAGTGGAAATGGGAAGAAGCACAACAACAGGCATTCGACAGCGTCAAAGATTCCATACCAGCGAACCAGTATTGGCGTTGCCAAATGACTATGGAAAGTTTAGATTGGAGGTGGATGCATCAAACTATGGAACGGGAGCAGTCCTATCACAGGAACAGGAAGGAAAATGGCATCCGGTTGCATTCATGTCCAAAACGTTGACTGAAGCAGAACGAAACTACGAGATCTACGACAAGGAGTTACTGGCTATAGTCAAGGCACTGAATTATGGAGACAGTACCTGTTGGATGCGAAGGAACAGTTCGAAATCTGGACAGACCACGAAAACCTGAAGTACTTCAGAGACCCACAGAAACTGAACGCTCGACAAGCAAGATGGTACCTTATGCTGCAGGAATACGATTTCGCACTACGACACATACCTGGAAAATCCAACACCAAAGCCGACATCCTCTCCCGCATAGTCAAACCAGATACAAGCCGAGACAACAGGAACATGGAATGTTCAAAGGAAAGGAGTTTGTACGAAGAATAGTTGAAGAAACGCCAGTATATGAAGCCACCATTCTACGATCTCGACGATTCGAGATATCACCCGACCAACAGATCCTGGAAGTTATCAGAAAGTCGAGGAGGAGGGAAACCATGGTACTGCAGGAATTGGCGAAACAACCGGAGAAAGTGTGGGAGAAAGAAGGGATAATTTACCGACAAGGACGGATCTATGTGCCGGATGAAAGGAACTTGCGAGATCAAATCCTACACGATCACCACTATTCCCCCGACGTCGGACACCCTGGACAACATCGGATGCTAGAACTGTTGAAGCGGACGTTCTGGTGGCCCACGATCAAGACGGACGTCAGGAGATATGTCAGAGGATGTGACATGTGTCAAAAGAACAAGATCATTCGCAGACCCGAACCAATCACGCTGAACCCATTACCAATCCCAGAAGGCCCTTGGCAGGAATCTATTGACATGATCGGACCTTTGCCTAAGTCCGAAGGCAAGATGCTATTGTTGTTATCGTCGACCGGTTCTCAAAGATGATCCACCTTGTTCCCACCACTACGACTCTCACGTCAATCGAATTAGCGCATCTATACAAATCGGAGATTTGGAGGCTCCACGGGATTCCCCGAAGAATCATCAGTGACAGAGGACCGCAGTTCGCATCTAAATTCATGAAGGAGCTATGCACATCATTGGGGATAGAAAGGAACCTATCAATGGCATATCATCCTCAGACGGATGGACAAACGGAATGCATCAACCAAGAAGTCGAAATGTACTTGCAGAATTTTATCAGCTATCGACAGAACGATTGGACGAAATGGCTACCTACGGCGGAGTTCCATTACAACGATAAAGTCCACTCTGCCATGAAGAACACACCGTTCTTTTTGAATCACGGATTCCATCCATGGAAAGGGAATCACAGTCTACCTACTTTCAACCCAGCAGCAGCGGATTTCTCATCGGAGTTAGAGAAAGCCCGAGAAGAAGTTAAAGCGGCAATGGAAGAGAACAATGATCTTATGCGAAACCGAGGAAACCACGGAAATTACCTCTAAAGTGTTCTCACCGGGAGAAGGTCTGGCTAGAAGCAGTTAACATTCATTCCAACCGACCATCACGGAAACTTTGAAACAAATGCTATGGACCTTTCGAATCGTCGAACTGTCGGAGATCGGTCATACAAGCTTCACTTACCTGAGTCCTGGGGCAATTCACAACGTATTCCATGCTTCATTGCTCATACGATGTCACAAACCGAGTTGACAGCCAACACCACTCTACCCCCCGCCACCTATATCATAAACGAAGAAGAAGAGTACGAAATTGAAGAGATCCGAGGACATAGGAAGCGAGGAAGAGGAACCCAGTATTTGGTACATTGGAAGGTTACGGAAATGAAGAAGACACATGGTTACCAAGATCAGCCTTGGAGAATGCCAAAGACATCCTAGACGAGTACGAGAAAAACATGGTCATAGGATATAAAACCCAGTGAAAGCACTCCAATCGGTATCCAACAATCGTCACATCTCTTTCATCCTCCAAATCACCTTCAAATGTCCGACATCTCGACCATTATTCCACCTTTCCAATCCACCAACGAAACCTGCTTTGGTCAGAATTCGAGGAGCAGATTTATGTGTCCAAACTAAAGACGGATGCGCTTCTTGGATCCATTCATACTTCCTCACCAGAGAATCTGTTTATTGGCGAAGAAAATTAACTGGATACGATGATCCCCATCACACGTTCATCAGAAACTTTAACACCGCAGACCCCACTTACATTGAAGACGCCAATGCCACAGAATTCCAAGTGTTCCTCTTCATCTTCTACAACACCAAATATGATGACTATTTGAGTCTCGTATTCGAAGAATGGGTTAACATCCTAAACCTTGCCCACAAGTGGAAGTTTCCTGAAGTCAAGAAGTTGGCAGAGAGAAACCTCTTCAAGTTGGGATACGAGGTTCGACCTGCAAAAATGGAGATTAACTTCACAGACTAGGATACTTCATGTGGTCACGAAGCCTAAATGGAGGGTATTGTTATGGTTTCACCGGTTATGGTCACTCGTTCAGGCTCTTTTGTTTTTCCGCGTTCTCATGCCTGCCCATTATACTTTTCTTTCATCTTTCCTTTTCAGTATCTTTCATCTCACGGTCACTCCACATTCTCAGGCCTGTCCGTTATACTTTTCTTTCATCTTTCCTTTCTAGTATCTTTTGTCTCACTGTTACTCCACTCCCATATGCTTTACTCCACGTCCATATGTTCTGGCTCCACTTACTCCACTACCCCGAGTATTATGACTCAGTCCTGTTCTATACTTAGTTACCTTGGGTAGTTGTCTCTACGTATATAAGCCCTGTAGGTACTGCTGTATTCCTTACGCTTTACCAATCGTATCCTTCCCTTACTCTTCTCTCTTATCACCCTCAAGTCTTTGTCACTTGTCTGCAACCTGAGTCTTTACAAGATTAAGGTCATAACAGTCTGCTGCTTTTTCTTCCATATGTTGTACCGGGATGATCTTGCTCTTGTTTGGAATGGTATGTCTTTGTGTGGATGACCACATGCATTGGCGCACTTGTTTTGACCACTTTGTTGAATCCATCGATTTCGGGTTGTGTTTTGTTAACTAGTCATATCCTAGAAAGATGTCTGCACTTGCTATGTCTGATATGAGTGCCTGTATGTCTTCTTTGTGTCCTCTGATGTTCATATTGATCCTTGTATTGTGTTTGAGTTGACCACTTCGATTAAGTGATCCATCTGCATTCCTCATCTCTACTGCCACATCTCTTTCATATCTTGGTAGTTGTTCTTTCTTGACTAGGCTCTTTGATACCAATGTCATTATTGCTCCTGAGTCAACCAATGCTGTGACTTTCTTTGGTCCTTTCTTTGTTTGTATTGTTGTGTTCAATAGGATTTTGTACTTCGATGTTCTTCATTGTAGAATCTGGTATTTATTTGCAGATCATCGTATGGTTACTGGTGAACATCTATGAGTTGTGGCTCTCGAAGTTGCGCTTACTCAGAGCCTTCTACAAAATCCTGCTGCTTGTCTTTCTCCTCCTCCTCCATTTCGATATTTTCTTCTTCTCCTACTTCTCTAGTTCTGACTTTCTTTGGAGCTCTGCAGTTCCTAGCAATATATCCTATTTTGCCGCTGTTATGAACCATGACATCTACAGTTATATTTCTCATAGTAGTTACTACATTTGTAACTACAATTATGTTTACCTTTTATTGTACTTATATTTCACTTCTCTTGTTGTGATTGTTTTATATCTCTTATTGATCTGCTTTAATGATCTGGATTACTTTACATATTTAGCCTTCTATAATTAATGATCATTTGTTACGAAGAAGTTCTTTCTTCTATTTTAGTATTACGAAAACTTCTTTATAGTTCCCGAGTCGTTCCCGTTATATATAGAGTACTTGTAAAGATATATAAGTCGCTCAACTCAACCATGTAGAAACAATGTTTCTACTTGGTTAGGTGGAAACTTGAATACAAAGTCTTACTCTTACTATACGCTTGAACCATCAGACTTAATTGCTAAGCTCTTTAAACTGCTCTCAAGCTCTTAGTACTATAAACGGCACATTTGAGTTACTCTTCTCGATTCATCGAAGAGGTCTCCTTTGTTACGCTTTAGAACTCTGAGTATTTCTATCAACGTAACGCCCCAGCTTAGGACCGGGCCGGGGTCACTGTAACAGCTGCAGTTGTAACATCCTGCTTTCTTGGGTTTACGACAGTCTTTGGCAAAATGCCTGAAGACGCCACAATTGTAGCACTTGCTCTGTCCTCTGTTTGGCTGTTGACATCCAATCTCCATTGGTTGGCTACTTCCTCCATAAACCACTCCTGTAGTTGTATGTTTGTGGATTTGATCAAACATCTTGTTTCCATTTCCAATGGTTAAAAGGGTTTTCATCCATCTCTGATAGCTTGTGGGTATCAAATTCTGCAGATAGGAAAGTACTGTTTTGACTATGTCTTTTCGTGCATTTCATTTGAGTAAGAAAATTGCGTGTTGATCATCTGTCTCAGCTCTGTTCTTGAGTACTGCAAATTCAACCAACCAATCAGCTGTATTGGTCCTTCCTTGATTAAAACTTTCAATGCATGCTTCAGCTAGTTTTTTTTCCTGTCTATCACTAAATACATCTTTGAGCCCCATTTGGAATGCGATCCAAGTCAATGGGTTTGCTGGGTCTGGATGTTCTATTTGGTCTGATGTCATGGCTGCATGTAGTTCTGCCATTCCTTCTTTCATCCTGGATATGACTGAGATGATTTTGTCTTTTTCATCCTTGATCTTGTTGAATTTCATGAATATCTTCATGGATCCCCACCAATCTCCGAATTTGGTTCTATCTCCATTGAATAGTCCTGGTTCTGGTACCAATCCTCTTGGTCCATTGTCTGCTTGGTTTGTGGTGACCGACATGTCTTTAATTTGTATTTCACCTAGTTGCTTTGCAAGCGCTGCTTCTGTTTCTTTGTTGATCTGTGTGGTTGGCTCGTCTTCATCTGATAGAGATAGCTGCTTCTCCTCTTCATCTTCTGTGTCTGTGTAATATGACTCCTGTATTAACTGTTTCCTTTTGTGACTTCTACTGGTCATGCACTGTTGACCGTATCAAAATTCCTTTAGCCTGATTGCTAGTGACACTACACCTTGTGTCTTGTTATGCTTGTCGATACACTAACACCATGTGTATCCTGTAGCCCTTGGCATGCAGCTGGGTTACTACTGCAAAGTGAGATAAAGACACTTTATCAAATGTTATGACCTTAGACTATGTCTCAGATTGCAATCAAGAGAAAAGACTTGAGAGTGGGGAAGAGAGAAGAGGAAGGGATGATACGATTGATAAAGCATAAGGTAATACACTGGGTTGGTCTAGGTCTATATACGAAGAAGAAAAGAACTAACTATAGGTGAAATGGATAAGATGAGTCAGAGGGAGTCAGAGGTGTCAGGTAAGGTTAAGGAGTAAGAATGAAGGCTATACGACATATCATAGATATGTCAAATATACTACTGATAGCAATGATGTGGCTACTAATAGTAATGATGAGTTCATAACAAGAAGAGTTACCAAAGCAACCACGGTTGTTTTTCCCCACTGTAAGGAGGAGCTCTCAGCTTATGGGAAACATATCGAAAACCTTTTTGGTTCCATTGGAGTCATTCACCACTGGCGGGTCTTACGTTATGATGAAGCCATCTGCAACACAGTTAAAGGAGGAGAAACTGTTGAAATGAATACCTCGAGTCTTACACTCGGTATGACATATGAATGACTCCTGTTTCAAATACATGCATTATACACATGTAGACTACGCCTGCAGGGCACTATGATTTCATGAGTTGTTTTAGCTATACCCTAAACCCTATCCTGTAGTAGTATATAAGAACTCTGTAGTCTACCAATAATATTAAGTTTCCAAGTCTCTATCGTTCTCACTCTCAGCCTAACCAGCTATTCTCTACTCACACAACTATCTACTCGCTCAAAGCTTACCTGCTTGCAGTTCAAGATAATACAATATAAGTCTTCCCATACTGCGCTGCCGCTTATAGCAGCATTCTCTTCAACAGGTTATGGGCCCCGGATGGCGTACAACGACTGTGAGCTAGCTCAAGCCGTTCTCCATTCCAGATAAAGCAGTTTGATGAAACATTGTCACTGGAACACTGCTGGCTATCTTCGGTGGAGAACCACCGGCTCGCGGATAGCAACAGGGAGTTCTATACCTTGTAAACATCCTGCGGTGGCATTATGCCCACAAAAGCGGATACACGATAGTAACGTGGACTGCCTGAGGGATGGAGCATTATTCGGAATAAACCCCAAAATTGCTCTCAAAAATAGAAGCATTTTCGTTGGGTAACCTATACATAGACTTAGATAGCATGTCATACCCTAGATCAGAGGTTCACTAACCGATCTGGGTTGCAGGGCTCAAATTGGTAACAACACCAATGCTCTCCCCAAGCTCTCCAGCGCCAAGGATTATGATACCTGGGCCTGCCGCGTTAAGAACGCTTTGATCCTTATGAATCATAAGAACTCCACCCTGACTGCATGGGATGTCAGCGGCAATTCTCAGCCACTCCCTACCTTGCCCACCAATGCCACTCAACTGGCTAAGGAACATGCAATCAGGACAACTGCAATGATCGAGTCCACCCTCCTGGACTATATGCTCTGGGAAGAATTCAACAGCCTGAGAGACCTCTGGGCTAAAATAAAGTTGAATTACGGAGTCCGAGGACCAACTTTCGTTTATGAAAGGCTCCAGGCCCTCTTGAATTTTAAGGTTCAAGACACTCAGGATCCATCTGGGCAGATTGCTGAGTTCATCGTGATCTGCTCACAGATCACTGCCACTAGGGCAACTCTTCATGATTCGCTCCAGACCATGATGCTCCTCTCCACTCTTCTGGCTTGTATGGAATCTACGATCGGAATCATCCTCACTTCGGCCAAAAATGTGGCTGATCTCACTATTGAGAAAGCGAGAGCTACTATCACCGCAGCCTGGCGAAACCCTCAGAATCTTGCTGCTGCCAGGTTTAAACCATCTGGACAGGCTCCGCGATGACAAAATGCTACGCCTGGACCTTCCGGGCAGCATCAGCAGCAACGGCCGCAAGGCCAGTAGCAGAAGCAGCAGGCTCCACATGGAGCTAAACCTGATGATGATAAGAAGTGCAAGAGAACTTGTGCTAAAGGCAAGGGCAAGGGTAAAGGAAAAGCTGCAGCAGTTGAGGCCTCACCTCCTGATTACACTGCAGCTTCTGTGATCATATTCCCTGCAATCGCCATTCCTCTGAGTTTCACAACCCAACCCTATGACCCTCGATCTCCTTCTCTCTCTGCTGCACTGACCACACGGTCTCTGGTGCATCGCATCTGAAATGAGAAAGCGGCAATCAAACTGCCGACTCCCTTGATTGGTGAGTTATCTCATTTAAATACATCACAATCATCTCCTGACAGTCATTCTATTGCTTCTTCCCCTAATGCGGACATCATCATGTTAAATATATATGACGGCAATGAATGGATCGATGATTGGTGTCACGATGTCGATTACCAAAATACAATCGAATCAAACCTGAATTATCTCAAATCAGTTGATCCATCTGCTGATGGAACCTGGCTCGATGATGAATCTCAGGAACAATCAATCTTGATTGATTGTGATTGACCTTTTTGGGCTCTTTATGGTATGTCTAATGACAACATCGAACGTGCGGTCCCCATGAACCAACTTGATGATGTCACACCCATAACACGCAATTCTTCTGAATCTGCTGCACATGGGCAATGACTGGAATAACCAATGGATCGAACCAACTTCTCGTCCTCTGGACTGGAATGTTGAACCCGCCGGTTCTTCCACCACCTCATTCCGTGATGCATGGGATAATGCTAACCACTTTCCCATTGATGATATGTCATGTGAAATCCCACCCAATCTCACTTGGGACGAAATAATCGAATGGGGTTACTCAATTGACAACCTTGATGTCATACCATACCCTGTATGGGACCACTCGGGTGAATTATCATCCGATGCCTCTGTCAAACTCGGATCTGCCATCAATCATTGGCTGGATGACGATGACATATGGTGTGACTTCTATTCAGATGCAAACCCTTCACATTCCCCTTCCTCACACTACACAGACACATGGTCATGCAACCTTCATCACCAGTATGATTACCCATTTACCATCGATGACGTAACCATGGAATATGAACTTCCATATGGACAAACATATCTTTGGGTCAACGGCTTCTATACCGATATTACCTATTAGGATTTAGAATGCATTACCCAAACCAGTGTACAAAGGACACGAGACCCTCGTCTTGATGTCTCCCGGACTGGTAAGGTCACTCCTTACCAAACGGCCAAACTCAAGGCCCTCTTCACCTGGGACAAATGTCTTGGAGCTCGCCAAATCGATGGTGTCACTGTCATGACCAATGTCGAAATGGTGAAGGAGCCAAGTGTGACTCAATCTGAGTATCACACAATGCCTGAGGAACCGGAAAGACGGTCCAGATCGCCTATTGATTACATGATTGAGGAATTGAGGAAATATGTGATAGAAGAGAAGAAGGACGATGAAATCTCAATCCATTCTGGACAAGGCCAAATGGATGACCAAGAAGAATTTGATTATGATGCTGAGACTGAAGGGGATTCATACTCACAAGTATTACCCCTCCACTCGCAATCAATTACTAATTCTTTCTTCCAGTGCTGTGATGTCGCCAGAGCTTTGAGCCTGGTGCTCTGCTCCAGTTCAAGAAGAGGACTGATTCTAAATAGTCTCTCATGTACTGATCCGGATGTAATGTATGCAATGGAATTGAGCATCAGGAATGCTGTTCTCGATAACATCATGCCTGAATTTAAGTCATTCATCATGAGCATAAGATCAAACTCTGATTCTTATCCGATTAAGTAGATGCTAGATAGCGGCGCTTCAGCCCACTTTACTGGCAGTCTCTCAGACTTTTCTATAGTCGATCAAGGCTTCTTTGGAATAGTACAAACTGCATCTGGCCACTTGAAAATTCAAGGTCGAGAAACAGTAATCATCCAACACTTAGTTGTAGATACAAACACAGGAACCGAAGAAGTCCGAAAGACTAAACTTTGGCCTGTATTTTACATAAATGGTATGAACATGCGGCTCATCTCTGTCGGACAACTTTTATGGTCTGGACTAAGATTAGAAGCCAATGCGAAGCATCTCACCTTTCGAGATAAAAATAATCACACTGTACTTTCAGGTATCTCGGGACATTTTCCCAGTATTTCTGCTGTTCTTACTAGGATAATCAAGGAATCCCTGAAGCCGGTGCTTATGCAACCATGAATGCTGATTATACAACCTAACATCATCGATTAAGACATCCGTCAGATCTCGTGTTGAGTAAATTCTCAAAAGAATCTTTGAGCATTCCACCTATTAGTATTCCACGAGATAAACCAGTTTGTAAAGGATGCGCTGAAGATAAATTCGTGCAAAAATCCTTTCCCACTTCAGAAAGCCATGGAACACAAGTTCTTAAGTTAATCCATTCAGATCTATTCGAACTTCCAGTAATCTCTTATCATCGCCATAAATGGGTATTAACCATATTGGATGATTATTCCAGTACGGCATTTACCATAATGATTACCCACAAAAGTGATGCACCTCGAGAAATGATCAAAATCATGACATTGCTCGCTAATTCCACTGATCAAAAGATCAAGAGACTGTGCACTGATCGAGGAGGAGAATACACCAATAGTACTCTACAAGAGTACTTGTCTACCAACAGCATTAAACATGAGCTTTCCGCCCCTAATGTCCACCAACAAAATGGGCACACTGAAAGACTCAATAAAACATTGCATGAGAAATCACAAGCCATGCGCAAACACGCATGTCTTTCCAACTCATGGTGGGGATTCTCTATGACATATGCAGTCTATATTTACAACTGCACGCCTTCACAAAGACTGAAGTGGAAGACTCCGTATGAATTATTCTATGGAACCAAACTGAACCTGACGAAGATCTGAGTGTTTGGCTGTGGTGCCTATGTTTATCTCCCAAAAGAGATACATACAAATAAGCTCTCCTCATGATCTGAGCTTATGATATTTTTGGGATACCAAGGCTCAAATTATCAATTTATAAGACACCAAAATGGAAATGTAGTATTCATTTCTCCCACAGCCATTTTTGATAAAGCTTTCTTCCCCAAATGCGACAAATCGAAACCAGGTAACCTCGAAAAAAGATTGAGTAATACTCTGAGTTGAAGTAATTCCTCGGAATCAGAGAACTCCAAAAATGGAGAAGAAGTCGATTTTAATCTCGATCCCAATTCTCTTAATGGTCCCTCTATGGATCAACCACCTATTAATAGAGCTTCACCGGCAGTACCGCCGTGTCTACCAATGCCGCCACAGCTGATGCTGCCATCATGGCAACAAAGAGCTCCATCACCACCTCCTCGTAATGCAACTCCCGGCCCATCCAACCAGCCTCCACGGCAGGAATGGCCAACATGGAGAAAACGGCATGATATAACTCCGCCTGATGAATCAGAACATAATGTTAGAAGATCTAAACGGAAAACTAAAGTACCGAACCGACCAGATAACATCTATGGGGATAAACACCCATCGAAAGTTCTGAAAGATTACGAGATTTTTTTTTTTTTTTTTTGTTTAAGTCAAAATTTATTAAGCGGTGCCCATACACAGACCACTGCATCACGGGGTCATAGACCCTGTTACGCTACAAAGCCTGGAACAACAAGGATACAGAAAAAGCTAAACGAGACAAATGTTCCATTCATATACAAGTACACTACTAAGGATTTAAGTAAAGACCATTGAGACATCAACTCCTTACGACCTTCCTCTGTTTCATGGAAGAAAATGGGTCCCATGATAGGATGCATACCTTTTCTCTTTCTCACATCATTATCGATATCATGTGAATGATATACCTTATCCCGATAAGTTGACCAATCTCGGTGTGTGTATCGCGGTTCCGTCATAGTGTCAAACGAAAACGCTTGGAGGTTGTCGCATAAGAAGTAAATCAAACCTTCAACTGTTTCGATTCCTCCGTTGTAATGGTTCGAGCGTCTTACATACCAAGAACACTCGTTAAGGATGTGATCCCTCATCTGAGGTGCATTCCTACACCCGTGGCAACCCGAAAGTTCCACATCTGGCAAGAACTGTAAATGGTACTCGTTGATCGGAGCGTGTTTGGTGGCAGCACGCACAAATCATGCGCATAACTTGGGATCATTTGCAACTGTGACTCCGCCATAAGAGCGAAGCCAGGGGTCGAGATTGAGGTGGCTAGGGAGGAGAGCGACTCTCTCATCGAAGTTTGTGGAGTTGTACAGGGTTAGGAAGTTGTTACCGCTGTAGTTTTCTTTGTCGCTCGGCTCCATAAAGCCTATTCTCCAATAGTCGACAGCGTCATGTGTTATTAGTTGATGCTGTCATTCAAAAGTGAGGGATTCCAGGAATTTAACTGGGCAGTAATTGACTGCTTCCCTAGTATCAATGAATGGCACTTTGAAATTGCATAGAATGCAAAAGTTCACATATTCGTGATCACATCTCTCGAATGCCTTACATCGGAAACCCACTACATCTAGTGTAAGGTCCGGAAAAGTGTCAAAAAGGTCCTCGATGGCAGTAGCTACAGCTATAGACATGCTGTTGCCCACTGGCTTGTTGGAGAGTTCGGCTAATGACCGAATTGTGTCGGGAGAGGTTGTGTAAAGGCAAATCTTGTCGATCGACTCGTCCTTCTTCTTGAGCTTAAAGGCTTTGATGAGCGCTAGTAGAGCTGCCCATGCGATTGCATTGGTGGATGTCGCCCGCCTTCCTGCTGGCATCACCTTGTGTGAGATGGGTTTACCCCCTCACAAGATATAATATCCCATTTGTGTGTGTTTTCGACCAAGGATAGGATCCGGGATTTCCTCGGGACGCTCCATCCAGTGATGAGATGTAATGTGTCACCATCCCCCCTAGAGATATGACTTTCCATGTTTTCGTGATAGCCCTTGACAACCTTGCTGTTGCCTCTAGGAACTGGCATGTACTTAATGCGATCCTGGTATTTATCCACCATACGATGGCCAGGCTTCGCACTAATGTGTAAAGGATGGAATGTTTCCTTCACTTGCTCCAGATTTTTGATGTTGACCATTGATGTAAGTTTCAGTCTTTTCATCCTCTGTTGGTTGTACTTGACACTGTCTCTGTGGAGTTGTGAACCTTTGGCATTCTTCCGATCAAGTAAATGAAGGATCGGGTGGTTGTAGTGAAGTGTCGAGATCCTGGCTACAGATCGATCAAACAACTTCCTTAGGATGAAATGCATGGGCATGAGTCCTGCTAAAGCGAGGATTCCACCCGTTGGTGACGTCTTGAAGGCTCCGGTGATCCAGAGCACTCCGAGTCTGTGCGTTTTGTTTAGCAGTAGGATGTTCCTGTGAAAACCTGGAATTCCTGGGCAGTACCAGCAGCGTAGACCATAGGTTGCTACCGGTTGAACACACGATACGTATAAAGTGTGTTTCTGCTTGGGCATAAGCCCACGTGCCGAGTTTCCGAGAATTCTCATGCACTTGACAGTGGAGAGAGACTTGGTAGCATAGTGTCTGACATGTTGATGAAATGTCAGAGTGCGATCGTAGAAGATGCCGAGGTATCTCCATACTTTCTTGGGGGTAAGGGGGTTGGCTCCTGTGTATGGTGCGAATCTGAGGTCGATGTTGGGATTGTTGGGCATGTTGCCCTTGCTTGCAAAGTTGAACAACTCCATTTTGGTATGCTCCATGGTTAACCCAAATTCTTTAAAAAGGTCAGTCACAAGGCGGTATGCTTCTTTAAGGCTACTATGAGTCCTTTCGTAATTAGAGTCAGTAGCTATGAGAACACCATCGTCTACGAAGGAGAGAAAAGAAGAAATGGCAGCTTAAAAGGTGCCATTGCTGGTACCAACCCGTTAATGGAGGAGAGACTGTATCCAGAGTGCCAATCCCCAAAGGTCTGCTGTTACCTCTACCTCCAGAGTCTCCCCCCCGGTAGCTTGGAAACAACTTAAGCCAAGAAATGGGTTTTTAACCCAACTTGACCGACAGTGAATTTTGTCCTCTCGAGTCAAGAGGGCATTTTCTGCACCTCCTGCTATGGCTCAGCATATTTCAGCCTTCCTGTTAACTTACAGCCGGTTCATATTGACATAGTCCCGGATCCCCGTATAACTGTAAGTCTCACTGTCTTGCCTGCACGATTACCAGTATGGTTTGCTAGTGCCAATCCCCACCATTACTGGTAGGTCTGCTGTTACCTAGCTACTGGAGTTACTGACGTGCCAGACTAACGACCATCCCTGTAAGTGTGACCCTACAAGTAAGGTAGAGGGTGTCCTGTACCAAGAGTGCCAATCCCTATGAACAGGTCTGCTGTTACCTCTTGGCTCGAATTGTTTTTACTCCAATCCCCTCTTTTACCGTTGCCTATCTGTTAACCAGTCCCTTACGGGAATATCGTTTCTGCTACTGGTGATATTTGGCAAATCACAATGTGTTAGTCTACAATATCTCACCGCCACACAGCAGCAGGAGTAACCTTGCTACTGGAACCAACCAGCAACTATGCATCCTGGAGGATACTAGACATTAACGGCTTTGATAACCCAGGTTGCCTCTGGGACTGAAAGATTACAAGAGACAACCTTTCTTGCCGGACTTCGAAGAAGGAATCCAGCGAAGAGTACCTCCAAGATCTGATAGGCAGAATGCTCGTATACCTACCGATGATCAAGCTGATGAAGCATGTCACGAAGAAATTTGCAGACACTTCGAAGAAGCTAGTCGACGAGCTGAGGAATACAAACAAGAGCATGGCTCCCAACTTCCATCCCAATTTGGCAATGCTCCAGTCCCTGGAGAAGCCACTATGGACGAAGTTCAAGTTCTAATCAGAGAAGGAGGAGTAAGGCTAAATAACTTTCTCTTCAAACTTGCAAATCAGATCCAAATGCCGGTTCAATTCAAGGACTTAACACAACTACCTGCGGCAATGCGAAAGAAATGGATCGATGCTTGTTTGGAGGAATTAGAAGCTTTACAGAAATGTGGTGTCTATGAATTAGTAGATCTCCCGAAAGGTTGAAGAACTATTAAAAATAGATGGGTCTTTAATGAGAAAAGTGATGGCCACCTTCATGCTCGACTAGTCACAAAAGGATTCTCTCAAATCGAAGGAATCGACTATAACAAGCTTTTCCCTCCAGTAGTCTGCTATGAAACTGCCCGTCTCCTTCTAGGCATCGCCGCCCTTGAAGATTGGCATATGTTTAGCGTTGATGTAAAAACTGCCTATCTATATGGCAAACTGGATGAAGAAATCTATATGACACAACCCGAAGGTTTCACAGCCACCGGTAAAGAAAATAAGGTCTGGAGATTACGCCGAGCATTGTACAGCCTTAAGCAAGCCAGGTTAAGTTGGTGGAAACAATTAACTGCCAGCATGACCAAAATTAGTTTTATCCGATGTAAATCTGATGCAGGTGTATACTATTACCATCATCCAAAGACACGTGAACTTGTCATCGCACTAGTCTACATTGATGATGTAGCTTTTATGGGAAAGAAAAACTCCCAGCTCCTCAAAGAGTTGAAGCTAAAGTTATCAACCAAATGGGAATATCGTGATCAAGGTGTTATGACAGAATTTCTCGGTATGCAAATATCTCGAGATCGTCAGAACAAGAAAATCTTCTTGCATCAGCAGAAGTACCTTCAAAAGGTCCTTGATCGATTCAGTATCAAATCCAGATCTGAAGAAACACCGTTACCAAAAGGATACATATTCAAAACTTCCGATAAAGTACCAAACAACGGATTCAGAACAAAGTACCAACAGTTGGTCGGATCATTGATGTACCTCATGATCAGATCACGACCAGATATTGCATTTGCCATTGTAAGATTATCACAACACATGGTGACTCCAAATAAAAAGCACTATACCGCCGGCATGCATCTTCTTCGGTACCTTAATGGCACTAAAAATATGGTTCTTGAGTTTGATGGTAACTCGAATCAAGGTGTTATAGCCTATTCCGATTCGGATTGGGCTTCTGATTCAGAAGACTGGAAATCTATCACCAGGCAATTTTGTTACAATCGCTAATGGAACTATTTCCTGGCTGAGTCGTAAACAAAAAACAGTTGCACTTTCATCGACAGAAGCCAAATATATGGCTATCTCTGAGAGCTCCTAGAACAGAAGCAAATCAATCTTGATTGGATTGATGGATCAAAGAATCCTGCTGATGTTTTAACCAAAAATCTAGAAAAAGTGAAATTCTCTCTTTTCTGCTCTATGCTTAATCTAAAGCAACAGTGAGTCCACTCAAGGAGGAGTGTTGAAATGAATACCTCAAGTCTTACACTCAGTATGACATATGAATGACTCTTGTTTCAAATACATGCATTATACACATTATAACTGTGCTTCCATGCATTATACACATATAGACTATGCCCGCAGGGCACTATGATTTCATGAGTTGTTTTAGCTATACCCTAAACCCTATCCTGTAGTAGTATATAAGAACTCTGTAGTCTACCGATAATATTAAATTTCCAAGTCTCTATCGTTCTCACTCTCAGCCTAACCAGCTATTCTCTACTCGCACAACTATCTACTCGCTCAAAGCTTACCCACTTGCAGTTCAAGATAATACAATGTAAGTCTTCCCATACTGCGCTGCCACTTATAGCAGCATTCTCTTCAACAGAAACATCCACCCTACTTGATGATGTGATCCAACAATGACATTCTACCACTTTTTTATCTTCATTCGGGGCTGAGGTTGAATCAGGAGGATCAAAGAGTGGAAAGAAGAATGAAGGGAGTATCTGTAGGTGGTATAATGGGAAAGGGTGCAGGTTCATCAGCTGTCAGTTCACGCACATCTGCAGTGTTTGTCGAAGCATCAAACATGGACAAATGGTCTATCCTAATGCAAAACAAAAACCTGGTGATCAGGCCTAGGTATTTGCGATATAATCATTGGAACTTGAATGGTATCTCCTCTCCAACCATCATATCTTGGTCAAAGACAGCTGAAGCTTTACTGGAGCCACCCAATCTACCTTGCGACTATCCAATTTCTTTGATGCTTTGGAACCATTCATCCTTATTTTGCATCGTCACACCAATCAATATTCCTAAATTTTGACACTTATCAATGAAATCTAAACATCCTAATCCTTCATTCTATGAATCAGTCTGTCATGGTTTACGGTGCGGTTTCTGGCCATGGGCTAACATTTTAATGGATGGTTTTCCAGAGACTCATGATGAACCTGGGAAAGCAATGCATGAAAAGGACAAATTGGAGTTTATGAGAAGGCAAAGGGATGTGGAGATCAGTAAAGGGCATTTTTTGGAGTCATTCAGGCATGACCTTCTTCCAGGAATGTACTCAGTTCCCACTTTCACTGTCCCAAAGGAAGGATCAAGCAAAATTCATCTGGTAACAGGAGGCATTTCCCATGGACAATCTTGTTCATCTAGGGGAACAACTTTTTCGAACCCATCATAATCTATGCTCAGGAGAAACTCTGATCCTTTTCAAGAGTGACATCTCAGAAACTTATCACCTGTTGCCAGTTCATCCTATTTGGCAGACCAAACAAGTCAATACTGTCGATGGACTTCGTTACATTGATTGCAATAATGTTTTTGGTAGAAGACGGTCAGGTGACCTTTTCATCGCTTTCATGTCATTGGTCCTTTGGATGACGACTTTTGTTTGGCAAATTTCGGGTCTCTGCAACTATATTGATGATGTTTTTGGGGTACAGGTAGCTGGTCAAATGTCTCACTATGATCCTTATGGGATTGAGCTTCCCACGAAACAAACGCTTCTTCTCTGATGCTGGGATGAGCTAGGTATTCCTCATAAATGTGAAAAGCAGATTTTTGGAAATTGGCTCACAATTATAGGAATAGAGGTTGATGCCAATCAGCTCACATACACCCTACCAGCTGACCGCAAGGAAGCGCTTCTGAAGGAGCTCAATCAATTCATCATCTGCAGGAGTCATAGGTCAGAGCATAAAGCTTTTATTCTGAAAGACTTTCAACGTCTTGCTGGCTGGCTCAACTGGGCTTTCAACATTTATCCCTTGCTACGTCCTTGCCTTTCTCATCTTTACCACAAGATTGCGCTACTTCAATGACCAAAAGCACCAGTTCACATGAATCGTATAATTTTGCGGGAGCTTGAGTGGGCTGAGAAACACATTAAAATGTTGCCAGGTATCATTTTGTTGAAGCAACTCGACTGGACAGTTGAAGAAGTGTTACAGTGACCCCGGCCCGGTCCTAAGCTGGGGCGTTACGTCGATAGAAATACTCAGAGTTCTAAAGCGTAACAAAGGAGACCTCCTCGATGAATCGAGAAGAGTAACTCAAATGCGCCGTTTATAGTACTAAGAGCTTGAGAGCGGTTTATAGAGCTTAGCAATTAAGTCTAACGGTTCAAGCGTTATAGTAAAGTAAGACTTTGTATTCAAGTCTCCACCTAACCAAGTAGAAACGTTGTTTCTACATGGTTGAGTTGAGCGACTTATATATGTTTTACAAGTACTCTATATATAACTACGATCAAACTTCTTAAGGTACCGAGGCTTGACTCGGGAACGGCTCGGGAATTAAAAAGAAGTTTTCGTCATACTAAAATAGAAAGAAGAACTTCTTCGGAACAAGTGAACGTTAACTATAGAAAGTTAATCATAGAGTAATTCCGGATCATTAAAGCGGATCAATAGAGTATGCAAAACAATCACAATCAAGATAGCGAAATATAAGTATACTAGGAGGTAAACATAATTGTAATTACAGATGTAGTAATTACTATGGGAAATATAACCGTAAATGTCACGGTTCATAACACTATCCCTTTCCTAAGATAGTTTACCAGAACTATCTAAATGTCAGGGTGTCCTTCTCCACTCATGTTGTATTCAGCGACATCATCGTAAGTGTATTCATCGCCTGCATCATAATGTTCTGGCGACGGGGATCGTTGGCGTTTAGGCTTGCCAAGAGTCTGGCGGTTACTGGGAGTTGTTCTTCCAGAGTGACGATGGGAGGAAGGGATGGATATCGCAAGCTGTCCGTATCTGTGATCGGTGTGAGTGGACTTAGGCTTGGACTTCGGTTTGTAGATTGGTTGGTAGGTCGGTCCAAGATGAGTGGTGGTAATGGGACCGGAAGTTGGAGCGGTGTCGGAGGTATAGATGGCGCCGGTATGTAGATCGGACTGTTTGGTGAGTAATTGTCCGGATTGCTGTAGTAGCTGGGCGTCATGGGAGGTGTCTGAGGTGACAGACGTTCTTGCCAAAGAGGCGTCGGAGTGATTGGCGGAGTGGGGAGTTGTATTGCCGGAGGTGGCATGACCGGAGTGTGGATAAGCGAAGGGGGGTTGGACTGTGAAAGCAATGGCATCGACCAGTACCATGGCTTCTGGGGGCAGGTCCCTTCTAGCAACTCCTCGATAAGGGTTTCGGGCGCAAAACTTGGCAAAGTGGCCAGGTCCCTGGGTATTACAATACCTGCAGTGATAGAGCGGACAACTCGTCTGCTGATGACCCATTCGGCCACATAGTCCGCAGGTTCTACCTGTACTTCTAGGCCCTGTAGGAGTTCCTCGTCGAGGTCGATAAGATACTGGGTGGTTCGACGGATTTGTAGGAGGCGGAACTCGCGCGTATGATGAAGCCAATCTATAAGATTGGGGAGGTTGTATAGGAGGAGTGGAAGTTGTTGGATGGTGAGGTTGGGGGTGCTCCGAGTAGGCGATTCATGTCGGTCTGGAGCTGGTTGACTGATGTTCGGATGTGGGCGCAATGGCGAGGAATTGATTTTCTGGATATGGGTGAAAATTTCGTTGCGACTGGGAGTCCTCGGGCAAAAGCGTGCCAAATCTGAAAGGCGGGCGTCCATTTCTTCAATTCTTTGAAGGTATGTGCGTCTTGCAGAAGTGAGTTCATCAACATGAGCCCCGATTTCGTACACAAGTGAAGAGAGTCGAGAAATGCGGCCGTGACTGGACAGAAAGTCTGTGGCTGCTCTCTCCGATAGAAATGCTCGTCGAATGTAGGCATTCTTATCAGTGGGTACTTCACCTTGGCATGGTGTATTGCGAGGTGTGGTTGGGGGTATTGGCGACTCAGACTTCGGGTGATCATCCTTTGTCTGATTGCTGGCATTGGGAGTAGAAGATGTAAGAGCTGAGAGAGTTTGTGTAAGTTCTTGAGAGATGCTCATTGAACTGAGGAGTTAGTTGAGTTTCTTCAAGGCTTTATACTCTCCAAGTATCTCGCTCGAATTTGTAAGATCTTCTTCAGATTCCCATGAGTCCTCTGACGGTCCATATCCTTGCCATCTGACAAGATATTCCAATCTTGTTGCGAGTCTTCCATTTCCCAAGCGTTTCTTCCTTGCTCTATGGTTTAGGATCGCTTCGACTTCATACTCTTCTTCTCCTGACACTAAGGTCGGAGGCGGTTGTGGATTATGCTTTCCATAGACGTCATTCTCTACTACGGGTGTGAGCAGAGATGCATGGAATTTACTATGTATCTTCCATCGTTTCGGAAGTTCTAACTCATATGTGGTAGGAGAAGTTCTTCTAATTATCTTGAAGGGTCCTTCTCTTCTTTGACTGAGCTTCTTTGATGCGTACGGCACGGGCAAGTTTCGGTTATCTAGCCAAACTCTATCTCCAACCTTTAATGCATTCCAGGGTCGGTTACTTCGGCTAGCCATCTTTAAGCGTGCTTGTTCATGTGCTTCAATTGCTGCTTCTCTCGCTTGTTCTAAGAATAATGTCTTCTCTTCGATAGAAGGTACATTTGATTCTTCTTTGTTAATGAACGCTTTAGGATTGTATCCTAATATGAGTTCTGAAGGTGAGTGTTGTCTTCCTGCATGTGGTTTAGTATTGTGAACGAATTCAATCATAGGAAGTGCTCTTCTCCATGTATTAGGATTTCTTGAAGTGTAGACTGCAAGATAGAATTCTATTTCTTGATTGTATCGTTCTGTAGTTCCATCAGTTTGTGGATGATAAGCTGTTGAAAATGCGGGCTTGATGTTAAGCTTTTCATAAAGTCTTTGCATAGATTTGGCTGCAAATCGAGGGTCTCGATCTGAAATGATCTTTTGAGGTGTTCCATATTTAGAGAATACCTTATCGATTAGCATTTCGGCTATATCATCAGCTGTTGCTGTCTTCTTTGTAGGGGTTAGAATTATCCCTTTCGTAAGTCCATGGTCCACTATGGACAATATTGCATCATAGCCATCACTAGGGGGTAGATCTGTGATAAGATCCATAGATATTTGTGTAAATGGCTTCGTTACTTGAGGTCCTTTGATCGGTTGCATCGGAGGTTTGAGTGGATGTCTGTTAATTTTATACTGTTGACATATGGGGCATCCTTTGACGTAGTTCTGGACATAAGTGTTCATTCCTGGCCAGTATACTTCCTTCGTTAATTTTCGAAGCGTTTCGGCTATTCCAGGGTGTCCAGCTGATTCATGATCATGAACTCGGGTTAAGAGTTCTTTCTTGATGTCCGAGTCATCCGGAATCACAAGTCTTCCTTGATAAGTATAGATGTCTTCTTCACGAGTAAACTGCTCTGATGGTGTGATAGTGTCCTTCTTTTCTTTGATCTTCTCTTCTATTTCTTCGGTTAGAATTGATAAACTTTGTAGAAGGTAGAGCAATTAAGTTCTCATTGTCTACTCCTTCTGGAGTTAGATCTGGCCGTCTACTCAGGGCATCGGCTAGGACATTCTTATTTCCAGGAAGATGTTTGATGACATAATTGAATCTGGTCATATATAACATCCATCTCGCTTGTCTTCGGTTTAATTGTTGGGGTTCCTTCCATCGGGTAAGGTTCTCGTGATCCGACCAAATTAGTAGTGGCTCAGGTGATCCTTCGACATAATGTCTCCATTCTTTCAATGCTCTGATGATTGATAAGAATTCCTGATCCGAAACATGATAGTTCCTTTCGGCTGGATTGAGAGCTTTTGAATAATAAGCAACTGGATGCTTATCTCCATTCGAGTCTCTTTGTAGTAAGACTGCTCCAGTGGCAAATGCGGAGGCATCACATTCTATTTCAAATGGTTTGGTTTGATCTACCATTTGTAGTACTGGTCGTTTTAGGAATTGTTGTTTTAGGGTTTCAAATGCTTTCTGTGCATTTGGATTCCATTCGAATTTCTTCGTTTTCCTCATAAGAGAGTTTAACGGTTGGGCGATTGTTGCATAGTTGTGAATGAACTTTCTATAGAAGTTGCAGAATCCAATGAATTGTCGAACATTCTTGACCGTTTGTAGTACAGGCCAGTCTTCGATTCCTTTTAGTTTAATTGGATCCATTTCGATAGAATCTGGAGTGATAATAACTCCAAGGTATTCTAGTCGTTGCGTTTCAAATTCGCATTTCTCTGTCTTGAGGTAGAGATGATTCTTCTCTAGTATTTGTAGAACTTGCTTGGTAAGTTCATCAAGTTGTTTTTGTGTTTTTGTATGGATTAAGATATCGTCCATATAGATAATGACTCCTCCATTATCAATTAATTCTTTGAAAATGTGGTCCATCATTGATTGAAATGTGGCTGGCGAGTTTGTCATTCCAAAGAACATGACTGTAGGCTCATATAATCCATTAGGTGTTCTGAATGCAGCTTTCCATTCATCTCCTTCATGAATTCTGACGTTGTTATAGCCTAGTCTGACATCTAGCTTTGTAAACCATTTCGAATCCTTTAGTTTATCCATGATTCGAGCAATGTTGGGAATAGGGTGAGCATTCTTAATCGTGTTTTGATTAAGATAGCGATAATCTTGACAAGGGCGTAGATCTCCTCCTTTCTTTCCTACAAAGAAGAAAGATGATGCCATGGGTGATTTAGATTGTCGTATGTATCCCTTTCGTAGGTTTTCAGCTATGAACTTGTCTAGTTCTTTTCGTTCTATAGGCGTCAGATTGTAAACTGGCATTCTCTTGGGTTTGAAGTCAGTTTGAACTTCAATTTTGTGATCCCAAGGGCGTCTTGGTGGTAGTTTCTCTGATTCTACTTTGTTGAATACTTTAAGAAACTTGTGAAATCTTTTCGGAACTGCTTTAAGGATCAGATTCCATTTTCTTCTTTTCAGCTTTGTTGAATAGTTGTTGCGAAGTATTGCTTTTGGAATTGATTTCTATAAAGATGTTGTTGATATAGTTGACTGATGGTCCTCTAGAAAGCTTTAGAGTTGAGTCGTCATTTTCATCTCTCCACTTTAGAGTTTGTGCTGTCCAATCTATTGCTGGATTGAATTTTCTTAGCCATGATATACCTAAGAATAATTGGTGGCTTCCAAGCGAAACTATGTTTGCTTGAATCATCATCTTCTTGTTGTTGATTTCGATGTTGAGTAGAACATAATGTGTGCATATTCCTGATGCGTTTCTTGATCCATCAGCATTTAAAGTGTGTTTGATTCGTTTTAGCGGAAATTTTGGAAGGTAATACTTTTCCACTAGCTTGTGGTCAATAAATTCACCTGCTGCTCCTGAATCTATTAGTGCGGTTAGTTTAATAGGGTTATCGTCTTCGATGTGAATTTTAATTGGTGCTATCATAGTTGTTCCTTTAGGTGACTGAAGATCTATCATTTGGACTGGATCTTCAGAAGTACTCAAAAATTTCCGTCTTTTGAGAATTCGTCGAAGTCATCTTCTTCTTCTTCAATGTTGTAGACCATAGCATTTGGATCTATGGGTTCCTTCTTTTTCCAAGTCTTTTGCTTCTTAGGTTTTCCGTTTCCTTGTTTCTTCTTCCTGTATTTTCGGTCCAGGCTTGTTTTTTCCTCCTTGTTTAATGTATAGCTTCCTTGCTCGACAGTCTCTAAACCAGTGTCCTTTCTTGTGACAAAAGAAGCATTCTCCTCTTTTAAGAGCTGCTCGTTGGTCATCTGTGAGGATATTGTTAATAAATTCCTGGACTGCCTGTTTGGGTGTTTTTCGTTGTCTGATGAAGTTAACTTCTTCTTCATCTTCGTCTTCGGAATCAGATTCGTCTGATTCTGATTCTGATTCTTCGGAATCATCATCTTGTCCGAGTTGATTGAGTTGGTAGTAGATTCGGTCAACATCCATGTCCCACTCGTTTCTTGCGGGTTTATGTTGGACTGGTTCACTGTAGATGTTAGTATATCTTGGGATACTCTTTTGGTTATTCCTTTGAGATCGGTGTTTATTTTTCTTGTGTTGTTTGTGTGATCTGAAGGATTGGCCAAAATTACCTGCTGCTTTTCGTTGTTCCAGAACGATTCTGTAGGCATTTCTGGCGGCGTCTTTCCACTCTTGTAGTGTTTTTGGAGTGAATCTAATTGCTTCAATTCGGATGTCTTTGTCGAGTCCTTCTGCGAAGTATGCTCTGAGTGCAGTGCTATCTGGTAATCCTGCTTGTGAGGATAAGACTGAGAATCCACTGATATAGTGTTCAATGTATTCGTTATTTTGTCTATAGCATCGTAGTTGTTGTTCTGCTTCATATCCTTGTTGGGCTGGTGCAAACGCCTGTTCAAGAGAATTCTTGAAGTCTGTCCAGCTTGGATAAATTGGGTGCGTGGCGAGGAAATCTGATTTCCAATTGGATGCGGCTCCTTCAAGTAATCCAAGGGTATAGTTGATTTTGGAATTTTCGGTTGTAATTCCATAACTGTTGAAATAGAGTTCGAGGGATACCATCCATGGTCTATATTGTCTAGGATCTCCATAATACCTGTTTGGTTTCGGGTATTTGATGTTGGGAATTTGTGGTGGTTGTGCCATAGCTCCTGCTTGACTTCCTCTTGGGGTTCCTGGTGGGGATTGTGGTGGGGTAGGCGTTCTTGGAGGCGTCGGTTGAGGGCTTTGTGGAGGGCTTGAGTGTGAATTTCCTGTCGGACTTCTGTCACTTTTCGTTTCCTCCTTTGGACTTTTTGTGTCTTGTTTACTAGGTCCTGGATTTCCGTTTCCAGAATCTGGATTTCCTTCTCCAACTGTTGTTTCTGGCCAGTCAAAAACTGGTTGCGAAGGTTCTTGATCTTTTCCTTTTTCTTGATGATCTGATTTTGCAGATTGTGTAGCAGATCGGAGGTTTCTGATTGCTTCTGCTGTGAGTCTGTTTGTTCTATCACTTTCGTCTTGACTGCTTGTTCTGATTGGTGGGAGATTTGCTCTAGATCTTTCTGCGATAAATTTCTGTGTTTGGTGTTCAAGATATTCAGCTGCAACTCGTTGTTGCTCGTTATCTTCGAAGTAGTAGCTTCTTCCTGCTTTGGTATCGGTATAGTACCACTTCTTGTCTTGTCTTTCTTGGTAGCGGTTCGCTTGAATAGGTTGCTAAAGAATGTCTCCGTTTTGGTAGTGTTCGTTCAATACCAGACCAAATTTCTGGTATTGCTTTGAATGGTAAATTTTGTTGTGTACAAAACTCACAAGTACAATTCTGTAAATCCGTGGTTAGTGTTCCTTCAATTGGACTCACTTTACCTAGTCTTTCAAGACTCTTCAAGTACAGACCCTTGGTGGTCAAGTTTTAAAGTCTTTACTGACTTCGAGTACAGACCCTCTATTGGTCGAGTGTTTAAAGTCTTCACTGACTTCGAGTACAGACCCTCTATTGGTCGAGTTTTTAAAGTCTTCACTGACTTCGATTGTTATAGGCAATCGTGTAACTAGTCCACCAGTTACCAGTGTCGGTTGATCCTTTTCCGTTGACAAACAACTAGTAGTTTTAAGACAGTCTAGTGTTTATCCACGGTAACCCAAGTTCAACTTTATTATGTGCACTCGATGGGTATCTCGGCGAGCGAATTACTCTGTCCTGATCACGGAAGAGGAACGTTTCTACTTAATGTTACAGTGACCCCGGCCCGGTCCTAAGCTGGGGCGTTACGTCGATAGAAATACTCAGAGTTCTAAAGCGTAACAAAGGAGACCTCCTCGATGAATCGAGAAGAGTAACTCAAATGCGCCGTTTATAGTACTAAGAGCTTGAGAGCGGTTTATAGAGCTTAGCAATTAAGTCTAACGGTTCAAGCGTTATAGTAAAGTAAGACTTTGTATTCAAGTCTCCACCTAACCAAGTAGAAACGTTGTTTCTACATGGTTGAGTTGAGCGACTTATATGTTTTACAAGTACTCTATATATAACTACGATCAAACTTCTTAAGGTACCGAGGCTTGACTCGGGAACGGCTCGGGAATTAAAAAGAAGTTTTCGTCATACTAAAATAGAAAGAAGAACTTCTTCGGAACAAGTGAACGTTAACTATAGAAAGTTAATCATAGAGTAATTCCGGATCATTAAAGCGGATCAATAGAGTATGCAAAACAATCACAATCAAGATAGCGAAATATAAGTATACTAGGAGGTAAACATAATTGTAATTACAGATGTAGTAATTACTATGGGAAATATAACCGTAAATGTCACGGTTCATAACAAGAAGCTGATTTTACTCTCTTTTGTGATGCATGCGAGTATGGTCTAGCCTATTAGTATCCATATCTCAACCTTGGGTTTTGGGGTTATGCACCAAACAACACTTCCAATAATATCTACTTCAGAGAAGGCTTAGCAGTCATCTCTGCCCTTTGTGATGTCAGTCAACGTCGACCTCACTCATCTGTTGTTATCTATACTGACAATCAATCCACCTTCAACATCTTCTCTTCATTACATGCTGACCCTTCACATAACTCTCTTCTCCTTTTTGCTGCAGACCTACAAATCAAGTACTCTTTATCTTTGCAGGTACTCTGGACTCTGGGTTGAATCAATCACGTGGCTGATGCATTGTTACATCACAAGTTTGAACTCACTGTTGCACTAGCACCACAAATACAACCCTTTTCTTTCAACCCTCCACAAGATGCCATCTCGCATCCCTGCCTCCAAACATAAACCAATAACATCCAATGCTCTCAACGACCTTCTCCAATCAACTCTCTGTAGTGTCTGGGATATGTCTACACAGAAAACCTATGCTGCCCATTTCAAGTCTTATTTGTCTTTCATTCATGCCCATAATCTTGATGTTGAACCAAATGAACACATGCTAGCTTTGTATGTAGTCTATATGTGCCAGTATATTAAACTGTCTTCTGTTGAAACTTATCATACCAGCATCTGTCATAATCTCATTTCTTCATATCCTGATGTACATTGCTGGCATACTTCAACTTTGGTTCAACAAGCACTGTGAGGTAGCAAGCGACTTCATGGCACACCCATTCACAGGAAAAGGGCTCTGATGTTGCACAAAGTTGTATCCATTGCATCCAACTACCAAATGCACTATCATTATGATGATTTCCTTTACCTATCCATGGTTCTTACTGGCTTTTTTGCCTTACTTCGACTGGGTGAAATAGCCTATCCTAATGATCGTCACCTTGACAATCTGAGAAAAATGGTGGAACGCTCCTCACTTTTCCTTTCAAGTGACGCACTCCACTTTCTCCTACCTTATCATAAAGCTGACCACTTTTTTGAAGGAAACACTGTCCTAATTCACTCTAACCCAACTGTCGCTGACCCTGTCAGAACTCTGACAGAGTATACATGCTTACGTGACTTTCACTTCCTGACCCACCGTGATCTCTGGATACGTTCTGACAGCTCTCCACCCTGCCAGAATTGGTTTCTGCAAAGGTTACATGATGTTGCCTGCAAGGGGGTGCTACAACACTAGCTGAGCATGGAGCAGAACTTCATATCATTCAAGCTATGGGATGATGGTCTTCTAATACCTTTCGCAGTTACATACATTTACACCCAACCTTACTTCACATGGCTATTTGCACCCACCATTAACCTTTGTTGCTCCATCAATATCTCCATCATCAATGCTCTACCCAGTTAATATGGAGTAATCTGTACGCAGCATAGGACCTGAATTAATAAAACGTCGGATGGCTGAATTAGTCTGAGGGAGAGCCTCGCTGCCCTCGGGATGAACCGGCTATCCTCTTTTGCGAATGACAGTGTCATTGGGTCCCTAATAATACCATACACATGCCATAGCTTTCCCAACCCTCAACCATATGGGCTAACTGAGTCACAATCACCATAAGTATATTCTCACCCAACCTCATGAAACCTCACAGAGATCAAACTGATCAATCCATCAATTGATCTGCATCTCACTTTAATCCAAGATTCCAAAAACTCCAAAATTTTTGGAAACGTTGCCCTGGGTGTTGGCCGCCTCAAGTAAAATCAGAAGAAATCTCTGACTCATCAAAAAAAAAAAAAAACAATGTAAAAGTCAAGTTCAATTCTGTCATGCACCAAAAAAAAAGGGGGTTTTTTTTTTTTTTTTTTAGCTAAACACCCCCTCGAGTTCCCACCAGCGATTAATATAAGTATACATTAGTATACAAGAACAGGCTGTGGGGGGTATCCAAGCATCGGCGTGATGATGATGTATGTGGAGGATATGGATACGGGATACCAAATATTACATAATCTTTTCAGGATACGGATACGACTTGTGTGCACATACATGTAAGACTGTAAGGCCACTAACCAACCACCACTGTCCAACTCATTCTGCTGGGCCTTCCATTCAACTTGCACCTGATACAAAGAAATATGAACCTGAAAGAAGAAGAAGACCTATTCCGCCAGTTCTACTGGTCAGAAGAATTTCTCAACTCGGACTTGAGACTCGGTGATGACATGGTCACTCAGTAAGTATCTATCACATCAAATGCTATACTATGTAGTGCTAATGAGCCCATTACCTGACTGACAGCCCGGGAAATGAAATTTTGGCTCCACCTTCCATTGCTTCTCTACTGCAGTCTGAGTCCCAGCATGCTCAGCATAGTCTATTCCTGACACAAACTGATGATCATTCAAACTCCATTGGTAAGTTGTTTTATATTTTCTCGACTCGACTCATCAATCACTTTGTTAATCCGTCATTTCTGCAGCACCTCTGAGCACAATTGTTGAGTTGGCTCCCAAGCATCAACCAGGGCACCTGAAAGGAAGCAAGAACAAGGCAGCAGCAACAGTGCCTAAGACTCGATGGCCTGTTGGCTGTTCCGCTGGTTCAGGACCGAAGCAGCAGGAGCGTGCTCGATTAGCCGCTAATGGTCTGCTGCCTGATGCCATTGCTATGCGAGGACTTGGGAAGCTTAGCAACATCAAAAATGGACAAGACGGTGATGTTACCAAGGAACGAGGTCATTCTGTATGTGTCTTACTTTACTTAACATTATGATTGGTTGGTTTCTCACTAGCACTTTCTATAAATCTCAGTAGGTTGTACCCGAGATACTACCAGAACAACTTCAACTGCAGAATCAGAGTTTTGGGGTCATACCAGAGCCGAGTCGCATATTACCCCTTATTCCATCACTTTCACCAGGGCTTTCAGCCTCGTCTTCTCTGCTGCAGCCAATGAGTGCTTTGAATAATCAAATTCTACCACAATATGATCCTGAGCAGCCTATCGCATTGGAGGCTTTGAGAGTGGATGGAGAAGTGGATGAGTACGTGCAACTTATGGAAGATGGTATAGGAAGGGAGGCCGAGGATGAAGTCGAGAATGCTGAGGAGGTGGATGGGTTGGATGGCTCTAAGCCATACCGATCACCATTACCACTATGGCTCCAGCAAGCTTTTGAAGCACGCTTAGCTGAATCAGACAATTGGGGTAAAGATGGCCTCCCACCACTTTATCGCAACCATAAAATGTTTTGGTTTCCACAACGTTCTACATTTTTTTTGTTAAATGAAACTTATCCTACTCCGCAATCACTATACAATCCCCGGTTTTTCCTTTGGGACCCCCAAGCTTTAGCTTTACATTCAGTCACTTGTCCAACATGTAGATGAGTGTTGGTTTGCCATGCCTCGCTCAAGCATCCATGGAGATGTATTGACCAGAACTCATCATTCTGGATCATTGGCTACTGCTATAGGTGCACATTCTGCTGAAATCCATTATCCAACAATCCAACCATAACATTCTGCAGCTGGGACAAGCATCTCCTTGATAGATTACCTGCAGCTCTTGCTGAAGAATTTCCTGCTTACTTGACTCACCGAAGTGGTATCTCGAAATCCATATTCAATGTCCTCCGATCTTGCTTACAGAGTGGAATGGGCACTAAACAATTTTCGAACACCTTGCGAATATCCCATCTTCTTTCTTATGATACTCTTAGACTCCAGTATCTATCAGCAATTCTTGAACGTAAATCAATAAGCAAGTTCCTGAATCATTCTTTTCAAAATTTCCCTCCATTTGATGATACGTCAAAAACTGGCTATTCTGGCTTCATCCTGAGTTCTCAATGGTTACGAGACTTATATGATACATTCATTGAGTCTCATTGTACTGAAATCAATCAGCATATGTCAATGTTGACAGCAAACATATGCGCGATTGACCATAGTCATAAAGTAAGTGTCAAAAAAGGTTTCTAGCATAACTCACAGTCACTAATTAATGTTTGTGATAGTTTCTGAAGCATATCACATGAGTCAATGGTGTACCCATCTTTACAGGCTTACTTACAGTTACAAATGAAGTTGGTGAAATCTGGGTTTTCAATCTCGTTGCTAGCAAAGCCCATGATGCCTTTCGTTCTTCCCTGGAAGAAGTATGGAAATCACTTACACTTTATGGACACCCCCAGCCATCACTCTTCTATACCGACAACATGGTTGACAGGAGTTTTCTTGAAAGTATCTTTCCATCCCTGTGTCAGGACGTCATACCTGTCAAAAAATATTCGCACCTCAGTACATTTGAAATTCCGTCTGATATTAAAATTGATATCAGAAAAACGCCTTCAGCTATCGATGATGCCATGAGGCAAATTCTTGATGCTCTTGTTGATGAAGATTCAAAAGTTGTTGTGGGATTTGACACTGAGTGGAACACGACAGGAACGGTCACAGGTGGAGTCATGTCATGTGGAAATACGGCAATAATTCAGATTGCACATGAGAAAGTAGTCTATATTCTACAGGTGAGTGGCACGAAATTTGATTGAACAATAGTCCTAAATGTATATGCAGATTGAAAGGCTAATCATATCGAAAAAGCTTCCACGTCATTTACTCTTGTTCTTAACAAATTCTAACATAATCAAAGTTGGCTGGATGGTCAACTCAGACCTTCGGTCTCTTCAAAATGCTTCTGGTGTACAACAAGCTTTTGTTGGAGGCTTAGACTTGGCTGGTTTTGCTCGGAATCGCTCCATTATCTCTGATGCTAGATGTAGCTTATCTGACATCTGCGCTCGGGTACTCAATATGCGACTTGACAAAAATGTGTCTGAACAGCTCAGTAATCAATGGGAAAATGAAAAACTGACATCCGAACAAATTTCTTATGCAGCTCACGATGCTTACATTTCACTCATTCTCTATCATGAATTATCCAAGATTCCAGTACCTTCTCCCCTTCCTGCTCAACCCAATGCTGGCCTACCAATACAAATCTATCAGGATGATAGTACCCACTTAATCGCATATGGATGGACAGTTGACTACACACTGAGTAACAGTTTTCACAGCATCACTCTCAACAAACACTGGGTAGTTGTTGAGATTACCATGGTACTTAATTCCCGGGGCCAAGCTTAGCATCCACAAATCAAGTGAACTTCGAGCTTTTGGACCAGCATCATTCAAAATTGTTGTTCGGCGTTCTCAAGTCAAAGTTGTTTCTTCAATCCCATTTTCAGAAACAACTCCTGTGATTACCAATACTTCCATCAGATCACCATCAACAATCACATCCATACAAACACCTGTAGCCTTCGACACAATCAACGAAGCTGATAATGTGGCAAACCTCGCTCCAAGCTCAGACCAAATTCCATTAACAGAATTAATGCATGATACACAGGTGGAAGAGCTTCAAGATACATCTCAGTCTAACCAAAGCTGCTATGAAATTGATTCATTGAGTCGCAAGGAGGGTGAAGATATTTTTGGTACATTATCAAGTGTATGGCCATCAGTAATCCGGAGCCGAGTTTTAAAAGACCCATTCCATGTGTTCAAGATGTTCTACATCTCACGTGCACATGGTCTCCACTTTGACTTCATGAATGCACTGCGTGATGCTATTTTTATTTCTAATGTAGAAGATAGAAGACGTATCGAGGCTTGGGGAGCTACTTTATCTCCCCAAATCACATTTGATGATTTGAAGAAACAGTGTCCGGACACATTGTGGAAGCACTGCTGTCGTATCATACCACCTCCGGAGTTACTCTATTCCCTTGTCAAGCAAGTATTTGATGCATATGGCCCACTTCGTGATGCACAAACAGGATGACCACTTTTTGATTCAAATAATTGAAAAGTTGCCAAAAACATCCTTGAACTCATTCGGCTTGGGCAGCTTTCAGACCCACCCAGTATCTCACTTTATACTCACATAGGGCACAATTCCAGCTTCGGGGGCCTTCCTGTCTATCGCTGCTCTCGTGGAACAAATCAAACTGAGGGAGGTGTTCACATGCACCTTCGACCTCGTCTTCCAACCTCAGGGGCAGGAGTTCCACATGTTAATGCTTCTTTAATGGACTTCTCACTTCGGCACAATCTTTTGGTAAGTGGTTTACCTTCACGTGCATGATTAAAACATGATATGATTTTACTCCAGGTTGGTACATTCAATCGGATAGGTCAGCGTTATCAGGGCCATTTTGACATCTGGATCACAAACAAGATTCAAGAGCTATCGATTGCCCTCGAAGACATCTTTGTGAATAGCGATGAAGCGTCGCAACTTACCTCATGGGTCAATGGAAACTTGTACCAGCCATCAGAAGAGGTCACTGGAGTTGTCCCAGTTCTGGAACCTATTCACAAACTCTCAGGAATGGCACCTTTTGAGCTGCTACTCAATGATCCCAGGCAATGACACCATTTTCTTAGCAAACTACAAGGTACATGAAAACCTGTGCTTCCGATTCACACTACCAATGAAAAGGAATTATTTCGCAAACTTTGTCAAGAAAACCCCACATTCAATTTGCCAACCTCAGATAGTCCCAATTGGAAACAGGCAGTGGTAGTTTGGAATGGACAGGCAGATGAATCTACGAGTGTAGGAATAACATACAAGGTGTGTAACCCCTTCACTGCAAAAGCGAAAATTTTCGATTCAATACATCTCAAGCTTCTGGAACATCTCGCTCTCTATTTTTTGAGTTGGAAAACACGCGTGAATGTCAAAGAAACACTTTCTTTGACATTGTCTGAAAGGGCCCCGGTAACAAAGGCCATCCGAGATCCCAATCGATTTCTCGTGGCACCCTCTACCGAAGCACAAACTCCTCAACCAATTTCTGTCACCCAGGGCTTCATATCTGTCAATATGACCAAAAATTCTCAGCAGGGACGCGCACCTGAAGCATCGGGAACATCAATAGGCACGCAGATTGCCAAGAAAAGGGTCAACGATCAGTTAGAAAATATGCGATCAGTGAAGAAATTGAAGGTCCGGCACTGCGGAAAGTGTAGAGAGGCCACATGCAATGGCAAGATGAATGTTCAGCGATGCCTCAATCGCTGCCAGGATTGTCAGAAACACGATTGTCCTGGCAGGAATACAAAGAAGCGGAATGTTCCTTGCCATCGCAGGGACGAGTAGTCAGTTCAATGTTGACACACTTTGATTAGTAATGATTGATTTAGAGCTACCAATATGCTACCAATATGATCCTACTAATTATTATCTCCGTCGTTTTTTTTTTTTTTTTTTTTTTTGTTTAAATCAAAATTTATAAGGCGGTGCCCATACGCAGACCGCTGCTTCATGGGGTCGAAGACCCCGTTCCGCTTAAATAAGTACAAAGCCCCAAGCAACAAAAGAAAGAGAAGAAATAAGAGACAAAAAAGTTCCGTTCGTATACAAGTATGTTACTACTGAGAGATAAAATAGAGACCAGTGAATGTAAAGAAATTCATCCTTCCAACCTCTTTCCGTTTCATGATAGAAGATGGGTCCAGTGATAGGACGCATACCTTTTCTTTTTCTCACATCATTATTGATTTCTCGCGAATGATAAACTTTCTCCCTGTATTTTGCCCAATCTCGGTTTTTTAAGCGCGGTTCCATTAATGGATCAAACGAAAACGCTTGAGGATTATCGCATAAGAAGTATATCAGACCTTCGACTGTCTCGATACCCCCTTCGAAATGATTTGAGCGCCGTACATACCACGGACACTCATTTAGAATGTGATCCCTCGTCTGAGGCGCGTTCCTACACCTGTGACAGCCCGAAGGCTCCACTTTCTTCAAGAACCGTTGCCGGTACTCGTCGATTGGGGCGTGTTTGGTGGCGGCGTGCACAAAGTGTGCACACAACTTGGGATCATCTGCGATGGTGACTCCGCCATATGAGCGAAGCCACGGGCCGAGATTGAGATGGCTTGGAAGCAAAGCGACTCTTGTTTCCTTGTCTGTGGATGTGTACAGGGTTAAAAGTTATTACCACTGTAGCATTCTTTGTCGCTCGGCTCCATGAAACCGATTCTCCAATAGTCGACTGCGTCATGTGTAATGAGTTGACGCCGTCTTCAAATGTAAGGGACTCAGGGAATGTGACTGGTCGGTGATTGACCGCTTCCCTAGCGTCTGTGAATGGCGCTTTGAAATTGCATAATATGCAAAAGTCCGCATATTCGTGATCGCATCGATTGAATGCCTGGCTTCGGAACCCTATAACTTCTATGTCAAGGTCCGGGAAAGCATCGAAGATGTCCTCAAATGCCGTGGCAACAGCAATAGAAAGGCTGTTGCCGACAGGCTTGTTGGAGAGCTCGGCATGTGAACGGATTGTGCCGGGAGAAGTCGTGTAGAGACAGATCTTGTTGATGGATCTGTCTTTTTTTTGAGCTTGTAAGCTTTGATGAGCGCCAATAAGGCCCCATGCTCGCGTTTGTAGATGTCACCCGCCTTCCGGCAGGCATCACCCGATGTGAGATTGGTTTTCCACTCGCAAGATATAATACCCCGATTGTGAATGTTTTGACCAAGGATAGGATCCGGAATCTCTTCCGGTATATTCCACCCTGTTATGAGATGTATTGTGTCTCCATCCCCCATGGAGATCTGACCCTCAATTGTTTCATGATAGTCCTTGACAACCTTCTTGTTGCCTTTAGGAACTGACACGTACTTGATGCGATCCTGATATCTGTCAACCATGCGGTGACCAGGCTTCGCGCTAATGTGCAAAGGATGAAATGTTTCCTTTACTTGCTCCAAGTTTTTGACATTGACCGTAGACGTGAGCTTTGGTCTGTTCATCCTCTGTTGGCTGTACTCGACACTATTTCTGTGGAGCTGCGAGCCTTTGGCATTTTTCCGATCAAGCAGGCGAAGGATCGGATGATTATAATGAAGTGTTGAGATCCTGGCTACAGATCGATCAAACAACTTCTTTAGGATGAAATGCATGGGCATGAGTCCTGCTAGAGCGAGGACTCCACCCGTTGGTGATGTCTTGAAGGCTCCTGTAATCCAGAGCGCTCCTAGTCTGTGCGTTTTGTTTAGCAGTAAGATGTTCCTGCGAAAACCTGGAAGTCCTGGGCGGTACCAACAGCGTAGACCATAAGTCGCTACCGGTTGAACACACGATACATATAAAGTGCGTTTCTGCTTGGGCGTAAGCCCACGCGCCGAGTTTCCAAGGATTCTCATGCACTTGACAGTGGAGAGAGACTTGGTTGCATAGTGTTTGACGTGTTCGTAGAACATTAGATTGCGATCATAGAAGATGCCGAGGTATCTCCATACTTTCTTGGGGATGAGGGGGGTGGCTCCTGTGTGTGGAGCGAATCCGAGGTCGATTTTGGGGTTAGGCTTCTTGCCTTGCTCGCAAAGTTGAATAACTCTGTCTTGGTATGCTCCATGGTTAACCCAAACTCTGTAAAGAGGTCAGTCACGAAGCGGTACGATTCTTTTAGACTATTATGAGTCCTTTTGTAACTAGTGTCTGTAGCGATAAGAACACCATCATCTACAAATGAGAGAAAAGAAGAGATAGGAGAGTACAGAGCAAGCTGTCGATCTTCACTATGTACCCATTTGTCCAAGATATGAAACAAAGGAGCTATATACAGAGCAGATAAAATGGGAGAAAGTGCACTACCCTGTCCTATGCCAACATCACAAGGGAAATAGTCCGATTTGTCGTTGTTGATTTTATATTGTGTTTTTCGATTCACTAGATAGTCAGAAAAGAAGGAAACTAATTTAGAGTTGAAACCAAAATGTTCGAGAACTTTTACAAGTACACTATGATTCAATGAGGGAAAAAATTGTGCGATGTCAAAAGCCAACACCGACGTCTCTTGTTTACGACTCCACCCAGCTCTAACATGGTGAGCTAGCGCAGCAGCCGCATCTTCTGTAGACCTCTGACAGATCCCCCGTTTGACACGAGTGGACGACTTCCTGTTCGAGGCTCTCAAATTGCAAACGGTTGGCAATCATCTTCTCAATGAGTTTGCCAAGGGTGTTAAGAAGGGCAATGGGCCGGAATGATTTGGCCTTGTCATAAGACGGTTTGCTCGGCTTCGGGATGACAACCGAAGTCGAGTTTTTGAAATGTTGTGGCCAATGTTCTTGTTCTATGCTGGCATTGGCGATAGTGACGAAGAGCTTGATGCTTTTTGGGGAACTCTTCGTGATGTGTTTGAGAACAAACCACGATATGTGATCAGGTCCCGGTGCAGTGTTCTTTGCGCATTTGGCTAACGCCTGGCAAAGTTCTTGTCGGGAAAATGGAGTCCATTCTCTCTCATCTCTCTTTTCGACTTCCTGAAGCATGCGCTCCAAGTTTGTTGGTCGATTGTTGGCTGAGTTGTATGCATTGTGTAGTGTGTTGAATAGATGTTCTTTATCTACACATGCTTTTCCTTGGTCATCCAGTAACGATTCTGTCACCGGCATTTTTCTCTCCCTTGCCCAAGGCATGAGATCCCACGGTCTCCCTTTGAGGGATGCAATGTCGTGGATTTTCTTTTCGAAGCAATCCTTCTTCGCTTGTTTGATAACGCGTCGAAAGTCACTCCATCGTTCCATGTCTTTTCTACCCTTCAGATCAAGGTTGTACGCAGGTTGTTGAATGCTCGAGAGCATTCCTTATTCCACCAACTCTTTCCTTTGCCACTCACTTTGACTTCCTCTGTCCAATGTGACCACGCTTCTTCAAATATTCGAGACACCTCTTCCACTACACGTTTCAGTTCGTCTCTCGAATTTATGCTTTCACATCTCTCAGCTAGGCTTTCCAGGCGTTCGCTGATCTCCTTCTCATACTCCTCCTCGTTCTCCGGGTCGAGTTTGGTTACATAATATACTACATCGTCTTTTGAAAAGGGAATGGTAATTTGAATAGGGAAGTGGTCCGACGACAAGCGATCTGCATCGTTTTCACATACATGTAATTTAAATAAATCCGAAAGTGAAACATTTTCAGAAGTGAAGACTAGATCGATAATACTGGCTGGGATAGCTGTCCATATCATCGTTTCCAAGGCTGGGTGGGGGTGGAGTATTACTACGCTTGGTGTGGGAGGCGTGTGGGTTTTCCCGGGTTGTCCGGTATGGAGTATTCCAGGCCCATATCACTCATAAGCCCTTGAGGCGATCTCCCCATATAGTAGGATCGAGATGTACAGCATTCTCGTTCCATGTTTGATTATGTATATTAAAATCCCCGCGCATATATCTATTAAGGGATTCGTTCGCCCAGTCCTTCAAGCGCATCAATGGCATCATGTGTTCTGCCATCATTGTACACGTTCATGATGTCCACCGGTTTTAGGTGGGCACCCTGTTTGATATAGAGCGTAACAATTGATATGTCACGATGCTTGATAATGTCAGTGTGCATTTTTGGGTTAAATATTCTGAGGCACTTGTTAGTGTATGTGAGCACCCATGGGCGTTCATCAATTGGTTCACACACATTCTTCGTGGCATTGAATGCCGAAGTATGCGGAATCCATGATTCGCTTAGAGGTGGGCCGTAAGCCGTATCCCCTTCCTTGTCTCGAGTGGAAGGCTGCTTGCGCACTCCTTTCCAACCCGGTTCTTGAAACAGAATAATATCATAGTCATTAACATACTTCCCCAATGTCGTATTAGTGGTTTCCCAACTACGCCCGACATTGAAGCTTAAAATACGGAGAGATTTAAAAGAAAATTGTCCTTTGGTCGTACAATTCATTGAGAATCGTTGATTTCGTGAATTTCAGACTCTGGCATTGCCAAAGCCTGTGTGATGTTTGCCTTGCGGCGGGCCTTCTTTTCGGCCTCTGCTTCTCTGTCAGCAGCAGCACGGCGATCATGCCATGTGCGATCATTCTGGTGCCTCTTATAGACACATTTGGATGAATCAGCCATGTGTTCACCCTTGCAGTTCAGGCATTTGAGCTTGTGCTCGCATGCAACATATTTAGCATTCTGCTTCTTGCGGATTTCTCCGCAGCAGGTGCTGAACCCTTCGTGGTTTTCGGTCATGTGACCTTGTCCACATCTCGCACATCGCTGGTGGTTGATGCGACACCTACTGGTGCCGTGACTCCATGCCCAACATTTCTGGCATTGAGGGACAAATTCCCTCTGCCTCGCATACTCCACTCTGATAAACTTCCCACCAATGTGGTAAGCTTTGTTCACAACTTCCTTGGTGCGGATTCCATTCTTAGAATCCCACACATCCACAAATACGACTGCGATGTCATTGGATCCTTTGGATTTGACAACCGACGGCCGCTTGACACATTCCAAACCACGGAACTGGTCAACTCCTTCCATCATTTCCATCACTTGGTCACCAGTGAGGATGTCCTCAGGGCGCCGGTTATACTTGTTTGTATAGTAATTGAAGCCCTTCATTATAAGATGGGCAACAGATTGGGGTGCGAACGGGTCTTCCCCTTCAGGGACGTTCTTTTTGAGCGCTTTAAAGAGGCACTCTTTTACCCGATCGAATTCCGGTTGTGTCGGAACTCGATTTAAGTTGAAATGAACGACATTTTTGAGGAGTCGTCCAGTTTGTACACGGATCTGGGATCTCGCATACGTGAGATGAACGTTCATTTCGTTCACCACTTTACCCATATCACTGAACATCTCCGGTTGGATGATGTCAGAAAATCTAAATTGAGCGGCTTTTCGGTTCAAGCCACCCGAGATACCTTGTTTGGCTTTTTCAGCCATCACCGCCTTTCGCCCTTTAGGCTGCGGTTTTTGGGCGTCTTGGTTTTGGATGGTCGCCCATTCTTTAGCTTCCTGGAGAGTCATCTCCGGGAAGAGTTGTTTCATGTTGAAAACGGCTTGAATACCGTCAGGTGTGAGTTTAGAGGACGAGGTCTGTGAGACACTCGGTCCTGCATTGGCAGTTTGGGCATATGAAACCCGAGGAGAAGAATTCTTTCCCTTACCTTTGTTGGGATGGGAATGGAAAGGGATGGGTGGGGGCGGACGCTTGTCCTGTTTTGCTGTAATAGGTGCCGCCCCTTTACCACCCTGGGGTTGGGCACCTTTACCATTCATAGATGGGTTATGCGGGGCGTTACTTCCGCTAGCGTCTAGTGTCACACCAGCAGCCGTTACTGCATTGGTGGTTGGGGCGTTACTCCCAATAGCGTCTCTTCCCATATCTTGCCGGCAGGAACTGGACTCGGGAAAGCGGGGCGTTACTCCCGTTAGCGTCTTGTTATTATGGCCAGAGGACACAGTGTCTCTCTGTCCCTTTGCATTGGCCTGTGTGGCCCGACACGGAACCGAGGCCTGAGGAGCTCTCGGGGCTGGTTTGGGTAAAGGTTTTGGTACTTTACTTACCTTAATGGGAGAGGCGATCTTCAGACCTTCCCCCCGTGTCGTCGCCTTGCTCTTGTCTTTGTTGGTGTCCGGCTCGGTTCGGACATCCACTTCCATCGCATTTTGATTCACTTTCTTCTTCGGCATGACCTTATTTCTTACCATGGTCATGGTTGATTGTCCTTCAACTGGGATTGTCGCCCAGTCCGATAACATGAATTTACCTATAAAGTTTTTGCCAAATTTGGCAATAACTTCCGGGTTAGTAAGCATATGAGGGGAACACTTACCGTATATGTTCCCCAGCTCATTGAACAATTGACGTACTTCATCTTCTTGTTCATTCGTGATCTCCCACTGCTCATCTACCAGCGCCGGGGAGCTCTCTCTCATCTCTTCATCAACAAGGCTGCCTATAGCGTCTTTGCCTCGTTCGATGTGTTCTTCGAATTGAGTCATCGTGATTGGCTCTTCTACTTGGAATGGGTCAGCGTTGATCGCTGCCATGTGTTCCTTTGCTTTTAAGGTGAATAATTCCAATTCCGTCATTGGCATGACGTGTGGCATGGTCGGGGTCTTGTCCAGATCTGGGAGGCTGGACTTAACGTTAGGAGGGGTGCATGTACCACGTGTGGCCAGCGTGGAGTTTGGCTGCGGCTGTGTGGCCGTTCCGTCATCGTTTTCGTCGTCGCTAACGTCACCTTCGTCGTCACTAGCGGGGTCGAGGGATAGAGAGGGGAACCCTTCCGAGTCAGGAATGATTTCCTGTGGGCTCTGAGGGGGAAGGGGGAGTTCCGTGATCTGGTTGGTAGGTGCACTGTCAATGCTATCCACACCATCTTGAGTCTTCTGCGAAGACTCGACTTCGTCAGCCCAATTGAATGAGACTTCAGGCCTTTTCTTTTCGAATCCAAATACTTTTCGAGTACTTTGATTGAAAGAAGTGGAGATTGCTTTAAAGCGAGCTTTTGAAGACATTTTGGAAGACACAGAATGTGTGCTCCCTGTTGGTGACGGTGTTCTCACAGACATGCTGCGTTGGAACGGTTCATGTCGATGACTCGACATTGTGTATGAAGGGGTCGCGAGTTTCCAAGCGTTATCCCTATGAAACAATTGTATTCCTACTTAGAACGCTGTTCCACACCAAAGTCCCAATTGGGAAGGTGGTGGTATAAGGTCAAGAAGGAATGGTGATTATCTCCGTCGTTGTCCGACTGAAACTGAGCTCGCGAATGTCGGTGTGTGAAACGAGATATTTATTTATTATTATTATTATTTTTTTTCTTTTTCTTCTTTTCCAGCCACATACATCGGTATCGGGCCCAAGCGTCCGCTCTGCAACACAGTCCAGGTAAGAGGGGGGGGGGGGGCTCCAGACTTGGGCTTGAATGCGCGCGAGTAAATGTCGGCTGTCCAGGTTTTACTGTAGCTTCAGCTTGGATGGGTGGAAGGGGGAAAAAGTACTGTAGAGGTGTGGGGTGCGGTGGTATGGACTGGGTACAATGGTGCGCATGAGTGCATGGATAATAGTAATTTATTAGGGGTATTTACAAGTAGAGAAAACGATGGCGACGCCATGACGAGTTGTTCGCTTATCAAGTCCAATCTCACACAGGACTCACAATCAATTCTCACCCGCACCCATAAGTACACGCCATTCCGCCGCGGCAACCTCCATTCAATTCTTGTTATACACAGGTGTATTATCAACAATACCAGAAGTATTAAACACACTACTACTTACTACAATAACACTTGTTTACACACAAACCTGCCGCTACACAAAATGATACCCCACCTAACCCAACCGTAGAGACGACCCTAGTCCAAACTACTTACTACTACCCAAGTATACACAACAATCTAGAAAGGAAAAAAAGGAAAATGCAAGCTCGTCATTCAAAATATCATGATTATCGTCATCGTCATGAAGAAAACAGTCCCATTAAGAAAAGTAACTCAATCTCACCGCTTCCCTCCCCCATTCCCTCCCACACCACCACCACCTCCAAAACTCTTCCTCTTCGGACTCCCAATTCCCATCCTCTCCGCCTTATCCTTCCCACTAACACCAGGACTAGAACTAGCCTCACTCAACCCCGCAACTGCATTACTAGAATTCTTCAATTTCGACAACGGACTAACGATCCCATGTAAAGGCGACGCAAACTGATGATGATGATGCTGTTGTTGCACGGCAGGTATTCTCCTCGGTCGTAATCCACAATCCTTCGGAGCCACATCCGCACATTTCTCATGTGCCCTAAATGAAAAAAAATCAGTCTTCATTTTGACAACAGAAAAATCAAAGGGAAAGATAAAACAAGCAACGCACTTCATACCACAGTCATCACAAGCCATAACAGGTCTCCACCCCAACCTCTTATAACACACATCACACTTCGCCATCAGCAACCCACTCGAAAAAAACAAATCCAACGGATTCCATACGAAACCACCCATCACACTTCCCCCATGTAGTTGTTGTTCCCCGGCCGAAATAGGAATCTCTATTCCTGTAGCAGCAGCACCTCCCGAAACAGAAACCTTCCTAGGTTTCGTTCCAGGTTTGATACTCGTAAATCTATGCATCCCACCACCACCACCACTACTCCTTTGCGTGATCTCACTCACTGATGCATGCAAACTCTTTATAGAAGATCCACCCTCAGTAGCAAGAGCGGAAGATACCGCCGATCCAGTAGCGGTATGATAGGTATCCAGAGTATCAATCGAAAATGTGCTGGTATCATTCATGATGGGACGTCCCGAAGTCGTAGGTGATGTATCCATAGCTGGAGTTAAAGGAGGAGGTACAGCGTCAGGATCAGGAGTAGGTCGAATAGTCATGACAGAGCTGAGTCTGGATGAATGCGAGCGTATAACGCTGGTACTATAGCTTGATCCGGGGTTATTGCCGAGTAGGGGAAGATCGCTTCCTGTAGACTCGTTCCAAACGTCTTGTGGACTGATCCCCATCTTTGATAAAGCTTCAATAAACTCTTCATCCTCGTCACTATCCTCTCCGCCACTCGTATGCGCGCTGGTATGGCCATTCTTTCTAATATCCTTTCCCACATCCATTCCAAAACTGGGTATTCTAGGAGGGGCGGCGGGCCGCTTTCCACCTGTCAAGAACTTGACACTGCCAACATGGACATTCTCCGAGCCGGACTCTGGCTTGGAAAGCAATTCTTGTTCCATTCTCGCCAATCGCTCCAAAATCATACGCGTCGTCGGACGTTCCAAAGGCTTTGGATTCAAACAGTCCAAACAGAGATCGACGAAATCGGGGGGACAATCTGGGCTGGCGAGTCTTTTAACCTCAGCAGCATCGACGCCAAAAACAGGTGGATGACGTTTGAAATGGTTGTCATCTGCGAGTTGCCGAGCTGCGATTTCGCAAAAGATGACACCAAGCGAGAAAATGTCTGTGGGGAGATCAAACTCTTCGCCCAAGAGGATTTCGGGGGACATGTACGAGTCGGTACCGCAAAAGGTGAGACGTTTGGATTCTTCAGCATTCCTGGCGGCGATTCTGGCGAAACCAAAGTCTGTGACTTTGATACGTCCGTTGGAGGTGACGAGGAGGTTTTCGCCTTTGAGATCGCGGTGGATGCACTTTCGGGCGTGGAGGTATGCGAGGGCACGAGTGACATCTGTGGCAAAGGATATTCGGAGTCTCCAGGGAAAGGGTTTTGATTTGTCGTGGATGTATAGACGGACGTTTCCGTTGTCGATGAATTCGGAGATGATGAAGATGCGACCGTCGGGATGGGGGGCGCGGCTGAGGCCGATGAAGAGACAGATGTTAGGGTGACGGCATTCCTTCATGAGCCGCCATTCGCGCTCAAAGTACTTTGCGACGTCGTAGTCTTTGGAGGGGAGGACCTCTTTGATGGCGACGTCGATGCCGAGGTAGTTTCCTGGGAAGATGTGAGTGGAAAGCGGCATGAAGGGGGAGAGAGAGATGAGACCTTTGTAGACGTTGCCAAAAGAGCCCGCGCCGAGTTTCTTCCAGTCGCCAGTGATGTCCTGTGGACTGGGTTAAGCAAGGACAGAAATGGAACGAGCCACGCACTGAGAAGGGAATGACGTCGAAAGGCTCTGACATGGTCGTCTGTGGATGACCCGTGTTATTACGTCATCGTAACTAGTCTACAAGCCCAGTCTTTCTCGCCCAGCCGCCGCTCGTTCAAGCCGACTCGCCCTTGCCCCGGCCTCGTTCAGCGTGTCATCCCAGGCCACAAACAGTTCAGACAGCCCATCCACCTGCGTCACATGCTGCTCCACCAGTCGAGCCACCCGCTCCTCCAGCTCGCCCGCCAGTCGCACATCCGCCTCGTGTTTCTCGATCAGTTTCATCAGTCGCGGCCTTAGTGCTTCGTAGTCTGAGATACAGTCAGTTAATGTAAAATATTATACTGTACAAGCAATACAGACCGCCGAGTTTGCCGGCACCAGTGACACCCTTGTGAACCAGGGCCTCGATTTCGCGCATGTCCCCGTCCGCGACGCGGATATCGGGCTCTAGCTCAGTCAAATATACCTCTAGCTCTTGCGGCGTCATGTTCTCGTACAGACTCGGGCCATTCTCTTCTTCCACATCAAGGACTCCCGAAAGCGCGAATGTCGGCGCAAGGTACTGCGCGTGTTGGTCATCTAGAACAGTCAATAGTGAGGCATAGATGAGCCGAGGAGAGACATACAGCTGTCTACAAACTTTTTGAGACTGTCATTGGGTTCGACGATCGCGTCTAGTCGTTTCTTGACGTCTTCCGTCAGCCGTGCAATTGTAGTACCAACCGTTTCCTTTCGTTTTCTACCCGGGTCAGGACCGTGTATCAGCGCTTCAAGCCATCGGATACGGAGTTCAAGAGCCAATTCCGGATCAATGTTGATTCGGGTGAGAGGGGTAGGAGGAGGCAACACGTCCGGTGGTGGTACGAACAGCACCTGAGAGAAACTGCTGTGAGGTGGTGGCGAGGAGGGTGGCGAGGATGTTGGCGAGGCGAGTTGTCGGATGCGCTGGGCCTGCAGATCTCCGAGAAAGGCGCTCCCGATATTGGCCATGGTGTGGTGGTCATGTACCAACAAATGTGGCTCTGACTCATCATCCCATGCTCGACGACGACATCATCGACTCTCACCATGAAAACGACATCCAGCTCTTTGCCAACCTCCCCGTAGACCTCGTCAGACTCGTCTTCGAAAGGGCAATGGAAGACAAACCAGCACCACTCCATCTCTTACGCGTCTCCCATCAAGTTCGACAATGGTGAGCACAGCTACTCGACTAGATCAAGCAGAAAAGCTCTCATCTGCCTCTCAGGTTGGAACCCATCGTCTACGAACACGTTGCCCTCTACACCGACCAGGATTTCGACCGATTCTACCGTACACTCTGTGATCGACGTTCCACACCCAACAAACACGATTCCACCTTTCTCCAACGCCACGTCCGAACGCTATTCCTCTGCCCCGATTTTCCAGGCACCGACCGTCTCATCGACCTAGTCCAACATCTCACTCAACTACGCAGTCTAGCATGTTGGGATGGGGACGTCATTCAATGGGGTCGTACCGCCATGGGTGCCGTCCTAGACACCACACTCAACCCTCACACTCAAGAAGACGATATGAAAATCCCATTTCCATACCCCCACCTCCGACGAATATCCTTCTGCGCCTCCGTCCTCTCCGAACGCCAAATCTCCTTCACCCACCGCGCCTTTCGCAATCTTACTCACATGGACATCCTCGTCCATCCCACAGTCGATTGGGAAACCCTACGCTCTCTCGAAAATCTAACTCACGTTTCTTTGGATATGGCTACGGATCTACCTTGTCTCGGGACCAAAGAAATCCAATTTTGGTTTAATCGGTTATTGGGCGCTTGTCCGCCAACTGTCAAGATTGTTATACTCGCCATCGTGGAGGATTGTAACTCGGATTTCGATTTACGTGATTCCGAAGGCGATTATTTCTACCCCGGTTGGCCACCATCCCCATCATCCGCTCAAGAAAACCCCTCCTTCCCCTGGCTCTCCGCGAAATTCACTCACAGCACCACAATCGATCTATCCACCCTACACCCCATAGCTCAACTCTCCCTCGGCCTCATCGACCCCCGCGCCGTCCCCGCAGCCGTTACCTCCAACATACCCAAACATCAACTCTTCAAAGACCTCGTTGTGTATTTTAATTGGCCGGATAATAGATTGGATTGGGATGGGTCCGTGGGGGGTCATAGGGATTGTTGGGAGGTGGCGGAGGGGATTGTGGATAGGAGGAGGAGGGGGTTGGTGACATGGGGTGAACTTGTGAAGGAGATGTAGGGGTTTTGTGATTTTTTTGCTTTTGCTTTTGGACGATGTTATTTCCATAATGCATTGTTTCGGTTTTGCTGCAGTTTAGTATATGAATATTCGATTTTTTAATTACTACTACTTAGACACAAACTTTTCTTCGAGATGGTGACGAACTTTTTTTTTCTGAAGGAATTTTATAAATCACTAACAGACATCAATATAAAAATTGAACGATTCTGCCACAGACTGGCTGCATATGATTTTATCTCGTCCTGTAACGATGATCATCGTTTTCTTTGAAATTCATACGGTTGCTGAGCGCGGCTTCAGGAAGCTGAATGTCAAAGGGATTCAAGTCACGTGTCATCTTTTTATGAATGCTGAGGATGAAGCCGACACAGAACGCGTCTCTGCAAACCTTCAAAAAATGTTGACGAGAACAATAGCAACCCGTTCCCTCACCAACCCAGCAAAGTCTCGTCTTCTCCTTCTCAGATATCTTTCAACAAATCCTGCACAGCGGCAACAGGACAAACGACCCAAAAGCTGGCTTGTACGCAAACTCGAGTCTTCGCCTGCAGCCAAACAATGGTTTCTCTCGTTCACGAATCTTTTGGGGTATGGCAGCCCAAAACAACTCGCTGGACGCCGTGCTTTTGTTCTGTATGAACAGATAGTAGCTGCTGCTCCAGACCAATATCCAGAATTTTGGCAAAAAGGTATGTTATGGACTTTTATATACTCGCACTGGACGAATGCCGAGTTTTTATCGTTTTTTTTTTTTTTTTTTTTTTTTTTTTAGAATGTCATCTCCCACCGACATTTCAATCGTGGTTTACAGTAACCAATCTTCATATATGGCTTCTCACAGTTCGATTACGCGCTTTACCAAAAGAACACGGACGTCATTATATTCAAGCTCTCATTGACCATTACTTTCTTGATATCGAAGACCGTATCCGCACCGTCCTTCAACCTCCATCAAATCCCATTCCACCATACACGTTCATTTCTCCTTTCTACATCAATCCTAACGCTCCCAAATCCAACAATTCCTCCTCCAACGATATACCACCTAATAAACAGAGAAACCGTGCTCCAGATCGTATCGTCACTCGACAAATGAAAATATTCAAAGAACAATGGGCTGGATTAGGTCTCAGTTTCGATTTGGCGCTCGTCAAAGGAGATGCGGAGATGGCTGGAGCGGTTTGGCGTAATTTACTGGGTGCGAGAGGGTCGAGGGGTATCGCGTACCCTACTACCGATGCTGACGGACAAAATCAAACTCCAACACCGTTCCGTCGCGCCGTCAACCTCGTCGGTGGAGAAGTTGTCAATGTCGCGAAAATTGATATTGAGAAAGAAGAAACAAAGGACGATGGGTCTGGCGTTCACGACTTTCCTCCATCGGAGATTGACAAGTATGTGCGGTATCCGGAACTCATGGTTGACATTGTCAGTTATGTCAGGCGTGAGCTTGCTCGACTGGAAAAAGTCAGTGATCATGATATCATGTCTGGGGATTGGCAGAAATTGAGGTTTGGGCCTGTCAAACATAATGATTCTTAGTCGCTCTTTTTGTTCTTTAATTATACGTTTGTCGGAGGAGTATTTAGATAATGGAACTATGGTGTCAAAAAAAGAGCTAACAAAACACTTTGAGATCCCATATATTTCGGATACGGGGAATCGAACCCCGGGCTATCGCGTGAGAGGCGATAATGTTAGCCACTACACCATATCCGATTGCAAATATATGTTAATATATAAAACATCAACACTTTCAAATCATTTCAAACAACCATATCACATCCCGGCCCCACAACTCCCTTCCTCCACCAAAAACCAACCAACCAAAACCACCACTAACTCAAATGGCTTCCAGCCTCTCAGAACAATGCACACCACTCAAACGCGAATACGACTCCTGCTTCAATGCCTGGTTCGAAGGATATCTCGAACCCGCCGTTTCGGCATCCTCGAATCCGGATACGCGAGCCGCATATTCGAAACGCAAAACCGAGGAATTTAATGCAAAGTGTGGAGATGTGTGGTTGAAATATAAAGATTGCATTCAGGTGAACACATTTTTTTACTTTGTTCTTTTCCTATTTTTTTTTTTTTGTGTTTTTGACTTGACGTGTTCTTGTTCTTGTTTCTTTGTTTTTATTTCTCCTTTTTTTATTTTTTATTTTTATTTAGAAAGCGGTGAAAGAGAAGGGATTGGATGTGTTGTTACAACAAGCAAGAGATGAACATCCTCTAACCGAAACGCCTCCACCACCTCCACCATCCGAAAGAGTGGTGTAAAGGTGAGTGTCTTTATTCGATTGTCTCGACAGATTGTTCTTATGACGATTCAACTAGCTCTACATTATATTTTTCCAAACTTTCAATAGCATTCACCTCCTATATCTACTTAGTAGATCTTGTACAGTACGAATCATATACAAATTGCCGAGGGGCATACTTCATACCTCCGTGCTCATTCCGTTCCGATGAACCAAAACACTTCCAAACATCCACAACTCTCCCATCCATCGAATTCATCCACATTCCATTTCATCACGCGCCTTCTCTCCCTCATCTCACAATGGCAGCAAAATCCAAAGCCCGGTAAGCTCAAGTTCCGAACTCAATCTCGCCGCGCTCTCACTCACCCACCCACGCTTCGCATTTTTGTAAAAAAAAACAAAAAAAAACAAAAAAAAGCACAATCATCGTCCGTCTCATCTCAACAGCCCGAACCGGATTCTTCTATACCACCACACGAACTCGCCAAGGCTCCAAATTAGCAGCTGTCAAATACGACCCAGTCGGTTCGTATTCTCCAATAATTTCCTAATCGTGTCATCGAATATCATACTCCATTCTTTGTTTGCTTTTAGTCCGTCAACGTGTATTATTCGTCGAAAGTAGAAAAACAAAGAAAACTTGAGATATGGGTTAGGGATTATTATGTTGGGGATGATTAGTTCCATCTGTTGTAGAGAAGAAGGTATTGCAACGCCCATTTTTGGAAACACTCCCAATGCTCATGTTTTTTCTTCTTCTCCCGATTGTTCAGCATACGGCTTGTATAGAAAACTCTTATTTAAATATCGCCTTCAGACTCTTCCCGTTAGTGCCCAATCTGAGCAGACAAATTTTCGATTTCGCATGCGGGTTTTGCCTCATCATGGCCATGTCTTCTCCATTCATGGGCACCGCGGTTGCATTCACCATCGCGAACAACTTCGCTTAGAACCAAAAAGTGACTGCTTTATGCAGAACATTTACTCCGGATACAAATCTCCCCCCAATTGTCTCTCAAAGCAACAAACAGATGCATTCGCGCAAAATTTTCTGGATTAAAACAGCGAGCAAGAGAAAAAACGAGGAGACAGCCTACTGCAGAAATTATCGTCACAACAGAAAAGAAGGGTGAGAAAATACAGGTAGGCACACCAATGGCTCCGGAACATGGAGGGTGTTACAATGACAGGACAAAGAGTAACAGACATATAGGTACGAGGCAGAGGCAATAAGAAGAGAAGGAGACGAAGAGAGAAGGATTATATACAGTATATGCGCACAGGACTGGAAGCGGTTAGAGGGAATTGATTACTCTTCGTCTTCTTCTTCGTCATCACCACTTGCGCTCTTCTTACCGCTCTGCAATTCGTGCGTTAGAATTATGAAGGAAGGAAAAAGCAGAAAAAGCAGAAAAAACATACGTCATAGCTGGCTTTTTCCTTTTCGGCTCTCGTCTTGTCGGCGGCCGCCTGTTCAACGTAGGGCTGGATATATGCATGATCAGTACCGATAGTTACGCTCGCCCAGGTAGGGAGAGCCCACCTTCTTTTCCTCTTCGTCCATTTCTTTCCACTTGGCACCGAGGAGTTTACCGACTTCGCCTGGTTTCAGAAGATGCGAGACTGAACACATGCCAGGCAGCAAACAATAAAAGACCTACCGAAGCCGGCGTCTGGGTTCTCGGTCTTGATTCTCTCGCGCCAGTCTTGGCTAAAGAACATGTAGGCAGAGAGAGCACGCTTAGGGGCCTTGGGATCCTTCTTAGATTTGCGAGAGGAGGCCTTTTCTACTTTTTCGGCAGCCTTGCGCTGGAGAAGAGAGCGAGAGATGAGTTGGATGGATCGATCAGAGGGCGAAGAGTGATAAAGTTATAGAAGTTGTTGGGGAGAGGCGGACGGAAATGCAAGTGATGGAGAGCGAGAGACAATAACTGTGGGAGCCAGAAAAAAATGAGAAAAACGAGTGCTGACCTTGGGCTTTGTTTCCTTAGGCATCTAGAAGGGGCAGGAGCGACGGGTGAGTGGGCTGCTGAGAGCGGGAGCAGAAAAAGGGCAGAATGTAGGGGACGCGTGGAGGACGCGGCGGCAGACGAGATGAACGACGACGAGCGACGAGGAGGGCGAGAGCAGAAGGCGAGGGACGGTGGTGGAGGAGAGGCTGGCTGGCTGATGAACGCGACGCGTCTCAGGGGGGGCCAAACAAACAACACGCTCGCCCCGCCAAGGCCCTGCTGACGCTCTCCGCGCAGCTGGCCCACCATGCCCCGGCGACGACAGCGACGCGCAAAAATCGCGCAAAAATCGCATGAATGTTGGAAATAAAAGGGCGATGCTTACTGTGTGAAAGAGGAATGTGAGGCGAGGCGAGAGGCGGGATGGAGAGGACAAGACTTGGCAGGCTGGAACTGGCTTGCAGCGCACTACGCAGATATTCCCCCTCTTACTTGGGGTACTCCCGCTGTTTAATCCACGCAACACCTGGGAACTTTTTCCCTTTTCGGAGCGTGCACGGACCGCTCTCGCTCCCCGGCCGGCCTCCGCCGCTGCCACAGCTTTCGGCCGGAGTGTCTCGCGCTAACAATAGCTTTAGCAAAATCATGTCTCCACGTGAGGGTTATTACGTCATGCACCAGCAACTTGCTCGCCCAGCCGTCGTCGCCTCTTAAAGTTTCTTCCTCCGTCCTACCCTGTGCTCCTCTTTCTTTCTTCCTCCACCACCATGTCCGAAACTCCAGGAGAGGTTCGTTGTTTCTGCTGCAGCGAACCCTCACCATGATTCACCCTCTCCCAGGCCGTACCTGCTGCCCAACGCGGAAGCTGGTCTTCTTTCCTGAAATCGTGCGTACCAATCCTCCTCCAACGCGCCTCAGTTCTCATCCAAAATCAGCATCGCTTCGTTTTCAGGTGATCTGTCTTCACTCACGGCCCCTCCCTTCATCCTTTCTCCGACTTCCTTGACCGAGTTTCCCGGTATGGTCTTCTCTCAATCACCTCTGGCGATGCCCTCATCATCCGCCCATTTCTATCCCTGTCCTCGCTACAGCTTACTGGTGTGAACGCCCCGACCTCTTTTCTGCGATCGCCGATGCCAAAGACCCTCAGACGCGCGCGCTCGCCGTCCTCCGATGGTTCATCGTATGCACCGCTCTTCCTTTGACCCGGAGATTTCGTCTAATTATAGTATCCAGAGCACCCTCAAAGATCAATATACCTCTCGAAACGAATTAATGGGCTCTGAGAAAAAGTATGCCAACACCTCTTATCACCCGACTATTGATCTCATTTCACGTCACTTAGGCCCCTCAACCCCGTCCTCGGAGAGTATGTCCAGTATCTGCCCTCTCGATTACTCTGCTTAATCGATGACTCAGATTATTCTATGGCCATTGGCCAGATGTCAATGGACGCGGGCAAATAAACCTTCTCGTCGAACAAGTTTCTCATCACCCGCCAGTCACGGCATACGTTATAGAGAACAAGACCAAGGGCGTCAAACTCGTCGGCCATAACGCCCAAAAGACGAGTTTTAGTTGTAAGCGCCCCTTCCTTTACTCGACCCTGACTTTCAGTATCGAAACCGGCATCTTGCAGCCGGTTCTATCATAGTGAAACAAATCGGCCATGCAATTCTAACAGTCGGAAAGGAAGAATACATTATCACCCTACCTAGGCTAAGAATTGACGGATTATGGTACGCCCTACTTTCTCATTACGTTTTGAAAGACTCACACAGACTAGGTACGGTTCACCATATGTTGAGCTTACCGACACATCCTATATAATTGGCGGCGGGTTTATCTCCACGATCGAGTACAAAGGTAAAGGGTATTTCACCGGCAAATCACACACGTTCAAGGCAACGGTCGCACCTTTACCCGGCATGGGCGGCTCTTCTCAAGAATACGTTGTGGAAGGCTTGTGGCACGAAAAGTCTAAATTCACAAAGGGCCCTTTCCACGGCGATGTATTTTACGATATCGAAACCACGTCTAAAGAAAATGCCACTGTTATTGGTGGGGAACTGGACGGATCGCAGGGTGCATTCGAGACGCGCAAGTTGTGGAACTTGGTTGCGAAGGGTATCAGAGAGGGAGATTATGAATTGGCGAGTCGGGAGAAGAGTAGAATCGAGAATGAGCAGAGGCAGAAGAGAAAGGATGAAGCTGCGGCAGGAACGAAATGGGAATTGAAGCATTTCAAACATGAAGATTCTGATCCGCTTTGTAAGCCTTCACCATTCCTCTTCAATGTTCGTTGTACTGACCGCTGTGTTTTTTTTTTCTTTTTCTTATAGACGAGCGTCTGGGACGACTCGCAAAGATCACACCTAGCGAAGAAGATTTCTACGGATTTTTGGTCAACTGGCCTGACGCCTTGACGAAGCCAGCAGGAAAAGACAATTAGCAAGGCCGGAAAGGAGGATACCTTTATACCGGTATAGATTACTAAATTACAACACATCGTTTGGTTCATTCTTTTCTTGGAGGGAGTTTCAATTTCTTTCTCTCTTATCTACCCCCACGGATCATTGTATTGGTCTTTTCTTCTTGTGTGTACTTGTCATGCTCTTTCGGTAATGAATTTTTTTTTTCTTGGGCTTCCTAGGCCATTGATGGATGGGTTTGAGTTGGTGAATGACTGAGAAAACCAAGCACCACTGAAAAGGAACAATTGAACAAAAGAGAAAAGTTGCATTCTTAGAGAGTGTACTTGAAATCTGGATGTCTATCTCCAAGATCCAACCAAGCTCTTTTATTAGCTTCCACAGAAAGTTCTTCTTCAAGCTCACATTCCAAATTATCGGCCTCGGTCACGACTGCATTCGACTCGTAATAAGGTGCCAGTATTTGTTGGCGTTTGAGGGGATCTTGTTTTTCTCTGTTGCGGCGGGAGAGGAAGAGGGCGTTGACGATTGTGATGACGGTAACTAGTAACGCACTGATTGTTTTGAGGGAGGGGTGAGGAATTTGGATCTTCTAGTGTAAATTGAGAGGGGGGGAGGAACGTACAAGGTTAGATTCATGATGTTCGTTTTTTGGTATTTGGGTGCAGCAGATCTTGGATACGTCCACGTACTCAAAACACCACCCTAAGTTGTGCAAAGCAAAGAATGAATGAATGAATGAATGAAACACAAACACTCACGCTACTGGCAAAGGCGGCCATTAGACCGATAGTTGTGGCTCTACGATAATGAGGTTCGGAATTATTTGAAGCCCAGGTTACGGAGAGAGGATTGATGGAGGCGATGCCGGATAGAGTTGGATAGAGGGAGGCGTAGAGTATGTACCTGCGATTAGAGCCTAAGTGGAAATCGTTTACTTTTTTGTTAGTGTATATATATATATGCTTTGGTTATACTGTTGCTTACAGAGGTATATGATGAATCCGATAGCGGATAAGATGCCATTGAAGGCTATAGGAATCGAGCGACAGTTACATTTGTCGGATATATAAGAAGAAAGTAATGCAACTATCACAAAAAAAAAAAAATATCGAAAATTCAGAGATGAATGTCATGGTCGAGGGATAACAAAAAGACGTTAGAAGACGTTTCTTTGCTTACCAAAGAAAGCACAGACAAAGGGTCCAGCAGCCAAGAGTTGCGATTTGACAGGTGAAAATCCGAGAGAATTGACGATAGAGGGTATGAAAGTGCTAAGACCGAAGAGATTCGAAGCGTTGAAAAATAGAATAAAAATTTGCATCGCTACATGTGGTGAGAAAATTGCGCGTTTGATCTCTTTGTAGGTGAATCGATTTCCATTCGATATTATAGGTCGGTCCGTTTGTAGCCGAATAGCAATAGCCCTGGTAAATGTAGCTTCTTCAGAGGATTTTTGGGAGAGAGAAAAATCAACTACTGTTATTAGTACGTACTCTTTTTCCTCGGCGGTGAGAAATTTCGCCTCTGCGAGCGTCGATGTGACGAGAAAGAAACTTGATATACCAACGACAAAAGTCAAGAGACCCTCCTGTAGTTTCAAAAATTGTTTGTTGTTAATGATTATCGTAAAAGGAAGATGACTTACTACGATAAAAATCCACGACCAACCGCGTTTACCCCCGAGACTATCCATAAACGAAATAGCCGCAGAAAGAAATCCAGAAAAAGCACCCGTTAACTACATGCGGTTCAGTATACGTTCCAAAGAGAAAAGAATTGGTGGACAGTCATCCTCACCGACGTAGAAGTAAGGATGGTGGCAATTCTAGAACGAGTTTAGCAAAGTACAAGAACGGATTCCTTAGGAACGTACCTTAAACCTAGTTCTGAGCGAGTGTAGAAACCCGATAAATAGAGGAAGATGCCAGGAGCCACCGGTCCCTCGACAATGCCAAGAAAGAAGCGGGCAGCCAAGAGCCCTTTGAAACCGGTGACAAAACCTATAAGGATGAGAAAATTCAGTATACGTGAGACGTTACTTTTTTCTTGACTCGACCTTGAAGGCAAGTGATTATACCCCAAACCGACAACACAAAGGGAAAGAGCCGTCTTGGGCCGATCACTTTGAGAAGCAGAGTGGATGGAACCTCTGAGAGAAGATAGGGAATGAAAAGCGTAGTGAGGGAAATTTGATACTGTTTTTCTGTGAGGCCAAGGTCATGTTGAAGTCCCGCCACACGAGCATTGCCTATCAAAGTGTCAGCGCAAGCGGGTCAGATTGTTCATCATGACTATACCGATGTTCGTACGGTCCTATATATATATCAGTTTAGAAGATGGTGTGGTGGTTGGAATACATACAAGGAAAGACAGAAAGAAGAATAGTGTCATTAGAGGGAGGAGGTTGCGATCCAGTTTCCTCACGGTCCGACCAACGACAAGTCCTGTAGTGTATGTGGTTGGCGTCTCAGAAGAAGTATGCGCAGATGCGGCTTTTTCGCATTCCATCATGAATGACTTAGCAGGGGACGTCAACAATGAACCTCGAGGGGTCGCTTAGGGCATTTATACACTGTGATGTTAACTTCCTGAAGCAGAAATCAGTTTTCGACGTTTCGCCTACATATTTGTGAGACAACACGTTTGGGAAATCATTGTTCAAAGTCAGTTGGACGTACCTTGCGCTGCTGATCTGAAGTTGCGAGTCCTTTAAAGACTCGTTCTTTATCCGCCGTCTGGTTGGGGCCGACTAAAGCCACGGTACGGCAAATTGATGAGTTACCCTATTGTATATCAATAAGATCTACCTGGCAAGCTGAAGGGAAACAGTGGTGCGCATGAGGTGTATGTATGTATGTGTGCCTGTGGCCTCGCTATCTTCGGAGTTGAGTAGGTACGCAAAGCCTGAAGTTCATCCTGGGGCTCACCAGACCGGACGTTTCGCATCATCACAGTCAGCGGCGCGTTCCAGCCTGTATGTACGAACGACCGGAGGGGCAATCCAAGTAAAAATAACTCGAGTCGTCTTGACTCTTCACATCATCAGCCTGCCATTAACGTTCAACTCCGACGTCTTCCTTGACCTGTCCCGACTCTGTCAGCATGTCAGATTCTTTTGCTGCCACTGTCAACTACGTTCACATGTTTCGTCTGCCGATCCCATCATTTGCTTAATTGTATACAAACCAGGGGAAAAATGGATAGAGAGAGCTGGTACCAAGCTATGCAATCTGCATGTCGACAAATATAACTTGGCCATGGGTAATCGCTGATTAAGTTCTGCCAGCGGATATCATCACGATTACAATGATATCCGCCACTGTGGATCAAATAAGTCGTTCTTGGAAGGGCGACGCCGCGACCTATTTTGAAATTGCCGCGCCGTACTTGGAATTACCGCAATTCCTCGACTCCACCTTGATGTCTGAAACAGCTCAAATGCTGACTTCTGTATCCTTGAAGTCAACCAGCGAAAATGCAACAATTTGGCGCCGACTTTGACTTATGCAGCACTGAAGACCATGACCAGGTGGGCATCAAGGGACATCCATGTGTCTCCTGTGCCACCAGAATCAGAAATCTACAAGCGGATGTCGCACCTGCGTCTGCTTCCAGGATCCGACCACTGTGTATCCCTTCGGCGGCACTTAATGACCACAAGCGAACTTGGCAGCCATGTGTGTTATGTGACGGAGGTCTTGAGCTCGAGCCTGGCAAATCTCCGACCACGGGGCCAAAACCGGTTTACTTTACCCATTGCAAAGCGTATCGTAAAGCAGCTACTTTTTGCTCTACATGGTCTCCACGATAAGATTGGTATACTCATACCGGTGAGTTTGACCTGTGTCCGTTCGCATCAGTCCCGAATCTTATAAATGCTTGCATAAGATGTTAGAACGGAGAAAATCTTTGCTGCAATTCCTGAGCCCGTGGATTCTAGGATCCAAGAATAGCGCGAAGCGCACCCTTCGGCTTATACTATGTATGGCCCTCCTCTCGATCTGCAATCGTTACCTCAACCGGTCGTTTTCTCAATTTCGGAGCCGTTGCCATATATTGGGCTCGGGGGTTCTTTGAAGACATTACGGTCAAGCTTTCAGGTCACAGTAGATGTATGTGCCTCCCGGCCCTCGATTTCTTGGATTAAGAGCATCAGCCATGTCCGTCTCCAGATGCGAAAGAAGTGAATTTGTTGCAGCAGGGAATTATGCTCAACCGCCTTCCCTCCGCGCTCCCGAGATTACGCTCAGGTATCCATAGACAAATGCTATCGACGTTTGGACAGTTGGCTCTCTTGTATGTCGATAATTTGTTGTTTTCCATCCTCCTGAATTACCGAAATGTGTTCTTAGCTGTTTTGGCTTCTTACCGAAGAATCGCTGTTCCCACAAGATGAGGAAACTTACTCACATGAGGCTCATCTGCAACGTATAGTACAGCTTTGAGGCCCGTTCACAGGAGTTGCTCTCAAAGTGTGCTGATCGAGATCGTATTTTTGATGAAACAGTTGTGTACTTCTGCACCCGCTCAGCATCCTCACAGTTTGATGATGTCGCTCGGGATTTAGGCTCACTCAGTCATGCGACCGATCTTTTCAAACCCGACTCTCTTCAGGAACTTCTTGGCCGTTTCGGGTGTATGGAAGAAAATGAAATTTCCAGGTGTCGTTGCTTTCTTGCGCAAGTGTTTGACACTAGATCCAAAGCTACGACCGAGTGTGAGGCAGCTCTTGGAAGATGATTGGCTCGCGTAATTCTTAGACTTGATTCTCAATAAATTTGACCTTGCCCCAAGTGACACATCCAAGGGAATTTGATAGTCAGAGGCGCCGATCTTGTAAATAGCGAGGACCACGTGTGGCTGTGCTCACATTACTTGGACTGAACCATGTCCGCGAGCAGACGGCTGGGCCAGCCAGTCGTCGTCTTTCCTCCAGAATCCATCTTTCTCGACTTTCCTCGTTCTGACGGTGACGATTCAAAATGGCCCACAAATACTACCCGCATCGTCGATGCCGATGGTCAAGTTAACTATATGGAGCCGATCGACGTTGACGAGAGTACACAGGCCAGGAAATGGAGAGCCACTGTTGGAAAGGCCGTTGCAACAAAGTTGGAAATGCAGGGTGACCGTAAGTGTGTAAGTGGTTCTACCTCGTCGTATACATCTCACCTCTCGCAGCAAACAAATATGTTCTGCGTGATTGGCCTGCAGGCTATCGGCTGTTCGACCACCACAAAGGACCTGCAAACAATCCACGGCATGATCTCTATCTTTTCGGTGAGCATCATGCGTCATCCGTACTCGGCTATTTTCATCACTCCTCTGCAGGATGCGCGCGGTCCGGAAGGTATCGCTCTATCAACGAATTCGTGCCCCACGCTATCTGGCTTTTCTCCGACCCTACCTTGAATTATGCTAACTGCGAATGCAAATACTGCACAAAGCAACCCCAAAAGGGCATTACCGCTAGTATGGGAGACATCCTTGGGACGCCCTCTTCTGCCTCACCCACTCCTCGAGTACGGCGAGAAAGGGCCCAGGACAAGTCCAAACTTAGCCGTCCATATGCCGCCGTCCAGAAGCCTCTTCAGCCCGCAAAACCCTTGAAACCTTCATCGTATATTCAAAATGGTACTACCACACTAGCCGAACGAAATTCTGATTTGCGTGCCGTTTTCTCACGAAACAGCATGAAATTAAAGCGTTGGTACCGAGATGGAGAAATCGTGTGGTGTGAATTGCGACCTAAAATACCTGGACCCACGGGAGAGAACGGTTCTATTGAATTCTGGCCAGGTCTCGTACAAGAATACAAGCCCAAGTCACAAGCCATCCCACGAACTGCCAACAATGACCTGTCTGACTTGAATCCAAACTCCTCTCAACCAATTCCGGGACCGTCGACCAATGGTGTCTCGTCTGAGGAAGGTCGTGGGCCCATGATTGAAAAGGAGAATCATAGGTCATTCCAAGTCGTACAATCAACCATCTACCTCGTTGAACTCTTCGCTGTCAACAAGTCCATTCACCTATCTGATAATCAAGTCATACCATATCAAGCATACATACCCTCTGACGATCTCATCTGCTCACTGCAATCGGTTACTCCTGAACATCTCAACTTTGATAAGGTCTCCGTCGCGAAGTTTAATCCCTGCCCTGGCGACAACCCTCCCCCATTTCATGAAGCTGCAGGTCCTTATGCCGTCGCTCTCCAAATTGCTTCAAATGCCTCTCAATTTTTTTCTGTGACCGACGAATGGGACTTTTCGTATACTATCCCGGCACCACCTGCACCACCACTCCCGTCTCATCCTACATTACAAACCGATAATTCAATTCATGGCGCCATCACTGCCGCCGGTCGCATGAATTATGCATCCATGGCCATTGCCAACACTTCAGCTCAGAATTACACCAACCTCTCAGGTAGCCAACCTACAATGTCACAACTGGAACTGGATAGGCTCAAACAACATATATTGGGCTCACAACTGGGCAGTTCTTTAGGACCCTACACACAAATACGGTTTCAAGGATTGTGGTGGGGGCCTGAACGGATCTGGGTCGACGACTTTGTACGATTGAAGGTTCATAGACGTTCTCTTGCACCACATGGTGCACAGGATATATCTCCTCCTGCTGGTCCCAGCAAGTCGGCTCGAGAAGCATATAAACTTACGGGACGAGACGTTTCCGAGATCGGCGCAGGTACGAGGGGTGTTTTTATGCGTGTGGACTCGTTGTTTGCTGTGGAGTCTGTGAGCGAGGGTAGGAGGAGGAAGGAATGTCGAGTGGGCGGGCCTCTGTTTGAGTTAGTGGATGAAGACTGGGATGAAAATGAAGATGAAATTGTCAAACAATACCAAACGTCCTCTGCGCTTGCGACATCAAGCTCTAGCCCTGACACCACCTCCAACAGTAACATTAGCACTTCGATTTCCACCAATGCCAACACCGGCACCACTACCACGATTCCCGTAAAAGCCCCTCCGAGTCAATTGCCGGCTGCGTATCTCCCACCCCAACCTCCCATCGGATACAAGTTTCGTCCGATTCTTTCACCTGGTCACGAAGCCGTAGTCTCCCTATCCCTTCTCTCAGGAAGGTATTATCCCGGACTACTTATGCACCCACTTTTGTCTCGCGAGTTACAGCGTGCAGCGCAAGTACCCCTTGATGAAGGTGGAGTTTTGAAGTTTGGACATATATGGGCTTTGGATGGTTTGAATGGAGGATTTCATTGTAGCGTTGACCCGGATACGTTTCAATCGAGTCGGACGAAGATGTTGGAGAAAGCCGATAGGGAGGCGTATATTCAGTTGCAGCAGCATAAACAATATATGGCTGAAGAGAAGGGAGAAGCGGAGAGTGAGGGCAGTGGGGATGTGGATATGTTGAAGGAAGAGGAATATCCAACGGTAATACCTGCGACGCAGGTTACTCAACATGGTGGCGGTGTGGACAGCGACATTGAAATGTATGGAGTGGTATAATAATGTATTGCTACGGAGCCAGGACTTTCGCTCGATTTCCTTGAAAACGCTTTAATATCTTCATTAGAATCCTGTTGCAAAAAATCTTCGCTGTCATCTTTTGGTCCACTTATATTTATCCTTGTCTATTGTCATTTTGTAATTATAGTGCTCGTCGCATTTGTTACTCGAAATTTGTTCACATAGGGTAAGATTTTGAGAAAACCCATGTTTTAATTCGTAGGCATTTTTAAACAACTGGTTTTCAGACCATCTCCACTCCATTTGGCGACCTCGATGAGAAGATTTGCTTTCTTTTCTAATCCGGCGGCGGAACGTAACTCATATAATGTAGCTGAAAAAGTGCGAGTTCAGTTGGGTACGAGAAGGCGAATTTTTCCTACGAACAGAGGTTGAAGAGGAATGGTTCGGCGACGACTACCGTTGCAGGTGATGATTTGAGAGCTTTTTCAAGAACGCCAATTGCCTGTACATAGAATGTGAGGATGAAAACTATCAAGATAATACAATTGTTATGACGTACCTCTTTTAGTTGTCCTTGACTCAACAACGCCACACTCAAATTATTGATAGCCTATAGTACTCAACAAGGATCAGACCCTCTCTTACAAATTCAAGAAAATTAAGACTTGCGACGAAATTTTCAGAATCGTTCTCGACTAACTTCTTTAGCAAGGCTACGCCCATTGACCATTGACCATCTGTAGCACATAAAATCGCTTCATTCATCCTTTTGAGTGATTCTTCCGCTGTTGGGTCCTGAGCGACGAGAGAGAAATGGTATCTAGCTAGATCGACGTTTCCGCCTTGTAGATATATACGGCCTACGGCCGAACGAAGGCTTGGATTTGTTATAGGTTTTCCGCCATCTTCGTTTGTGGGTTGTGTACAGAGAGGTTCTAATAATTTAGTTGCTGCTGTGAAATCCTGTTTACCAGTCAAAAGCTGTCTTCTGAGTAGCGTAATGCGCACCTTCATCTCGACCAACTGCGATGCCAAGATCAAACAAACCCTGGAACCCCTCTCTTTCCACATATCTCTAACATCCTGAGCCGAATCACCTTCTTTCGTATCTTTCGCATCTCTTGCCTTTCGTTTGCATTTCTTCAATAATGCACTCAGTGCATCAAGGTATCCCATATGATCGCCTGACCAATACTTGACACGAGTATGCATGACTTCCAATTCGAACGGTAAGATTTTTTCAAAGACGTAATGACGATGGTCGGGAGGTTCGATGGCATTGAGAACAGCAAAAAGGTTTGTGCATTCTGCCGCTGTTTGGTTGGAGAGTCGTAGACGTGCGAGACTCGCTAGTCGAAGGTACCAGAGCTGTGTATTGTTCAAAAAATACGACATTTGTTAGAAGTGTTTCGTGATATGGGAAGAAGGATGCGCACACCGAGGATGTTTTCAACATCGGCAGGATTTGAAGCGACTGTTCGATCTCTCGCCATCTTTGCCAGCGTCCTCCAACTATTAGTTATCTTGCAATAATTTCAATTATTCCCAAAGTATGGTGAAAGAGAGAAACTCACAACCAAAGTATGTATATCAACGGGCCTTTTCCACTCACCACCCACATCTCGAACGGGTCGTCTTTCGGGAGGAAATATATATTTAGTGAGTAATGTGGTTAATGGGTCTGTCTAGTTCACGTTGAGCTAAATTTTGATAACCACCACGGAAGCACGCTGAAAGAATCAAAAAGGGGGACGCACATTGGGAATTGGTAAGAACATCGTAGAGTTGATGAGACCGGGTAAGAAGAGGTCTGGTATTTCTTCTTCTTCCGTCATGTAATCCTCGATGGGTGGGAGTGGAACATCTTTATCAACATTGAGCGGCGAGATAATGAGTGGTGCACCGGAAGTAGCAACAGAGGCCACTTCAGCAATCGTCCCTGATGGACTCAACAGCGCAATCTCCTGGGCTGCTGGTGGAACAGATGATCCAATGGAAGTATTATCTATGTCATGATCGTCCTCTCGCTTCTCCTCGTCGGACATGTCGTCACCCTCTTCGTCCATGAGGAATGGGTCAGGCACCTCGGGCTCGACGTAGACAGTAGTGTCTATGAGAGGGGCCTCCGAGTCCAAGTCCAGCAACTGAGCAGACTGGGGATCCCTCGCCGCTTGCTGGCTGATAGACATATCTTGCAATAGCACTAGATCAGAATTTGTGGTGGTTAAGTGTAAAGCAGTCTAAAAGTGTACAAATCCGAATCAATCGGGTGTATTTGTATTCCACGAGCGTCAGTGGGAATCCTTCAGTTTCCTTTTAAATCGCCACTTCTGCATCGCTAGCATATAACATCTGGCGAGAAATCTTTCACAGCCCCTTCCGGCAGCCCGTATTTCTCTTCTACAAATTTCTGGCCTTCCCAACCTACTTTTTTCTGTGGGCAAGAGGAGTGCAATTGCGGAAGCAGCCACACCGACTACATTTCGTGACTTCACTGCACTGGTCCGACCTATATAAGAAGTCGAACCGTCAACTAGGGGGTAAGGAATCTTTCATTCCTTCCGCCGTGTTCGTCTTTTTGTAAAAGTGTATATCCTTGAACCCATTATACTCGCTTGTATTGCTTGATACACAGGAAGTGGTGAATAATATATTGTCATCCATAGCAGCTGTTTTTTGCGCAACTAATTACTCAAATACCCAAAATACAATATTTAGAGGCTTGCGGTCAGGCTTCTATCCAGCATGACCAAAAAGTGGTATCAGCACGCAACTAGAAGTATAATATCTGTATGAGCGGCATTACAATTGTCTAAAAACACAGTTCTACTGGCTTGCCATCAATCCTTCATTTATTCCCAGTCCTCGGGTGGAGTTGCCCTGAAATAGCACGACCAACACCGACAACAACATGCAGCTTCATTCGTTCGCGGATTCAAGGTTGGGAAAGATGCCGCAAACGCTCCTAGAGATTCAGCGAACTTTGTCCATGCTGGCCATTTGATATCACCGGTGAGCCCGGGGCGATGAACAATCTCCGAAAAATAGGTCGGACCGACAGAAACTCACTTTCTCTAGTTGTAAAATGTGAGAATACTTGGGAAAAATCCGAGTCCGCGTATGCTTACTTTAGGTCGATTTTGAAAATGACAAGATCACTCGACCTCAAATGTTCGTAAAGCGATGAATACAGGTTCTTCATATCTCAACAAAGATCGGCTTGACCATGAGTATCTTCACCTAGCGGTGATTCACCAGGAGCTGATAGTTGGGAGACTTTCTGTTCTCATCGTTTAACCGTCACAGATAGGCGTCCCCGGCCATCAAGTAAGTTCATCTTCAAATTAGCCCTCTAAAGAACTCCGGATTGAGAACAGGAAAAATCATTGAAGACGGGAGGCGTAACATCCAACTAAACCGTGGAATTATTTCCAGGATATGATGCTTCCTTCAAAATCTTGATATCCCACGTCTTTGGGAACGGACTATTCTTCAACCGTGAGGGAAATGAAATGGCAATAATAATTTCAGCTCATCAATGATTCCGGTGAGGATGATCGGCCACATCCTCAATACTGTCCGTAACTAAGACATTGTGCTCATAGTCGACCTTGATGATGGTGGACAGGAGATACGTACAAAAACCTGAATTATTTCTCATCAGCATGAATCCGATGCCGGAAGACCAAACTTGCCCTTTCTTTTGTATGGGATCGTATGGGAAATAAGGCAGTTGAACAGCCATTGAGAGGGCTAAAATGCATAGAAAATGAAGGATACCTGACGGTCGATCGGAAATGAGATTTACATAAGTAGTGGTAGAATACACTGAATGTCGAGCTAAGCTTCATCCAGCCACCTTCTTTTGTTCTTCCCATTGTTTCGGTGTATAAGTTTTCTAAAGCGTAGAAGTTGTGACGGATTGAAAGATATTTGTCGGCAAACTTACCTGCGAGAATGCGTGCATGTGGGCAATTTCCTCTTTCAAAGCGTCGTTGACTGCGAGGATAAAATCCATTGAGAAGAATGCCTCGAGACGGTTGTGAAATCGAGGACGAACTCAGTCGATGCCTCTGGAGAGTGCTCTTGCCTTCAAAGTCCTGGAGGCAATGAGATGATGAGGTGAATTGGTGAGTATTTGGTGAGTTTGGCTCAGCTCACTTCACTGACTAGCAGCACAGAGTAACTCTCTCCGCAGCCGCTGGAAATGTCCTTGACCTCGAGGTGGTCGACGACGAAGTGGGAGTGGATGGCCTTTTCGAGCCTTTGGATGGAGATCATTGGGAAAGACCGTAAGGCTGACAAACGGCAAACAAAGGCAAGCGGCGTTACGGTGATCTCGCCAAGTACTTATATGATATAACATACACAACATATCTATATGACTCCTCCATGAAGATCCCAGCCGATAAGTTTCCGGCCCTCCGCAAAGCTGCCCTGACCTTCCCTGCAATCGACAATCATGCCCATCCACTCCTCCGTGAGCAGAACAGGAACGATCTACCCTATGAGGGCGTCATCTCCGAGGCCAGCGGCAGAGCCCTCAAAGATGCCCCGCATACCCTCGCCTGCTTCCGTGCCATCCCTCAGCTCGTTAAGCTTCTCGATCTACCAGAGTCTTCAACCTGGGAAGACGTGAAAGCCGCCAGATCTACATGCAACTACCAGGAGCTTTGCGTAAAGTCGTTCAAAGACTCGGCTATTCAAACAATGTTGATCGATGATGACCTGGACGATCATGGTCTCATTCATGATATTCCCTGGCACGATCAGTTCCTTAAAAGTGCATCACGACGAATCATACGCGTAGAGGTGCTTGCCGAGGTAGAGTGCTATACCTGTGTCGTTCGGTGCTCCTTGATGACATCTGCCCAAGCTTATTCTGAGAGAGCTTCTCGAGCCACATCTCATGACGGACACTTTGAACGTCGTCCCTATTCTAGCAGACTTCACGACTGCGCTTAGGGCGGCTTTGATCGGCCACGCTAAGGATCCGAACGTCGCGGGTTTCAAGTCCATCGTCTGCTATCGTACGGGCCTCGACGTCAGCATGTATTCTTCGCAGGCAGGCCTCAAATTCTCGTTACTGGACGTTTTCAAGATGCTACAAGCGGAGAACAAGATCCGTTTAGCGCACAAAGATTTGAACGATCTCGTCGTCAGAACTACTCTCGACATAGCTAGCGAATTCCAAAAACCAGGTATTCCAAGTCAAGTTGAACTTTTCAATTTGACTGACGTTGTGCACAGTGCAGTTCCATACCGGACTCGGTGACAATGATATCAACCTCATATTTTCAAGCCCAGCTCGCTTGCAGCAAGTTATCAGGAACTATCCGCGTGCCATTTTCGTCCTCTTGCACTCTTCATACCCGTATACCCGCGAAGCTGGTTTCCTAGCTTCGGTTTATTCCAATGTATACCTGGACTTCGGCGAGGTACGACCCCCGCGGGAAAAACTCATATTGCCTTCGATTGAATCGTATCCTTAGGTCTTCCCGTTGGTTTCTCTCCAGGGTCAGAAATCAATCCTTCACCAATTATTGGAGCTTACCCCTACAACTAAACTCTTGTGGTCAAGTGAGTCTTTCGGTTTTGATCTTTCACAACGCTATCTAAGCTTAATACCGCAGCCGATGGCCACTACTGGCCCGAAAACTACTATCTTGCGACTCTGCAATCACGCGAAGTTTTATATGAGGCGAGATTTAGTGTCAGATCTCCGATGTAAATAAACTCATATAGCTTTCAGGTTCTGGGTGAGATCGTCGAAGCAGGCAATTTGACGGAGGCAGAAACTGTCACCATTGTGGAGAATGTGCTTTTTCACACATCAAATACGCTTTATGGGTTAGGTTTGACACCTTGGGATGGGACCTTGTGAGATACAAATCTGTGCATAGTTCTTAATCATAGGCTTAAAAATATGAACTAAAATCGGTGAGACATGTGTTTCCTTAGTATACCGGTGAACTTCGCCACCTGAACGCAAGACCTTATGAGAAACCTTCTTTCTGGATAAAATTGAAACCATATGATTAGAGTCATTAGATCTGTACACAGCAAACGGCCTTATTTGAAATGCTTCCCAGTGGATGCGCAGATTCAAAGGTTTCCGTCAATCCCAGCGGTTTTGCAAGGTGTAATACCTTGTTGCACCTTATACGCTTTCGAACTTTCATAATCTGGGCGTGTAACAAGTTCTGAATCTCACTGGATCAATGCGCCTTGATAAGCTGGATTATTATTTAGTTAGGAGTCCTCTCGATCATGATCATGAGCGGGCGAATAGAATGTTCATGTAGCAATGGCCATTAACGTTTATCACCCAAGCTTGAATCCATAACTGATAGTGAAGCCTCCCAAAAAATATTTAAAACGTGACTAGATGCAGGTATGGGATCGCTACGTATTGCTATTAATTGAGGTTGCTCATCTACAATATTCAATTACGTAGTGTTTTTTTAGCGACATCGGCCTCCGTATGCCTGCGGGCCTCGTATTCGCGGAACTCCGCCTGTATATATATATATAAAAGAGAACTAAGATAAATAAATTACAGTTCATCGTGTTCAAACTCAAAGTCGTCGTCGCCAGAGGGACCACCGGCACCCGCGCCTTCATACAGTTTAGTCGTGATGGGGTTGACAACGCCTTGGACCTCTACAAGGTGAATCAGTAAACGAAAAATGAGCACGAAGGAAAGAGCATTTCTTACCGGCCAACTTCTCTTCGAGATCCTCAACACTGGCAGTGGAACCGTTCTCCTCAATCCACTCAGTAGCTTCCTTGACGGCGTCCAAGATTGTCTGCTTGTCATCACTATCAAGCTTGCCACCAAGTCCCTCAGAGTCAGTGACCTGGTTCTTGAGACCATAAACGAAGGATGAGAGAGAGTTAAGAGCCTCAATCTTCTTGCGATTGGCCTCATCCTCAGCGGCGAATTTCTCAGCATCAGCGACCATGCGGTCAATCTCTTCTTGCGAGAGACGGCCCTTTTCATTCTTGATTGTGATACCCTCAGACTTGCCACTATCGAGACAGTGAGACCGAGACATAAGGGATGTATATGGATAGTACTTACGTTCCCTTGTCAGCGGCAGAAACCTTCATGATACCATTGGCATCCATCTCGAAAGTGACTTCAATTTGGGGAACGCCACGGGGAGCAGGAGGGATACCGTTGAGCTCGAACTTGCCGAGGAGGTTGTTGTCCTTGGTAAGAGAACGTTCACCCTCAAAGACTTGAATAAGGACGGTAGGCTGGTTGTCAGCAGCAGTAGAGAAAATTTGACTCTTCTTCGTAGGGATGACGGTGTTACGGGGAATAAGCTTGGTGAAGACACCACCGGTAGTCTCAATACCGAGAGTGAGGGGGTTGACGTCAACAAGGACAACACCGTCCATTCCCTCGGCACCAGAAAGAATACCACCTTGGACGGCAGCACCGTAAGCAACAGCCTCATCAGGGTTGATTCCCTTTGAGGGCTCCTTGCCATTGAAGAATTCCTTGAGGAGCTGTTGGACCTTGGGGATACGAGTAGAGCCACCAACGAGAACTACCTTTGAAAATAATGAGCAAGCAACTCCGCGAGATAAATCAATACAAACCTCATCAATTTCGTCCTTCTTAACGTTGGCATCCTTGAGCACCTGTTCGACGGGCTTCATGGTCTTACGGAAGAGGTCCATGTTGAGCTCGTCGAATTTGGCACGAGTGAGGGTTTCGGAGAAATCGTTACCATCCTCAAACGACTCGATTTCAATGCGGGTGGATTGTTGACTGGAGAGTGTCCTCTTAGCCTTCTCAACCTCACGCTTCAGTTTGCCGAGAGCACGAAGGTTCTTGCTGACATCGGTACCGGTCTTCTTCTTGTACGACTTGACAAAGTAGTCAATAACACGGTTGTCGAAATCTTCACCACCAAGGTGAGTGTCACCAGCGGTAGCCAAGACCTCAAAGACACCGTCATCGATAGAGAGGAGGGAAACATCGAAAGTACCACCACCGAGGTCGTAGACGATGATTTGAGACTCTCCGCTCCCTTTGTTGAGGCCATAGGCGATAGCGGCAGCGGTGGGCTCGTTAATGATACGGAGGACCTGAAGGCCAGCAATAGTTCCGGCATCCTTGGTAGCTTGGCGCTGAGCGTCGTTAAAGTCTTATCATACGCGTTAGGTGAAGTTGAAGTATGAGGACGCTGAGAGCTTACAAGCAGGCACAGTAATGACCGCGTGGGTGACCTTATGGCCGAGATAGGCCTCAGCGGTCTCCTTCATCTTGCCCAGAACCATAGCGGAAATTTCCTCAGCAGAAAAGTGGCGCTCTTCGCCCTTGTGTTCGACGGTAATCGAGGGCTTGCCGTTCTTCTCGGTAACCTTGAATGGCCAGTGCTTCATGTCGCGTTTGACTTCAGGGTCGTTCATCTTGCGACCGATGAGACGCTTCGCATCGAACACGGTGTTTTGGGGATTGGAGTGGTATGCGTTTTTCGCGGAGTCACCGACACTGCAATTTCTTAGTAAATGCGAATACCACCTGGACCACGCGCAACTCACAGTCGTTCCTCGTCTGTAAAGCTGACCCATGATGGAGTAATTCGATGACCTTGATCGTTGGCGATGATTTCTACACGACCACCTCGTTGTACACTTTGGGGAATGTCAGCAATTAAGATAGCAGAGGCGAAAGTGCCACGTACCCAACACACGAATAACTGGATACAGTTCAAAGTCAGTCAAATTAACAACACGCAACAAGGCAGGTCACATACGTTGTACCAAGATCTAGAAAAGCCATGTCAGCATATGTTGACAGTTTTCTGGCGAGGGACACGTACCAATACCAATGACACTGCCGTACTCTGGATGTGTCTCTTCTGCATGTACAGCGGGGGGGAAGAAGCAGAGGACTGCGAGGGCGGCGAGGAAGAGAATGGAGAGGGACGAGAGGAGAGTCCTGCTCTGTGTGCGCGTCGGACGACGGACAGAGGGAGACATGGTGGTCGAGATTCAAGGGACTTGCGTGGTCGCTTGCCTCGAAAATCACTCTATTTATTTGTCGCCCGAAATGACGTGTCACTTAGGACGTGGCCCTGTCACGTGACCCCGGAACTGACTCCTCCGAAGACGTGGCATCAGGCGCAAAATACGGACTGTGCTGGAGAATAAATCTGGGGATTCATACGTGTCGTCCTCTGTGTTGGTACAGAATTCAATGTACATGCACTCTGCTGAATCTGCGACCGACGAGTGGCCGCACTGACGAGCTGTCACGTTCGCGTCACATGCTCTTCCCCTCCTTGTCTTCCGACTCTCACCATGGCTTCCCCCCAAATATATTATCGCCAGTATTCCGGCGAAGCAGATCTCCCTCGCATCATGGCCCTCGTTCAAAGCGAGCTCAGTGAACCATACGTCATCTACACCTTTCGTTACTTTCTCCATCAGTGGTCAGTCCACCCCCTTATTCCTCTTTGGCCTCTCATAACACCTCTATCCCAACTGAGCAGGCCACATCTTTCGTTCCTTGTACGTCTTTGATTACTTCCGATCAGCGTAATCGGTCTAATCTCCTCCGTCTTCCCAGGCCTATGCAGGTGATCCAGCAAACTCCGATCCCATAGGGGTCATTGTCTGCAAGCAGAGTCTCCATCGCAACAGATCCAATCGTGGATATATCGCTATGCTCAGCGTTGACAAAAATTGGCGTAAACGCGGCATAGGTCTGTCCAGCTTTTCCACTTTCTTTCCACCCTCACCGGACATCTTACAGATGAACGGGGAAATCCATCAACTTTGGTGCGGTCTCTCTTGTTTTTTTTTCCTCTTTTTTCCAGCTAGTACCCTCGTGCGTAATTCAATCGATGTCATGAAAGAAGACGGCGTCGAAGAGGTCCGTCTTCTTCTCTCTCTGCTTCCTTCTCATCACCAACGCCACTCGTATAGATCATCCTGGAAACGGAATTCGACAATTATGCCGCTCTCTCTCTCTACGAATCCCTTGGTTTCATACGCGAGAAACGGCTCTATCGTTTTTATCTCAACGGAAAGGACGCCTTTAGGTTGGTTCTCGCTATATCCCCTTCTGATTCCGAGGACAACTCGGACAATTCATCCAGCGATTCTCCAACAAGATCCTCTTGCCCCAAACGTCCCTCTTACCGTGCTATCAAAGTCATACCTTACTCTGACGAGGAAGATGACGACGAATATGTTTCAACCCGTTAATTGTCTCCCATTGATTTTCTTTCTTCTTCGTTCTTGCTGCAATGTGTATACCTAGTTGGCCTCGTCTCTGTTATCATAGACTCTCGCGTTATCGAGTAATCTCTCTTGTACTGTGACCTCAATCTGCTGCGTTTTGTACCTCTTCTTGTGTAGTATATCGCTTCAACAGTTGATCACCCCTCCGTCCCTTCAAATTCCATTTTGATTCTCTGTTATCCTGAAAGACTATGCTGACACCGCCAATCGATTGACACGACATCAATAGAAATTTGTGTATTGCATTCAAATCAAAACAGACCTGGTATTGAATCAGATTACAGGGTCGAAGTTGAGTATCGTGCGATGGGCTGGACATTTTGAGATGGCCGGGTATGATGCATAATACATACACGTTTCGTCCGACAAGATTGTCCGTAGTTTGACATATTCAGAACGAAATCAAGAGGAAAATACTGACGGCTCTTGCAACAAAGGCACGGCAAATGGAAAGACCAGGAGAGGAACACATTCTCTAGCCAGAAATTCCAAGAGAGAAACTAGCTTCAAAATCACACGCTCATCGTATGCTGGCTATCAGAGGTATCCCAAAAAAAAAGTCGACAGTAGAGAGAACCTATAGCAAGGATCTAGTTCCTTAAAACCTCACAAGCCATAAAACCGCCGCGAAATGTCGAATTTCCGGGATCTTGAATAGAAGTAGTTTACAAGATCGTAGAAGGAGCTAAACTAGTGGGGAGCAGATGGCTTCCACTTTCCGAGCCTCGAAGAACGAAGAGATCCTTAGAAAATGCAGCGCAACCGGACGGAACCTGGTCTGATAGGCAGAGTATGGGAGACCAAATACCCAGGAGACTGAGCGCGACCGTCAAGTTTCGGGTAGTACGCGAAATCAGACGTCTGCGTACACGAGGAGCACAGAATTGAGAGTCCTTTGATGATCCTGAAAATAAAGTTGGACGTCAGAGTGATTGTCCTAGATTACCAGAACAGAGGTTGAACTGAGGGACAGCGATTATGGACAGCCGCCGCAGGTACGGGAAATGACGTTGTAGTTGCACGTGATGCAGATATGCTTGTTACGGAAATGGATGGAATGGATCAACTTGCTTCGTCTCCCAGCATTTCTGCGCTTTAAAAAACGTTTGTGGTCCCTCTTGTGCGTCCAATTCTTTTTTGCTAACCACAATCTCTATTTCAGTTGTACTGTGAATGTCCCCGCAGCAACAGGATGCCAGTGGCTTCGGACGTCCTCGTCAACGTGCAAATACTACCTCATTCGCGTCGTCATTCGGTTGGCGCAGACATAAATCCGACAATATTTCCCCATCCCCTGTAGGCACACCACAAGCATCAAATCAGCCTACACTCTCTTTGAGTGCCATTATCGATGCCCTCAAGCCCCCCGCCGTCCCTAGTCTTGCACACGCACGAACCCTTGCAGGTCTCTTGAGCACCGCCTCACCCTTACCCCGTTGCGCTGCCGTTCAACCGATCATATCTTCTTTATGCGATTACAATAATCCCCCATTGTTGCAGGCTGTAGGCTTCGACGTCCTCTCATCGTACTGGGAGAACCCAGAAGTGGGTCATGCAGAGACAGCGGATCGTCTATCTTTCTTCTCTCTATTCTTGGGGTCTACGACTGCGTGGGCAGTGGATCTTTGGGAGCCCAGATTCAAAGCACTCAGAGCACTCACAAAATATGGTACCGATATCGTTGGTGTCGAAGCAGCCCTGATCAATCTCTTAAAACACTGGCTAAAAGGTGCTTTCGATGGGTTATTGGATTTGAATGGAGAGTTGGATCGGTCAGAGCGAGTAGAGAGGGAAAGGAGTGTAGATGTTCTATTCAAGTTTTTGTCCGATGTCCTCAACAGAACCGAAAATATTGCTAGGCTCCCAGAACACACAGTTCATCTCACGATAGAGTTCTACGCGAGCCTCGTCGATCACTCAATTGTCACTCAAAAGGGATCGGAAGCATCGAGTGACTCCCCCATAGTATCCGATCCTGCGGCATCGCAGCAAAATTTTGGACTCCATCGACGAAACACTTCTTCACTCTCGATGTCGTCTATCACATCTCCAACCACGCCAACAGTTCCCTCCACTCATCAGATCCCAAATAAGCCTCCTGCCGAGCTTGCCATTACGATATACCTTGATTATCTCTCAACTCAAATCAAAACATTATCCCCATCACTTATCAAAAATATCATACCTTTGTTGTTTCGCGCTCTTGCCTTCTGCGCTTCCCCACTTCCCCGTCTCAGTGTGCTCTCTCAGCCACTTAGGAAGCCATCTTTGGAGGACAGAGTTTTGGAGACTTTGGTTTCTGTATACACAGGGCCGTACTCGACGACGTGTGTGGGAATTCATAAGCGGTGCTTGCTACCTGCATTTTCTGCCGAAGGAGAAATTGAAGCGGAGGAAGGAGAACTAATTTCGGTGAAAGGAGAACATATCACACCACAGAAAATTTTGAGGGTGCCTCTACAGCTTGGTTTACTCACTGCTCTTGGCGGTTACCGAATGATGCGTATGCGACTCCGCCAGCTTCTCATCATCAGACTTGCGCGGGCCTATATTTCTCGGGAGGTGTCTTACTCTTATACTGGCGCACCTTCACATCTCGAGTTGGAGCAGGAGTTGATGGAGAAAGCATGGCCAAGAGACGACTATCTTCCGAATGCAGATATCGGTATTGGGAGTGTAGCAAACGGTTGGGATCCTCGCCGGGTTGGGACAGCTGTGGCCGAGAGCGTGTGTGCATGGATTGATTGGATTGGGGAAGGCCCGCACACACCTGGAATCACCCCTGCAGACAAGGATTCTTTCAGAGAGAATTGGGATCGTGAACGCAATCAGGTGGACAAAATTCTAGAGGAAGCTGCGGGGATGCTTAAGGATCTTCTCCAAGAGGCTGACTCTCGAGAAGAGGACAATCCGAGTTTGAACGACGAGGAAGCAGCCTTTGTTGGAGGAATCTTATATAACCTTTGTAAATATGTCGTCTCTTTGAGGCAAGTTAACTTCTCGGTTGTCGATGCGCTTCTAACCCATATTTTAGAAATCCGGATGGGTCTCCATATGTAGTTCCGCTGGATAACCCCATTAGTGCACCCACGCCTTTGCTGAAATCAATCACTTCTCTCCTCGCAAGAGATCATCCAAGCAACTTAAATCCTCTTCTCTCGACTACTTTGATCTCGATTGCCGAACACCTCACGGATACAGATACTGCACGACTTCCCGGACTCATGCTAGATCAGCATGATCTCACTCCTACCTCTCCTGAGTGGTTGCTAAACTGGGAGAATCTACTTGGAAGCTCGATCGCACTCAGCTCCCAGCGTCCTCTAACAAAATATGCTTCCATGGAGGCGCTTGCTATCGTTTACGATACAGTTAAAGACATGGAGTCATACCGCCGTCCACTAGCAGACCTAGTTCTTAAATTCTGTAAAAAATGGGTTGGAGCCCCAGAAATAGAGAGTGAAGATGGCGATCCTCTTTGGAAGCTGCTTGGCGAGGAGATCGTACTTCAAGCAATTGAATCATCTGACAGCGAGACTGACGATATCAATGCCATCATTGAACTGCTTACAACGGTAGCCTCCGAACCGTCTGTGGAAGAAGCAGCGGACAAGGCGGACGCCCAGTCTGCGCTGGGCGAATCGCAGGTACCTTCCCCTTCCATTGGCACGAGCATCCCATCCACCTCGAATCTCGTTTCTCCCATTCTTTCTCGGATGCAATCTGAATTTCACATCAGTGGAAAAGAGAAAGAGAAAGAATCTGCGATCCCTTCTGTCATGTCTTTACTCTCATCTTTTACCTCTGGCAACATTTCCCGATCTCAATCGACTCAACCAACTATAACGGAGGACCTCCCAGAAGTGGTGGCCGAACCTGAGAAGTCCAAATCTTTGCCCCGAGTGGTATCCGCAGTCTCAGCGCTCGTGGACGCTTTTGCTCAGATCTCATTCACTTCTTATGTGCTCGAGGGTCATCTACATCGCCTTGCCATTCGTCTCTATCACATTCTCCTCGGCATTTTGGCCCAAGGACAATCTGCAAGAGGTAGAGTGACTGTTCTTCAATTTCTCATGCGACTCCGCGCCGACATCGACCATAATATCTTTTTCATTTCCAAAACCTATGACAGGGATGGTTTGGTATCGCGGTTGTCGAGTCTGATCGGTCGATCGTCTCTTCCAACAACAGAAAGGCACATCGAGGATCCGGAACGTGACTATTCAGACGCCAGAAAATCGCGTCCGAAGTCTCAAGAACAGGAAGAGAAGATACAGAGTGGGTTTGGCATAGGCAGGTTGTCCCGATCAACAGGAAGCCGCAGTCGTTCACGGGCTCCCCTGAGAACGTCGTCGGTTGAAATTACCAGAAAGCCCCGCATGCCTCTTTGGAATCATCCAGAAGTATTTCCGTTCGTGGTTGCGGACAGTGATTCCACCAGCGAAGCCCTTATATCATATAATCTCAATGGTCCGAACGACCTTGTGCTGGCAATCTCTCAGTATCTCAAGGTCATTATAGGCATCCTCGAGAGGGAGACTAGCTGGGATGTCCTTTCCTACGTTCTTTGCCATTTACCCACGCAGCTCTCCAACAAACATCTATTCTGTGGACCACTATGCAGTCAACTCATCTCGCGCCTCCTCAACGTCTTGTGTACTGGAATTTTGAAAGGGGAATTGGGTTTCTACATCGAAGCATGGCCACCTGGGTTAAAGCCCAGAGATGCACAAGGGCTGGCATACCACTCATTATCTATCCTAGTAAGTTACAGAAAATGCTTCGAACTGAAGCAACGACATGTTCTGGTCGAGGTTTTCCAGCAAGGACTCGACGGTCAACTCTCAACTATCAAATCCTGTTTGCATGCTCTCACTCTATCCGCATTTGAACTTCGGACATCCGTTACAAAATGCTTACCCCGGATCCTAGAGAAGTTATCGCAGATCATGTCAAACCCCAATATGTCCGTTCACATCCTAGGCTTCCTCACAATTGTCGGAACTATCCCTGCGTTGTATGCAAATTTTACGGAAGCAGACTATAAGATGGTATTTGGCGTCGCTCTGCAATATCTGCAGCACTATAATCGCCAGAACGCATCTCCTACAATATCATGGGCTCTGTCGCAATACGTTCGCATCATGGCATACACAACCGTGTACGTCTGGTTTCTGGCGCTCAAACTACTCGATCGTCCGAAACATATACCATACATAACCCGACAATTACTGCTCGCGAACGAAGCCAAGAAAGAGGTTGATATTCCAACTGAAGTGTGCTTTGATTGGCTTGCCAGAAATGCGTTTGCATCTGCCGATCCACGACCTGCAAATTCAGCATTTAGCGACATTGTCATGAATCCTGCCAACCACCCTTCTGATCCTAGTCCTTCAGGACCTCTTCAATCAGGAAAATCGTGGTTGATAGGCAACGCAGTCGTTACTATTCGGACCTTGCCACGCGCGGGTTGGGTTGAAATTCTTTCTAGACGTTCATCTGGATTCTCGAAGTTGGTTTGTCATATTGAGAATGTTCCGATGGTGGGTCCTGGAGACGTGTCACCAGATATCGTGTCAGTACCTGCGGGTCTCATGTTAGGTAAAACTCCTACGCGGGTTGTGTCGGCGACGGGGGCAATCGAAGAAGATGTTGAACAGGCTCCAGGAGTGAGTATCCTTTACTGTATCCTTTCACGTACTCACGACTACACCAGGACAAGCTGCAGGAAGTCCTAGTCCCCCAAACTGTTGACGACTCGTCCGAGCCACCTCGACCTGACCCAATCACCGGATACGTCTGGAGTAAATCAGCTCCATCCCAAAGACGAAAGGATGTGACATTAGATCCATCATACGTTGCATTACAACTCTCTAGTTATCCCTTTGGAAATACCAACACACGAAAGGTGGAGGATTCCCCTGTGTTGCAACGGTTTCTCTCTACTCTTGATCGAATTCCCGTGATAGATACTCACAAAGTCGGCATCATGTACGTCGCCCCGGGGCAGACCGATGAGCTCGAAATTCTTGGAAACACACATGGCTCCCCCGCCTATACGCACTTCCTTGAAGGCCTTGGTCGACTTGTTAATCTAAGAGGACAAGTCGATGTCTACGCTGGGGGTCTCAATCCAGACGAAGATGGAGAGTACGCATACGCTTGGTGGGACGATATTGGACAGATTCTGTATCATACTGCGACTATGATGCCTTCTCATGCTCACGATCCGCATTTCAACTTCAAAAAGCGCCATATCGGAAACGACTATGTCAGGATAGTCTGGAATGACTCTGGGGGTTCTTACCGTTTCGATACTTTGACAACCCAGTTTCAGTTCGTCAACATTGTAATCGAACCCCATTCTGTCGGCGCTGTCGCGGCTTTCTCCAGCCTTAACGATAATGATTATTTCAAAGTGACTCTCCAGCAAGCTCCCGGCATGACAGAATTTGCGCCAGTAGGGATTTTCAAGTTGATATCCGCCGAGAACCTTCCTCTTCTAGTTCGCCAGCTTAGTTTGTTGGCGGACTGGTTTGCCTCTGTATTCGCCGAAACACAAAAAGACACAGCTCGCGTCGAAGTGACAACTAATTGGTCCGCACGCTTACAAGCTATTCGCCGCTTCGTGGCTCAACTTCCTGAACATGAGGAAGTCGAACCTCTCGAGGATATTTTTAGTCAAGAATCATCTCGGGATTTCACAAATACCTTTTAGATCAACCTGATGGTATAACAGACCACTCGTTGGTACCATATGTTAACTAGTATACAACATGGCAATTTACATTATTTCTACATGGTATCTATGTCAAATCAATGACGTCGTCGAGGTTTGTAGATCTCGCTCGACTCGGTATTGGTGTCGCCGCTTTCCTGGCGCGAGCGAGTTGTAGAGGAGCAACACTTGGTTGCGAGATACCTGTATATCCAGTATCGGACTCCTCATCAGAAATATTTATGATCAAGGGATCTCCTTTGTGTGATGCATTATGTCGTGGAGATGTTTGCTTCTTTGATTTACGAGGTGATTTATGGATTTGTTGGTTGCCACTTGATTCACTTTGGCTCGCCGAGGGTTTCCTATGACCATCTCGTTCCAGATAGGAGGATAAGGTAGTTTGTGTCGGCTTCTTGTTGTTTTTCTGGATATGCTTCGCGGGCCGAGGAAGTTTCGTGTGGTCTTCGTCATCAGAAAGGGAGACATAACCTTCAATCCTATTGACTTCAGACATCTTTGTTGGCCGTACTGTCTGATACACGTGAGCCGGTAATTCTTCCTCCGAATCACTCAGGGCAAGCGTCTTTTCAATCACCTTTGAGGAGGGTAGACTTGACGGGAGGATAGCCTCGTCGAAAGTCGCAGCTACCTGCTGCACTTTAGATGTGCTGGCAGACCGAGAAGAAGATCGTTTGGCAGTTATTGGGATCGAAAGTTTGGGATGAGTGATAACATGTATGACGGGTAGTTCGTCCCCTTCTTCTGAGCTCAACGCAGGTGTGGTCGAAACCATGCGTGAAGAGGGAGGGGCCGATCGAGGGGCGCGTTGACGGGAAGATCTGACCGTCTTCTTAACTTTGGATGTGCTGACGGGTTGAGAAGAGGATCGTTTAGGGGATACTGGGACCGAATGTCTGGGAAGAGCGAGGGCAGGTAGGACGGGTAGTTCATCCTCATTTTCTAGGTTCAGCGCAAGCGTGTCTTCAATTGCTTGTGAAGAGGGATAAGTTGATTGCTGGATGCGTTGACTGGAAGTTGCAGACCCCTCCTCATCTCTGGATGTTTTGACAGAACGAGACGAGGAAGGTTTGGCGGAGATTGGAGCTGAACGTTTGACAGGAGCAATGGCGGGTATAATGGGTAACTCGCCCTCGTCTTCTGTACTCTCTTCCTCTTCTTCTCTCCTAGCCGCCATCAAAAGAAACTCTTGCGGTTTACGTTTTGAGGGGGTCTGAGGAAGGAACTCATTGAGAGTTCTATTTCGAAGGATGCTTGTACTGGGCTCAAACGCTTTCGTCGATCTAGTTGGGCTTCCAGGTGGAGATGGAGCAGAAGCAGCTTTCTTCCTCGAAGGTACCTTCTTCTTTTGTTTCTTACGTTCTTGTTTGTCTCGAAAATCTTTGACTAATCCTTTCTCCACGATATCGACCATACAGGCTGGCATCCAAAGTCTTAAGTGACTTGCAGGGTCAACTGGTTCTGCTGCTCTCTTTCCTTTTCGGCGCCCTCCTTCTTCTTCGTCTTCATCATCCCCAATCTCGTCTTCGTCAGAAGCCCACTCATTGGGACCCTCTGGCTGGCGCAGACCCTTGATGCCAGATTCAGCTAATTGGACAAGTTGAGCTGGGGCGACTTCGACTCGATATTCGAGTAATCGGTCGGTGGATGTGTGGTTGCGCTCGAGAGAGATGGAAATGATGAGATTCGTATCGGAAATTGCAGTCCCATTCTCAGAAGTATGTTCATCGTCCAAGTGCATATTCGAAAAGTGTTTGGCGATCATTTTGGATGGTGTGCCGTAGCCCTCATCTTCGTACTGAGAAGCAGAGATTTGGTCTGCTTCCAATACTGCACGTCGCAATATTCTTAGGACAGCTCCAGGCCAAATGACTGTCCTAAAGCGTTTGATAATTGCTTCCTTGTAACCCCATTCAAAGTAAAGTTCACAAGCAGCGGCCAGTAAGGCGAAGTTTGGCTCCTTCGACCATGTAATGGTGGGATTTCTGCCGGTGTGCCCGAGACTTTCAGAGGTGATTGGTTGAGCGTAGGAGAGCAGGACATCGATGTTAGGAAAAGTATCTGGTACGGATTTGGATAGGGAGATTTGTCTATTTTTCAAGAAACCTTTGGAGTTGGTTTTCAGCTCGTGCCGGAGTTCTTCACGCCAAGTATACAGGAAATCGACCAGTTCCTCTCTTGAAAGCTTGTTCGCAGCTTCGAACAAAGTATCACCGAGTCCGCAACGAGCCAAGGAATGAGCAGTGACCATTCCACATTTCCTCAGACCCTCCTCATAATCACCCCCGCTCAATAAACCAATAAGAATGAGACCACCACGGCTGAGTTGGATATCCTCGTGATCCCGGATATCTTGTAGACGAAAGACTCGGGTATGGTTTTTGTCATCTTTGCCTTCAGAATTCACCACAGGGTTGGATTTGTTTCCGGAAAGGTTGTTACTCTGACTATTTTTATAGATTAGACCTCGAGAAAATTTACCAGTCGCTAGCTTACTTGCGAATGACAGTCAACGCTCCGAACAAAAAATTGTCAACATCATCCGATAATATACCATCAATGACTCCAATGCGATTGAGATAGGCCAATTCTGCCTCCGCTTCGCCTGGGGCCTAGAACAAGGGTTTAGGCGCCCGTATGAAAGGCAAGCTTATGAATAGATACAACGTACCGTCCTCCATTCGAATCCAAAGGCTTCAACGATAGTCTTCATCCCAGTGATCAACTTGCTGGTAGATTTATTGATACGTTTCCCTCGTTTGAAGTCGGGACGTTTAGGTCCATCAAACACAAAAAGAGGAAGAAAAGGCGCTTTCGTAAGTGTGGCACACCGAAAAAATAAAGTTCGTAAAACGGGATTTTCTCCTTCCTTTCCATACTCGGCATGGAAGAACCATATACTTGCGTCGATACCTATTCGGTAACCACGAAGGCCTTTTGGATTGGTTTGAAAACCTTCTTTGACGGCAAGCTCCGTCAAGGACCGGATTTTGGCTGCGGGCTTGAGGACCTGGAAAGAGATTTTGAATTGAGTAATTAGTTGGCCGGGCAAAACACGTACATCCCAAAGGCCAGCAACGCCCATGGACGCGGTTCAGTTTCTTTGTCTAATTGAACGCGATAATTGAACGCGGTCACATGTCCTACACCGTCACGTTACTCCCAGGCTGTGGCACCGACTACGAGTCCTTCACTGTTAAGCAAGTCTCTAGGGATTCGCAATTGACATGTATGCACCAGCGGGACATTGGGAAGCCGTTTGGCACTTCAAAGGCTGAAATATCATCTACTGATTGTTGACAGAATGCTTTTCGTACACACAATACTCCGCTACTATATCTCGTCATGAGCTCTTCGACAGCTCACCATATTTGAAGAGTAAGCCATCATATATTGTTCAGGGTTAGTATCCACTCAATTACTCTTACGCCATAGTTAAGAATTAGAGACGATGGTGGCGCCGGCATGTCTGTGATGGACTGGCACTCAAGGATGAGGTTGTATATAATTTGGAAAAATGGTTTAGTCCCTCGAAAGGGAAAGAGAGAGAAAAGAGGATTTACTTACGGCACAATTAAATAAAATAGAGTTACGGGAGGAATGGCTCTGTCGAGCGTTGTTGAATAGTACACGAGAAGAGAGGAGGAAACGATGCACAGAGCAAGCGCTCTGCTGGGTTGGACTCTGGCAACTTCATATCTACATTTCTGCTTTTGGAGGGCACCTTCCACTCACGTAGCCAGCTCCACCCGCTCGTCGGATCCTACACAAGGTTACACACAAGCTACACCATTCAGATGCGAAAAACGGGAAATGATTTAACATAGAAAGGCATCTGCAAAACGCGAATAATAATTATTCTAACATGTTTCACGCAACCCAGGCTTTTGCAATAAGCTCAGTGAGACCTGGAAAAAAAAAAAAAAAAAACCAAGTCAGAACAGTCCAGCCTCGTAACAAACAAAACATACCGATGTCATTCGTATTGAATTGGTAGACACCCACAAGAACGCCCACCGTCGCCGTACGCAAAGTCCACGTCGCAATTCTACCCAGCACAGGGAATTTCCGAGGATGGAGGTAATCCACAAGAATAGAATCAAACTAAAGAATGTTTTTTTTTTGAAACAAAAAAGTTCCCAATTTATCCGTTATGTTGTGTGTAAAAAAAAAAAAAAAAAAAAAATTTGAAACGTACCCCAATGTGAGAATGGACAATCAAACTGGAACCAAGGATACCATCAATGATGGGATAGGTGGATGGGCTAATAACGAAAGCGGCAGCGGTGAGAGGGACAAGGCTGGCAGAGAGCAGACGTTCAAACGCCCAGTGATGAGAACCGGCGGAACGCGAAGGTGGAGGGAAGGTAGTTGGATCGTTCACTGTACCCTTATAAATGGCTAATTCAAACAGATTAGAAACATCGTTTCACTGGCTGATTGAGTACTCACGTCCTCCAGGAACATACTTGAATTCCGATGTATCGCTGGCGGCGCGGGCTATTATCGAAACATTTGATTCGCTGGAAAACATATACATGGATTTCGCGCGATATTGACTGACCCTGTATAGCAGTCCTGAGAACAGCACGACGGGCGATGGCCTTCGGGAAATTGGCACGAAGAAGGGACATGGAGAACGACGACGAGGTGGTGGAGATAGCACTGTATGCGAGTGTTCCCGGTGACCGGCTATTCCCGCAATCTAGGGTTAGGGTCACATTGTGTCATATATGTAACTTGGATATATAAATAAGCTTGTGAACGATTCTAATACAAAAGGTTGCCCGCTAGTCGCGTTCTCTCACTACCAAGCGTCCATGCAAGGAGATTAAGTGAAACTCTCCTCTCTCAAATTATATATTCATTCTCCTTGATTAGCGCCTCAAGTATCAAGTCGTCCAAAAACGAGTCTCTCGTATAATTACTCCAGCATTTGTTCTACTATCTTCCTATTATCTTTATTTTTTTGCAAGCTCATCAGCGCCAAGAATTCAAAAAAAGGGGAAATATGAATTTACCTTCACATGCACTTCGAATCTTTGTTAACCCTAATATTTGTTTTTCTTCCATTTCGTTATTAAGAACCGAATTGTTCCTTTCGAGGTCCTCCAATACAGACTAGGATGAAAACCGGTTTTACTCTTTTGAAAAGACACTCTAGAAAAAAGACTACTACTCACAACGTAGTTTTCATTCAAATTCGACAACTCGTTCCATAATAACCCGATATTATCTTCACAAGACGCGTAGTCGAGGATAAACGTCGAATAGAGTTTCTCTCTAAGGCATGTACTGAATGGAGAAGGATTTCTTTTGGGATACGTCTTACGTACAATTGTTCGATACATGTTTGCGTAGTTTCTTTAGTCAAAGTCATCTATTGTTGCTTTATTTAAATAGTTCGGTGAAAAGGAGGAAAGCATACGTCTTTCAATAATTTCTTTTCGGCTTGTTGAAGAAACTTGTGTAGTTTTCCTTGATGTTTACGTTCTTGCTCAGCTAGAAAAAGACACCGCAATAATCAATATATCAATAATAACAACGAGGAGGGGAGAGAGAGGTGGGATGACGAACCGGCATATTGTTTAAGCAAGACGCGTTCAAAGCTTTGAAAAAGAAAACCCCAGGACATCAGTTCGCGGGACGCTCAATTACTTGGGGTGTAATGCAGAAAGGAGGGTAAACCTTGGATTACTAGCATTAGGAGAACTATCAAAAACGAAATCATCAGAGGTGGATGACTGTTTCTGCGGCATCGGTGTATGTATGGACGTTGGTACAAGAAAAGATAGTGATTATATGCACTCACGTTTTTAATTAAAGGGCAAGGCGCAAACAGGTACAAAGTCAAATCACCGATAGATTTGAGATTGAGAAGCGCGAGCACAAGAGTACAGTAGGGTGAATCCTATCGTCCGGTGATATACTAAGAGAAGAATCATTGGATGAAGGCAGTGGGAGACTGGCACTGGGAATATCATCTGGATCTGAGAGACCACCACCACCATTCATATTAGAGCCGGATAGTACTACTGCCAAAGGGATTTCGTGCCATGGTCGCCAGATGTGAAGAAAACAACCTTCTCTGAGATCTACAGGATTACAAGACGATGACGATGCTGTCGTTGGTTTAGAAGAATCAGGAAACTTGGCAATGACGTATACGAGATGTTTTTTAGACGTGAAAGGCCGGATGCTGGGGATGTGAATACGACATAAGGTGATGCTTAAGGAGGGTTTGTGTTGTGAACCAGTGGTGATGATATGAATGATTTTGCAGACGCGAAAGGTGATATCTGAGGAGTCGTATGTTGGACTTGGTTTGGATTCTATTGCAGTTCGCCATAGATATAGAGATGTATGCGATTTCTTGTACATTCCAGAAGCTCTTTCCGCCAGACCACCTCTAGTTATTAATTTGGCATCCGATTTTTGCTTAATATTTTATGAAATCAAACGGACCTGAGGTGTTTATTCTTTTGCGGACTAACAAGAATGTCTTGTTGTTGGTGGTGGTTTTGATCTGGATGGTTTTGGAATTGGAGTAAGATGGAAGAGAGTTCTAGTATAGAATCGTCATTGGATGAGATATCCGAGAAGGGTATCGTCGAAAGTGGTTTCAAGTCTCTGCTATCGGTGGGAATGATAGGCAGTCCCGGCATGTGTAGAGGTTTCATTGGTATCGTCGGCGTTATTACAGGAAATGCTGGAGGTAATGCTTTTACCACTTTAGATGGTGGATCGTTTCTTGGAATGATCGGAGGTTCTGGTCGTTTGAGCAGTATTTTGACTGACTGCAATTCGGTAGGAGGAGGAGGAGGTGCAGGACGTCGAGACATCGAAACCGGTTTTTTTCGCTCAGGAAAAGGTTGAGCCACAACGAGTTCTTGACCTCTCGAAGGCACACCCATAGGTTTCTTCGAAGACGCCGACGCCGATGCTTGGCCAAAACCAAAGGCGGATTGAAATTTCGGGACATGGACACGTTGTTGTTGTGGTGATTTTTTGGAGGGTAGGAAACCTTCTGCTTCGCTCAGGACGCGTTTTCGTTTTTTGCCTTGTTCGTGATCCATTTGTTGTCCAAGTCAAGAAGAGGATTGAACACGTGCGACAACCGGTCCGGAAATTGGAAAGTCTTGGGAACGGTTCTTTCGCAATATCCACCTCAATGGACGAGGCGACAAAGCGAGAAATCGGTCAGGTACGAAAATATCTTTTCTCAAATTGCAATTTTTGTTTGAGAGACCGTTTGGTTTGATTTGCAGCACTTCGTTCTTGGTTTTCAGGGCGATGATCTCAGCGAGGACGTCAAGAATCTTATCACCAAGTATTATGTCGGGAATATCATTCTCATGAAGAGGAACATTCGGGGTACGATTTACAATTACTTATTGAATTACCTGCTAGATATTCTGATGAATTACAGATGCTGAACAAGTACGACGATTGACCAAGAAGTTACAATCGCTTGCGAAAGAGGCAGGACACGAACGGCCGTTAATGATTGGAATAGATCAAGAGAACGGTCTAGTCGCTGCATTCTCGTCGCCAACGGCTGGAACTCAATTGTGCGTGGAATTTCACAAAAGGATCTTTGATAGGGGTTGAAAAGTTGCTTTAGCCCGGGTGCGATGGCTCAAGCTGCTATCGGGGATCTTGAGGTCACACGGGCTATTGCTTCGGGGTGTGGGCAAGAGCTGAAGATGGTTGGGATCAACTGGACCTATAGCCCTGTGGCTGACGTGAATATTAATCCGCTGAATCCTGTTATCGGTAAGTGGATGGCTTAGTGAGGCAAGATTTCAACTGAATGATTAGGCGTGAGATCTTTTGGAGGCGGTAAGTAAAGAAATGATAGAGTGATTTGTGTTTGCTGATACTGCAGCAGATCCGGAGTTGGTCAGTGATTACGCGACGGCGGCGAGCCAAGGGTTTGTATCGGTGAATGTGGCATCTTGCGCGAAACACTTTCCTGGACATGGGGACACGCAGGTGGATTCGCATCTTGCGCTGCCCGTGATCAACAAGTCGAGAGAGGAGATTGATGGGGGGGACCTGCCTCCGTTCCGGGCGCTGATAGCGACCAAGGTACCGAGCGTGATGACGGCTCATATTGCACTGCCTCGGGTGACGGGGGACAATGAACCAGCTTCGATCTCGAGAAAGATGACGACGGATGTGTTGAGAAGGGAGCTGGGGTACGAGGGAGTGATAGTGACGGACTGTCTGGAGATGGCGGCGATAGCGGGTGGAACTGGGATTGAAGAGGGGGCGGTGCGAGCGATCGCGGCTGGGGCGGACATTGCGATGATTTGCCACACGTATGGGCGGCAGGTGAGTGCGGTTGAGCGTGTGTGGGCGGCGGTGGAGGAGGGCAGGGTATCGATGGCGGAGCTGAAACGGTCAGGGGAGAGAATTGCGGCTATGAAGGAGGAGTTTGCGGTGGAGGAGGAGTTGGAGGACTTTGGGCCAAAGTGGGCTGCGCTGAAGGAGAAGAATGAACGGCTGAGTGCCTCGGCGTACGGGAAGAGCGCGGTGGTGTTCAAGGACGAGCAAAAGGTGCTGCCGCTGGAGCTGGCGAAGAAGAACATCACGCTCCTGACTCCGTTGCGGGGGAGCATCAACGCGGCAGTGGACACGGAGCCAGCACGAAACAGGGGAGTGCCTCAGGATGCCGAGTTTGCGCGGATATTGAAGAAGAAGTGTGGGTCAGTGAAACACATCGTGTACGGGCCACAGGACGCGGTGGTGGACGGGGGGCGGGCAGACGCGGTGATCATTGTGACGCGGAATGCGCTGCGGGCGGGGTGGCAGTGGGAGGTGGTGAAGAAGACGGTGCGGTCGCTGCGGGGGCGGGTGGCGATGGTGGCGATGGCGAGCTGCGACCCGTACGAGCTGGAGCTGGTCGACGACGAGCTCGCGCAGAGCCGAGTCGCCTTTGTCGCGACACACGAGTTTAGCGTGGAAGGCCTCCTGAGTGGGCTGGGTCTGTCACGTGGTCGCTTGTAGTCCCATCGACTTGTTGTTGTAATTTATTAGTGTTGTTTAACCTAGTAGCCAACAATGCGTAGGCTGTTCAGGAAAGCGAAAGAGGAGGCGATCCCCACCCCGATCTTCTCCTCGCCCGCCGTACCCCGCATCCTCAGCGCTCTCGACGCCCCGCCCGCTCAGATATTCGACGCTTCAGAAGACGGCCTCTCCTCGCTCGACATGCCCCTCCACAGAAAGAACTTTTGGTCCAGAGCACACGACCATGACCCACTCACCGCAGACCTCACAAAAATGATCGGTAACTAACTCACTTGTCCTGCTGTCCTCTCTCACACCCCTTCCTAGCCTATCTCACCGCAACTGGCTGCCAGGACTCGTCTCTCGTCTCCGATGTCTGCTACCGCGCCTCTCAGAATGAGAGCTCTGCAAAAGAGGCCATCAAGGTCCTCAGACGCGAATTCAAGTACGTCCCTCCCCGCCTCTCTCTCCCCGCCTCTCCCCCCCCCCTCATCGGTCGCAGGTACGGCGAACCCCCCGGCCAACTATCGGCCGCACGAGTCTGTCTCTCCCATTTCTTTTTTTGTCTCCCGCTCACCCTATCCGCAGCTCTGGGCTGTCATGCTTCACAACTGCTCAGATCTCTTTATCTTCCAGTCAACCAGTCGCAAGTTCCTAGACACCATCCACGACCTCTTGACCAACCTAAAGACCTCGCCCGTCGTCCGAGAGCGCCTTCTCGACGTCATCGCCGCCGCTGCATTCGCTAGCCAGTCCAGTCCGTGCCCCTCACCCATTTCATCCCTCATCTCACCTCTCTTCTAGAAAAAAATGACCGCGACGGCTTTCGTGCTCTCTGGCGGCGCGTAAAGCCCGCTGATAAGCCCGATGAGGTCGGCCTTTCTCTCTCTCTCTTTTCATGCCACTCCTCATCACCCCATATAAGGGCATGCCTCTTTCAGACGACGACACCATGCTAAATCCGCCTCATCCCCCACGAACCTCTCCATCTGTCATATCCACTCCAGAGCCTCCAAATCAAAGTCTCCCTCCATCTCCTCAGATTCCTCCACCCGTTCGTCCATTTCTCCTTCTTCCCCTAATCGATCTTGACTCGCGTTTCAGCTCCGCCATAAGAAACGCAGGTCCCCGACAAGAAACCGCATTATACCCCATGAAGAAGACGTGAAACGCTTGCTACAGGAATGCAAAATCGGCCAAGGAAACGCAACTCTTCTTTCCCAAGCTCTTTTCCATGCTAAACTAGAAACATTCAAGAAAGATTCCGTTATTCGGGTCGGTACATCTCTCATATCCCCATGACAATTCTTGATTGTAAACAGGAATTCTACCGCAAATGCCGAGCTTCCCACGAGCTCCTCGTCACTCAAATCCCTTGGGCTACTGCTGAAGCTGAAAAATCCATTATCGCCAAAGAGGAAAGCGGTGGTGTCGTTCAAGAGTCCACGCAAGAAGAACAGCTTCTTGCAGCCATCCTTGCCGCTCATGGCGAACTTGTCGAGGTTCTTAACCAATATGAAGACCTCAGTCGAGTCGCTCTCGAGCGTGAAGTCGAGCATCGCAGTCTCAGGGAAGTGAGAATGGAACAACAAAACAGGGTAAGCCGTTTCGATCAATTCATTGGCCCCATACATACACGTCTCAATAAAAATATTAAGGAAGCACCCATACATAGGGATCGTCGGTCGCGAAGTTCTTCTTTATCTACACGTACTCCATCACCCCAACAACAACGGCATCATGCGGAAAATGTGACAGGCTCCCTTGCTCCACCACCTTCAGCTCCTTTTGGTCCTCGCTCTCAGAATCATTTTCCACCTGTTCGTACTCCGTCGCCTCGGCCGCCAACAACTGAGTTTTATGTGGAAAGTCCACCACTTATTCGGAATGTGTCTTCTAATGAGAGTGAGGAGGAACTGTATGCACCACGTCAACCCAGTGCGAAAGCACTAGGAAAACAAAGGGCGGTTGAGATTGAATCATCGGATCGTGGGTGTCTCCTAGAGAAGAGAAGCTTCAATAAATGAATAACACTTTTTCTTTTAGCTTATCAACAACAACAACATGGTACCGACAGTTATTACGACATTCCTACGGAGAGACGCAATTCGCATTCGTTTGACGAATCCGACCGTGAAGATCCTCAGAATGAGCCTCCCTGGCATAGACCTACCCATTACGTTTACGACGCTGCGGCAGAACGAAGTGCTCAACGGGAGCGCCAAACACGATTGGTTAATGGCGTGCATTAAGTTCTTCTTGATAATATCTATTTATTGTTGCTTCTCCATATTTTTTTTTTTTTTTTTTAATGCGAATGTGAATTTTCTCTAATTGAACTAAACATTTCTGTATTCGAATGTTGGACTACCAGGTTCCGAACTCTCAATCAATACCTTTGAATACCCAGCCTCACCGCTCTGAGCTTTTTGCACCGCCTCTTCCACAGACAAAATCTCTACATCCTCCAAATTGAGCGATTTTTTCAGATACGGCGTCAACTCGTGTAAAACTTGACTTTCGGCAAAGGGGAGGGTGCGGTTAAACGCCGTTTGCGCGCCGTATTCGCCTATACGTTTTTTGAACGCTTGGATAAAGGGCATCGCACGTTTGTCTTTGATCAACCCTTTTTGAATGAGCCGTTCTTTGATTTTCGCATCGTCGACGTGAGAATCTTTGGCGTTATAGGATTCTTGAACGATTCCGACACAGACGTCTTGCCAAGACGGAAAACTCGTCGCTACATAAATCTTGACCGCTTTGGGTTTCTTGGGATCAAAAGTGACAAACGAATCCAAAATAGTCAAAGAGGATTTCTTTTTGCTTTTGGCTTTGGCCATGAGTTTGAGCAGGTTGACTTCGGCGTCTCTTATGGATTTGACAGTCGTACGCATGTAGTTTGAGCTTTCGAGAAGAACACGATCGACGGGAGAATTGGGTGTAGGCCATAAAGCCAATTGAATCGATTTGGGCTCTTTGAGAATCGTCGTCCATATGTGTTCGGCAAAATGGGGTGCGATGGGCGTGATGAGGAGTGTGGCGATGCGGATCCAGTAGTGAATGGTTTGGGCGTGCATGTTGAGGTTGGAAGTGACTTCGCGGTACCAGTCTCGGATGATTTGCATCTCGTAGAAACCGTATTTGAGGGCGTCTTTGTAGTTGGTGCTGGATGGAGATTGAGAGCGGTGTTGGGGATTAAGGAGGAAGGAGGACTACTTACGCGGCGTAGTGGCTTTGAGTGAGGTTGATCAGATGGTTGATCTCTTGTTCGAAAACTTTGTCGAAATAGTTCTTTTCTCCGTGTCTCAAATTAGCGTCGTCTTTGATAGTTTCCTTCAAGAAGGTTTGTCTCAGTGCCGACGCAAAACAACAAAACGATAATAAACGCACTTCGCACCACGTCAAAAGAGTATGCACCCTCAAAATATTCGCATTCGCACTCTTCTCCTCAAAATTAGCATCCTCCATCCCATCCCCCGCATCCGCCAACGTCAACCTCGTCGCATCCGCCCCAAACTTCTCCACCGCCTCTCTCAAAGTCAACGAATTCCCCGTACTCTTACTCATCTTCTTCCCATTCAACATCAAATGCCCATTGGCCCGCATACTGAGAGGGAACATCTTTCTGGGAAAGAGCGCGGCGTGGACATAGAGGTTGAATGTTAGGTGGTTGGGAATGAGATCTTTGGCAGAGGAGCGGATGTCGTAGGGATAGAAATAGTTGAATTCGTGTTTGAGGGCGTCGGCTTTTTCTTTGGGCAGAGGTGAAGGGTCGGGGAAGGGTCCATCGCAAAAGATGTATTCCCAGATTTCGTCCGTCATCTGATCGGGGGTGATTCCGAGGGGTCCGGGTACTGATCCGTCAAGGGATCCAGCTAAAAAAATTGGGTCAATCATTCTTTTTGATTGACGAGAACAAGTACCATGCAAAAGATGAGCGACGGTATAATAGCTCATATAGATCGTCGAATCGCTCAATGATTCCACCAGAAATTGTGGGTCCCAAGGCAATTTGGAGCCCAGTCCATATGTCCGAGCACAAGCCCACTTGTTCAGCCAAGCCAAAGTCTTTTGGAAGCCATGCCGCGTCTCCTCGGTGTAAGTATTCATTCCTTTCAACAACTCTTCAACCTGTGCCCTCCAGGTCTCTTCACCATAGTCCAGATACCATTGGTCCATCAACGCAACGACACACTCGTCAGCCGAGCGCGAGAGAACGAAACCTTCAGGCTCGGCATATGCAAAAGCGAGACCTTGGTTGATGAGGGATTCACGGACTTTGGGTTTGGCGTCTTGAACGGATTGACCCTTGTATTCACCAACGACCATGGTACCATTGTAAAAACCTTCTTTGTACGCGATTTCCTTGGCTTCCGCGAGTTGTTTGGTATCCTTGGCAGACAAAATCTTTAATTGTTTGACAATGGCGGGTGCAGAGAGATCACTATATGTTGGCGTCGACAGAACGGGAACAGGGTCGATGGCAGCCCATCTCGGATCGATCTTGTAGTATTCCGCTTTTTTGCGAAGGTCCATGAGGGTTTGGTAGTCGTCGGGGGAATCTGAAGGAACGGATGTGACGACACCGGTGCCTTTGGTGGCCAGAACGCTTTCCATGGGCAAGACGTATACTTCGGGGTTCACGGACAGTGGTGCTTTGATTTTAGTGCCGATGAGGGAGGCACCTTCGACCTCTGCTAGTTTATCGAGTTCTCCGCGAGGCGTGATGATACCTTGGAATGCCATGTTGCGGGCGGCGCGGTAGGTACATAGGTAGGCTTCTTTTTCGTTGGCAGCAAACACGCCGTATTTGAGGGAAGGACCGACGAAGCAGTTGGTCTGACCGTACCTGAATGATAGAGCGAGATGAGGGGGGATTTTAATAACACCGGAGGGACTCACATTGTTTCGGGACGCAGGGTGGCAGCAACAAGATAGACCTTGCGTCCACCAACTTTGGCCTCGATGGCTTCCTTTGCAGCAGGACTCCACTCGACCACTTCCATTTTCATACCGGTATATTCCTGTGGTCCGATTCCTTCTCCCTCCTGTCTGTCGTGGTCCATACATGGTTGACCATCCTCGGGACTGTAGATGGTATAGCGTTCGCCGAATTTGATTTTTCCGAGTCTGAAGAGCTTGTTGACCTGCCAGCGGACAAAGGCGTCGTAGTAGGGGTTTGCGTCGGTGGTGAGGAAGGATCGTCGCCAGTCTATACGTGAACCGAGCGCGTTGTTGTCGGCCTGGAGGAAAATTGAAAACGTGTGAAGAGAAAGAGAGAGAATGTACGCACGATAGCAAGAGGGGGAAAGTAGGTGAGCCAGTGTTGGGTATCGGCAAATTTTTTAATCTCGGAGCGAGGGATTCCGATGGACTCCATGATTTGGAACTGGTAGGTGAGGCCGGTGGATTTTGCGACGAGTTTGCCCTTTTTAGCTTTGGACTTGTCGATCTGGTCGCGTTCTTGTTCTTGTTTGATTTCGTCCTGGACCTGTTCAAAGTGCTCAAAGTCTTGGCCAAAGAGCTGCATTTCGCGGATGACTTTGTCGGCGGAAGCCTGCGTGATGTGTAAGGACGCGTTATAAAGAGATATTTCTTTTTTGCATACCTTGATGGGCATGCCGGTGACATGGAAGCCATGGGGGAACAAGGCGCGCTTGCCCAGCATGCGCTCGTATCCGGTGGCGAATTCGATTTTGGAGATGGTAAAAGCGTGGCCGAGATGGAGGCTGCCGTTCATGTAGGGATAGGGATAGTTGCCGAACCATTTTGGGTATTTTTGGTGGACCTGCTGGGTGGAGAGGCCGGCGATTTGTGCAGGCGATGGGGCATCTATTTCAAAGAGACGCTCTGATCGCCACCGATCTTGGTACTGGCGCTCGAGGGACTTGAGGTAGTCTCTTTTTGCGGTCTGTGCAATGACTGTGAGCTGGTTGTTATTGTTAACGAATAAAAGAAAAAGAGTACCTGGCCGAGTTCGATTGTCTGCGCCATAAGAGACCGGGAGAGGCGCATGGGACTGAGTCAGGGTGGTCACGTGTTCGACGCCTCGTCTTCTTTGCGGTGTGATTTAATTTGGGCGGACATGTCTGGCCTCAAACATTCGCCGTTCGGAAAGCGTCTCCGCGCGTCGCAGCAGGACTCGCCCCGTCGCAGACGCCAGCGTTTGCAGCCCTCCTCGACGCCCTCGCTCGCACACAGCAGCAACGCCACCGCCAGCAGCGATGCGCCAGACACTCCCCGCGCCAGATCCAGGGATTATGCAGACAGGTTTGTGCCCTCGAGGGACGTCGGCGACATGCGCACCAGCTACCATCTCATCGACGACGCAGGGCCATCGACGCCCTCCAAAAACAGAATCATTCCCTCCGAATCCGATGCTCTCAAAGGTGCGCTCTCTTTCATCTATCTTCTAATTATCTTACCATTTTACAGAACAAGCCAACGCTATCTTCACCTCTATTCTTCAGACTGAAGTCACCCCGCCTTCGCCACACCGCTCCCACTCCCCAACACGCCCCATCTCTTCCTCGACACCCTCCACACCAGTAAAACGCACTCGCCTATTCAACTACGCCTCCCCCTCCTCTTCCAAATCTACTAGTCCAAACATGCCCTCCACCGCCCGTCGTCTAGACACTCCCACCGACGAAGCCTATTCCATGTCTCCCGTCCGCCAGGAATCCCGCACCCTCCTCGAAAGCCCCCGTCGCCACCTTCGCAACGTGTGTAAAACCCCCTACCGAGTCCTCGACGCCCCAGAACTGGTTGACGATTTTTATCTCAACCTCGTCGACTGGTCCAGCACCAACGTCCTCGGTGTCGGACTCGGTTCCTGCGTCTATCTCTGGACGGCCCACAATGCCCAGGTATCCAAACTGTGCGATCTCGCAGAGGGAAGCGACTCCATCAGCTCTGTTTCCTGGGTTCAAAAGGTTCGCCGCCTTTATATTTATATATACTTCTCCGTGTCTCTGACCTCTCCCAGGGAACCACGCTCGCGGTGGGGACTCTCTTCGGTCGTCTTCACATCTACGACGCCAACACGCTCCAACTTCAACGAACCTACCACCAAGCTCACCAGCAACGTATAGGTGCTCTCGCCTGGAACTCTTTCGTCCTCTCCTCTGGCTCACGAGATCGACTCGTGCACCATCGCGACGTCCGCGATCCATCAACAAGGCCCTTCAAGAGATGTACAGGTCATCGGCAAGAAGTGTGCGGTCTCAAGTGGTCAGGAGATGGCGGAGTCATGAACGCTACTCTTGCTAGTGGTGGAAATGACAACAAAGTTTGCATTTGGGATTTACGTGGCTCTACGAGGAGTAGATCGAGTACAGAGGCAAACGAAAATACCAACAGCACATTACCACTGTGGAAATTTCACGAACATACCGCCGCTGTCAAGGCCCTCGCTTGGGATCCCCACGTTCCAGGTTTACTAGCGACAGGTGGAGGAACTCAGGATAAACATATACGATTTTGGAACGTCTCAAACGGTACGATGCTAAACGAACTCGATACCGGATCCCAAGTACGCCACTGTCTCCTTTTTGTCCTTCCCTTGAGCTCATATACACTCTTACACAGGTATGTAACCTCATCTGGTCACTGACATCTCACGAACTCGTCTCAACGCACGGCTACTCATCCACCTCGCCCCAAAACCAAATATGTATATGGAAATACCCAAGCCTGAACATGGTGGCTTCCCTAACAGGTCATACCAATCGTGTTTTATATCTCGCCATGTCTCCAGATGGGGAGACTATCGTTACCGGTGCCGGGGACGAGACTTTGAGGTTTTGGAATGCTTTTGGCGGGTTGAGCGGGGTGGGTAAAGCAAGTAGTGGAACTGGCGCGCTGGGCGGGGGAGGTGGGATTGGTGGAGGAGGCGGAACTGGAGGACTGTTTGGTGGTGGTGTAGGAGATGTGTTGAGTGGAGGAAATGGGGTTGGTGGGGATGTTGTGGGCAAAGGTGGGAGTGCATTGGACTATGGGAGGCTGATACGATGATGATGGACCACAGTGCTTTTTTTAATTTCTTCGTTTTGTTCATTCTTATTGTTGTGTTAAAACATGCAAACTGCTAAGTATCATCCGCGTGACTGCCGCGTGACTTGAAATACTGCACGCGTTTGTCGCGTTGTGCTCACTGTCACCGACGATGGTCCATCCACCGCCCAAGACGCCCTCGAAGCGAGTGCGCTGTCGCTCAGACGCAAAGACACCCCTCACACCGTCGTCTAAAAAATCATCCCAGCCCGTTGGTGTCATCCGAAAAGGCGGCGTCGAATCCCGCCTCGACGTAGTCACCTGCGACTACGTTCCACCACCCCCAAAACATGAGCTCAAGCGATCCAAGTCGACTCCATGCCGCGATAGGTTTATTACCAATAGGGATACCACAGACATCGCAGCCGTTGCCGCCAGCCTCGAGCAAATGTCCCTCAATACACAGGCCTCCCCCAACCACACCGCCCGACTGGCTATTGCAACCGGTGTCCCTGTTAATCGTCGCATATTGGGCTATCACGAACAACCACCCGCCGCTTCTTCTTCGGATAATACACTAGCTCAACAGCGTGAATATGCCAAACCGCTGTATGCGCAACGTCCGGGCGCTCTCCCTTCATCGACTGGTGCTACTACAAGCAAAGCTCGGAAAATTCCTACTCAACCAGAGCGTGTATTGGATGCTCCTGGGATGGTAGACGATTTTTACTTGAATCTGTTGAGCTGGTCTTGTCAGAACGCTGTGGCTGTGGCTCTCGAAGCATCTACCTATATTTGGAAAGCGGATACGGGATCTGTGGTTCAGTTGGGTGAAGCGCCTGAGGGTGCGTATGTGTCTAGTGTGGATTTCTCGAATGATGGAGCGTTTTTGGGTGTGGGACTTGGGACGGGCGATGTTGAGCTTTGGGATGTGGAGAGTGGCCAAAAGTTGAGGACTATGTCTGGGCATTTGGGTCAGGTCGCCACTCTGTCGTGGCATCAGCATATCCTCAGTTCGGGGTGTGCAGATGGTAGTATTTGGCATCATGACGTTCGTATTTCGAGGCACAAGGTTATGGAACTCTTGGGTCATAGTGGCGAGATCTGTGGTTTGAAATGGAGGAGTGATGGAGAGCTTTTGGCGAGTGGAGGAAATGACAATGTCGTTAATATTTGGGATGGGCGGGTTGGGGATGTTAATGAAACTACGAGGGGAAGTGCGAAATGGACGAAACGTAATCATACTGCTGCCGTCAAGGTTTTTTTTTCTCTTTCATTCCATTTCTTAACGTTTCTTATCGACGTTTCCAGGCTATCGCATGGTGTCCCTGGCAGCCTTCCCTCCTTGCTTCAGGAGGAGGCACAAACGATGCTACACTCAACATCTGGAACAGTACCACCGGCGCACGTCTCCACACCACCCGCACGCCCTCCCAAATCACGTCTATCCAATGGGCAACCCAGCGTAAAGAAATCCTTACTACTCATGGGTATCCCACAAATTCAATCATGATCCATGCATATCCAAGTATGGAACGCGTGGCGGAGATTAGAGATGCTCATGATTCGAGGGTGTTGTTTAGTTGTGTTGGACCGGGAGGAGATGTCGTTTGTACGGGTGGGGGTGATGAGAATTTGAAGTTTTGGAGGGTTTGGGATTCTAAAAGCGGAGAAGGTAGTACGGGGAAGAAGAAGAAGGCATCTGCGGCTAATACGGAGGAGGTTGGAGGGGGCAGACTCAATTCGACTAGAGAAGGAATTTTAAGTATTAGGTAGTAACTGGAGTTCTTAAGGTACACGACACTCAAAAGCATCTATGTCGCTGTCAGAGGTCACAACCGTGACCGCTCGTGTTGACATTTAATGAGTTGCAGTGGAGCCACTGTGAACCCCAGGGGGGCCGGAAATTACAGTACTTTAAAGGTGCACAGATTATGTAAATTACACCATGAAATCAAAGATTTGGCTGGCTAGTGGTGCTGTTGGAGGATACCGGATACCGGATACCGGAAAAGATTGGTATTATGTAATGTAATAACGTGACGTTGTTTGAGAAATTCAACGACTTCTTCTTCGTCGAAGAAGAGCACTCTACTGCGCGCGCGTGTCCCACTCAGCTCAGCTGCCCAAGTCATTTTATCTCAGCAATGCCTACTGAGGAAATGGAAGTCAGGCTGAATTCAGCTTGTGACGATGGATCTGCCCTTTTGTTGGAGGTGACTGATTGGTATGTGACATTAATTCTACAGTTTCTATTTCGAAACACTACTGATACTGATGGTCTTTTTATTTTTACAGCAATCACCATTATTATGGCGATAGGTCTATCTGTGGGCCGGGCCCTAGCACAGCCGCCGCCAACACCAGTCTCTCACTCGCTTCCCAATCCAATCCAGCTGATGGGTCATCAGCCACTCTTCTTCAATTTCCTTATCGAGGCCGAGGTCGACCACGTACCAGACCCATTTTTTATGGTCCAAAACGGCCTCGCGGACGTCCTGCTGGGGCTAAGTCGAAGAAAGGGAAGGGTCTACCAGGTATCACGGCAACAAAATCAAGTCTTACAGGCAGTAGCACCACGAGCAGCGAAACGGCCGCCGCAACACAATCATCCGGCCCTATTGTAAGTTCCATTGTTTTTCGGTGGCCTAACATGCTGCTTACTCGAATTCTATAGCGCTGTGGAACTCAACATCCTGGAGTCACTGTGAGGCCTGCAGTTGCTCCGGGCACTACTGAAGTACCACTCGAGAGGGGAAATAGCTACCTGGAGCCCCGGTGAGTCAACATCATACCTGACTTGACTATCTGCTTACCATGCTGACACACCAGATTAACTGACACACCGGCGACTCTCACTATTCTTCAAGATGAAGATCCTGAGCGTGCCATTGACGATATCACTACTGCTGATGAAGAATCATATGCCGATGGAGAGGGAATTGGTACTGGTAAATAACAGCCGGAGGGAATAGAGGATGACGATTTCGATGAGGAGGCTGATGAAGACCAAAGCTCGCGTCGGCGGCCACTTTCACTGTGGTTATGGAACACATTCAATGCTCGTGTTGAAGAATCAAAGCCACGCAATGCGCAGGGACTCCCACCACTATACGCTGATTATGGAAGCTTCTGGTTTCCTCGAAAGTCATCGTTTTTTATCTTAGAGAATACACGCCATGTTTCACCTTCAGATCTATTCAATCCACAGTTTTTTCTCTGGGATCCGCAAGCCCTTTGTAAATCTATTCCTTGTCCTCAATGCAAAGCGCCTCTTCAACGGCATCAGCATATACCATGGCCGCGGCGATGTGTTGATCTGAATTCCACGTTTTGGATCATTGGCTATCGATATCGCTGCTCCTCTTGCTTGAACCTTCGTACTCAACGGCGTACAGTCACGTACCATAGCTGGGACCCACGAATACTGGCAGTTCTTCCGTCCCACATTGCCAGTGAGTTCCCAGCATACCTCAGTCACCGAAATGCGATGTCGAAATCTTTGTTCGAATGGATGCGTTCATGTTTCCAAAATGGGGTGGGGTCCAAACAGTTTTCCGATTCGCTGAGAGTCCAACATTTGCTTGTGTATGACAACTTACATTTGCAGTATCTGCATTACTTGTCAGTCTTCGACAGACCTTACATGCGTATTCAGGGAGAAAATATGAATCTTTCTCCCATTTGATGATGTCACTCCTTGGGGACGTCACGGTTTCACTCCGGGTTCTGAGTGGCTTCGCGATATGTACGACAACTTCATTGAAGAACACCAACATGATTTAATCAACATATGTCATGTTGACTGGCAAATATGTGCCATCGATCACAGTCATAAGGTGAGTTTAAATTTCTCAGTTGCAGTATATAACCTGACTGCACATTTTCCAGGTCACCAAGCACATTGCTAGAGTTAACGGAGAACAGATTTTTACTGCACTCCTTACTGTAACCAACGAGAAAGGTGAAATCCGAGTATGCAACTTTGTTGCCACCAAGTCCCACTCTCAATTTGAGACGGCACTGAATCATATGCGAGAGTCGCTTGACAAATATGGGCATAACCAACCAATTCTCTTCTACACCGACAACATGGCAGACAAGCAGTCTCTCGAAACATCATTTCTGTCTCTCCGGAAAGATGTAATCCCTGTTGAGAAGTATTCGCATCTCGATCCCCTCATTATCCCTTCCGATGTGCCGATCCTTCTCAAGGATACTGTAACCTCAATCAATCTCACCGTTTCCACTATTCTTGATGATGTACCTGCTGACAATGGAGAAATTGTTGTCGGATTTGATTCTGAATGGAATGTCGAGCTTTCGCCTCAGGGATTTGTCCGGTCCAGTGGAGATACTGCCATAGTTCAGATAGCATATCAAAATAGGGTTTATATTTTACAAGTATGTGATTCACAGCCCACGTCAACTTTAATCTTCTAACTGTAGCATACTAATGCCTAGATTAGTTCCATGGTGTCCCGTCAAGAGTTACCCCACAAGCTCATCAACTTTCTTTCACACCCTCGCATACGAAAAGTGGGAAGGCTTGTTGATAGTGACCTTATGCACCTTCAAAATGTGTTACAGTCATCTCAACGATTTGTCGGTGGTATAGACATTGCCAAACTTGCGAAAGAACGATATCTTATCAAAAATATGTCCAACTGCTCTCTTTCTGACCTGTGCGCACTGGTTCTTCACAAGCGCCTTGACAAAAATACACCGGAGCGAATGAGTCAGTCATGGGAAAACAGCACACTGACTCCAGAACAAATATCATACGCAGCTAAAGATGCATTTGCTGCTCTTCAAATACATGATAAACTCATGACTGACTACAAAGTACCATCACCGCTTCCACCTACAGTGATACCAGGCACTCCGGTCTTTTTATTTGGTTCCGATCTATGCACTGTAGTTGCTGAAGGCAGAGTTTCTTCTCAATTGGGAAAGAACCTTGCTAATGGAGTCCGGGTGACGAAAAATCACACTGTGATAACTGTTACCCAAGTTCATATTCCAGGTGCAGTCATCTCATCACACCAGAAGCAGAATCTCGGTAGCTTTGGAGCTCCACCCTTTGAGCTAAACTGTCTTCGCAGTCATTTATGACTATATTCACCATCTGAAGGCATCGATCTCACTGTTCCTCCATGCCCTGATAGTCACCCACCCAACCCGTCTTTTCAAATCCCATCTCTTGCGCAAATCCCAGTTCGGAGTGAGAATGAAGTTGCAGATGATCAGACAGCTGTTCAGACTGAATTAATCTCTGTAGGTGAATCATTGTCATCTGATATCTCTGACTATGAGTTGGATTCTCCTTCTTCTGTTATGAACCGTGACATTTACGGTTATATTTCTCATAATAGTTACTACATTTGTAACTACAATTATGTTTACCTTTTATTGTACTTATATTTGCGTCTCTGATTGTGATTGTTTTATATCTCTTATTGATCCGCTTTAATGATCCGGATTACTTTACTTATTTAGCCTTCTATAATTAATGATCATTTGTTCCGAAGAAGTTCTTCCTTTCTATTTTAGTATTACGAAAACTTCTTTATAGTTCCCGAGTCGTTCCCGAGTCAAGTCTCGGTACCTTAAGAAGTTTGATCGTAGTTATATATAGAGTACTTGTAAAACATATATAAGTCGCTCAACTTTACCATGTAGAAACAACGTTTCTACTTGGTTAGGTGGAGACTTGAATACAAAGTCTTACTCTACTATAACGCTTGAACCGTTAGACTTAATTGCTAAGCTCTATAAACCGCTCTCAAGCTCTTAGTACTATAAACGGCGCATTTGAGTTACTCTTCTCGATTCATCGAGGAGGTCTCCTTTGTTACGCTTTAGAACTCTGAGTATTTCTATCGACGTAACGCCCCAGCTTAGGACCGGGCCGGGGTCACTGTAACATTAAGTAGAAACGTTCCTCTTCCGTGATCAGGACAGAGTAATTCGCTCGCCGAGATACCCATCGAGTGCACATAATAAAGTTGAACTTGGGTTACCGCGGATAAACACTAGACTGTCTTAAAACTACTAGTTGTTTGTCAACGGAAAAGGATCAACCGACACTGGTAACTGGTGGACTAGTTACACGATTGCCTATAACAATCGAAGTCAGTAAAGACTTTAAAACTTGACCAATCAGAGGGTCTGTACTCGCAGTCAGTGAAGACTTTAAACACTCGACCAATAGAGGGTCTGTACTCGAAGTCAGTAAAGACTTTAAAACTTGACCACCAAGGGTCTGTACTTGAAGAGTCTTGAAAGACTAGGTAAAGTGAGTCCAATTGAAGGAACACTAACCACGGATTTACAGAATTGTACTTGTGAGTTTTGTACACAACAAAATTTACCATTCAAAGCAATACCAGAAATTTGGTCTGGTATTGAACGAACACTACCAAAACGGAGACATTCTTTAGCAACCTATTCAAGCGAACCGCTACCAAGGAAGACAAGACCAAGAAGTGGTACTATACCGATACCAAAGCAGGAAGAAGCTACTACTTCGAAGATAACGAGCAACAACGAGTTGCAGCTGAATATCTTGAACACCAAACACAGAAATTTATCGCAGAAAGATCTAGAGCAAATCTCCCACCAATCAGAACAAGCAGTCAAGACGAAAGTGATAGAACAAACAGACTCACAGCAGAAGCAATCAGAAACCTCCGATCTGCTACACAATCTGCAAAATCAGATCATCAAGAAAAAGGAAAAGATCAAGAACCTTCGCAACCAGTTTTTGACTGGCCAGAAACAACAGTTGGAAAGGAAATCCAGATTCTGGAAACGGAAATCCAGGACCTAGTAAACAAGACACAAAAAGTCCAAAGGAGGAAACGAAAAGTGACAGAAGTCCGACAGGAAATTCACACTCAAGCCTCCACAAAGCCCTCAACCGACGCCTCCAAGAACGCCTACCCCACCACAATCCCCACCAGGAAGTCCAGGAGGAAGTCAAGCAGGAGCTATGGCACAACCACCACAAATTCCCAACATCAAATACCCGAAACCAAACAGGTATTATGGAGATCCTAGACAATATAGACCATGGATGGTATCCCTCGAACTCTATTTCAACAGTTATGGAATTACAACCGAAAATTCCAAAATCAACTATACCCTTGGATTACTTGAAGGAGCCGCATCCAATTGGAAATCAGATTTCCTCGCCACGCACCCAATTTATCCAAGCTGGCAGACTTCAAGAATTCTCTTGAACAGGCGTTTGCACCAGCCCAACAAGGATATGAAGCAGAACAACAACTACGACGCTATAGACAAAATAACGAATACATTGAACACTATATCAGTGGATTCTCAGTCTTATCCTCACAAGCAGGATTACCAGATAGCACTGCACTCAGAGCATACTTCGCAGAAGGACTCGACAAAGACATCCGAATTGAAGCAATTAGATTCACTCCAAAAACACTACAAGAGTGGAAAGACGCCGCCAGAAATGCCTACAGAATCGTTCTGGAACAACGAAAAGCAGCAGGTAATTTTGGCCAATCCTTCAGATCACACAAACAACACAAGAAAAATAAACACCGATCTCAAAGGAATAACCAAAAGAGTATCCCAAGATATACTAACATCTACAGTGAACCAGTCCAACATAAACCCGCAAGAAGCGAGTGGGACATGGATGTTGACCGAATCTACTACCAACTCAATCAACTCGGACAAGATGATGATTCCGAAGAATCAGAATCAGAATCAGACGAATCTGATTCCGAAGACGAAGATGAAGAAGAAGTTAACTTCATCAGACAACGAAAAACACCCAAACAGGCAGTCCAGGAATTTATTAACAATATCCTCACAGATGACCAACGAGCAGCTCTTAAAAGAGGAGAATGCTTCTTTTGTCACAAGAAAGGACACTGGTTTAGAGACTGTCGAGCAAGGAAGCTATACATTAAACAAGGAGGAAAAACAAGCCTGGACCGAAATACAGGAACAGATCGAAAGAAGAAACAAGGAAACGGAAAACCTAAGAAGCAAAAGACTTGGAAAAAGAAGGAACCCATAGATCCAAATGCTATGGTCTACAACATTGAAGAAGAAGAAGATGACTTCGACGAATTCTCAAAAGACGGAAATTTTTGAGTACTTCTGAAGATCCAGTCCAAATGATAGATCTTCAGTCACCTAAAGGAACAACTATGATAGCACCAATTAAAATTCACATCGAAGACGATAACCCTATTAAACTAACCGCACTAATAGATTCAGGAGCAGCAGGTGAATTTATTGACCACAAGCTAGTGGAAAAGTATTACCTTCCAAAATTTCCGCTAAAACGAATCAAACACACTTTAAATGCTGATGGATCAAGAAACGCATCAGGAATATGCACACATTATGTTCTACTCAACATCGAAATCAACAACAAAAAGATGATGATTCAAGCAAACATAGTTTCGCTTGGAAGCCACCAATTATTCTTAGGTATATCATGGCTAAGAAAATTCAATCCAGCAATAGATTGGACAGCACAAACTCTAAAGTGGAGAGATGAAATGACGACTCAACTCTAAAGCTTTCTAGAGGACCATCAGTCAACTATATCAACAACATCTTTATAGAAATCAATTCCAAAAGCAATACTTCGCAACAACTATTCAACAAAGCTGAAAAGAAGAAAATGGAATCTGATCCTGTTAAAGCAGTTCCGAAAAGATTTCACAAGTTTCTTAAAGTATTCAACAAAGTAGAATCAGAGAAACTACCACCAAGACGCCCTTGGGATCACAAAATTGAAGTTCAAACTGACTTCAAACCCAAGAGAATGCCAGTTTACAATCTGACGCCTATAGAACGAAAAGAACTAGACAAGTTCATAGCTGAAAACCTACGAAAGGGATACATACGACAATCTAAATCACCCATGGCATCATCTTTCTTCTTTGTAGGAAAGAAAGGAGGAGATCTACGCCCTTGTCAAGATTATCGCTATCTTAATCAAAACACGATTAAGAATGCTCACCCTATTCCCAACATTGCTCGAATCATGGATAAACTAAAGGATTCGAAATGGTTTACAAAGCTAGATGTCAGACTAGGCTATAACAACGTCAGAATTCATGAAGGAGATGAATGGAAAGCTGCATTCAGAACACCTAATGGATTATATGAGCCTACAGTCATGTTCTTTGGAATGACAAACTCGCCAGCCACATTTCAATCAATGATGGACCACATTTTCAAAGAATTAATTGATAATGGAGGAGTCATTATCTATATGGACGATATCTTAATCCATACAAAAACACAAAAACAACTTGATGAACTTACCAAGCAAGTTCTACAAATACTAGAGAAGAATCATCTCTACCTCAAGACAGAGAAATGCGAATTTGAAACGCAACGACTAGAATACCTTGGAGTTATTATCACTCCAGATTCTATCGAAATGGATCCAATTAAACTAAAAGGAATCGAAGACTGGCCTGTACTACAAACGGTCAAGAATGTTCGACAATTCATTGGATTCTGCAACTTCTATAGAAAGTTCATTCACAACTATGCAACAATCGCCCAACCGTTAAACTCTCTTATGAGGAAAACGAAGAAATTCGAATGGAATCCAAATGCACAGAAAGCATTTGAAACCCTAAAACAACAATTCCTAAAACGACCAGTACTACAAATGGTAGATCAAACCAAACCATTTGAAATAGAATGTGATGCCTCCGCATTTGCCACAGGAGCAGTCTTACTACAAAGAGACTCGAATGGAGATAAGCATCCAGTTGCTTATTATTCAAAAGCTCTCAATCCAGCCGAAAGGAACTATCATGTTTCGGATCAGGAATTCTTATCAATCATCAGAGCATTGAAAGAATGGAGACATTATGTCGAAGGATCACCTGAGCCACTACTAATTTGGTCGGATCACGAGAACCTTACCCGATGGAAGGAACCCCAACAATTAAACCGAAGACAAGCGAGATGGATGTTATATATGACCAGATTCAATTATGTCATCAAACATCTTCCTGGAAATAAGAATGTCCTAGCCGATGCCCTGAGTAGACGGCCAGATCTAACTCCAGAAGGAGTAGACAATGAGAACTTAATTGCTCTACCTTCTACAAAGTTTATCAATTTCTTAACCGAAGAAATAGAAGAGAAGATCAAAGAAAAGAAGGACACTATCACACCATCAGAGCAGTTTACTCGTGAAGAAGACATCTATACTTATCAAGGAAGACTTGTGATTCCGGATGACTCGGACATCAAGAAAGAACTCTTAACCCGAGTTCATGATCATGAATCAGCTGGACACCCTGGAATAGCCGAAACGCTTCGAAAATTAACGAAGGAAGTATACTGGCCAGGAATGAACACTTATGTCCAGAACTACGTCAAAGGATGCCCCATATGTCAACAGTATAAAATTAACAGACATCCACTCAAACCTCCGATGCAACCGATCAAAGGACCTCAAGTAACGAAGCCATTTACACAAATATCTATGGATCTTATCACAGATCTACCCCCTAGTGATGGCTATGATGCAATATTGTCCATAGTGGACCATGGACTTACGAAAGGGATAATTCTAACCCCTACAAAGAAGACAGCAACAGCTGATGATATAGCCGAAATGCTAATCGATAAGGTATTCTCTAAATATGGAACACCTCAAAAGATCATTTCAGATCGAGACCCTCGATTTGCAGCCAAATCTATGCAAAGACTTTATGAAAAGCTTAACATCAAGCCCGCATTTTCAACAGCTTATCATCCACAAACTGATGGAACTACAGAACGATACAATCAAGAAATAGAATTCTATCTTGCAGTCTACACTTCAAGAAATCCTAATACATGGAGAAGAGCACTTCCTATGATTGAATTCGTTCACAATACTAAACCACATGCAGGAAGACAACACTCACCTTCAGAACTCATATTAGGATACAATCCTAAAGCGTTCATTAACAAAGAAGAATCAAATGTACCTTCTATCGAAGAGAAGACATTATTCTTAGAACAAGCGAGAGAAGCAGCAATTGAAGCACATGAACAAGCACGCTTAAAGATGGCTAGCCGAAGTAACCGACCCTGGAATGCATTAAAGGTTGGAGATAGAGTTTGGCTAGATAACCGAAACTTGCCCGTGCCGTACGCATCAAAGAAGCTCAGTCAAAGAAGAGAAGGACCCTTCAAGATAATTAGAAGAACTTCTCCTACCACATATGAGTTAGAACTTCCGAAACGATGGAAGATACATAGTAAATTCCATGCATCTCTGCTCACACCCGTAGTAGAGAATGACGTCTATGGAAAGCATAATCCACAACCGCCTCCGACCTTAGTGTCAGGAGAAGAAGAGTATGAAGTCGAAGCGATCCTAAACCATAGAGCAAGGAAGAAACGCTTGGGAAATGGAAGACTCGCAACAAGATTGGAATATCTTGTCAGATGGCAAGGATATGGACCGTCAGAGGACTCATGGGAATCTGAAGAAGATCTTACAAATTCGAGCGAGATACTTGGAGAGTATAAAGCCTTGAAGAAACTCAGTTAACTCCCCAGCTTCATGAGCAACATACAAGCCATCCAACAAGTCCTCGCAACTACTCTCTCATCGTCCTCTCCTCTCAATGCCACTAATCAGAAGAACCAAACCAGTAATTCTGATTCGAAACCAACATCTCCATCCCCTTCTCCCCCACAACCGCCACGCAATTCTCCTTGTCAAGAAGAGACATCCATTGACAAGAATGCCACCGTTCGACATGCATTTCTACATGAACGAACAGCCTCAAACTTTCTGTCCGGTCACGGCCGCGTTCCTCGACTCTTTGAAATCGTGCACGACATCGGGGCTCACATTGATGAGCTTACTTCTGCAAGACGTTCATACCTTCAAGCAATGGAGGAAATGGACGCCCGCCTCACTCGTCTGGCACGCCATCTCCCGAGGTCTCCCCATGGTAATGAGATCTTCAGGAGAGTCAGAGACATCAATGCTACCCACTTCACAAAGATTCGGACATCGGTAAATCATCTACAGACGGACATGAATCGTCTTCTGGAAGCACCCCCCAATCTGACAGTATCACAACTCCCCCATCTTCTATACAACCACAGCAATTTCATGAATTGGTTATACCACACCCAGGAGTACCGCCTCCTCCAAATCCGTCGAACCATCATCCGGTTACTCGCACACCAGGAGTTGCTCCCTCGTATCGACGTGGACGTGCACCCTGCAAACTATGTAGCGGAATGGGTCATATCCAGACGGAATGCTCGCTATATTACTGCCATTACTGCGACACCAAGGCACCTGGACACTTTGCCAAATTTTGTTCCCGAAATCCTTATGCGGGAATTGCACGCAGGGAACTTTCCCCAAATGCCCTGGCATACGTTGACACCCTTATTAACCCAACCGCAGTCACAGTCCAGTCCATCCATACTGCCAAAAACTTCCTACGCCACCATACACCCCCTCATACTACAGTCTAGCAAACTACAGTCCAAACAGTCCGGTGTACCAACCAGCACCCTCCATACCTCCGACACCACTTCAACTTCCCGTCCAATTACCACCACCAAACTTGGACCAACCTATCGACCACTCTATCGACCTAAACCCAAACCTAGGTCGAAATACAACAACAACAGCAAGTACGGAAACCTTGCGCTATCCATCCCTCCCTCCTATCGTCACTCTGGAAGAACAGCTTCCAGTAACCTTCCGTCTTTTAAACACCCTCAACACCAACGATCCCCGTCGCCAGAACCTTATGACGCAGGCGACGAATATACTTACGACGATGTTGCGGAATACAACATGAGCGGTGAAGGACATCCTGACATTTAGATAGTTCTGGTAAACTATCTTAGGAAAGGGATAGTGTTATGAACCGTGACATTTACGGTTATATTTCTCAATAGTTACTACATTTGTAACTACAATTATGTTTACCTTTTATTGTACTTATATTTGCGTCTCTGATTGTGATTGTTTTATATCTCTTATTGATCCGCTTTAATGATCCGGATTACTTTACTTATTTAGCCTTCTATAATTAATGATCATTTGTTCCGAAGAAGTTCTTCCTTTCTATTTTAGTATTACGAAAACTTCTTATAGTTCCCGAGTCGTTCCCGAGTCAAGTCTCGGTACCTTAAGAAGTTTGATCGTAGTTATATATAGAGTACTTGTAAAACATATATAAGTCGCTCAACTTTACCATGTAGAAACAACGTTTCTACTTGGTTAGGTGGAGACTTGAATACAAAGTCTTACTCTACTATAACGCTTGAACCGTTAGACTTAATTGCTAAGCTCTATAAACCGCTCTCAAGCTCTTAGTACTATAAACGGCGCATTTGAGTTACTCTTCTCGATTCATCGAGGAGGTCTCCTTTGTTACGCTTTAGAACTCTGAGTATTTCTATCGACGTAACGCCCCAGCTTAGGACCGGGCCGGGGTCACTGTAACATCTTCAGTCGATGAATTTGGGACAGATCTGGGAAGTGTTCGGGTTGGTGCTGAAGTTCTTGGGGTAGTTCCAATGGAATGGGACTATACAATTCAGAGTCTGGTACTTAAGGATGTATGGCATTTTTTCAACATGTTATACCTTCCTGCAATGCACGGTCTTCGGAAACACTTTACTCGAGAACTCCGTGATGCCATTTTCATACCTGATGAAGAAGATCACCACCAAATCAATTGCTGGGGTGCTACGCAAAATCCTCCAAGAAGATATGAGGAGCTCCAAAATTCATGCCCTGAATGGATTAGATCACACTGTCAACATGTCATCCCCCCACCACATATACTTTATCCACTCGTTTTTCGAGTCTTCAAAACTTATGGACCCCTCATTGATCCCAATATGAAACAACCACTATTTTCTGCCAATGTGTGGAAAGTAGCATCAAATATTCTTGAACTTATACGCAAAAGGTTTGTTTCAGACCCACCCGGGATTGCATTGTACACGAGAATTGGCACCAATAAGCGTGCAAATGGATTACCAATCTATCGGTGTGCTCGCGGCACTAATGCAACCGAGGGTGGTGTTCATACACACATTCGATCTCGATTGCCGAAATTTGGTGTCTCTATCCGACACATTCATGCATCCCTTCTTGATTTCACCCTTCGTCATAATCTTCTCGTGCGTCATCTTTTAGTAACTGATTAGTCCAAGCTAAGACATCATTTAGACTGGTGTATACAACTCAACCGGCCAATGCTATAACGGTCATTTCTCAATCTGGATGACAAATGACATCCAAGAATTGCTTATCACACTTTCAGATATGTTCATCCACCCAACGCTAATTACCGGATGGGTAAATGGTAATCTATACACGCGAACCTCAGAAGTCATTGGGATTCTTCCCATCCCCAATGATATCCGAGAATGGAGTGCAATGGCTCAATATGTCCCAGCCTCAAACAGTCGACAACAATACACATTTATTGCCTCTATGCAAGGGACATGGAAACCTATGTTACCAGTTCATACACCTGATGAAGAATGTTTCTTCCATGAGCTCATGCAATCTGATCCATCCTTTTCCCCCCAATCTGGGGAACCTCATTGGAATGAAGCAGTTAGAGTCTGGAATTCAAATGCAGAACAGGTTGGGATTTACTATAAGGTATGACCACTTTTTGATAAATCAATTCAGTTTCGACTCACAGTTTTATAGCTCGTTGAACAATTGAAGACCTACTATGCCAAATGGAAAGCTCGACTGCACATCAAGGAAGCCCTTTCGATGACAGCTGCACAATGTCGTCCTGTTGCTCGACAGATTCATGATCCCCATCGTTCTCTCCTTGCACCTGCTATCCCAGCAAAACCACTCGAGCCACATTGTGTATTGGGTGGCCTTTCTACAACGATCCCGCATCCACCCGAATCATCTCATCACTTGTCATTGATGTCATCAGTCCCTGTCGCAGCTCAGCCCATCGACCCTGAGCGCTTTCAGTTGAACCACAGTCAATGAGTTGAGATGTGTGCTAATGAACGTGTCACTTCTCAGCTACATAAGAAAACAGTGGTAGCGAAATCTCGGAAACCTCGCACATGCAAGAAATGTGCAAAGCCGGAATGTCCAGGTAAGCGGAGTGTCAAAGACTGCAAGAATCTTTGCCGCGACTGTGGGAAGTATGAATGTCGGGGCCGTAACTCGAAAAGACTTCACTTGACATGTTTGGAGGCTGCTGGTGACTGAAGTACATGCATATTCTAGTCGATATTTAATTTATTTGATAGTATTGAACCCTTCTGAGCATGACATCAGTACTCGAAACGGGCCAACGGCAACTTGGAATAGCATACACCAATGCCCAGTGCCGTTCACTGCCGTTTTCAGGGACAGGAACTAAGCGAGTATCCTGGCGTCCCTTACCAACGATTTTCGCTGATTGGCTGGTTGCTAAAAACATTGAAAGGGTCGCGTCCGGTACATGCTAGTACATGGAGATTACTCGGAGATTGGCTTTACAGGTGCTATCGAATTAACATTGACCCCTAAGTCCAGGGCCATCTACAGCGGGGAGCAGGTGACCGGAGATGCGGGTGAGTCTCCTTTCTCTTTCCTTTTTTGATTTTTTTTTATTTTTTTTTCTTCCTCTCTCCCCCGCCCAACAGCACCGCTATCCGGCCCGGAAATTACATACTTTAAAGGTGCACAGATTATGTAAATTACACCATGAAATCAAAGATTTACAACCCTAGGTAAATATTTCACACCTTTTCCTGTGGAATGGACAAAAAAATTGGGGGGTTGTAATTCCAAATTCCAAAGTAAAGCTGTGTAAGTGGACCCTAATCAAACTACGTAATTTACACAACTTCTGGGCTCATAGTGAGCCCATTGGAGTGGAGTCCTAGATATGTTCATTCGAAAGCTCTATGAGAAGGAGATCAGTGAAAACTTAGTATATCTAGCCCAGAGTAGTGTTACGACCTTAATCTTATAAAGACTCAGGTTGCAGACAAGTGACAAAGACTTGAGGGCGATAAGAGAGAAGAGTAAGGGAAGGATACGATTGGTAAAGTGTAAGGAATACAGCTACCTACAGGGTTTATATACGTAGAGGCAACTTCCAAGGTAACTAAGTATAGAACAGGACTGAGTCATAATACTCGGGGTAGTGGAGTAAGTGGAGTCAGAACGTATGGACGTGGAGCAAGGCATATGGGAGTGGAGTAACAGTGAGACAAAAGATACTAGAAAGGAAAGATGAAAGAAAAGTATAACTGGCAGGCGTGAGAATGCGGAAAAACAAAAGAGCCAGAGCAGGTGACCATAACCGGTGAAACCATAACAATACCCTCCGTTTAGGCTTCGTGACCACATGAAGTGTCCTAATCTATGAAGTTAATCTCCATCTTTGCAGGTCGAACCTCATATCCCAACTTGAAGAGGTTTCTTTCTGCCAAATTCTTGACTTCAGGAAACTTCCACTTGTGCGCAAGGTTTAGGATGTTAACCCATTCTTCGAATACGAGACTCGAATAGTCATCATATTTGGTGTTGTAGAAGATGAAGAAACACTTGGAATTCTGTGGCATTGGCGTCTTCAATGAAAGCGGGGTCTGCGGTGTTAAAGTTTCTGATGAACGTGTGATGGGGATCGTCGTATCCAGTTAATTTTCTTCGCCAATAAACGGATTCTCTGGTGAGGAAGTATGAATGGATCCAGAAGCGCATTCCGTCTTTGGTTTGGACACATAAATCTGCTCCTCGAATTCTGACCAAAGCAGGTGTTTCGTTGTTGGTGGATTGGAAAGGTGGAATAAAGGTCGAGATGTCGGACATTTGAAGGTGATTTGGAGGATGAAAGAGATTGACGATTGTTGTATACCGATTGGAGTGCTTTCACTGGGTTTTATATCCTACGACCGTACTCGTCTAGGACGTCCTTGGCGTTCTCCAAGGCTGATCTTGGTAACCATGTGTCTTCTTCATTTCCGTAACCTCCAATGTACCAAATACTGGGTTCCTCTTCCTCGCTTCCTATGTCCTCGGATCTCTTCGATTTCGTACTCTTCTTCTTCGTTTATGATATCAGGTGGGGCGGGGTAGGGTGGTGTTGGCTGTCAAACTCGGGTTGTGACATCGTGTGAGCAATGAAGCATGGAATACGTTGTGGATTGCCCAGGACTCAGGTAAGCGAAGCTTGTATGACCGATCTCCGACAGCTTCGACGATCTCGAAAGGTCCATAGCGTTTGTTGTCAAGTTTCCGTGATGGTCGGTTGGAATGAATGTTAACTGCTTCTAGCCAGACCTTTCTCCGGGTGAGAACACTTTAGAGGTATTTCCGTGGTTTCCTCGGTTTCGCATAAGATCATTGTTCTCTTCCATTGCCGCTTTAGCTTCTTCTCGGGCTTTCTCTAACTCCGATGAGAAATCCGCTGCCGCTGGGTTGAACGTAGGTAGACTGTGATTCCCTTTCCATGGATGGAATCCGTGATTCAAAAAGAACGGTGTGTTCTTCGTGGCAGAGTGGACTTTATCGTTGTAATGGAACTCCGCCGTAGGTAGCCATTTCGTCCAATCGTTCTGTCGATAGCTGATGAAATTCCGCAAATACATTTCGACTTCTGGTTGATGTTCCGTCTGTCCATCCGTCTGAGGATGATATGCCGTTGATAGGTTCCTTTCTATCCCCAATGATGTGCATAGCTCCTTCATGAATTTAGATGCGAACTGCGGTCCTCTGTCACTGATGATTCTTCGGGGAATTCCATGGAGCCTCCAAACCTCCGATTTGTATAGATGCGCTAATTCGATTGACGTGAGAGTCGTAGTGTGGGAACAAGGTGGATCATCTTTGAGAACCGGTCGACGATAACAACAATAGCATCTTGTCTTCGGACTTAGGCAGAGGTCCGATCATGTCAATAGAGATTTCCTGCCAAGGGCCTTCTGGGATTGGTAATGGGTTCAGCGTGATTGGTTCGGGTCTGCGAATGATCTTGTTCTTTTGACACATGTCACATCCTCTGACATATCTCCTGACGTCCGTCTTGATCGTGGGCCACCAGAACGTCCGCTTCAACAGTTCTAGCATCCGATGTTGTCCAGGGTGTCCGACGTCGGGGAATAGTGGTGATCGTGTAGGATTTGATCTCGCAAGTTCCTTTCATCCGGCACATAGATCCGTCCTTGTCGGTAAATTATCCCTTCTTTCTCCCACACTTTCTCCGGTTGTTTCGCCAATTCCTGCAGTACCATGGTTTCCCTCCTCTCGACTTTCTGATAACTTCCAGATCTGTTGGTCGGGTGATATCTCGAATCGTCGAGATCGTAGAATGGTGGCTTCATATACTGGCGTTTCTTCAACGATTCTTCGTACAAACTCCTTTCCTTTGAACATCTCCATGTTCCTGTTGTCTCGGCTTGTATCTGGTTTGACTATGCGGGAGAGGATGTCGGCTTTGGTGTTGGATTTTCCAGGTATGTGTCGTAGTGCGAAATCGTATTCCTGCAGCATAAGGTACCATCTTGCTTGTCGAGCGTTCAGTTTCTGTGGGTCTCTGAAGTACTTCAGGTTTTCGTGGTCTGTCCAGATTTCGAACTGTTCCTTCGCATCCAACAGGTACTGTCTCCATAACTTCAGTGCCTTGACTATAGCCAGTAACTCCTTGTCGTAGATCTCGTAGTTTCGTTCTGCTTCAGTCAACGTTTTGGACATGAATGCAACCGGATGCCATTTTCCTTCCTGTTCCTGTGATAGGACTGCTCCCGTTCCATAGTTTGATGCATCCACCTCCAATCTAAACTTTCCATAGTCATTTGGCAACGCCAATACTGGTTCGCTGGTGATGGAATCTTTGACGCTGTCGAATGCCTGTTGTTGTGCTTCTTCCCATTTCCACTCTTTTCCTCCTCCCTTCAACTGATTGAGCGGAGCTGCGATGATGCTGAAGTTTTGTATGAAGCGTCTGTAAAAGTTGCGAATCCCAAGAAACTCTCCACCTCCTTAATTGTTCGTGGCGTTTTCCATTCCTTTATGGCCCTGACCTTCTCCTTTTCCATAGTAGCTTTTCCATTTCCTACAACCGTGCCTAACAAGGCGATTTCCGTGGCGTCGAATTCACATTTCGATCGTTTGAAGAATAGACTATGTTTGTCGGCGATTTTCAGGAAACGTATAGTCCGTTCACGTAGTTCCTCTTTGGTACGTCCTGGAATCGCGAAGTCGTCCATATAGTTGACCAGTGCACCTTCTTGGATCATTTCTCGGAATATGGTTGCCATCATACGAGAAAAGGTCGCCGGGGAGTTACTCATTCCAAAAAACATGACGGTAGGTTCGAATAATCCACGATTGGTGATAAACGCTGCTTTCCATTCATCTCCTTCTCTGATCCTGACATTGTTGTAACCCCAGATAATGTCCAGTTTATTGAAGTATTTCGTCTCGCAGTTGGTCGAGTACTTCGCTTATGAGCGGTAACGGCGTTTTGTCCTTGATCGAATGTTCGTTGAGTTTCCTGTAGTCCTGGCATAGTCGGAGTGATCCATCTTTCTTTGGTACGAAGAAACAAGGGGCAGCGTATGGTGATTTGGATGGTCGAATTCGTTTCGATGCTAGGTTCTCGTCTAAGAACTTATCCAGTTCCTCCCTTTCCTTTGGCGTCATGTTATAAACCTTCGATGATATCTCCTTTGGTGCATCCTCCGTTAGATTGATCTCATGATCCCATTCGTTCGAGCTGGTAATTGCTCAAAATTCCATTTGTTAAACAAGTGCGTAAATGGTCGAATGTAATCGGGTAGATCTTCGGGTTGGTGGGATCTGATTCTTTTTCCTCCGTAGCGCTGTCCACATCAGTGGTTAGCCGTCGAGAAAAAGGAATCGTTTGGTGTGGTGTAGTGCATGTACTGGGGCATCGTGTAAATCTGACTTCTTGGTTTATCCAGTCGATCTCCGGGTTGTGTTGAATTAACCAGTCGTATCCAAGAAAAATATCCGCGCTCGAAATGTCCGATACCAGTGCCTTGATTTCCTCCTTATGTCCTCCTAGATCCATCTGGATTTTGGCGTCCTCCGTTAATATCCCTGTCCGATTTGGTGTTCCATCTGCATTTCTCATGCGAATGGGTTGTTGTCGTTTGACCTTCTTCAATTCCTCTCTCTCTGCCAACTCCTTTGTTACCATCGTCATATGTGCTCCTGAGTCGATAAGGGCCTTGACCTTTTGTTTCCGTTCTTGGTGGATGGTTGCATCCAGCAGAATTTCGCGCGTTGAGTCTCTCTTGAAAGGAATAACATACTTGGATTTCGAATTTGTTGTTACATGGGGAGAGACTCTACGATTTATGGGTCGAGATTTCGCGCTCAATCGGACCCTTCGGCAAAATCCTGCTTCTCGGTGGCGTCTTCTTCATCCTGTGGACTATCCTCGGTCATTTCCCTAGTCCTAGCTCTCTTCGGTGCCCTACAATTCCTGGCGATGTGTCCTGGTTTGTTACAATTGTAACACGTTACGGTCTTCTTCGGCTGCCTGCATTCTCTAGCAAAATGTCCGAACTTTCCACAGTTAAAACACTTCCTCTGATTGTTCGGGGTTTGGACTCTAGTGGTTTCGAACCTTCCTACTTCCATGGGTTGACCACTTCCTCCATACGTGACTCCTGTCGCGGTGTGTTTGTCGAACAAACTCATCGTCTCTGTTCCCATTCCTACTGCTTTTATGACTTCGAGCCATCCGTTGAATGTGGTGGGGACTTTGTCGGTGGGAATGATAGAATGGTGCGAATGGTTTCCTTTTTGACGTTCTTCTTCAGCAAGAAGATGGCGTGTTGATCGTCCGTTCCCCTTTGTTCATCATCAAGGTAAATTCGACTAAGAAATCCACGATGGGTTTCCTTCCTTGTCATGGTCTCGATAGCTATCTCGCTCTTCTCCTTGTCCATTCCATCGATAAACAACTCCTTCGCCTGCTTCTCGAATTGCTTCCACGTGAATGTTACGTCTGGGTTGGTGACTTTGTCCGCTACGAGTGCTGAAAACTTCCGGCTACTCCTCCTCTCATCCTGGATATGGCCGCTATGATCATCCTATCATTGTCGGTGATCCCGTTAAACTTTATGAACAGCTGAATGCTCCTCCACCAGTCCTCAAATCTCTCTCTGCTTCCCTCGAACCAACCGGGATCGGGGATAATTGACTTGGTCTCTGTGGTCGACATGTCTGATGGTTCCTTCGTCTCTGATTGGTCTTCGTTGTCGATGTGTATATCCGCAAAACTGTCCGCTATTTGATCTACTTCCTCGTCGATTTCTGATTGTGGTGCTGATTCCGGTCTCGATGTCGGGCTACTCGGTAACTCGATCTCTCGCAACAATCCGTCGATATGCGGCTAATTCTTCTTCGACAAGTCGTTTCTTTCCTTGTCGGCTGCTACTTGGCATAAACTCGTGCCCTGGTGACTACGCTTGTGAAAAGCCTCGACGCGAAAAAATTACGTCCGTTCGGTTGGTAGATCTGCCGTATGCACTACCACTACAGCAAGCTCGCTAGGCTGCTGTCTGCAAGGTGAGGTGTAGACGCTTTACCAAATGTTACGACCTTAATCTTATAAAGACTCAGGTTGCAGACAAGTGACAAAGACTTGAGGGCGATAAGAGAGAAGAGTAAGGGAAGGATACGATTGGTAAAGCGTAAGGAATACAGCAGTACCTACAGGGTTTATATACGTAGAGGCAACTACCCAAGGTAACTAAGTATAGAACAGGACTGAGTCATAATACTCGGGGTAGTGGAGTAAGTGGAGCAAGAACGTATGGATGTGGAGTAAAGCATATGGGAGTGGAGCAACAGTGAGACAAAAGATACTAGAAAGGAAAGATGAAAGAAAAGTATAATGGGCGGGCATGAGAATGCGGAAAAACAAAAGAGCCGGAGCAGGTGACCATAACCGGTGAAAACATAACAATAACTGGTGAAACCATAACACTCGACTTGGCCGAAATGGCACGAGATAGCTGGAAAGGGGGTTGTGAAGACTTGTGTTGCTTTGAGGGCTTGCGAGACATGCTGAGGAGGGCTTGAAAACAATGAGAGACCACAGTCCAAAAGAGGAAGGTGGTGGTAAGAGGTCAAGAAGCATTGTTGAGACTGCTTCCAGTCGCTTCCCACTCAGGCTACAAGTTCTGGATTACCTTTATTGATGATGCTACGCATTTCCGGGCTGTCTATCTGCTTAAAGCCAAGTCAGAGGCCTTTGAAGCCTTCAAAGTCTACAAATCTTGGGCTGAGACTCAACTCGGAGTCAAGATTCGAGCACTACAGGATGACAAGGGTGGTGAATACATGTCTAAGGCTTTCCTAAGCTTTACTGAGCTTTCTGGCATTGAGAGAAGGCATTCTACTCGAAATCAGCCTCAGCAGAATGGTCTTGCTGAAAGGGCTAATAGGACTATAGGTGAGAGAATCACTGCTATGCTCTCGGAATCTCAGCCGCCTGGTTCTTTCTGGGGTGAATGTATCTCCTCTATGGTCCATGTCTGGAATATGCTTCCTACTGCTTCGCTCTTGGGCACTACCACCTTCCAGGCCTTCTATAAGTGAAAACCTGATGTCTCACATCTCCGGGTATGGGGCTGCACTTCATATGTCCATGTACAATGAGATAAGCGCAATGTTCTCCAACCTCACTATGAGAAGTGTGTCTTTATTGGTTATCCTGCTGGCTACAAAGGCTGGAAATTCTACAACCCAGTCACTAAGCGAACTGTGATCTCTGAGAGAGCTGATTTTGATGAGAGATACTTTCTGGGCACTTCTAAAGCCCAACTTGATGCTGTTCCTTCATTTGCTGGCCTACCAGACTCACTACCAGTTTCTAATGACTCTTCATCACACTCAGGACTGCCACCTCTACAGGATGAAGGAGGTGATTATCACTCCCTCCCTGCTTGTCCTAAGACTCCCATTCCGTCTGCTTCAGTTCCTCCTGAAGAGAAGCCAGATCTACTTTTACCTGTCCCTCCAGTAATTCCTCCAGTCACTCTTCCACAAATCCATCAACCACTCCCAGTCACTCCTCCCACTGCTGGAGCACCTCCTGAGCCCCCTCGAGTTCCTAGATGTACAGGGCGAGTTCGGAAGCCTCCTGGTCAGTGGTGGAAGGTCAAACAGCCTGACTTGTCTCCAGCTGATGCTGATGATGACGATGAAGCTGCTCTACTGATTGACAGTGAGTTTTGTGAAGTCAAGTTTGCTGGTGCTGTCTCGGGTGCAGATCCCCAGACTTATAGACTAGCCATGCAGTCTCCTGACTCGGAACACTGGACAGATGCTTGTAACACTGAGATGTTCAATCTTGAGGCTAACAGGACTTGGGAACTCACTGAACTGCCTCCTGGCAAGAAGGTAGTCAACTCTGGCTGGGTGTTCAAGGTGAAAAGGCTTGCCAATGGCTCAATTGAGTGGTATCGGCTCGTCTTGTTGCCAAGGGCTATTCCCAGCACCCTGGTTTCGATTTCACTAAGATCTTTGCCCCCACATTTCATCCTGCCTCCCTGCACCTCATTGTTGCTCTTGCAGCAAGAGAAGGTTACAAAATGCACTCTGTTGACATCTCTTCTGCCTTCACCTATGGAGAACTCGAAGAGGAGATCTACATGAGACAACCAGAAGGCTATCACATTGGTAGTCCTAACATGGTGTTTCGGCTGTGCAAATCACTCTATGGCCTCAAGCAGGCTGCCAGACAGTGGAATAAGAAACTCCGGAGTGTTCTTGAAAGCATTGGCTACTCTAGGCTTCGCTCTGACAGCTCCATCTACATCTATTCCAAAGGAGACATTAAGGTCATTTACCTATCTTCATTGATGACATTACTCTTGTCTCGAAAAGCGATGCTGCCATGGCTTCGGCAGTCTCTGAGCTTTCCAAACACTTCAAACTCCATGATCTTGGCTCTACCACACTTCTGCTAGGCATTCAGGTGAAGCAGGATCACTCTAATCATACTATCTCCCTCTCACAGGAGCACTACATCAAGGAGCTCCTAGAACACTTCAATATGGATGATGCTAATCCTCTATCCACTCCACTTGCTCTGAGATCTGAACTCTCTGACATTGTCCCCTCACTCGAGGATCAGGCTGAGATGAAGGGAATTCCCTACCTTTCTGCTGTAGGTGCCCTTCAGTATCTTGCCACTATGACTCATTCCGACATTGCCTATGCTGTCTCCTATCTCGGGAGGTTCAACTCGAACCCAGCTCCAGCTCACTGCTTGCAGTCAAACACTTGCTTCGCTATCTCATTGGCACCATGCACTACAAACTAGTCTATCGAGCTAGTAACTCTGGAGAACTCTTCACTACCTACTCGGATGCCTCTCATGGTGCCTGCAAGGCCACAGGTCGAGCTACAGGTGGTTATGTGACTCTAGTCTCAGGTGCTGCTGTTGGCTGGTCTTCTAAGTGTCAGCCATTTGTGACTCTCTCGAGCACTGAGGCCGAGTTTGTTGCTGCAGTTGAAGCTGGCAAGGAGATCAAGTGGACTAGGAATATCCTGAGCAAGTTTGGCTTTCCCCTGACACTTCCTTCAACTCTCTATGTTGATAACAAGTCAGGAATCAGTGTAGCCAAGAACCCGAGCATCATGGACGCATGAAACACTTAGACCTCCACTTTTACTGCCTGCGAGAGGCTGTGGAAAAAGGACTCATTGATCCTTTGTATGTCTCGACTCATGAGCAAGTGGCCGACATCCTTACCAAGGCTGTTGCAAAGAAGGTAGTTCAGTTTGCTGTTCTACTATTAGGACTTGAGTAGACTGGCTGGATCAAGGGGGTGTGTTAGAGTGTGAGCAAGCAGTCTACAAGTGTGGTTGGTGGACTTAGAGATATCCAGATGAGTTAGTCACATGATAGCTTAGTCATGTATGGTTGAACTTCCCTGTGGACACTTCAGAGGCCTTTAGCTTCTTACAGTTTGTCCACAGGTGAGTACAAGTTATTAGAACTCAATACAGCTTCTTACAGTCTGTCCACAGTTTGTCCACAGGACTACTCTGTCAATACTACTCCGTTCGACTCGTTTCTAGACTCGTTAGGATCGCCACTGCGAACTCTATCGTTCTACTTTAGACAGGCAGTTCAGTGAGTTCCCAAGTCCTGTTAGCTTCGAGACTGAACATCTCAGTGTTACAAGCCTCTGTCCAGCGTTCCGAGTCAGGAGACTGCATGGCTAGTCTATAAGTCCGGGGATCTGCACCCGAGACAGCACCAGCAAACTCGACTTCACAGAACTCACTGTCAACCAGTAGAGCAGCTTCGTCGTCATCATCAGCATCAGCTGGAGACAAGTCAGGCTGTTTGACCTTCCACCACTGACCAGGAGGCTTCCGAACTCGCCCTGTATGTCTAGGGACTCGAGGGGGCTCAGGAGGCACTCCAGCAGTGGGAGGAGTGACTGGGAGTGGTTGAGGAGACTGCCAAGAAGGTGTGACTGGGAGAGGAGGTGGAGATGGAGTTAGAGATGGCTTCTCTTCAAGAGGAACAGCTAAAGCGACCGGAGTCTGAGGTTCCGAAGGGGCAGAAAGGGAGCTAGCATCACCCCCTTCATCTTGAAGAGGAGGCAGTCTCAGATGTGACGAAAATTCACCCGAAGAGGGCTCTGAAGTAGAGACTGGTAGGCCAGCAAATGAAGGAACAGCCTCGAGTTGGGCTCTAGAAGTGCCAGGAAAGTACCTCTCATCAAAATCAGCTCTCTCCGAGATCACGGTTCGCTTAGTGACTGGGTTATAGAACTTCCAGCCTTTGTAGCCAGCAGGATAACCAATAAAGACACACTTCTCATAGTGAGGCTGGAGAGAATTTTGCTTATCTCGTTGTACATGGACATAGGAAGTGCAACCCCATACCCGGAGATGTGAGACATCAGGTTTTCGCTTATACAAGGCCTGGAAGGGAGTAGAGCCTGAGAGCGAAGCAGTGGGGAGCATATTCCAGACATGGACCATAGAAGAGATACATTCACCCCAGAAAGAACCAGGCAGCTGAGATTTCGAGAGCATAGCAGTGATTCTCTCACCCATAGTCCTATTAGCCCTTTCAGCAAGACCATTCTGCTGAGGCCGGTTTCGAGTAGAATGCCTCCTCTCGATGCCAGAAAGCTCAGTAAAGCTTAGGAAAGCCTTAGACATGTATTCACCACCCTTGTCATCCTGTAGTGCCCGAATCTTGACTCCGAGTTGATTCTCAGCCCAAGATTTGTAGACTTTGAAGGCTTCAAAGGCTTCTGACTTGGCTTTAAGCAGATAGACAGCCCGGAAACGTGTCGCATCATCAATAAAGGTGATCCAATACTTGTAGCCTGAGTGTGAGGCGACTGGGAGCGGTCCGTGAAGGTCTGAATGCACCAGCTCGAGTGGAGAGCGATTGTGATTCAAAGAGGAGGGGAAAGGATTGGAATGCATCTTGCCAGCTAGACACGGCTCACAGATAGAGTCAGGGGACAAGTTAGACTCGAGTTTGAGCCCGGAAACAAGGTCCTTACTGATTTTTTTTTTTTTTTTTTTGTAATCAATATAGTATATTTCAGTACTACTTCAAAGGGTGCCATGACGCGTTCCCCGCCCTTTACATCACCTGAGCATCCTTTCCTAGCCCCAAAGGATATACATGGAGTCAAACTATACAAAGGGGGCAAATGAAAACGTATCCGTGCGACTAGGTCAAGCGCTATGAGAAAATCAAACACACAATCGAAAACATTGGTACCTAAGTATGCGACCCCGGGACTAAGCCACCGTCAAGTAATACAACACACCTTAATACCGGAACACCTCGCTCGAGACCGAAGCTGAAATCAAATATAAAACATATAAAAGAAAAGAAAGCGGGCACTATCGGCAAGAACCGCGGAACGGGGACAGACGGAGAGCCTCGCAGAATGAGGTAAGTGAAGCCCATAGAAGATCCTGATGCACTCCAACATGTGCGGGGTCAGTAGTGCAGACAATGGACTCAAAGGCAGTCCGGGAAGAGGGGACCCGATCTAGTTCTTAGGGAACTGGCGCTTGAGCCAGATCCGGTCGAACCGGTTCTGCCAAAACGGACACTTCGTATCCATAGCAGAGTGAGAGCGCTTGTCCGCAGGGCGCTTGGCCGCGATACAGTTTACGCACTGGCGCAAGTCGACACGGGAAGCATCAACGAGCTTAGGGTGGTTGGCCTCAGTGTGAGGCCCGCCGCAGAGAGGGCAGCGCGTGCACTTGGCATGGCACTGGTCAGAATGGTGACCCCACCGCTGGCAACGAGCACAGCGGACAGAGCCGGAATGGGGTTTGGCGCCCCGAATTTGACAGTTCATACTACGGATGCAGATGAACTTGGAGATAAAGTCCCGAGCATTGGAGCCTGAGACCGTGTCGTGGATGTCGATCCATGCCCAGCATGAATCAGAGTGGGGGGAGGCACGTATGAAGCGCGGCTTGTGTTTGAAGAGTTTGGCCAACGAAGCGCCGACCGGAGATTTGTCGAGAGCGAACATGAACCCCTCGTGTTGTTTGGATGCCCACTCCTTAGGTGAAGCGGGGACGTGAGGGATATCGACAACCTTGAGGTAGGAAGTCGATGTGGCGGGGGTTTGAACAATGGGGTTGGTTTTGTTCGGGAATGTTCGTCGAACGTGCTTGAGCACGAACTGAATTTCGGCGGCGGTGGGGACACGGGAGATGGCTAAGAATATGCCATTGCCATCTACCGTTGCATGAGTGAGAGTGATGTTGGACTTAATGTCACTCCTGAGGACTTGATTGAGGTTGTTGAGAACCCCAGGGGAGAAAGACTCAGCCGTTACAGAGGAGCCGGCGGGAGGTGTGAGGATGATGCCACGGCGCGAAGCGCCGTGCGCAGTGTGCTTGCCTTGACGCCTCTTACGAGGCGCCGAAGGAGCGCTAAATAAGGTCCTTACTGATCATAGACTTCACATCAGCGTAGTTGTGATGAATAAAGCGATGATGCCATAGCGAGAGGTCAACCAGGAGGGTAGAGACTGAGAAAGCAGCCTCAGAAGTCAGAGTTGAGCCATCTAGCTCAGCAGAGTTGTTGGAGTGAATGGTAGCCATGAAAAGCATTCTCCCTTTGCATCTGAAGTCAATAGAGTGAGATGAGATGGTGATATTGAAGCCCTTGTGTCGGGCAAGGTACAGACATGATAACAGATTGCTCCGGAGAGCTGGGACATGCAGAACTCTAGTCAACTCGACTGCTCTAGCCTCCTTTCCATTCACAACTGGCTGAAAAACCACAGATCCCTGTTAGAGTGTGAGCAAGCAGTCTACACTTGGCTGTTGATGGACTTAGAGATATCTGGGTGGTCATCGCTTCTTGACCTCTTACCACTACCTTCCTCTTTTGGACAGGTGGTCTTCGTCGTCAATAAGCCCTCTTCAAATGCCTCGCAAGCCCAGCAAGTCATCACAACCCCCTTCCCAGCCGTCTCGCGCCATTTCGGCCGAGTCGAGCTCATCGTTGAGTGCCGTTCAGGCCTCAGGTGCCATTCTGGCCCAAACGACGTCGCCACTCACCCATGAGGCACTGGCCACGTCAACTTTCGCAATGGACACTAGTGGGGATCATGACGATTCCGGCGAATGGTCCGACGACGATGACATCCCGCAAGGCATGCTCCACTCACAAGTGGGGCGTGCTTTGCTACAAGCGGCGGGTCGAGTTGAGGAAGAACTCGATATTCCGGTAGCGTCTCGTTTTGGGACGCCAACACCATCTAGGCCGTTGACTGGGTATCCAGCCAACTCGTCCCCTCTCACCACCTTGTCGTACACCTCAGATTTCCGGGGTTTCGCCAAGCCTACTACTCCGGCACCGTTCCCGTCGACCCCGACACCGGTACCGGCCTCCACCCCCTCCTCTGGGCGTTCCCGCGTCATGACCTCTGGTCAGAAGGGAATGCTCAAGCTACTCGACACCACGATCCTCATGATGGAGGACATCGAAGTCGAACACCCGCTGTACGAGCCGTTCTCGGACGCCATACTGTGGGCAACACACCAACTCATCAAGCGGCGCGATCTTGATGGGTGCAAGCTCTCCTCCATCGCAGGCATCGGCTCATTCAGTGAGCAACTCATGATGATCATCGGAATGGTCGATCCCCCCTCACCGGCAGTCGAACCCACCCCCCCTCCCCCTACCCCCTCAGGCACAGCCACCCCTCGGCCACGGTCTCCGTCGGCCGAAATGGACTTGACTCCGAGAAAGTCGAAGAAGGCGAGGCCTGCTCCACAGCCCCTCCCTTCCCCACCCCAGCCACCCGCTTTTGGAAAGGGTACTTCGGTCCCTCCCAAAAATACATCCTATGCCAAGGCTACTGCAAACCGCCTCCCCGCCAAACAGCAGCCCCAGCCCCGTCCTCAGGCCCCCGCCACTCCCGCGGCTACCGCCACTGCCCCTGTGTCTAAGCCTTCGGGCAAGAAATGCAGGGCTCGTCACACATGCCACGGCGCTTCGCGCCATGGTGTGCAACTCACACCACCGGCCGGATCTTCGATCCATGCGGCCAACATTACCCCGGCCATCCTGGCCGAGATCAACACCCATCTCAAGAATGACGTCAAGTCTGACGTCATTCTGGAACATTCTGAAAACTCGGGTAGTGGCATCTTCATAGCCGCGAACCGGGTTCTTAACTCTTCCGAGACCGCTTGTGTTCTTAAACACATCCGGCATCTCGTCAATGTCCCGGGCGTCCAGCCCATCCTATCCGCATCGGTTACGTCGACCTCCTATCTCAAGGTCATCGACGTCCCCATGGTCCCCGCCGAACCGAAGGTTTGGCAATCCACTCAGCGCAACGCGTTCACCAACGCGCTTGCAACTTCTCCGGTGGGCAAGGAACTATCCAAGGCCATCAAACACGCCATCCGCTTCATGCGGACTTCAGCCCATAGTGACACCTGCGTCGCTTGGGTCGACATTTGTGATTCTGTCGCGGGCCTTTCGGCCCGCTCCTACATCGGTAAGACGATCGTTGTTGGCAGTCGCAATTGCCAAATCCGCGGTGCCGCTCCGCGCCCCGGCTCTGCCCTCTGCACTCGGTGCTTGAGGTGGGGTCATCATGCTTCCGTATGCTGGTCAAATGGCATATGCTGTCCTCTCTGCGGGCTCCCTCACTCTGAGGCCGCCCATCGCAAATATTGCGCTCACTCGAAGCGCAATCTGGACGCTCGCCTCTGCATCAACTGCACTGCGGCAGGCAAGGCGAAGCGCACCCACTCTGCAACGGACACTTTGTGTCCGTTCTGGCAGAACTGATTCGACAGGAACTGGCTCAAGCACCAGTTTCCCAAGAAGTGAGTAACGCGTATCCAAAGCACGCTTCGGGGTTAGCGCTGGATTCAGCCTCCCATCATTTGTTTTCATTTTATTTTATGTCTACTTTCCGCTTGATATGTTTATGTCTCGTGTTCCGGTACTAGGTGTGTGCGTATCTGACTGTCATTGGTTCGTCTCGGGGTCCCATTTCGATGTACCATTCTCTTTCGATCATACGATATCTTTTCTTTCCCTCCTCGAGCGCTTGACCTCGTCGCGCGGATACGTAAATTTTCTTCTTTTCTCATGGTAACGTGTCATGGCACCCATATTCTCAGCACGTTGTATGTAGTTGTTCACGTACTTATATCGCTGGAATAAAAGGCCTAACTAGCCGTTGATTACAAAAAAAAAAAAAAAAAAAAAGATATCTGGGTGTTGTAGTCACATGATAGCTTAGTCATGTATGGTTGAACTCCCCTGTGGACGCTTCAGAGGCCTTAGCTTCTTTACAGTTATCCACAGGTGAGTACAAGTTATCAGAACACATACAGCTTCTTACAGTGTATCCACAGTTTGTCCTTGGGATTGCTCAGTCAGTTCCTATCCGATTGACTCACTTCTAGGCTCGTTAGGATCGCCACTGCAACCGCTATCGTTCTACGTTTAAACAATCCCACCCCCGAGGAATAGACAATCAAGTTGTCAGCTAGTCGGATGGGTATACGATGAGGGGAGTAGGACTTGAACCTGTTAGGAATAGAAGTGTGAGCTGATAGATGTCAAACTCAATCAGTGAGAGCTGAGAGTTCCAGTAGATGATGTTAAACCACTTGTATACAGGTCTAACTCGACAAGGAACTACTTGTCGAGTTGTGATACTTATACAAGTACATAATGATCAGATCAGGAAAAGAAGAAACTATGACATCAGTAATGATGTCATGTATGATGACGAAATGACACTAAAATGACATCATGGTGGAGAGTGGAGTAACACTATTAATAGTCCATAGAACCGAGGATTTACCACTGCTAACAGAACCAATGTCGGTGAGGGGTCATATGAGAAGTGGCCCCTGTATCTTCAAGCCAGTGGAAGTCAGCATCGAGCTGGAGAGGTGTAGAAGGCGAGGGGGATGATGAGGGATAAGGACTACTTGTGTTTCCTGCAAACTCAGTCACCTGTTGCGCTTTCTGGGGGCTCTGAGTCGAGCTAGAGCTTCCAGACTCTTCCTGAGCCTTGTTAGCCTTCTTGTAGTGAGTTCTGGGCTTCTGAGCATCCTCCTGAGCGCGATTTTTTGCCCTTTCGAACATCTTGCAGTCCGCAACCTTGTGGCCTTCTCTCCCACAGAAATTGCAGGTCAGAGTCGCATTTTTGAAGCCAGAGTGTTATGGTTTCACCGGCTATGGTCACCTGCTCTGGCTCTTTTGTTTTTCCGCATTCCCACACCTGCCCATTATGCTTTTCTTTCACCTTCCCTTTCTAGTATCTTTCATCTCACGGTCACTCCACATTCTCAGGCCTGTCCGTTATACTTTTCTTTCATCTTTCCTTTCTAGTATCTTTTGTCTCACTGTTACTCCACTCCCATATGCTTTACTCCACGTCCATACGTTCTGCTCCACTTACTCCACTACCCCGAGTATTATGACTCAGTCCTGTTCTATACTTAGTTACCTTGGGTAGTTGTCTCTACGTATATAACCCTGTAGGTACTGCTGTATTCCTTACGCTTTACCAATCGTATCCTTCCCTTACTCTTCTCTCTTATCGCCCTCAAGTCTTTGTCACTTGTCTGCAACCTGAGTCTTTATAAGATTAAGGTCGTAACATTTGGTAAAGCGTCTACACCTCACCTTGCAGACAGCAGCCTAGCGAGCTTGCTGTAGTGGTAGTGCATACGGCAGATCTACCAACCGAACGGACGTAATTTTTTCGCGTCGAGGCTTTTTACAAGCGTAGTCATCAGGGCACGAGTTTATGCCAAGTAGCAGCCGACAAGGAAAGAAACGACTTGTCGAAGAAGAATTAGCCGCATATCACGACGGATTGTTGCGAGAGATCGAGTTACCGAGTAGCCCGACATCGAGACCGGAATCAGCACCACAATCAGACATCGACGAGGAAGTAGATCAATAGCGGACAGTTTTGCGGATATTCACATCGACAACGAAGACCAATCAGAGAAAGGAACCATCAGACATGTCGACCACAGAGAGTACCAAGTCAATTATCCCCGATCCCGGTTGGTTCGAGGGAAGCAGAGAGAGATTTGAGGACTGGTGGAGGAGCATTCAGCTGTTCATAAAGTTTAACGGGATCACCGACAATGATAGGATGATCATAGCGGCCATATCCAGGATGAGAGGAGGAGTAGCCGGAAGTTTTTCAGCACTCGTAGCGGACAAAGTCACCAACCCAGACGTAACATTCACGTGGAAGCAATTCGAGAAGCAGGCGAAGGAGTTGTTTTATCGATGGAATGGACAAGGAGAAGAGCGAGATAGCTATCGAGACTATGACCAAGGAAGGAAACCCATCGTGGATTTCTTAGTCGATTTACCTTGATGATGAACAAGCGGGAACGGACGACCAACACGCCATCTTCTTGCTGAAGAAGAACGTCAAAAGGAAACCATTCGCACCATTCTATCATTCCCACCCGACAAAGTCCCCACCACATTCAACGGATGGCTCGAAGTCATAAAAGCAGTAGGAATGGGAACAGAGACGATGAGTTTGTTCGACAAACACACCGCGACAGGAGTCACGTATGGAGGAAGTGGTCAACCCATGGAAGTAGGAAGGTTCGAAACCGCTAGAGTCCAAACCCCGAATAATCAGAGGAAGTGTTTCAACTGTGGAAAGTTCGGACATTTTGCTAGAGAATGCAGGCAGCCGAAGAAGCCGTAACGTGTTACAATTGTAACAAACCAGGACACATCGCCAGGAATTGTAGGCGCCGAAGAGAGCTAGGACTAGGGAAACGACCGAGGACAGTCCACAGGATGAAGAAGACGCCACCGAGAAGCAGGATTTTGCCGAAGGGTCCGATTGAGCGCGAAATCTCGACCCATAAATCGTAGAGTCTCTCCCCATGTAACAACAAATTCGAAATCCAAGTATGTTATTCCTTTCAAGAGAGACTCAACGCGCGAAATTCTGCTGGATGCAACCATCAAAACCAAGAACGGAAACAAAACGGTCAAGGCCCTTATCGACTCGGGAGCACATATGACGATGATAGCAACGGAGTTGGCAGAGAGAGAGAAATTGAAGAAGGTCAAACGACAACAACCCATTCGCATGAGAAATGCAGACGGAACACCAAATCGGACAGGGATATTAACGGAGGACGCCAAAATCCAGATGGATCTAGGAGGACATAAGGAGGAAATCAAGGCACTGGTATCGGACATTTCGAGCGCGGATATTTTCTTGGATACGACTGGTTAATTCAACACAACCCGGAGATCGACTGGATAAACCAAGAAGTCAGATTTACACGATGCCCCAGTACATGCACACCACACCAAACGATTCCTTTTTCTCGACGGCTAACCACTGATGTGGACAGCGCTACGGAGGAAAAAGAATCAGATCCCACCAACCCCGAAGATCTACCCGATTACATTCGACCATTTACGCACTTGTTTAACAAACGGAATTTTGAGCAATTACCAGCTCGAACGGAATGGGATCATGAGATCAATCTAACGGAGGACGCACCAAAGGAGATATCATCGAAGGTTTATAACATGACGCCAAAGGAAAGGGAGGAACTGGATAAGTTCTTAGACGAGAACCTAGCATCGAAACGAATTCGACCATCCAAATCACCATACGCTGCCCCTTGTTTCTTCGTACCAAAGAAAGATGGATCACTCCGACTATGCCAGGACTACAGGAAACTCAACGAACATTCGATCAAGGACAAAACGCCATTACCGCTCATAAGCGAAGTACTCGACCAACTGCGAGATGCGAAATACTTCAATAAACTGGACATTATCTGGGGTTACAACAATGTCAGGATCAGAGAAGGAGATGAATGGAAAGCAGCGTTTATCACCAATCGTGGATTATTCGAACCTACCGTCATGTTTTTTGGAATGAGTAACTCCCCGGCGACCTTTTCTCGTATGATGGCAACCATATTCCGAGAAATGATCCAAGAAGGTGCACTGGTCAACTATATGGACGACTTCGCGATTCCAGGACGTACCAAAGAGGAACTACGTGAACGGACTATACGTTTCCTGAAAATCGCCGACAAACATAGTCTATTCTTCAAACGATCGAAATGTGAATTCGACGCCACGGAAATCGCCTTGTTAGGCACGGTTGTAGGAAATGGAAAGCTACTATGGAAAAGGAGAAGGTCAGGGCCATAAAGGAATGGAAAACGCCACGAACAATTAAGGAGGTGGAGAGTTTCTTGGGATTCGCGAACTTTTACAGACGCTTCATACAAAACTTCAGCATCATCGCAGCTCCGCTCAATCAGTTGAAGGGAGGAGGAAAAGAGTGGAAATGGGAAGAAGCACAACAACAGGCATTCGACAGCGTCAAAGATTCCATCACCAGCGAACCAGTATTGGCGTTGCCAAATGACTATGGAAAGTTTAGATTGGAGGTGGATGCATCAAACTATGGAACGGGAGCAGTCCTATCACAGGAACAGGAAGGAAAATGGCATCCGGTTGCATTCATGTCCAAAACGTTGACTGAAGCAGAACGAAACTACGAGATCTACGACAAGGAGTTACTGGCTATAGTCAAGGCACTGAAGTTATGGAGACAGTACCTGTTGGATGCGAAGGAACAGTTCGAAATCTGGACAGACCACGAAAACCTGAAGTACTTCAGAGACCCACAGAAACTGAACGCTCGACAAGCAAGATGGTACCTTATGCTGCAGGAATACGATTTCGCACTACGACACATACCTGGAAAATCCAACACCAAAGCCGACATCCTCTCCCGCATAGTCAAACCAGATACAAGCCGAGACAACAGGAACATGGAGATGTTCAAAGGAAAGGAGTTTGTACGAAGATCGTTGAAGAAACGCCAGTATATGAAGCCACCATTCTACGATCTCGACGATTCGAGATATCACCCGACCAACAGATCTGGAAGTTATCAGAAAGTCGAGGAGGAGGGAAACCATGGTACTGCAGGAATTGGCGAAACAACCGGAGAAAGTGTGGGAGAAAGAAGGGATAATTTACCGACAAGGACGGATCTATGTGCCGGATGAAAGGAACTTGCGAGATCAAATCCTACACGATCACCACTATTCCCCGACGTCGGACACCCTGGACAACATCGGATGCTAGAACTGTTGAAGCGGACGTTCTGGTGGCCCACGATCAAGACGGACGTCAGGAGATATGTCAGAGGATGTGACATGTGTCAAAAGAACAAGATCATTCGCAGACCCGAACCAATCACGCTGAACCCATTACCAATCCCAGAAGGCCCTTGGCAGGAATCTCTATTGATATGATCGGACCTGCCTAAGTCCGAAGGCAAAGATGCTATTGTTGTTATCGTCGACCGGTTCTCAAAGATGATCCACCTTGTTCCCACCACTACGACTCTCACGTCAATCGAATTAGCGCATCTATACAAATCGGAGGTCTGGAGGCTCCATGGAATTCCCCGAAGAATCATCAGTGACAGAGGACCGCAGTTCGCATCTAAATTCATGAAGGAGCTATGCACATCATTGGGGATAGAAAGGAACCTATCAACGGCGTATCATCCTCAGACGGATGGACAGACGGAACGCATCAACCAAGAAGTCGAAATGTATTTGCGGAATTTCATCAGCTATCGACAGAACGATTGGACGAAATGGCTACCTACGGCGGAGTTCCACTACAACGACAAAGTCCATTCTGCCACGAAGAACACACCATTCTTTTTGAATCACGGATTCCATCCATGGAAAGGGAATCACAGTCTACCTACGTCAACCAGCGGCAGCGGATTTCTCATCGGAGTTAGAGAAATCCCGAGAGGAAGCTAAAGCGGCAATGGAAGAACAATGATCTTATGCGAAACCGAGGAAACCACGGAAATGCCTCTAAAGTTTTCACCCGGAGAGAAGGTCTGGCTAGAAGCAGTTAACATTCATTCCAACCGACCATCACGGAAACTTGACAACAACGCTATGGACCATTCGAGATCGTCGAAGCTGTCGGAGATCGGTCATACAAGCTTCACTTACCTGAGTCCTGGGCAATCCACAACGTATTCCACGCTTCATTGCTCACACGATGTCACAAACCCGAGTTTGACAGCCAACCACCACCCTACTCCGCCGCCACCTGATATCATAAACGAAGAAGAAGAGTACGAAATCGAAGAGATCCGAGGACATAGGAAGCGAGGAAGAGGAACCCAGTATTTGGTACATTGGAGGGGTTACGGAAACGAAGAAGACACATGGTTACCAAGATCAGCCTTGGAAAATGCCAAGGACGTCCTAGACGAGTACGAGGAAACACGGTCTTAGGATATAAAGCCCAACAAAAACACTCCAATCAGTATACAACAATCGTCTATCTCTTTCATCCTCCAAATCACCTGCAAATGTCCGACATCTCGACCTTTATTCCACCTTTCCAATCCACCAACAACGAAACACCTGCTTTGGTCAGAATTCGAGGAGCAGATTTATGTGTCCAAACCAAAGACGGAATGCGCTTCTGGATCCATTCATACTTCCTCACCAGAGAATCCGTTTATTGGCGAAGAAAATTAACTGGATACGACGATCCCCATCACACGTTCATCCGAAACTTTAACACCGCAGACCCCGCTTTCATTGAAGACGCCAATGCCACAGAATTCCAAGTGTTCCTTTTCATCTTCTACAACACCAAATATGATGACTATTCGAGTCTCGTATTCGAAGAATGGGTTAACATCCTAAACCTTGCGCACAAGTGGAAGTTTCCTGAAGTCAAGAACTTGGCAGAGAGAAACCTCTTCAAGTTGGGATACGAGGTTCGACCTGTAAAGATGGAGATTAACTTCACAGATTAGGATACTTCGTGTGGTCACGAAGCCTAAACGGAGGGTATTGTTATGGTTTCACCGGCTATGGTCACCTGCTCTGGCTCTTTTGTTTTTCCGCATTCCCACACCTGCCCATTATGCTTTTCTTTCACCTTCCCTTTCTAGTATCTTTCATCTCACGGTCACTCCACATTCTCAGGCCTGTCCGTTATACTTTTCTTTCATCTTTCCTTTCTAGTATCTTTTGTCTCACTGTTACTCCACTCCTATATGCTTTACTCCACGTCCATACGTTCTTGCTCCACTTACTCCACTACCCCGAGTATTATGACTCAGTCCTGTTCTATACTTAGTTACCTTGGGTAGTTGTCTCTACGTATATAAGTCCTGTAGGTACTGCTGTATTCCTTACGCTTTACCAATCGTATCCTTCCCTTACTCTTCTCTCTTATCGCCCTCAAGTCTTTGTCACTTGTCTGCAACCTGAGTCTTTATAAGATTAAGGTCGTAACACAGAGCGAGTGGCTAAGGCCTGGGAGGAGGTAGAGGAGTCCTGAGCGCGTTTTCGGCATTGTAAGTCCTCAGTAACAAAGGCCTGGTGGATAGTGGACTTGTCTAGCTTGTCCATAAGCAGGAGAGATGAGGTGAAACCGGAAAATTTGTCCGGGAGAGCTCTAATGAGAGCCATAGAGGCTAGCTCATCATCTAGCTGTTAAACGTAGAACGATAGCGGTTGCAGTGGCGATCCTAACGAGCCTAGAAGCGAGTCAATCGGATAGGAACTGACTGAGCAATCCCAAGGACAAACTGTGGATACACTGTAAGAAGCTGTATTGTGTTCTGATAACTTGTACTCACCTGTGAATACACTGTAAGAAGCTAAGGCCTCTGAAGCGTCCACAGGGGAGTTCAACCATACATGACTAAGCTATCATGTGACTACAACACCCAGATATCTCTAAGTCCATCAACAGCCAAGTGTAGCTCTAACGACATCTGAATTCAACTGGACTCTTCCGCCCACCCTTCCTTCCTCATCGGGTTTCGGTGCTCGTGCACCGTTACCCATCGTCCACTCTGCTGCTGCTGTTGAAGCCGGCACCCTCATCGATCCAAATCAAGAACAGTTGGATTTCTTCCTCAAGGTACGCAATCCTAAGATGATTGCATTCTATGCCAGCAAATTTCCGCACTGGGTCTGGCCCAGTGTCCCTCATCCTCATCGTCGTGTGCCACGCGGCTCGCCGCCTGCTGGCACCCCGAGTCCTCCTCCCCCCGCCGTCTCTCCCAATCCATCTGCGACTGAGAGTTACACTTCCAAGTGACCCCGTGGGTCCTCATCTGGCTCTTCTGGGCCAGCTGTCATCACTGAATCCCTCACCGGTGATGACAATTCAATGGAGCTGGAGTATGCTACTCTGCATGCCAACACACCAGTCCAGCCCTCTCTTGATGAAGATTGGGCCCAACTTTTTGAATACCTCGCCGCTGCTCACGACGTGGTCCACACCTGCCCCAACGTCGAGAGGCTCCGCAGCCTCGCGACACGACTCTACCTCAAGGTTGCTCCGCAACCTCAACCCCAACATGACAGCATTCCGCGGAATGCTGACCAAGCACACCCCAAGAAGAAGGTCCGAGTCGAACCGGAACCGGCCTCTTCCATTCCCGCTCCGCAAGGTGCCGTCCCCATAGAGGTAGACGCCCCTGCACCGCCACCTCCTGCCACCAAGAAGGCGACATCGGCTGTCGTCCCTCTCCCTATCTCATCGAAGCGCCCATCCCCCGCGAGCGCTCCTCCCGTCTCCTTCGCCTCTCCGGCGCGCAAGCGCCGTCGTGGCAAACACACCTCCCACGGCATTTCACACCGTGGTATCGTCCTTACTCCTCCGGCCGGATCTAACGTGATGGCTGGCTCCTTCACCCCTGAGGTTATCAATAGCCTCAATTCATCTCTCAAGAGTGACGTCAAGTCTGACGTCATTCTCACACATGCGGTCGATGGCAAAGGCATATTCATTGCCGCCTCCCGTGTCCCCTCCCCCACTGAGATAAGCTTCGTTCTGAAGCATGTCCGGCGTCTCTTCCCCAGCACTATGCCCATCGTGCAAGCGCCCATCACGTCGACATCTTATCTAAAGATGATCGACATCCCTCACGTGCCCACTTCTCCCAAGGACTGGGCACGTGTCCAATATGAGGCCTTTGACAAGGCACTCAAAGTTTCTCCGGTCGGCGCCTCGCTGGCCAATTTCATCAAGCACAAGCCGTGCTTCACGCGCGCCTCACCTCACAGCGATTCATGCACTGCATGGATCGACATCTCCGACTCCGTCTCGGGCTCTAGGGCTCGGGACTTCATCTCAAAGGTCGTCGTCATCGGCGGTCGCAACTGCCGTATCATGGGTGCTCACCCCCATTCCGGCTCGGTCCACTGCGCTCGCTGTCAGAGCTGGGGCCATCATTCTAGTCAGTGCAAGGCCAAGCTCATGTGCTGCCCCCTCTGTGGTGGGCCTCACACCGAGGCCAACCATCCTCAAGCTGTCGGTGCCTCTAGCGCCGATAAGCGACACTGCGTCAACTGTACCGCGGCCAAGCGCCCAGCAGACAAGTGCGCCCATGCCTCAACAGACTCAAAACTCTGTCCGTTCTGGCACCACCGCTTCGATCGCGACTGGCTCAAGCGCCAGTTCCCCGTGAAGGAGCCCCAGCTGGCTCGCCCGGCGCCATTGGTGTAGAGTGTTTAGGACTCGGGTAGTTGAAGGGTTGGTAAGTGGTGATAGGAGTTTTTGGGTAGTGAGGAGCAGTTGATATTACATTTCCTACTTCGCATATACTACTTTTAGTCCCCCGTTACAGTACTAGATTACTTAATAGCGGAATGTGATCGAGCACCGTGAATACAAACAATTGACTTTAAAAAAAAAAAAAAAAAAAAAAACAGCCAAGTGTAGACTGCTTGCTCACACTCTAACACACCCCCTTGATCTAGCCAGTCTACTCAAGTCCTAATAGAGGAACAGCAAACTCAACTACCTTCTTTGCCACAGCCTTGGTAAGGATGTCAGCCACTTGCTCATGAGTCGAAACATATAAAGGATCTATGAGTCCTTCTTCAACAGCCTCCCGCAGCCAGTAGAAGCGCAGGTCCAGGTGTTTCATGCATCCGTGATGCTCTGGATTCTTGGCTACACTGATTCCTGACTTGTTATCAACAAAGAGAGTCGAAGGAAGTGTCGGAGGGAAGCCAAACTCGGTCAGAATATTCCTAGTCCATTTAATCTCCTTGCCAGCCTCGACGGCAGCAACAAACTCGGCCTCAGTGCTCGAGAGAGTCACAAATGGCTGGCGCTTAGAAGACCAGCCCACAGTAGCTCCCGAGACTAGAGTCACATAACCACCTGTAGCTCGACCTGTAGCCTTGCAGGCTCCGTGAGACGCGTCAGAATAGGTAGTGAAGAGTTCCTCAGAGTCACTAGCTCAGTAGACGAGTTTGTAGTGCATAGTGCCAATGAGATAACGGAACAAGTGCTTGACTGCAAGCCAGTGAGCCGGAGCTGGGTTCGAGTTGAACCTCCCGAGATAGGAGACAGCATAGGCAATGTCGGAATGAGTCATAGTGGCAAGATACTGAAGGGCACCTACAGCAGAAAGGTAGGGAATTCCCTTCATCTCAGCCTGATCCTCGAGTGAGGGGACAATGTCAGAAAGTTCAGAGCCTGGAGCGAGGGGAGTGGATAGAGGATTAGCATCATCCATATTGAAGCGTTCTAGGAGCTCCTTGATGTAGTGCTCCTGCGAGAGGGAGATGGAGCAAGTAGAAGAGTCCTGAGTGACCTGAATACCCAGCAGAAGTGTAGTAGACCCGAGATCACGGAGTTTGAAGTGTTTGGACAGCTCAGAGACAGCCGAGGCCATGGCAGCATCACTTTTCGAGACAAGAGTAATGTCGTCAATGAATACTAGCACAATGACCTTGGTGTCACCTTTGGAATAGATGTAGATGGAGCTGTCAGAGCGAAGCCTAGAGTAGCCAATGCCTTCAAGGACACCCCGGAGTTTTTTTTTTTTTTTTTTTGTAATCAGCGGCTTGTTAGGCCTTCTATTCCAGCGGTATAAGTACATGAACAACTAAGTACAACGTGCTGAGAATATGGGTGCCATGACGCGTTCCCGAAAGAAAAAAGAAAGAAATTACGTATCCGCGTGACGAGGTCAAGCGCTCGAGGAGAGAAAGAAAAGATCATCGTACGATCGAAAAAGAATGTTACATCAGTATGCGACCCCAGAACAAGTCCAACAGACGGATACAGACCATACCTAGTAACGGAATGCGAGACGTATACATATCAGGTGGAAAGTAGTCATAGAAAAATGAAAACAAATGGTGGGAGGCTGAATCCAGCACTAACCCCGAAGCGCGCTTTGGATATGCGTTACTCACTTCTTAGGGAACTGGCGCTTCAGCCATTCCCTGTCGAATCGGTTCTGCCAGAACGGACATGCAGTGTCCGTAGCAGAGTGTGCTTTCTTCGCCTTGCCTGCAGCTGTGCAGTTTACGCATGAGCAGATAGCCGGATCGCGCTTCGAGTGTGCGCAGTACGTGTGATGGGCATCTTCGGAATGAGGAAGCCTGCATAGAGGACAGCGTATGCCTTTGGACCGGCATACTGAAGCGTGGTGGCCCCACCTCAAGCACCGAGTGCATAAGGCAGAGCCGGGCTGTGGAGCAGCACTGCGGATTTGACAGTTGCAACCGCCGATGACGATCGTCTTGTTGATGTAGGAGCGGGCCGAAGTGCCCGCGATGGAATCGTGAATGTCAACCCAGGCGACGCAAGTGTCGCTGTGAGCTGAAGTCCGCATGAAACGGATGGCGTGTTTGATGGCAATAGAAAGCTCCTTGCCTACCGGAGAGATTGCAAGCACGTTGGTGAACGCGCTGCATTGAACGGATTGCCAAACTTTGGGTTCGGCTGGGACCATGGGCACGTCGATGACCTTGAGGTAGGAAGTCGACGTGACAGAGGTAGATTTGATGGGCACTATGCCCCCGACGGTGACGAGACGCCGAATGTGTTTGAGAACACAAGCGGTCTCGGAAGAAGTGGGAACTCGGCTCGCGGCTATGAATATGCCGGATCCAGAGTCCTCTGGATGTTCGAGGATGACGTCAGACTTGACGTCATCACGGAGGTGCTTGTTGATCTCGGCAAGCATAGCCGGGGATATGTGACTGGCGCGGATCGAAGATCCGGCCGGGGGAGTGAGTTGCACACCACGGCGCTTCGCGTCGTGGCATGTATGGTGAGCCCTACGTTTTTTGCCCGAAGGCTTGGATGCAGGGGTAGTGGCAATGGCCGCGGGAGCGGCGGGAGCCTGAGGACGGGGTGGAGGTTGCTGCTTGGGGGGGCGTGTCGCAGTGACCTTGGCATAGGAGTTGTTTTTAGAAGGGACTGAAGTACCCTTTCTAGAAACAGGTGGAGTGGGTGAAGGAGTGGTCTGGACTTGGCTCAGCATGCCTAGCCTTCTTCGGATCTTTCGGGTTCATGTCCACATCAGCCAATGGAGACCGTGGCCGCGGGGTGGCTGTGCCCGAGGGAGTAGGAGGGGGAGGGGTTGGTTCGAGTGCCGGTGGAGGGGGATCGACCATACCAATGATCATAGCGAGTTGCTCACTGAAGGAGCCGATACCCGCGACGGAGGAGAACTTGTGGCCATCAAGATTGCGCCTCTTGATGACATTATGTGTAGCCCGCAACACGCAGTCTGAGAACTGGTCGTAAAGCGGGTGTTCGGGCTCGATGTCCTTGAGGAACTCGATAGCCGTGTTCATCATCTTGAGCATCCCTTTCTGACCTGCGGTCATAACTCGGGAACGCCCCGTGGATGGGGTGGAAGTCGGTGCCGGTGTCGGGGTCGACGGGAACGGTGCCGGAGTAGTGGGCTTGGCGAAACCCCGGAAATCCGAGGTGTACGACAAGGCGGTGGGGGGGGACGAGTTGGCTGGATACCCAGTCAATGGCCTAGATGGTGTTGGCGTCCCGAAACGAGACGCCACCGGAATGTCGAGTTCTTTTTCAACTCGACCCGCCGCTTGTAGCAAAGCACGTCCCACTTGTGAGTGGAGCATGCCCTGCGGGATATCATCATCGTCGGACCAGTCGCCGGAATCGTCATGATCCCCACTAATGTCCATAGTGAATGTTGACATGGCCAGTGCCTCATGGGTGAGTAGCGACGTCGTTTGGGCCAGAATGGCACCTGAGGCCTGGGAGGCACTCAACGACGAGCTCGACTTGGCCGGAATGGCACGAGACGGCTGGGAAGGGGGTTGTGATGACTTGCTAGTTTTGCGAGGCATTTGAAGAGGGCTTATTGACGACGAAGACCACCTGTCCAAAAGAGGAAGGTAGTGGTTGAGGTTCAAGAAGCGATGAAAGCTTTTGAAAGCCTTAGACATATACTCGCCACCCTTATCATCCTGTAGTGCCTGAATCTTGACTCCGAGTTGAGTCTCAGCCCAAGATTTGTAGACTTTGAAGGTTTCAAATGCCTCAGACTTAGCTTTGAGCAAATAGACTGCCCGGAAATGCGTCGCGTCGTCAATGAAGGTGATCCAGTACTTGTAGCCTGAGTGTGAAGCGACTGGGAGCGGTCCGTGAAGATCTGAATGCACTAGCTCGAGAGGAGAGCGATTGTGATTCAAAGAAGAGGGAAAAGGGAGGGAATGCATCTTGCCAGCTAGACACGGCTCACAGATAGAGTCAGGGGACAAGTTAGACTCGAGTTTGAGCCCGGAAACAAGGTCCTTACTGATCATAGACTTCACATCAGCGTAGTTGTGATGAATAAAGCGACGATGCCATAGCGAGAGGTCAACCGGGAGGGTAGAGACAGAGAAAGCAGTCTCAGAAGTCACAGTTGAGCCGTCGAGCTCAGCAGAGTTGTTGGAATGAATAGTGGCTGTGAAAAGCGAAATCCCTTTGCATTAGAAGTCAATAGATTGAGCGGAGATAGTGATATTGAAGCTCTTGTGTCGGGCAAGGTAAAGACATGATAAGAGATTACTCCTGAGGTCAGGAACATGAAGGACTCTCGTAAACTCGACTGCTCTAGTCTCTTTTCCATTCACCACCAGTTGAAAGACAACAGACCCTACACCAGCTGAATAGACAATGGAGTTGTCAGCAAGGCAGATAGGGATACGATGAGGGGAGTAGGATTTGAACCAATGGCGGTGAGGAGTCATGTGGGATGTAGCACCAGTATCAGCCAGCCAGAAAAAGTCAGCATCAAGCTGTAGTGGCAAGGATGGTGAGGAAGAGGATGAGGGAGAGGATGAGGGAGAGGAATAAGCACCAAGAGCGGATGCTCTCAGTGGAATATCAGAGCCAGGAGAGCCAGAACCAGCAAAAACATCCCCAGGAGGAGTGGGTGGTGTCTTGACAGCTGGAAGAGCTGCACCTATCCCACTCAGATGGCCAAGTGGCCCTTTGACATTACTTTTAGATGTTCCAGGCAGTCTGGAGCGCTCCTGAGCGCGTTTTTTCGCGTGCCTTCGCTTCCTGCACCTCCTAGGCATGTGCCCTACCCTCCCACAAAAGGAACAAGCGATTGACGCATTCTTAGGGCCAGAAATCGGTCCTAGAGAGTGTGGAAAGGGTGTATGGCTGCCAGAGGGAGTTGTGGTCGATGTAGAGGCTCTCAGACGCGTCGGAAACGCGCCAAAACGCGTCGAAATGGTGTCCCAGGCGTAGGGAGCGTGTGTGCGCGATTGCGAGGCCATAGACATCGATTTGAGTGCAGGGGAAGGGATAGAAGTTGAGATATAGAGGAGAAAATGGTAGAAAGTGGCAAAAAACGCGTTTTGAAGGCTGTTAGAAGCCGGGGCATCCCATTTGTACTAGGAAGCTCTAACCACTGAGCTATATGATCTTAGTATGTGGAAGCTAGGATATTATATAGATATATCCTAGGCCTAAAGTTGGAACTCACGACTGAGGGCCTACTGCAGGGGCTGAGGCACTATACAGTTTATGTGAGAACTCAGAGCTCCGAACTGTCAGGTGACTTGTCCTGTCATCACCTAACACAACCCCCTGATATGGCAAGTCACTACTACCAAAGCAGGTCAAGCAAAGCGCAGATTTAGCACTCGGGGCCCATAACCTGTTAAACGTAGAACAATAGCGGTTGCAGTGGCGATCCTAACAAGCCTAGAAGCGAGTCAATCGGATAGGAACTGACTGAGCAATCCCAAGGACAAACTGTGGATACACTGTAAGAAGCTTTATTGTGTCCTGATAACTTGTACTCACCTGTGGATACACTGTAAGAAGCTAAGGCCTCTGAAGCGTCCACAGGGGAGTTCAACCATACATGACTAAGCTATCATGTGACTACAACACCCAGATATCTCTAAGTCCATCAACAGCCAAGTGTAGACTGCTTGCTCACACTCTAACACTTGCAGCAAGAGAAGGCTACAAAATGCGCTCTGTCAACATCTCTTCTGCCTTTACTTATGGAGAACTCGAAGAGGAGATCTACATGAGACAACCAGAGGGCTATCACATTGGTAGTCCTAACATGGTGTTTTGACTGTGCAAATCGCTCTATGGCCTCAAGCAGGCTGCCAGACAGTGGAATAAGAAACTCCGGGGTGTTCTTGAAGGCATTGGCTACTCTAGGCTTCGCTCTGACAGCTCCATCTACATCTATTCCAAAGGTGACACTAAGGTCATTGTGCCAGTTTTCATTGATGACATTACTCTTGTCTTGAAAAGCGATACTGCCATGGCCTCAGCTGTCTCTGAGCTCTCTAAACACTTCAAACTCCATGATCTCGGGTCTACTACACTTCTGCTAGGCATTTAGGTGAAGCAGGATCGCTCTAATCACTCCATCTCTCTCTCTCAGGAGCACTACATCAAGGAGCTCCTAGAACGCTTCAATATGGATGATGCTAATCCTCTCTCCACTCCACTTGCTCCTGGCTCTGAGCTCTCCGACATTGTGCCTTCACTCAAGGATCAGGCTGAGATGAAGTCAGTTCCCTATCTCAATGCTGTAGGTGCCCTTCAGTATCTTGCCACTATGACTCACCCCGACATTGCCTATGCTGTCTCCTATCTCGGGAGGTTCAACTTGAACCCAGCTCCAGCTCACTGGCTTGCAGTCAAGCACTTGTTTCGCTACCTTATTGGCACCATGCACTACAAACTGGTCTATCGAGCTAGTGACTCTGAAGAACTCTTCACTACCTACTCGGATGCCTCTCACGGTGCTTGCAAAGCTACAGGTCGAGCAACAGGTGGTTATGTGACTCTAGTCTCGGGAGCTGCTGTAGGCTAGTCTTCTAAGCGCCAGCCATTTGTGACTCTCTTGAGCACTGAGGCTGAGTTTGTTGCTGCAGTTGAAGCTGGCAAGGAGATCAAGTGGACTAGGAATATTCTGACCGAGTTTGGCTTCCCTCCAACACTTTCCTCGACACTCTTTGTTGATAACAAGTCAGGAATCAGTGTAGCCAAGAACCCCGAGCATCATGGATGCATGAAACACTTAGACCTCCACTTTTACTGCCTGCGAGAGGCTGTGGAAAAAGGACTCATTGATCCTTTGTATGTCTCGACTCATGAGCAAGTGGCCGACATCCTTACCAAGGCTGTTGCAAAGAAGGTGGTTGAGTTTGCTGTTCCACTATTGGGACTTGAGTAGACTGGCTGGATCAAGGGGGTGTGTTAGAGTGTGAGCAAGCAGTCTACAAGTGTGGTTGGTGGACTTAGAGATATCCAGATGAGTTAGTCACATGATAGCTTAGTCATGTATGGTTGAACTTCCCTGTGGATGCTTCAGAGGCCTTTAGCTTCTTACAGATTGTCCACAGGTGAGTACAAGTTAGTATATCACAATATAGCTTCTTACAACGCTTCTTGACCTCTTACCACCACCTTCCTCTTTTGGATTGTGGTCTCTCGTAGTCTTCAAGCCCTCCTCAACATGTCTCGCAAGCCCTCAAAGCCCCGCAAGCCTTCACAACCCCCTTCCCAGCCGTCTCGCGCCATTTCGGCCGAGTCGAGCTCATCGTTGAGTGCCACTCAGGCCTCAGGTGCCACTTCGGCCCAAACGATGTCGACAAACTCTTTCGAGGCATTGGCGACATCAAAGCTCATCCCGGGCATCGCTGCCCCTCAACCCGCGAGAGCGGAGAGGCTTAGCCTCCCCTCGCCCGCTCCATTCGACTTCAAACCGTCGACCCCATTCGGCCTCGGTCCTCCTCCTTCCTCCCGTGCACCATCGCCCTCCCCTTCGGTGCTCTCATCCAAACGGCCCCACTCGCGGGGGTCCTCTTCCTCCTCCTCAGGTCCTTCCCTTGCTGCCTCCTCGGTATGCGGTGAGGAAGATTCTTCAATGGCGCTTGATTATGCGTCAGTCACTCCGCGTGCTGGTTCTCCAGCAGAGCCAACTGACCCTACAGATGATGTTCAAGACATTATCACTTACATTGACCAGAGTATAGATATGCTCAAATTGTTCACAAGCTCCGACTATAAGTCTCTTATAGTTGAAGCATTTCCTACTCTCATGGATCCTGACCTTGTTGAGCTCCATAATTATTTTAGTGAAGCAGTCAAGGATCGTTCTCCAGGGCTTCTCCCTCTCCTCTCTCCGGCCTTGAGTGCTCCTGCTCCCGCAGTCGCAGCACCTCTGCCTCATGATATTCCGTGGGATGCACAGCCACCCGCTGACTCATCCAAATCTCACCCTCGCAAGAAGGTTCGTGTCGAACCTTCTGACGTCACCCTTCGGTAACGGCCCCACCGGCTATGCAGGTGGATGAGCCGGCCGGTCCACCTCCAGCGTCTGGGAACCCACCAAACCCCTTCCCATACCAAGTTCCAAGCGCGCGCCTGAACCCAAGAGCGCCCCACCCGTTTCATTTAGCGCTCCTCGGCGCCTCGTAAGAGGCGTCAAGGCAAGCACACTGCACATGGCGCTTCGCGCCGTGGCATCATCCTCACACCTCCTGCCGGCTCCTCTGTGACGGCTGAGTCCTTTCTCCCGGGGTTCTCACAACCTCAATCAAGTCCTCCGGAGTGACGTCAAATCAACGTCACTCTCACCCATGCAACGGTTGATGGCAACGGCATTTTCTTAGCCGCCTCCCGTGTCCCCACCGCCGCCGAAATCCAGTTCGTGCTCAAGCACGTTCGGCGAACCTTCCCGAACAAAGGCAGCCCCATTGTTCAAACCCCCGCCACATCGACTCCTACCTCAAGGTCGTCGATATCCCTCACGTCCCCGCTTCTCCCAAAGAGTGGGCGCCAAACAACACGAGGCGTTCATGTTCGCTCTCGACAAATCCCGGTCGGCGCTTCGCTGGCCAAACTCTTCAAACACAAGCCGCGCTTCATGCGTGCTTCCCCCCACTCTGATTCATGCTGGGCATGGATCGACATCCACGACACGGTCTCGGGCTCCAATGCTCGGGACTATCTCCAAGTTCATCTGCATCCGCGGTGTGAACTGTCAAATTCGGGGCGCCAAACCCCATTCTGGCTCTGTCCGCTGTGCTCGTTGCCAGCGGTGGGGTCACCATTCTGACCAGTGCCATGCCAAGTGCACGCGCTGCCCTCTCTGCGGCGGGCCTCACACTGAGGCCAACCACCCCAAGCTCGTCGATGCCTCTCGCGTTGACTTGCGCCACTGCGTCAACTGTACCGCAGCTAAACGCCCTGCGGACAAGCGCTCCCACTCTGCTATGGATACGAAGTGTCCGTTTTGGCAGAACCGGTTCGATCGGGTCTGGCTCAAGCGCCAGTTCCCTAAGAACTAGATCGGGCCCCCTCTTCCCGGACTGCCTTTGAGTCTATTGTCTGCACTACCGACCCCGCACCTGTTGGAGTGCAACAGGATCTTCTATGGGCTTCGCTTACCTCGTTCTGCGAGACTCTCTGTCTGTCCCCGTTCCGCGGTTCTTGCCGATAGCGCCCGCATTCTTTTCTTTTATATGTTTTATAGTTGATTTCAGCTTGGTATCTAGATCGAGTGTTCCGGTGCTCAGGTGTGTTGTATTACTTGACTGTGGCATGTTCCCGGGGTCGCATACTTAGGTACCTACTTCTTTGATATATTTTCTTTTCTTTTTTCTTTTCTCATAGCGCTTGACCTAGTCGCGCAGGATACGTTAGGATAGAATACTGTTGTTCTGGGCCTCTGTAAACCGGCGGGTGTAAGAGCCGAGGGAACGCGTCATGGCACCCTACGTACGAGTAGTATTGAAATATATTACATTGATTACAAAAAAAAAAAAAAAAAAAAAAAATATAGCTTCTTACAGTTTGTCCACAGTTTGTCTACAGGACTACTCTGTCAATACTACTCCATTCGACTCATTTCTAGGCTCGTTAGGATCACCACTGCGAACTCTACCGTTCTACCTTTGACATCTTGGTACAGGACACCCTCTACCTTACTTGTAGGGTTACACTTACAGGGATGGTCGTTAGTCTGGCACGTCAGTAACTCCAGTAGCTAGGTAACAGCAGACCTACCAGTAATGGTGGGGATTGGCACTAGCTAACCATACTGGTAATCGTGCAGGCAAGGCAGTGAGACTTATAGTTATACGGGGATCTGGGACTATGTCAATATGAACCGGCTGTAAGTTAACGGGAAGGCTGAAATATGCTGGGCCGTAGCGGGAGGTGCAGAAAATGCCCTCTTGACTCGAGAGGACAAATTCACTGTCGGTCAAGTTGGGGTAAAACCCATTTCTTGGCTTAAGTTGTTTCCAAGCTACCGGGGGAGACTCTAGAGGTAACAGCAGACCTTCGGGGACTGGCACTCTGGATACAGTCTCTCCTCCATTAACGGGTTGGTACCAGCAATGGCGCCTTTTAAGCAGGATGACCATATTCATTTTCCTTTAACTAGTTTTCTTTCCTTTGTTGATGATGGACTTCTTGTTGCTTCAGGGGATTGTAGAATGGATACGCACGATTCTCTAAAAGAGGCGTATGCCCAAATCACATCCATTTTCAAGGACTTTGGCCTGATTATGGAACATTCAAAGACAGAACTTTTCAACTTTGCGGACTCCGCCCGTGACAAAAACTCGCCGAATCCCAGTCTTAATCTGGGTATTGCCCCCTTCACTCGTGAATCTCCATGTATTCCTAAAAATGTGTGGAGATATCTCGGAATCATGTTTGATTGCAATCTGAATTTTCGCGATCATGTCAAGTTTTATTCAACCAAGTCGATTTCTGCAGTCCGCTGTATGAAGTCGCTTGGAAATTCAAATAGAGGACTTACACCCAAACAAAAACGTCTCCTCTACATCTCATGCATCCAACCAATAGTGACATTTGGTCTTCGCTGTTGGTATAAACCGGGGCATAATGCATTCAGCACCAACATTAAAATGCTTCACCTCACACACAACCAAGCAGCGCGCTGGATCACAGGCACATTTCGTACTTCACCTATGGGAGCTATGTCAGCCGTGGCTGGTCTCATGCCCCTCCACCTCACACTCAAGAAGCTGTTTGAGAGATCGGTCATTTTTTTTTTTTTTTTTTTTTGTAATCAATGTAATATATTTCAATACTACTCGTACGTAGGGTGCCATGACGCGTTCCCTCGGCTCTTACACCCGCCGGTTTACAGAGGCCCAGAACAACAGTATTCTATCCTAACGTATCCTGTGCGACTAGGTCAAGCGCTATGAGAAAAGAAAAAAGAAAAAGAAAATATATCAAAGAAGTAGGTACCTAAGTATGCGACCCCGGGAACATGCCACAGTCAAGTAATACAACACACCTGAGCACCGGAACACTCGATCTAGATACCAAGCTGAAATCAACTATAAAACATATAAAAGAAAAGAATGCGGGCGCTATCGGCAAGAACCGCGGAACGGGGACAGACAGAGAGCCTCGCAGAACGAGGTAAGCGAAGCCCATAGAAGATCCTGTTGCACTCCAACAGTGTGCGGGGTCGGTAGTGCAGACAATAGACTCAAAGGCAGTCCGGGAAGAGGGGGCCCGATCTAGTTCTTAGGGAACTGGCGCTTGAGCCAGACCTGATCGAACCGGTTCTGCCAAAACGGACACTTCGTATCCATAGCAGAGTGGGAGCGCTTGTCCGCAGGGCGTTTAGCCGCGGTACAGTTGACGCAGTGGCGCAAGTCAACGTGAGAGGCATCGACGAGCTTGGGGTGGTTGGCCTCAGTGTGAGGCCCGCCGCAGAGAGGGCAGCGCGTGCACTTGGCACGGCACTGGTCAGAATGGTGACCCCACCGCTGGCAACGAGCACAGCGGACAGAGCCAGAATGGGGTTTGGCGCCCCGAATTTGACAGTTCACACCGCGGATGCAGATGAACTTGGAGATAAAGTCCCGAGTATTGGAGCCCGAGACCGTGTCGTGGATGTCGATCCATGCCCAGCATGAATCAGAGTGGGGGGAAGCACGCATGAAGCGTGGCTTATGCTTGAAGAGTTTGGCCAGCGAAGCGCCGACCGGGGATTTGTCGAGAGCGAACATGAACGCCTCGTGTTGTTTGGATGCCCACTCTTTGGGAGAAGTGGGGATGTGAGGGATATCGACGACCTTGAGGTAGGAGGTCGATGTGGCGGGGGTTTGAACAATGGGGCTGCCTTTGTTCGGGAAGGTTCGCCGAACGTGCTTGAGCACAAACTGGATTTCGGCGGCGGTGGGGACACGGGAGGCGGCTAAGAAAATGCCGTTGCCATCAACCGTTGCATGGGTGAGAGTGACGTTTGATTTGACGTCGCTCCGGAGGACTTGATTGAGGTTGTTGAGAACCCCAGGGGAGAAAGACTCAGCCGTCACAGAGGAGCCGGCAGGAGGTGTGAGGATGATGCCATGGCGCGAAGCGCCATGTGCAGTGTGCTTGCCTTGACGCCTCTTACGAGGCGCCGAAGGAGCGCTAAATGAAACGGGTGGGGCGCTCTTGGGTTCAGGCGCGCGCTTGGAACTTGGTATGGGAAGGGGTTTGGTGGGCACCTTCCCAGACGCTGGAGGTGGACCGGCCGGCTCATCCACCTGCATAGCCGGTGGGGCCGTTACCGAAGGGGTGACGTCAGAAGGTTCGACACGAACCTTCTTGCGAGGGTGAGATTTGGATGAGTCAGCGGGTGGCTGTGCATCCCACGGAATATCATGAGGCAGAGGTGCTGCAACTGCGGGAGCAGGAGCACTCAAGGCCGGAGAGAGGAGAGGGAGAAGCCCTGGAGAACGATCCTTGACTGCTTCACTAAAATAATTGAGAGATCGGTCATCCGCATCAACACGCTTCATACGCATCACCCCGTTCTTTCACTACTAGAACGGCGACAAGCCAAGGGTTCAATCCTACATCCCAACGCCTTGGAACACAAATCCAAGACAATCCGCAAAGTTATCAAGTCTCCCCTCGATGCGATAATTGACAACCCTTCCTCGGAGATCTTTGACCCCCTCTCCAAACACATCAAACCTGGACATCGACTAGTAGATTGGTGCCCAGACAAAGTCAAATTTGTGCTCATGCCTAAGAATCGCAAAGAGCGAGCCGAATATCATAATAATTTGAATCTCACGCCTATCAGGGAACCAAACACTCTGCACTTGTTCACAGCAGGTGTTAAACATAAATTCAACCAGGACATTCCCATTCCATCTCGAACTCACTCACACATCTTGCTTGTCACTGTCTTCAACAAACAAGCTGTCTCATCCAAAACGAGGGCCGCTGGAAGGTGGGTCACAGAGGAAACAATCATTGGCTGGTCTACATTCATCGCACTAGTCAAAGCTCACAAGAAACTCCAAAAGGGGTGGCCTATTTTCAAGGTCGCTCTTTACACTACATCCCAATTGACAGTCAAGAAATTGATGTCAACAAACTCCAAACCACTCGGATCACAGCTCTCAATAGCTGTGTCACTCGCATTTGATGCCCTCGCTACAGACTTCCCTGAAGTTGAAATTGAAATACGGTGCTTTAATAAAAGTTGGGCTACAGCGCCGGTCAATTATTTGGCTGAGTCGGGGACACTTCAGCCCGTAGCTCAGCAAGCATACATAAATGCGGAAAATGCAAAGACGTTCACAGAGCATTCCATTTCCTTCCCTCAATCTGCTTCGTATTGATACACGAGGCAAAAAACAACGCGAGATGCCATATCCCTTTGGCAATCTGAGTTTCAAGGAGTCTGCACGCTTAGCGAGCCGCCACCACACATACCCTCTCCAGAAGGTATAGGAACACGCTCAGGACCTAGTGTCCGACTCGCTCGGTGTGTCGCCACCACACATGCTTCCTTTGGGGAGTATAGGTACGCACCCAAGACTTAGAAATTCCAACGAGATTCAGAGTTCATCCTACCATGCCCAGTCTTGCTTTAAAGGGCAGAACTGGTACGAATTCAATGACAAAGAAGGCAATCTGGTCCTTCCCAGTCACATACAAGGTGGCCCATGGTTCCAAATGTATCAGGGAGTCACCGCCGCACACACTTCGCCGCTATTCGCTCGTCTTATGCATGTAGCCTGTAACCATGCTCCAATCGGGGAGTACAGAGTGAGGTTCTTTCCTAAGGAACCTTACAAACCATGCCCTTGTCATCTTGGTTCACCGGAGACAAGGCAACATATTTTGATGGTCTGCCCTTTTAATGTAAGGCAGACCAATGATTACGAGCTTGATGGAATCACCACGATACGAGGATTAATCCTCTTCCTTCAAGACAACCCTCAAGCGTTTAGTTTCGAACCACCGGAACTGCCGCGACTAGCAGACTCGAGCTGGCCGGCCTACCAAAAGGAGGTGTACCGCGAGTGAGAGCTTGTTAATGAAAAGAGAAAGGAGAAGAAACTTTCTCCCTTAAAAGGACTGATCTTCTTGCATGAGTCGATCGAGTTCCTCAGGCACTGGAATGTGTGGGAAGTAGACGATTGGAGGGATATCTTCTACGTGGCGATGAGAAAGATCAAGCCTGTGTCACAGGCGGTGTTGAAAAGAGGACGGAAGAGATTGATTTCCTTTTTCCTTATCTATGAACGTTTCTGTTTTTACGTTTACTTAAGTGTACTTGTAACCGGACTCAAATTTTTTCTTTTTTCTTTGTCCCTGTCTCTTTTAGCCTTGACCTCATTGGCTGGATACGTAGTTTCTTTTGCTCCTATGTTGTTAGTTTCTCAATGTACTCCCTTGAGCAAGGAGAGGTAGTGTACAGGTGATGTAAAGTACGGGGAACGCGTCATGGCACCCTTAAGTAGTATTGAAATATATTACATGATTACAAAAAAAAAAAAAAAAAAAAGCAAGCAGTCTACAAGTGTGGTTGGTGGACTTAGAGATATCCAGATGAGTTAGTCACATGATAGCTTAGTCATGTATGGTTGAACTTCCCTGTGGATGCTTCAGAGACCTTTAGCTTCTTACAGTTTGTCCACAGGTGAGTACAAGTTAGTATATCACAATATAGCTTCTTACAGATTGTCCACAGTTTGTCTACAGGATTACTCTGTCAATACTACTCCATTCGACTTGTTTCTAGGCTCGTTAGGATCACCACTGCGAACTCTACCATTCTACCTTTGCCAGCCAGCTAGACATGGCTCACAGATAGAGTCAGGAGATGAGTTAGACTCGAGTTTGAGGCCAGAAACAAGATTCTTAGAGATCATAGTCTTCACATCAGCATAATTGTGATGAATAAAGTGATGATGCCATAGTGAGAGATCAACTGGAAGGGTAGAGACTGAGAAAGCAGCCTCAGAAGTCAGAGTTGAGCCATCTAGCTCAGCAGAGTTGTTGGAGTGAATGGTAGCCATGAAAAGCGTTCTCCCTTTGCATCTGAAGTCAATGGAGTGAGCAGAGATGGTGATATTGAAGCCCTTTTTTTTTTTTTTTTTTTTTTTGTTTAAGTCAAAATTTATTAAGCGGTGCCTGTACTGTCAAAGGTAGAATGGTGGAGTTCGCAGTGGCGATCCTAACGAGCCTAGAAACAAGTCGAATGGAGTAGTATTGACAGAGTAATCCTGTAGACAAACTGTGGACAATCTGTAAGAAGCTATATTGTGATATACTAACTTGTACTCACCTGTGGACAAACTGTAAGAAGCTAAAGGTCTCTGAAGCATCCACAGGGAAGTTCAACCATACATGACTAAGCTATCATGTGACTAACTCATCTGGATATCTCTAAGTCCACCAACCACACTTGTCGACTGCTTGCTCATACTCTAACACACCCCCTTGATCCAGCCAGTCTACTCAAGTCCTAATAGTAGAACAGCAAACTGAACTACCTTCTTTGCAACAGCCTTGGTAAGGATGTCGGCCACTTGCTCATGAGTCGAGACATACAAAGGATCAATGAGTCCTTTTTCCACAGCCTCTCGCAGGCAGTAAAAGTGGAGGTCTAAGTGTTTCATGCGTCCATGATGCTCGGGGTTCTTGGCTACACTGATTCCTGACTTGTTATCAACATAGAGAGTTGAAGGAAGTATCAGGGGAAAGCCAAACTTGCTCAGGATATTCCTAGTCCACTTGATCTCCTTGCCAGCTTCAACTGCAGCAACAAACTCGGCCTCAGTGCTCGAGAGAGTCACAAATGGCTGACACTTAGAAGACCAGCCAACAGCAGCACCTGAGACTAGAGTCACATAACCACCTGTAGCTCGACCTGTGGCCTTGCAGGCACCATGAGAGGCATCCGAGTAGGTAGTGAAGAGTTCTCCAGAGTTACTAGCTCGATAGACTAGTTTGTAGTGCATGGTGCCAATGAGATAGCGAAGCAAGTGTTTGACTGCAAGCCAGTGAGCTGGAGCTGGGTTCGAGTTGAACCTCCCGAGATAGGAGACAGCATAGGCAATGTCGGAATGAGTCATAGTGGCAAGATACTGAAGGGCACCTACAGCAGAAAGGTAGGGAATTCCCTTCATCTCAGCCTGATCCTCGAGTGAGGGGACAATGTCAGAGAGTTCAGATCTCAGAGCAAGTGGAGTGGATAGAGGATTAGCATCATCCATATTGAAGTGTTCTAGGAGCTCCTTGATGTAGTGCTCCTGTGAGAGGGAGATAGTATGATTAGAGTGATCCTGCTTCACCTGAATGCCTAGCAGAAGTGTGGTAGAGCCAAGATCATGGAGTTTGAAGTGTTTGGAAAGCTCAGAGACTGCCAAAGCCATGGCAGCATCGCTTTTCGAGACAAGAGTAATGTCATCAATGAAGATAGGTACAATGACCTTAATGTCTCCTTTGGAATAGATGTAGATGGAGCTGTCAGAGCGAAGCCTAGAGTAGCCAATGCTTTCAAGAACACTCCGGAGTTTCTTATTCCACTGTCTGGCAGCCTGCTTGAGGCCATAGAGTGATTTGCACAGCCGAAACACCATGTTAGGACTACCAATGTGATAGCCTTCTGGTTGTCTCATGTAGATCTCCTCTTCGAGTTCTCCATAGGTGAAGGCAGAAGAGATGTCAACAGAGTGCATTTTGTAACCTTCTCTTGCTGCAAGAGCAACAATGAGGTGCAGGGAGGCAGGATGAAATGTGGGGGCAAAGATCTTAGTGAAATCGAAACCAGGGTGCTGGGAATAGCCCTTGGCAACAAGACGAGCCCGATACCACTCAATTGAGCCATTGGCAAGCCTTTTCACCTTGAACACCCAGCCAGAGTTGACTACCTTCTTGCCAGGAGGCAGTTCAGTGAGTTCCCAAGTCCTGTTAGCCTCAAGATTGAACATCTCAGTGTTACAAGCATCTGTCCAGTGTTCCGAGTCAGGAGACTGCATGGCTAGTCTATAAGTCTGGGGATCTGCACCCGAGACAGCACCAGCAAACTTGACTTCACAAAACTCACTGTCAATCAGTAGAGCAGCTTCATCGTCATCATCAGCATCAGCTGGAGACAAGTCAGGCTGTTTGACCTTCCACCACTGACCAGGAGGCTTCCGAACTCGCCCTGTACATCTAGGAACTCGAGGGGGCTCAGGAGGTGCTCCAGCAGTGGGAGGAGTGACTGGGAGTGGTTGATGGATTTGTGGAGGAGTGACTGGAGGAATTACTGGAGGGACAGGTAAAAGTAGATCTGGCTTCTCTTCAGGAGGAACTGAAGCAGACGGAATGGGAGTCTTAGGACAAGCAGGGAGGGAGTGATAATCACCCCCTTCATCCTGTAGAGGTGGCAGTCCTGAGTGTGATGAAGAGTCATTAGAAACTGGTAGTGAGTCTGGTAGGCCAGCAAATGAAGGAACAGCATCAAGTTGGGCTTTAGAAGTGCCCAGAAAGTATCTCTCATCAAAATCAGCTCTCTCAGAGATCACAGTTCGCTTTTTTTCATCGCTTCTTGACCTCTTACCACTACCTTCCTCTTTTGGACAGGTGGTCTTCATCGTCAATAAGCCCTCTTCAAATGCCTCGCAAGCCCAGCAAGTCATCACAACCCCCTTCCCAGCCGTCTCGCGCCATTCCGGCCGAGTCGAGCTCATCGTTGAGTGCTTCCCAGGCCTCAGGTGCCATTCTGGCCCAAACGACGTCGCCACTCACCCATGAGGCACTGGCCACGTCAACATTCGCTATGGACATTAGTGGGGATCACGACGATTCCGGCGACTGGTCCGACGACGACGATATCCCGCAGGGCATGCTCCACTCACAAGTGGGACATGCTTTGCTACAAGCGGCGGGTCGAGTTGAAGAAGAACTCGACATCCCGGTGGCGTCTCGCTTTGGGACGCCAACACCTTCCAGGCCAGCTGGGCCTCCCCCAGCTGCCTCATCCCCCCTCACTCCCTTGTCGTACGCCTCGGATTTCCGGGGATTCGCCAAACCAACTACTCCGGCACGGTTCCCGTCAACCTCGACACCGGCACCGGCCTCCACCCCCTCCTCTAGGCGTTCCCAAGTTATGACCGCAGGTCAGAAGGGATGCTCAGAATGATGAACACGGCTATCGATTTCCTCACGGACATCGAGCCCGAACACCCGCTGTACGACCAGTTCTCTGACTGCGTGCTGCGGGCCACACATAATGTCATCAAGAGGCGCGATCTTGATGACCACAAGTTCTCCTCCGTCGCAGGTATCGGCTCCTTCAGTGAGCAACTCGCGATGATCATCGGTATGGTCGATTCCCCTCCACCGGCATTCGAACCAACCCCTCCCCCTCCTACTCCCTCGTGCACAGCCACCCCGCGGCCACGGTCTCCGTCGGCCGATGTGGACATGAACCCAAAAGATCTGAAGAAGGCCAGGCATGCTGAGCCAAGCCCAGACCCCACTCCTTCACCCACTCCACCTATTTCTAGAAAGGGTACTTCGGTCCCTTCTAAAAACAACTCCTATGCCAAGGTCACTGCGACACGCCCCCTCAAGCAGCAACCTCCGCCCCGTCCTCAGGCTCCCGCCGCTCCCGCGGCCGTTGCCACTACCCCTGCATCAAAGCCTTCGGGCAAAAAACGTAGGGCTTGCCACACATGCCACGGCGCTTCGCGCCGTGGTGTGCAACTCACTCCCCCGGCCGGATCTTCGATCCGCGCCAGTCACATATCCCCGGCTATGCTTGCCGAGATCAACAAGCACCTCCGTGATGACGTCAAGTCTGACGTCATCCTCGAACATCCAGAGGACTCTGGATCCGGCATATTCATAGCCGCGAGCCGAGTTCCCACTTCTTCCGAGACCGCTTGTGTTCTCAAACACATTCGGCGTCTCGTCACTGTCGGGGGCATAGTGCCCATCAAATCTACCTCTGTCACGTCGACTTCCTACCTCAAGGTCATCGACGTGCCCATGGTCCCAGCCGAACCCAAAGTTTGGCAATCCGTTCAACGCAGCGCGTTTACCAACGCGCTTGCAATCTCTCCGGTTGGCAAGGAGCTTTCTATTGCCATCAAACACACTGTCCGTTTCATGCGGACTTCGGCTCACAGCGACACTTGCGTCGCCTGGGTCGACATTCACGACTCCGTCGCGGGCACTTCGGCCCGCTCCTACATCAACAAGACGATCGTCATCGGCGGTTTTTTTTTTTTTTTTTTTTTTTGTAGTTATGCAGTATATTTCAACACTACTTACGGGCGCCATGACGCATTCCCGGTACTTTACATCGCCTGTACACCTACATAGACTAAAAGAAAAAGAAGCCGGTTACTGCGCGACGAGGTCAAGCGCTTTGAACCTTGAAGAGAAATATAAATACGAATCCCTCAAACCTATCAGAGTCCTGTCGAAACAATGACTACCTATTTGCTCACGTATACCACCAGTACTACGCAGTTTGAATCTAAGTGCGAGGAGGGAACTGCCGTTGCAGCCACTCGCGATCATAACGATGTTGCCAGAATGGACACTTCTTGATGTCCGTCGAGGCGTGAGTGCGCTTGTCCGCAGGGCGCTTGGCCGCAGTACAATTAACACAGTGACGATGATCGACGCGAGTAGCGTCGACCACCTGAGTATGGGAAGCCTCGAAGTGAGGGCCTCCGCAGAGGGCGCAGCGCGCGGACTTGGCGCGACACTGACTATAATGGTGTCCCCACCTTTGACAGCGAGAACATAATACGGAGCCCGCATGAGGACGAGCTCCAAGGATGCGACAATTGCGGCCGCCTACAACGACCACTTTGGAAATATAGTCCCGAGCGCGAGCGCCCGAGACAGTGTCTTTGATATCGATCCATGCGATGACCGAGTCAGAGTGAGGCGAGACGCGCATGTAGCGCGGCTTGTGTTTGATGACGTCGATGAGGGATACACCGACTGGTGAAGTACGAAGCGCTCGATAGAGCGCTTCGTGTTGAGCGTTAGCCCAACCGCTAGGCGCGGAGGGCACGTGAGGAATGTCGACCAACTTCAAGTATGAAGTCGACGTGATGGGCGCTTGAGCTATGGGCGTAGCGCTGGGGAAAAGACGCCGGACATGCTTCAGAACGAAGCTTATCTCAGCAGGAGAGGGAACTTGGGAGGCGGCGATGAAGACGCCGTTGCCGTCAACCATGGAATGTGTAAGAACGACTGCAGACTTGAGGTCGTTCTTGAGATGTGAATTGATGTCGTTGAGGACATCGGGAGTGAATGAGGCTGCAGTCACAGTGGACCCAGCCGGCGGAGTAAGGCGAAGTCCGCGACGCGAAGCGCCGTGGACTGTGTGTTTGCCACGTCGGCGTTTACGAGCCGGGGCAGCGAATGAAACAGGAGGGGCACTCTTAGGGAGTGGGCGTTTCGAAGCAACTGGGATGGGGATTGGCGCCTTCCCAGACGCTGGTGGAGGAGGAGCGCCAGCCGGCACTTCGGTCTCCATTGGGACCGGAGCCGTAACCGGAGCATGAGTAGCCAAAGCCGGACCAGATGCCGAAGCACCCGTAGCCTGCTCTGACTCCACCCTAATTTTCTTTTTAGGGTGTGATTTGTCAGCGTTCCGCGGAACGCCATGAGGTGGAACCGCAGCAACTGCAGGCGCAGCCACTTGAGGAACCGGGGGGAGGAGAGGTCGAAGGGATGGGGAAATATCCTTCAAGTTACTTATAAAAAAGTCGTAGATACCGTCAATGTCGGTGTCCATGAGCGCGGGGTGTTCAGCAAGGAGGCTCGTGCGTAAAGCATCCTTCGGCTTGACAAAAAGACTGAAAATCTCAAATAAATCCGAGATAGCTGTCAGCATTTTCTGGACTTCTTCAGTGAGGTCCGTTGGGTTGTTCGGAGCCTGCGAAGCAGGCGACGAGGGGCGGGGGGTGCGGGATTCGGCGTATTCCAAATCCATCGATGAGTCCTGAACCGACAAAGCCGGTCCTGACGATGAGCCCGAATCCGAGGAAGGGAGAGGGCGCTTGAGAGCTGACGATGCCACTGACGAAGGAGTTGGCGATCGCGGGGGGGGAGATGACGGTGCCGTAGGTGGGTTGTCATATATGGAACGTGAAGGAGGGGGGCCAAGGTCTATCTTCTTCGATGGGCGGGGGGGGAACGGGGAGGGGAAATCCCACCTGTTCTTGGCAGGTGTTGCCTTACTCTCCTTGCCAAAGGAGGTAGCGACGGGTAGGGAAAAGGGCGGGGGGCCTTGATAGAGGATGGCGAAGGAGTGCACTGGAATGTGAACTTCTCCGGGGGGGAACAGGCCGGGCTTCAGGCCTTGAAGGTGTGGATTGGTTTGCAACCATCTCCATCCACGCGGTTTGTCGGGGGTAGATTCCAACTGAATCTCGTCGGAACGGAGGGATGTTCAAAGGGTATCGCGGCCATACCCAGTGAGGGAACTTGGACTCAAAGAGCTCGTAAGCTCCTGGAGTGAGTGAGTCTCGATTGGAAGTGAACCAATTCTTGACGAAGTCTTTCGGGTTCTCGACGCCAACGTTGACGTCGTCGAACTTGGGCATGACATCCGGCGACGTACCGGGTGTCTGAGAGCGAATGCGAGGCATACTGTATAACGTGTACTACTAAACTTCAAAACCACTGAGACTTCCAAAAGAGGAAGGTGGTGGTAAGAGGTCAAGAAGCGATGATCGTCATCGGCGGTCGCAACTGTCAAATCCGTGGCGCTGCTCCATGACCCGGCTCTGCCTTATGCACTCGGTGCTTGAGGTGGGGCCACCACGCTTCCGTATGCCGGTCCAAAGGTATACGCTGTCCTCTCTGCGGGCTTCCTCATTCCGAAGACGCCCATCACACGTACTGCGCACACTCTAAGCGCGATCCGGCTATCCGCTCATGCGTAAACTGCACAGCTGCAGGCAAGGTGAAGAAAGTACACTCTGCTACGGACACTGCATGTCCGTTCTGGCAGAACCGATTCGACAGGGAATGGCTGAAGCGCCAGTTCCCTAAGAAGTGAGTAATGTGTCCGAAGCATGTTTCAGGAGTTAGCGCTGGCTCAGCCTACCAACATTTTCTTTCATTTTCTTTTATGTCTGATTTCCGCGGGCTACATGCCGCTGTGTTACGTTACTAGGTATGGTCTGTATCTGTCTGTTGGACTCGTTCCGGGATCGCATACTGATGTATCATTCTTTTTCGATCGCACGATATCTTCTCTTTCTTTCCTCGAGCGCTTGACCTCGTCGCGCGGATACGTAATTTCTTTCTTTTCTTCCGGGAACGCGTCATGGCACCCATATTCTCAGCATGTTGTACTTAGTTGTTCATGTACTTATACCGCTGGAATAGAAGGCTTGACAAGCCATTGATTACAAAAAAAAAAAAAAAAAAAAAAATCACAGTTCGCTTAGTGACTGGGTTGTAGAATTTCCAGCCTTTGTAGCCAGCAGGATAACCAATAAAGACACACTTCTCATAGTGAGGTTGGAGAAAATTGCGCTTATCTCATTGTACATGGACATATGAAGTGCAGCCCCATACCCGGAGATGTGAGACATCAGGTTTTCACTTATAGAAGGCCTGGAAGGGGTAGTGCCCAAGCGAAGCAGTAGGAAGCATATTCCAGACATGGACCATAGAGAGATACATTCACCCCAGAAAGAACCAGGCAGCTGAGATTCCGAGAGCATAGCAGTGATTCTCTCACCTATAGTCCTATTAGCCCTTTCAGCAAGACCATTCTGCTGAGGCTGATTTCGAGTAGAATGCCTTCTCTCAATGCCAGAAAGCTCAGTAAAGCTTAGGAAAGCCTTAGACATGTATTCACCACCCTTGTCATCCTGTAGTGCCCGAATCTTGACTCCGAGTTGATTCTCAGCCCAAGATTTGTAGACTTTGAAGGCTTCAAAGGCCTCTGACTTGGCTTTAAGCAGATAGACAGCCCGGAAACGCGTAGCATCATCAATAAAGGTGATCCAGTACTTGTAGCCTGAGTGGGAAGTGACTGGGAGTGGTCCGTGAAGGTCTGAATGCACCAGCTCGAGTGGAGAGCGATTGTGATTCAAAGAGGAGGGGAAAGGATTGGAATGCATCTTGCCAGCAAGACAGGGCTCACAGATAGAGTCAGGAGACAAGTTAGACTCGAGTTTGAGGCCAGTGACTAGTTCCTTACTGATCATAGTCTTCACATCAGCATAATTGTGATGGATAAAGCGACGATGCCATAGCGAGAGGTCAACTGGGAGGGTAGAGACTGAGAAAGCAGCCTCAGAAGTCAGAGTTGAGCCATCTAGCTCAGCAGAGTTGTTGGAGTGAATGGTAGCCATGAAAAGCATTCTCTCTTTGCATCTGAAGTCAATGAGTGAGCAGAGATGGTGATATTGAAGCCCTTGTGTCGGGCAAGGTACAGACATGATAATAGATTGCTTCGGAGAGCTGGGACATGCAGAACTCTAGTCAACTCGACTGCTCTAGCCTCCTTTCCATTCACAACTGGCTGAAAGACTACAGACCCCACTCCCGAAGAATAGACAATAGAGTTGTCAGCTAGTCGGATAGGGATTTTGTGAGGGGAGTAGGACTTGAACCAATGTCGGTGGGGGTCATATGAGAAGTGGCCCCTGTATCTGCAAGCCAGTGGAAGTCAGCATCGAGCTGGAGAGGTGTAGAAGGCGAGGGGAATGATGAGGGATAAGGACTACTTGCATTTCCTGCAAACTCAGTCACTCGTTGCGCTTTTTCGGGTCTGGGAGTCGAGCTAGAGCTTCCAGACTCTTCCTGAGCCTTGTAAGCCTTCTTGTAGTGAGTTCTGGGCTTTTGGGCGTCCTCCTGGGCGCGATTTTTCGCCCTTTCGAACGTCTTGCAGTCCGCAACTTTGTGGCCTTCTCTCCCACAGAAATTGCAGGTCAGAGTCGTGTTTTTGAAGCCAGAGCGAGCAGCTAAGGGTTATATTCTCAGCATGTTGTACTTAGTTGTTCATGTACTTATACCGCTGGAATAGAAGGCCTGACAAGCCATTGATTACAAAAAAAAAAAAAAAAAAAAAAAAAGCGAGCAGCTAAGGCCTGGGAGGAGGTAGAGGAGTCCTGAGCGCGTTTTCGGCATTGTAAGTCCTCAGTAACAAAGGCCTGGTGAATAGTGGACTTGTCTAGCTTGTCCATAAGCAGGAGAGATGAGGTGAAGGCCGAAAACTCGTCCGGGAGCACTCTAATGAGAGCCATAGAAGCTAGCTCATCATCTAGCATGTCAAGAGTGAAGGAGGAGGGTCTGAGGTCCTTGATTTTTTGTTTAGAGCTCTCTACTCTGTTGATAAGGGATTGGAGAGACTCCTCCTCGAGTTTTCGGATGGAGAAAAGGTCATCATAGGCATTAAACCTCATGCCAGCCTTCTTCTGCCTGTGAACAGCCTCTAGAGCCTCCCACATCTTCACTGGACTGTCCTGGATGCCCTGGAAGTGAATCCTTTGCTCCTGCTCAACCATGAGGTACAGCCAGCCTGCAGCCTTGTCCAAACGAGCCTCATAGGCATCCAGAGCATCGGCCTCAGCCTGGGTGACAGGGGAAGAGGTGGAGGGGGCTTTCTGCTTGCCTGAGACAAGCCTCCAGGGCCCAGAAGCTCTCAGCCACGCCTCCATCTCCCCAGACCAGGTAGAGTAGTTTTCCCCATCGAGTTTAGCGAATGTTGGCAATCCGGAAGCCATAGGAGTCGAAATGAGGGCAGGGGAAGTGAAAGAAGTTGAAGGAAAGCAGAAGAGGATGGGGGAAGAGCTGAGGTTGTTGAAGTAAAACTCATTTTGTAAGTGTTAGAAGCCGGGGCCCATAACCTGTCAAAGGTAGAACGGTAGAGTTCGCAGTGGTGATCCTAACGAGCCTAGAAACGAGTCGAACGGAGTAGTATTGACAGAGTAGTCCTGTAGACAAACTGTGGACAAACTGTAAGAAGCTATATTGTGATATACTAACTTGTACTCACCTGTGGACAAACTGTAAGAAGCTAAAGGTCTCTGAAGCATCCACAGGGAAGTTCAACCATACATGACTAAGCTATCATGTGACTAACTCATCTGGATATCTCTAAGTCCACCAACCACACTTGTAGACTGCTTGCTCACACTCTAACACTGCCTCCTGGTAAGAAGGTAGTCAACTCTGGCTGGGTGTTCAAGGTGAAAAGGCTTGCCGACGGCTCAATTGAGTGCTACTGGGCTCGTCTTGTTGCCAAGGGCTATTCCCAGCACCCTGGTTTCGATTTCACTGAAGTCTTAGCCCCCATATTTCGTCCTGCCTCCCTGCACCTCATTGTTGCTCTTGCAGCAAGAGAAGGCTACAAAATGCGCTCTGTCGACATCTCTTCTGCTTCACCTATGGAGAACTCGAAGAGGATATCTACATGAGACAACCAGAGGGCTATCACATTGGTAGTCCTACATGGTTTCGGCTGTGCAAATCACTCTATGGCCTCAAGCAGGCTGCCAGACAGTGGAATAAGAAACTCCGGACCGGAGTGTTTGAAAGCATTGGCTACTCTAGGCTTCGCTCTGACAGCTCCATCTACATCTATTCCAAAGGTGACACTAAGGTCATTGTGCCAGTTTTCATTGATGACATTACTCTTGTCTTGAAAAGCGATACTGCCATGGCCTCAGCTGTCTCTGAGCTCTCTAAACACTTCAAACTCCGTGATCTCAGGTCTACTACACTTCTGCTAGGCATTCAGGTGAAGCAGGATCGCTCTAATCACTCCATCTCTCTCTCTCAGGAGCACTACATCAAGGAGCTCCTAGAACACTTCAATATGGATGATGCTAATCCTCTATCCACTCCACTTGCTCTGAGATCTGAACTCTCTGACATTGTCCCCTCACTCGAGGATCAGGCTGAGATGAAGGAAATTCCCTACCTTTCTGCTGTAGGTGCCCTTCAGTATCTTGCCACTATGACTCGCCCCGACATTGCCTATGCTGTCTCCTATCTCGGGAGGTTCAACTTGAACCCAGCTCCAGCTCACTGGCTTGCAGTCAAGCACTTGTTTCGCTATCTTATTGGCACCATGCACTACAAACTGGTCTATCGAGCTAGTGACTCTGAGGAACTCTTCACTACCTACTCAGATGCCTCTCATGGTGCTTGCAAAGCTACAGGTCGAGCAACAGGTGGTTATGTGACTCTAGTCTCGGGAGCTGCTGTAGGCTGATCTTCTAAGCGCTAGCCATTTGTGACTCTCTCGAGCACTGAGGCCGAGTTTGTTGCTGCTGTTGAGGCTGGCAAGGAGATTAAATGGACTAGGAATATTCTAACCGAGTTTGGCTTCCCTCCAACACTTTCCTCGACCCTCTTTGTTGATAACAAGTCAGGAATCAGTGTAGCCAAGAACTCCGAGCATCATGGACGCATGAAACACTTGGACCTCCACTTTTACTGGCTGTGGGAGGCTGTGGAAGAAGGACTCATTGATCCTTTATATGTTTCGACTCATGAGCAAGTGGCTGACATCCTTACCAAGGCTGTTGCAAAGAAGGTAGTTGAGTTTGCTGTTCCACTATTGGGACTTGAGTAGACTGGCTGGATCAAGGGGGTGTGTTAGAGTGTGAGCAAGCAGTCTACAACATTCCTTCTTGATCTCTTACCACCACCTTCCTATTTGGGACATTGGTGTGGACAGGCATTTTAGTCGGAATACATTGTTTCTTGTAGGGATAACGCTTGGAAACTCGCAACCCCAACTACTGAAATGTCGAGCCACCAACATGAACTGTATGAAAGAAGTCAATCTGTCAAACCGCCGTCTCCAACGGGGAGCACTCATTCCGTTGCTTCGCATGCTAGCAACAAATTGAGATTCAAAGGAGCTGGAAAGTTTATTAGTAATGCTATCAAGCATCCTCTCAGGAAGAAGAAGTCCAAACTAGCTATTCAATTGGATAGGTTGATGAAACAAAGAGAAGCAAAGTTGAGTTGGGCGGATGAAGTCGACGAAGTTGAGTCCTCCCAGAAATCCCAGGATGAGATCCACTCTCTTCCCCAGCTAGAGTCGAACATTGTTACGTCTCTAGAAACAGTCAACGAGAGGCCGTTATCTGAAGACCCTCCATCTGACGATGAAGATGACGTGGACAGCTAGTTCAGTGGCCACGACGAACAGAGATACTCTGGCGAAAGTCTATGGAAGGATTTCCCCACTCCCACTGTGGCCTTAATGGTCACCCCACCCCTCCCAATGCCCGCTGTTGAGACACCCTCAACACAAGGCTCGACCTATGGGATCCCTACTCCCTCCCCAGCGCTCCTTAACCACCCAGTGTTAAAGGACGTGCTTACACCTCCCCACTCACACGTGGTCTTGCCCGATTTGGACAAGACTCCCACCACACCCCGGATTATGAAAATAACTGAAGCCGAAGCCTACACGCTCAAAGTCCGAGAGGCTAAAGATAGCGAAGGCGACCACATCATGACTGGCAATCAAATATCGGCCAGTCAATTCGAAGGGAACATCAAGAAGTCGAAAGACATTCTTGGTGAGTTTGATGATGAAGAAATTCGGAGCTCCACGTCCGACTTCCCGTCCGATGAATGGACGGTAACCGAAGACCAACAAGAGGGTTTTCGAAATCAGTTCGATGAGATCCTCAGAGGACTCAACCGCATTACCCCAGAATGATCGCGAATCCCGAGGTCATTTCCAAAGAAATTGCCCACTTCTTCGGCAAAGTACTCAACTCTGAATGGGCAGACACAAAGATTGATGGAGAGTCCCTCAAGTCAATCATCAAACAAACGGTGAAAAAGGTGACATTCAAACCAGTCCCCCAACCTCCTCGTCAAATCACGCTGACTCCCATGGAAGTCGACCCGTCTCTGGCTCAGATCCCTGCCAAGGCCAAAGGAAAAGCTAAGGCACTTCCCCCTCCCACTCCTCCACAAAATCCAGTTATCACCTCGCCGATAGCCGCTTCTCCCATCAAAGTGAGCAGGGTTCCCAAACCCATTACTCACTATGCCCCCAAAATTGGCGCACCAAAAGGTAAGCCCATTTCTCTATATGCTCTGAGTGCTAAACAGGCCTCGATACTGAACCGAGCCATTCAGGCCAGTTCGAAGACACAGAGTGATGCCCTGTCCTCTGGTTCAAACAAGACGCTAGCGGGAGTAACGCCCCATATGCCTGAGTCTGGTAACGGCCAGCATGATATGGGCAGAGTCGCGAGCGGGAGCAATGCCCCGTCCACGAGTGCAGTTATTGCTGCCCGTAGTCAACAAAGAGACACCAGCGGGAGTCACGCCCCGTCGAACCTGCCTCTGAGCAGTAAAGTACCCCAAGGTAAGGCCAGGGGTACTGACACAGCAAAGGCCAAACAGAACCCTCCCCCCGTTCCCCTTCACACCCGCGCCGAAGCGCTAGCCAAGTGCTCGTGCAATGTACAGGCGCGTGCTCCCATTTCATATGCACAAGTGGCTAAACAGCCAGCCGTAGCACCCACAGCCACAGCCGAGACCATCAGATGGGTGGTTGAACTTAAGAAACAGTGTCCTGAGTTGTCTATGAGAGAAGCTCTCGAACATGTGGTGCCCATTGTCCACACGCCACCAAGTTCAGATGAGGCACCACCTCATCAAACATGCAAAGGAGCGGAGGCTCAGAAAGCTGCTCAAGGTATCACGGGTGGGCTCAACCAAAAGTCCGCCCAATCTGGGTACTCCCATATCGTCCAACCGGAACATTTCTCGGACATGGGCAAAGTTGTGGATGCTATGAATAGGCATCTCGTATACAATAGGTCACAAATGAGGGTTCAAAACGGCCGTTTATTTAAAAATGTAGTTCACTTTTATTTGAATTTGGTCCTATCTAAACAAGGGTTCATGTTGATTCGAGAATCTTTGTTCAAGGCACTGGAGAGAGAAATCTCTGAAGGGGATGAACATCTTCCTTCTGCACCACAGTCTGTTGCACATCTTATCTTTAAAGGATTCGATTATTATACCAGTAGATTTAACAAGCGTCCGGAGGATATTCTTACTGGAGAACATGTTATGACCTTAATCTTGTAAAGACTCAGGTTGCAGACAAGTGACAAAGACTTGAGGGCGATAAGAGAGAAGAGTAAGGGAAGGATACGATTGGTAAAGCGTAAGGAATACAGCAGTACCTACAGGGTTTATATACGTAGAGACAACTACCCAAGGTAACTAAGTATAGAACAGGACTGAGTCATAATACTCGGGGTAGTGGAGTAAGTGGAGCAGAACGTATGGACGTGGAGTAAAGCATATGGGAGTGGAGTAACAGTGAGACAAAAGATACTAGAAAGGAAAGATGAAAGAAAAGTATAACGGCAGGCTGAGAACGCGGAAAAACAAAAGAGCCGGAGCAGGTGACCATAACCGGTGAAACCATAACAATACCCTCCGTTTAGGTTTCGTGACCACACGAAAATTTAGTGCTTGAGGGTGTGGAGAAGTGCGAGTATCGCTTTCTTCTTCGATCCGATGATATGATTATCGAAATCGACACGGCCAATGAAGTGTGGAGCGTTGGGCATTCCGACTTGGGCTACAAAATAGCTATCTCCTGCGTAACTTTCTTCGACGGCAGATTGTCAAAGAGCGTGTAAACAACTTCCTTCCAGAAGGTTTCATCGTTCTCTCCTCCTTCGATGAGTGTAGTGTATCCTCCAGGGGAACAAATGGGATGGGTTCGACAGATGGTTCATATTGCCTTAAGAAGGTTTTGAGTCGTAGAGCTTCGACATTAAAGTTGGCTTTCATCGGAGGTCGTTTTCGAAAGGGGGGGAAATGGAGAAGGGCTTTTGATTCGAACGGGGAGGGATGTAGGCGAGTTGGGACGGGTAGGGACATTGGCGTCGTCACCTAAGTAAGCTTGAGAACTGTGCGGGCATAGTTGATCTTTTCCTCAGATCCACCTCTGGCATGGCACGTAGTAGATAGGCGAGTTTGATAGAAATGTCATGGGCTTTGAGTTCGATACGGGTGAGGGATAGTTCTCTGGCGTCATCAACCAACCTGTCCAATTGGCTTTGGATGTTCGTGTCTTTGACGATTTTGTTGAATAGCGGTTGGACAGATACTAAGACCGTTGACGTGTTGGTGGCAACGGTACTAAGAGTGCCTCCTAGGTTACGAATGTGAGCCAAATTGGTCAAGATAATGAGGATGGTTTCTCTTTGTTGTTCAACGGAGCGTAGGTTGTTGTTGAATGTGGTGTGAATCTCGGTGTCATAGGCAAGGGTGTTGGTGAAAGGGGGAGTGTTAGACATGTTTGTTGGTAGGGATGCGAGGTGTTCTGAGAAAAAGACAAGGAAAAGTTTCGGTTTATCTAATATTCTCCATCTCCTCTTTTAGGCAGATGTTCCAAATCTGCTATCTACCATCCCGCGTTCCATCCGGTCCTATCTCCTTCTAATTGCTCCAACAGACCGGAGTTTGTTAACTCTGCCATTTCTACCACGTCTTTCAACATCTTAATCATCCGCTTCTCCTTCTTTAATTTCAAAATTAGCTCCTTCTTTTCTTCATCTGTCATAGGCATGGCGTCTTTGGGTGGGTTTATGATGAGCGGTGTTTGGACGTGTGATTGGAAAAGAAGATAGTCTGATGTATCCTGATGGGCGTGCACCAGGTGTTGGCCTCCAAAGAGGGCTTGGGCGTCGTAGATGTTGGTGTTACCACCGACAGCTGAGAGGGTTGGGAATTGGCGAGGAAGGACATTGACGATTGTTGGATACCGATTGGAGTGCTTTCACTGGGTTTTATATCCTACGACGTGTTTTCTCGTACTCGTCTAGGATGTCTTTGGCATTCTCCAAGGCTGATCTTGGTAACCATGTGTCTTCTTCGTTTCCGTAACCTTTCCAATGTACCAAATACTGGGTTCCTCTTCCTCGCTTCCTATGTCCTCGGATCTCTTCGATTTCGTACTCTTCTTCTTCTTTTATGATATCAGGTGGCGGGGGTAGGGTGGTGTTGGCTGTCAAACTCGGGTTGTGACATCGTGTGAGCAATGAAGTGGAATACGTTGTGGATTGCCCAGGACTCAGGTAAGTGAAGCTTGTATGACCGATCTCCGACAGCTTCGACGATCTCGAAAGGTCCATAGCGTTTGTTGTCAAGTTTCCGTGATGGTCGGTTGGAATGAATGTTAACTGCTTCTAGCCAGACCTTCTCTCGGGTGAGAACACTTTAGAGGTATTTCCGTGGTTTCCTCGGTTTCGCATAAGATCATTGTTCTCTTCCATTGCCGCTTTAGCTTCTTCTCGGGCTTTCTCTAACTCCGATGAGAAATCCGCTGCCGCTGGGTTGAACGTAGGTAGACTGTGATTCCCTTTCCATGGATGGAATCCGTGATTCAAAAAGAATGGTGTGTTCTTCGTGGCAGAGTGGACTTTATCGTTGTAATGGAACTCCGCCGTAGGTAGCCATTTCGTCCAATCGTTCTGTCGATAGCTAAAATTCCGCAATACATTTCGACTTCTTGGTTGATGCGTTCCGTCTGTCCATCCGTCTGAGGATGATACGCCGTTGATAGGTTCCTTTCTATCCCCAATGATGTGCATAGCTCCTTCATGAATTTAGATGCGAACTGCGGTCCTCTGTCACTGATGATTCTTCGGGGAATTCCATGGAGCCTCCAAACCTCCGATTTGTATAGATGCGCTAATTCGATTGACGTGAGAGTCGTAGTGGTGGGAACAAGGTGGATCATCTTTGAGAACCGGTCGACGATAACAACAATAGCATCTTTGCCTTCGGACTTAGGCAAAGGTCCGATCATGTCAATAGAGATTCCTGCCAAGGGCCTTCTGGGATTGGTAATGGGTTCAGCGTGATTGGTTCGGGTCTGCGAATGATCTTGTTCTTTTGACACATGTCACATCCTCTGACATATCTCCTGACGTCCGTCTTGATCGTGGGCCACCAGAACGTCCGCTTCAACAGTTCTAGCATCCGATGTTGTCCAGGGTGTCCGACGTCGGGGGAATAGTGGTGATCGTGTAGGATTTGATCTCGCAAGTTCCTTTCATCCGGCACATAGATCCGTCCTTGTCGGTAAATTATCCCTTCTTTCTCCCACACTTTCTCCGGTTGTTTCGCCAATTCCTGCAGTACCATGGTTTCCCTCCTCCTCGACTTTCTGACTTCCAGGATCTGTTGGTCGGGTGATATCTCGAATCGTCGAGATCGTAGAATGGTGGCTTCATATACTGGCGTTTCTTCAACTATTCTTCGTACAAACTCCTTTCCTTTGAACATTTCCATGTTCCTGTTGTCTCGGCTTGTATCTGGTTTGACTATGCGGGAGAGGATGTCGGCTTTGGTGTTGGATTTTCCAGGTATGTGTCGTAGTGAAATCGTATTCCTGCAGCATAAGGTACCATCTTGCTTGTCGAGCGTTCAGTTTCTGTGGGTCTCTGAAGTACTTCAGGTTTTCGTGGTCGTCCAGATTTCGAACTGTTCCTTCGCATCCAACAGGTACTGTCTCCATAATTTCAGTGCCTTGACTATAGCCAGTAACTCCTTGTCGTAGATCTCGTAGTTTCGTTCTGCTTCAGTCAACGTTTTGGACATGAATGCAATCGGATGCCATTTTCCTTCCTGTTCCTGTGATAGGACTGCTCCCGTTCCATAGTTTGATGCATCCACCTCCAATCTAAACTTTCCATAGTCATTTGGCAACGCCAATACTGGTTCGCTGGTGATGGAATCTTTGACGCTGTCGAATGCCTGTTGTTGTGCTTCTTCCCATTTCCACTCTTTTCCTCCTCCCTTCAACTGATTAAGCGGAGCTGCAATGATGCTGAAGTTTTGTATGAAGCGTCTGTAAAAGTTCGCGAATCCCAAGAAACTCTCCACCTCCTTAATTGTTCGTGGCGTTTTCCATTCCTTTATGGCCCTGACCTTCTCCTTTTCCATAGTAGCTTTTCCATTTCCTACAACCGTGCCTAACAAGGCGATTTCCGTGGCGTCGAATTCGCATTTCGATCGTTTGAAGAATAGACTATGTTTGTTGGCGATTTTCAGGAAACGTATAGTCCGTTCACGTAGTTCTCTTGGTACGTCCTGGAATCGCGAAGTCGTCCATATAGTTGACCAGTGCACCTTCTTGGATCATTTCCTCGGAATATGGTTGCCATCATACGAGAAAAGGTCGGGGAGTTACTCATTCCAAAAAACATGACGGTAGGTTCGAATAATCCACGATTGGTGATAAACGCTGCTTTCCATTCATCTCCTTCTCTGATCCTGACATTGTTGTAACCCCAGATAATGTCCAGTTTATTGAAGTATTTCGCATCTCGCAGTTGGTCGAGTACTTCGCTTATGAGCGGTAATGGCGTTTTGTCCTTGATCGAATGTTCGTTGAGTTTCCTGTAGTCCTGGCATAGTCGGAGTGATCCATCTTTCTTTGGTACGAAGAAACAAGGGGCAGCGTATGGTGATTTGGATGGTCGAATTCGTTTCGATGCTAGGTTCTCGTCTAAGAACTTATCAGTTCCTCCCTTTCCTTTGGCGTCATGTTATAAACCTTCGATGATATCTCCTTTGGTGTCCTCCGTTAGATTGATCTCATGATCCCATTCCGTTCGAGCTGGTAATTGCTCAAAATTCCGTTTGTTAAACAAGTGCGTAAATGGTCGAATGTAATCGGGTAATCTTCGGGGTTGGTGGGATCTGTTTTTCCTCCGTAGCGCTGTCCACATCAGTGGTTAGCCGTCGAGAAAAAGGAATCGTTTGGTGTGGTGTAGTGCATGTACTGGGGCATCGTGTAAATCTGACTTCTTGGTTTATCCAGTCGATCTCCGGGTTATGTTGAATTAACCAGTCGTATCCAAGATATCCGCGCTCGAAATGTCCGATACCAGTGCTTGATTTCCTTATGTCCTCCTAGATCCATCTGGATTTTGGCGTCCTCCGTTAATATCCCTGTCCGATTTGGTGTTCCATCTGCATTTCTCATGCGAATGGGTTGTTGTCGTTTGACCTTCTTCAATTTCTCTCTCTCTGCCAGCTCCGTTGCTATCATCGTCATATATGTGCTCCGAGTCGATAAGGGCCTTGACCATTTTGTTTCTGTTCTTGGTTTTGATGGTTGCATCCAGCAGAATTTCGCGCGTTGAGTCTCTCTTGAAAGGAATAACATACTTGGATTTCGAATTTGTTGTTACATGGGGAGAGACTCTACGATTTATGGGTCGAGATTTTGCGCTCAATCGGACCCTTCGGCAAAATCCTGCTTCTTGGTATCTTCTTCGTCCTGTGGACCGTCCTCGGTCGTTTCCCTAGTCCTAGCTCTCTTCGGCACTCTACAATTCCTGGCGATGTGTCCTGGTTTGTTACAATTGTAACACGTTACGGTCTTCTTCAGCTGCCTGCATTCTCTAGCAAAATGTCCGAACTTTCCACAGTTGAAACACTTCCTCTGATTATTCGGGGTTTGGACTCTAGCGGATTCGAACCTTCCTAATTCCATGGGTTGACCATTTCCTCCATATGTGACTCCTGTCGCGGTGTGTTTGTCAAACAAACTCATCGTCTCTGTTCCCATTCCTACTGCTTTTATGGTTTCGAGCCATCCATTGAATGTGGTGGGGACTTTGTCGGGTGGGAATGATAGAATGGTGTGAATGGTTTCCTTTTTGATGTTCTTCTTCAGCAAGAAGATGGCGTGTTGATCGTCCGTTCCCGCTTTGTTCATCATCAAGGTAAATTCGACTAAGAAATCCACGATGGGTTTCCTTCCTTGGGTCATAGTCTCGATAGCTATCTCGCTCTTCTCTTTGTCCATTCCATCGATAAACTTCCTTCGCTTGCTCTCGAATTGTTTCCACGTAAATGTTACGTCAGGTTGGTGACTCCGCTACGAGTGCTGAGAACTTCCGGCTACTCTCTCTCATCCTGGATATGGCCGCTATGATCATCCTATCATTGTCGGTGATCCCGTTAAACTTTATGAACAGCTGAATGCTCCTCCACCAATCCTCAAATCTCTCTCTGCTTCCTCGAACCAACCGGGATCGGGGATAATTGACTTGGTGTTCTCTGTGGTCGACATGTCTGATGGTTCCTTCATCTCTGATTGGTCTTCGTTGTCGATGTGTATATCCGCAAAACTGTCCGCTATTTGATCTACTTCCTCGTCGATGTCTGATTGTGGTGCTGATTCCGGTCTCGATGTCGGGCTACTTGGTAACTCGATCTCTCGCAACAATCCGTCGTGATATGCGGCTAATTCTTCTTCGACAAGTCGTTTCTTTCCTTGTCGGCTGCTACTTGGCATAAACTCGTGCCCTGGTGACTATGCTTGATAAAAGCCTCGACGCGAAAAAATTACGTCCATTCGATTGGTAGATCTGCCGTATGCACTACCACTACAGCAAGCTCGCTAGGCTGCTGTCTGCAAGGTGAGGTGTAGACGCTTTACCAAATGTTATGACCTTAATCTTGTAAAGACTCAGGTTGCAGACAAGTGACAAAGACTTGAGGGCGATAAGAGAGAAGAGTAAGGGAAGGATATGATTGGTAAAGCGTAAGGAATACAGCAGTACCTACAGGGTTTATATACGTAGAGACAACTACCCAAGGTAACTAAGTATAGAACAGTACTGAGTCATAATACTCGGGGTAGTGGAGTAAGTGGAGTAAGAACGTATGGACGTGGAGTAAAGCATATGGGAGTGGAGTAACAGTGAGACAAAAGATACTAGAAAGGAAAGATGAAAGAAAAGTATAATGGGCAGGCGTGAGAATGCGGAAAAACAAAAGAGCCAGAGCAGGTGACCATAACCGGTGAGACCATAACAGAACAAGTTTTACAAAGTATGCAGTCTATAGATCAGTTCCGTGGTCTAGAGTGTGTCAAGACGCCTTCTGTCATCAGATCTCGAGGATTGAATGACATGGCAGTGGCTTTTATCGATGTGTAGGACTCAAAGAGCGGATCTCACACCAAGGAATTAGTAAATAAAGTATATCACATTTGCGGTAAACTTATTAGGGTAGAATATGCACGACAGAGAGAATTCATCCCCCAGTGCCAAAGGTGCTGGAAATGGAATCATGGAACATCCCGGTGTCGCCTTAGTCACAAACTATGCACCCAATGTGGTCAACCTCATATGACCAAGAATCATAATGGCTTCGCTACTTGTTGCGGAGCTGCTAGGAAAAAAGAGGACTGGGATGGGGAGTGTAAACATGAAGTCAAATACATTAATTGCAAAGGCAGCCACACAGCTGACTCATCAAAGTGCACATATAAAAGGCACCAAAACAACATTTCGTGGCATGATCAAAGGCGTACGGCGGATATGCAAATGGAAAAAGAGAAGTGTGACAGGCAGCACGCAAACATTCAACAAGCGACTAACCTTGAAGAAGGTCGCATCATCGAAATCCCGTCCTCTTCTGAATGAATTGTACAACAGAAGAAGGCAATAATCTTATTAGCGGACCCAAAAAGTCTGCACCATGGTCATTACAAAATTTAACTATATTATCATTCAATGCACGTAAAAGCTGGGAAACCACTTCTATCGTTTTAGACAAGTATGCCGGGTATGTGGACATTATAATGTTCCAAGAGCCGGAGTGGAAAGGGGTGAGGAAGCAACCGTCCACTAAAAACAAGGAGGGAGACATGGCACATGGACCTCCCCTTCACAACTCATGGCGTCCTTTCACAGAGGCGTTTAACAACAGAGATGAATCCAGAGCTGCTCGACGAGTTCTTACATACATCAACAGATGACTGGATGTTTTCAAACCACAACTCCGGTCAGACATTGTCAAACATCGTGATGTATCACTAGTCACAATGCATATTCACAAACCTCGAAGGGGCATTCCTCACGAGTTCAATATCCTCAATGTTTACAATGATGGGAAAACACATGCAGCGGTGCATGAATTGAGACAGATAGCTGGAACCATGCCACAAATCACGTTGTGCACAGGAGATTTCAATATTTAAGATCGTACTTGGGACGAAGGAGCGGCTGTTCAAATTAGACCTTCTTCTCCCTTTATGAGACTCCAAGAAACATTCAATGACTTGGAAATTCAATACGTGCATCCCACAAACAGAGGAGCCTCAACAAGGATACCGGACGATGAAAACTCGCGTCTTTCAGTTATAGATCTGGTTGCAGTATCAGCTGCACTTATCAATCAAGAAGGGTTTCACTACAAAGTGAAAGAGGATGAAAGAGAAAGATGGGGTTCGGATCACCGTCCCCTTCAAATTGAAGTGCCAGTCTCAGGAAGTGAGCCGGAGATGAGATGCAAGAGGAAGATTGAAGCGTGGTCAGAAGAGGAGGATGACTACGTCAAACAGATTTGCGGAGACATTGGAAGGGTGACATTGAGTGCATCTGGGTCAGCAGAGGATTTGGAAGCAGTAATGGGAAGGGTGTCTGATGTGTTCGAAAGGGCATGGGAGGCATTTTCAGAGGAAAGGAAACCGAGCCGTCACGGAAAGAAGTGGTGGAATGGAGAATGCAAAGAGGTGTACCAAGAGATGGAGATGAACGGAGGACCGAGGAATAGAGAAATGCATAGCAAAATGAAGGAGGACGTTACGTGTAGCGAGGCGCCAGTACTTTGACAAGCAGATCAAGAGTATGGCCAGTGACAGGAAAAGGCCATGGGACTTGATGTCCTGGACTAGAGAGAGGAAGTTGCCAGCGGTTGAAGCCATTCTAGACAGTGAGGGTAATTCTTGCAACAATGAAGAAAAGTTGTTTGAAACCTTACACAATACATACAATGCGGCGGATGATCGACAAGTGGATATTAGCTGTATGAAGGAGAAAATTCCAAAGTTTGAGGAGAGAGAATGGGTAAAATTCTCTATCCAAGAATATCATGATGCGCTCAACAACTGTGCAAAGAATACCGCATCTGGGCCTGACCATGTCTCTTGGAGACTGTGGAAATGATTTACGGTAGATGACAAAGTCTGTCAATTCATCACCAACATAGCCAATGCATGCTTTGTCACGGGGCATTGGCCAACCCACTTCAAAAAATCGATTTCGGTTATCATTCCGAAACCCGGTAAACCCTCATACAACAAGGCCAAATCATTCAGGCCTATAGTCCTTCTTAACACGATGGGGAAACTCATCGAGAAAATGATAGCGCGTCGACTCTAATTTGAGAGTATTGAAACAGGCGTCATCTACCCTTGTCAGACAGGAGGCATACTCCAAAGATCAGTCGAGGATGCAGCAGTCGCGTTGACACATCATGTGTGCACGGCTTGGGCAAGTAAAAGAGTTACGTCGGTTGTGGCATTTGATATTGCACAATTCTTTCCTTCTCTTAATCATAATGTACTTTCTGAAATTTTCGAACATTTCGGTTTCTCAAGTAATGTAGTTTCTTTCTTTTCCAATTATCTCATAGGTAGGAAGACTCAATATTCTATTGATAACATCACTTCTCCATTATTTGACAGTAATGTAGGTGTCGGACAAGGTAGTGCACTTTCTCCAGTTCTTCCGGCTTTGTATATAGCACCGTGTTTTCATTTGTTGGACAAATGGGTTAATGATGTAGAGGACTATATTCATTTTCCTTTAACTAGTTTTCTTTCCTTTGTTGACGATGGACTTCTTGTTGCATCAGGGGATTGTAGAATGGATATGCACGATTCTCTAAAAGAGGCGTATGCCCAAATCACATCCATTTTCAAGGACTTTGGCCTGATTATGGAACATTCAAAGACGAACTTTTCAACTTTGCAGACTCCGCCCGTGACAAAAACTCGCCGAATCCCAGTCTTAATCTGGGTATTGCCCCCTTCACTCGTGAATCTCCATGTATTCCTAAAAATGTGTGGAGATATCTCGGAATCATGTTTGATCGCAATCTGAATTTTCACGATCATGTCAAGTTTTACTCAACCAAGTCGATTTCTGCAGTTCGCTGTATGAAGTCGCTTGGAAATTCAAATAGAGGACTTACACCCAAACAAAAACGTCTCCTATACATTTCATGCATCCAACCAATAGCGACATTTGGTCTTCACTGTTGGTATAAACCAGGGCATAATGCATTTAGCACCAACATTAAAATGCTTTGCCTCACACACAACCAAGCAGCGCGCTGGATCACAGGCACGTTTCATACTTCACCTATGGGAGCTATGTCAGCCATGGCTGGTCTCATGCCCCTCCACCTTACACTCAAAAAGCTGTTTGAGAGATCGGTTATCTGCATCAACACGCTTCATCCGCATCACCCCATTCTTTCATTACTAGAACGGCGACAAGCCAAGGGTTCAACCTTACATCCCAATGCCTTGGAACGCAAATCCAGGACAATCCGCAAAGTTATCAAGTCTCCCCTCGATACGATAATTGATAATCCTTCCTCGGAGATCTTCGATCCCCTCTCCGAACACATCAAACCTGGACATCGACTGGTAGATCGGTGCCCAGACAAAGTCAAATTCGTGCTCATGCCTAAGAATCGCAAAGAGCGAGCCGAATATCATAATAATTTGAATCTCGCACCTATCAGGGAACCAAACACTCTGCACTTGTTCACAGCAGGAGTTAAACATAAGTTCGACCTGGACACTCCCATTCCATCTCGAACACACTCGTACATCTTGCTTGTCACTGTCTTCAACAGACAAGCTGTCTCATCCAAAACAAGGGCCGCTGGAAGGCGGGTCATGGAGGAAACAATCATTGGCTGGTCTACATTCATCGCACTAGTCAAAGCTCACAAGAAACTCCAAAAGGGGTGGCCTATATCCAAGGTTGCTCTTTACACTACGTCCCAATTGACAGTCAAGAAATTGATGTCAACAAACTCCAAACCGCTCGGATCACAGCTCTCAATTGCTGTGTCACTCGCATTTGATGCCCTCGCTACAGACTTCCCTGAAGTCGAAATTGAAATACGGGGCTTTAATAAAAGTTGGGCTATAGTGCCGGTCAATTATTCGGCCGAGTCGGAGACACTTCAGCCCGTAGCTCAGCAAGCATACATAAATGTGGAAAATGCAAAGACGTTCAGAGAGCATTCCATTTCCTTCCCTCAATCTGCTTCGTATCGATACACGAGGCAAAAAACAATGCGAGATGCCATATCCCTTTGGCAATCTGAGTTTCAAGGAGTCTGCACACTTAGCGAGCCGCCACCACACATACCCTCTCCGGAAGGTATAGGAACATGCTCAGGACCTAGTGTCCGCTCGCTCGGTGTGTCGCCACCACACATGCTTCCTTTGGGGAGTATAGGTACGCACCCAAGACTTAGAAATTCCAACGAGATTCAGAGTTCATCCTACCATGCCCAGTCTTGCTTTAAAGGGCAGAACTGGTACGAATTCAATGACAAAGAAGGCAATCTGGTCCTTCCCAGTCACATACAAGGTGGCCCATAGTTCCAAATGTATCAGGGAGTCACCGCCGCACACACTTCGCCGCTATTCGCTCGTCTTATGCATGTAGCCTGTAACCATGCTCCAATCGGGGAGTACAGAGTGAGGTTCTTTCCTAAGGAACCTTACAAACCATGCCCTTTTTTTTTTTTTTTTTTTTTTTTAAATTCAATTGCTTATATTCACGGTGCTCGATCACATTCCGCTATTAAGTAATCTAGTAAAGTAACAGGGGGCTAAAAGTAGTATATGCGAAGTAGGAAATGAAAATAATAAATGAAAAGATACGGTCAAAAGAAAAAAGAAAAATCAAAATGGGGAAACTAATATACAAGTAAAAGTTCACCCGGGCATTTGAGAAATAATGACATCACTACTGCTCATGGAGGAAGATTGGTCTGTTGTCAATGGGTAGACCTTTTCTTTTGCAAATTTCATTCATGATACGGCGTTGATCGTATACATGAGATTTGTAAGCTTCCCAATCAGGGTCTTGAGGTCGCGGCCTATTCATATGTGAGAATGAGAAGGCCTTTAGATTGTCGCAGAGGAAGTGAATAAGACCAGGAACAGTCTCAATCCCTCCTTGAAAGTGGTTCAAGCGCCGTACATACCACGGGCACTCGTTTAATACATGAATCCTTGTCTCGGGCGCGTTCAGACGGCCATGGCAACCCAGAGAGGGTTCCCGAGGGAAGAACCGCGAACGGTACTCCCCAATCGGCGCGTGTTTGGTGGCGGTGCACACAAAGCGTGCACACAGACAAGAATCATTAGCGACAGTGACTCCTCCGTAAGATCGGAGCCATGGACCAGAATGGATATGGGTGGGAAGCAACGGTTTTCGATCGTCTCCTTGTGCTTTGTTCCAAAGTTCAATGAATGAATGGCCTTTGTAACATATTTTGTCTCGCTCAGTATTGAATCCTGATTGCCAGAGGTCGACGACATCGTGTGTGATATTATGACGTCTTCGGTTGTAGTCCGCGGAGATGGGAAATGATCTCTTTAGAATGAATTGTGCCACTTTTGCATCAGCAAAAGTGGCCTTGATGTGACATTGGACGCAGGAGTCAACCTCTTCGTGTGAAGGATTGCAGGGTCGGACAGCCTTGGGTTGGTATCCGTTTATGCTGAATTCGAGGTCTGGGAAGGAATCAAATAGATCCTCAAAGGCGGTAGCCAGCACAATAGACAGCGATTGGCCAGATGGAGCGTTAGACACGTTGCACAGTTTTTGAAGTGTGTTAGGGGACGTAGTATAAAGAACGACTTTAGAGATCGAGTCGTTCTTTTTTGCTAATTTATAGGTTTTGACAACAGATAGGAGGGCGGACCATCCAATAGCAGTAGTGGCTGTAACTCGTCGGCCGGCGGGGAGAGTCTTGTTAGTACAAAATTTACCGTCATGAAAAATAGTATATGACGAATGAGAGTGAGTAAACGACTGTCCTAGTTTAGCTCCAACTTCTTGTTCAGGGACGTGCCATCCTGTGAAAATGTGAAGGGTGTCAGGTCCATTTTGTCTGGCGTTTGTGATGATACAACGCAGAGTTGCGATTACCACGAGGAATGGGTGTGTATGAAATTCTATTTGGGTGAACGTCAACCAGCCTATGACCAGGCTTTGCTGACGGATGAAGGGGTTGATTTTTTTTTTTTTTTTTTTTGTAATCAATGGAGTTTATTTCAAAACTACCTTAAGGGTGCCATGACGCGTTCCCCGTACTTTACATCGCCTGTACTCTACCTAAGAAAAAGAAAACGTATCCTGCGCGACGAGGTCAAGCGCTAACTAATAAATAATATCAAACTACACTCTTTCCCGTTCTCCTCTCTCTACCAACTCTTCAGCTACCCTGCTCCTGTCCTTCCATCCTATCTCCGTCTCCGCCTCCAGACCTGCTCCGCGATCCAGAAGGTGCACCGTCTTCTTGTCCGTAGACCGACGACGCCAAGTTGCCGCGGGTGGAGGGCACAGCGCCTTTGTCGGAACGCCTGCCGTCTCGCCTCCCAGGCTTCGAAGTATCTTCTCGCGGTTTAAACTGACGTTTGAGCCAGTCGCGATCAAATCGATTTTTCCAAAACGGACAGCCGGTGTCCGAAGAGGAGTGAGCGCGCTTGTCTGCGGGGCGCCCGGAGGCAGTGCAGTTGACGCAGTGACGCGCCAATACCTGTTCAGGCTTGACGCATAAAACGTGGTTGGCCGCGAAATGCGGACCACCACAGAGAGCACACCGAGCAGTACGAGCCCGGCATTGGAGTTGATGATGGCCCATCGCTGACATCGTTCGCAGCGGACGGAACCAGAGTGTGGGCGAGCGCCCTGGATGCGGCAGTTTACAGCCTATATTGATTGACCTTGCCGACGAATTGCTTCGCCATGGACCCAGTCGTGGTATCGTAAAGGTCGATCCATGCTACGCATGAATCGGCGTGAGGAGAGGTCCGCATGAAGCGGGCTTTGTGTTTGAGTTCTTTGATCAGCTTAGAACCGATCGGGGATGAACGAAGCGCCTTGACGAAGGCATCTTCTTGGGTTTTGAGCCATTCAGCAGGTGGAGCGGTGATGTGGGAATGTCGACGATTTTATATAAGACGTCGACGTGATCTGCATTTGCTTGGCGTTAAGAGTGGGCCAAGTATATTTGATTTGTTTGAGAACGAAGTCGATCTCAGATTGGGTGGGAACGCGAGAGGCAGCAATATATATGCCGTCGCCATCGATCGCATGAGTGAGCACGAGATTAGATTTGAGGTCTTTCTCGAGCTTGGAGTTGAAATTGCTTAATTTTTCGGGCGAGAATCTGGCCGCTGAACTCAGCGTTGACAGGTGGGTGTATGACTATACCACGGCGCGAACGCCGTGAGTGGTGAATTTACCAGAGCGCCTCTTACGAAGCGCCGAGCAGTGCTGACTGAAACGGGCGGACGCTCTTGGGTGGAGGCGCGCGCCTAGAACTTGGTATGGGAAGGGGTTGTGCCTTCCCAGATGCTGAGGGAGGAGGAGCGCCGACCGGCACATCAGACACCACAGGTGCCGAAGCCGTAGCCGGAGCAGATGACGTAGATGGAGCAGATAGACCGGATCGATCCGCACCTTCTTCTTCGGATGGGATTGTCATCCGTTGTGCGTTCCGCGGAACGACATGAGGTGCAGGGCCTCGACTGCGGACGCAGGCGCAACTACTGCAGGGGAAATGAGGGAGGAGAAGGGGGAAGCGCCCTTCATCGTCGCAAGAAAATACTCACGAAGACGACTGACGTCGTCATCCATGAGATGGGGGAACTCCTTAAGAAGATTCGCTTCGTAGTTGTTGCTGGCGAATTCTTTGATAGTTACAAAAGCGTCTTCGATGGCGCTGATGAGATGTTGTACGACGTCTGTAGCGTCGGTGGGCTCAGCGGTGAGCCAGGACGGGGGGTGACGGACTCGTATTCGAGTACCATAGACGAAGGCTCTTCGCCGCATACCGTGAGGCAGCAAGGGAAGGGCCAGAGGAAGAGAAGAAGACCCCGGCGAATAGGGTCGCTTTGACGAGAGGACCGACGGAGTGGGCGACGGAGCTCGGGAAGAGGGAAGGCTAGTGGTGTTGACAGCCGGGAGGGCTGCACCGACCCAGTGCTTTGGCCAAGTGGCCCTTGACATTACCTTTGGCAATGGCACGGCCGCGGCGTTGGAGATAGCAGTCACAGGAGCAATGCCCCTTTTCTAACAGCGTCGACTATCGCCCTGTTCTCCAGAGAATCGAAAGTCGGGACGAGGGAGAGGTTCGGAAACCTCAGATATAACTCAACTTGTTCCAAGCTGAGACGAGCGGCGTTGGGTGCAGCGGGCGGAAGCGGCTGCTGACGAGGGGCGGCGGGCGGCGGGGCGTTCGCCGAAGGCTTCGGAGGCTGGTTGCGACGCTTTGGAGGCATCGTGGACGATATATTCGATGTAAACTACTTCCTAAAACTATGGCCACTGAGACTTCCAAAAGAGGAAGGTAGTGGTTGAGGTTCAAGAAGCGATGATGAAGGGGTTGATACTGTTCTCTTATTTTGTCGAGGTCTTTGATGTTGACCGGGGAGAGAACTTGAACTCGTTGTTTGGCACCGTAATGTTCAGTGGCATTGGGGTGGAGACGCGATCCTTTACCATATTTGTGATTGAGAAGCGATAGGATCGGATGGTTTTTGTGAAGCGTAGAGATCCGGCTAACGGATCGATCATGTAACTTCTTTAAGATGAAATGAATTGGCATAAGTCCAGCCATAGCTAAGACTCCACCTGTGGGGGAGGTGCGGAAAGCTCCTGTGATCCAGACAGCTCCTTGTCGGTGCATGTGCTTGAACATATCAATCAGAGTCTGAAAGCCCCTTGTGTGAGTGCGATACCAGCATCGGAAACCGTATGTGGCGACAGGAAGGACGCATGACATATATAGTGTTCTCTTCTGTTTGGGAGTAAGTCCTCGGACCGAGTTACCTAGAATGCCCATGCATCGTACGATAGAAAAGGCTTTGGTCGTATATTGTTTGACATGTTCTTTGAAGGTCAGGGACCTATCATAAAAGATGCCTAAGTATCGCCATATGGATTTGGGTTTCAATGGAGTCGAGCCTGTGAAGGGCATGAAGCCGAGGTCGATGTTGGGATTCGACACGTTCGGTTTCTTTGCGAAATTAAAAAGTTCGGTTTTGGAATGTTCCATTACCAACCCAATGTCTGTAAAAAGTTTAGTGACGTATGCATAAGCAGCCCGTAAGCTATCGTGTGCTTTACTGTAGTCCGTGTCTGTGGCTATGAGAACTCCATCGTCCACAAATGATAGAAAGGAAGTGAGAGGAAAACTGTCTACATGTGAGTCAACCCATTTCTCGAGAAGGTGAAAGACAGGTGCTATATACAAATTAGAGAGAATAGGAGAGAGGGCGCTACCTTGGCCAACCCCTACATCGCAATTATAGGAGTCTGAAACTTTGTTTTTTTTAATGCTGTATTTCGTTTTTCTGTTGACGAGATAGTTTGAAAAAAAGGCAACTAATTTACTAGAAAATCCATAACGTTCAAAAATGGAAAGAAGAACGGAATGATTGAGAGATGGAAAGAATTGGGCAATATCAAATGCCAATACTGATGTTACCTTATTGTGACTCCATCCGACTCGGACATGATGAGCAAGAGAGGCAGCGGCATCTTCTGTAGACCGTTGACGAATACCCCCAGTTTGGCAAGGATGAATCACTTCATGTTCGAGTGATTCAAATTGAAGTCGGTTGGCTATCATTTTTTCAAACAATTTGCCGATGGTGTTGAGCAACACTATAGGGCGGAAGGATTTGGCCCTATCATATGAAGCTTTACCCGGTTTGGGAATGATGACTGACGTCGAGGCTTTGAAATGGCTAGGCCAGAAACCATGATCGATGCATGCATTAGCTACCTTCACGAGTACTTGACGAGCGTGAGGATAGTTTTTGATAATTCGTTTGAGGACTTTCCATGTGACGTGATCAGGTCCGGGAGCCGAGTTTTTTGCACATTTGTCTATGGCATCATGCATTTCTTGAACTGAGAATTGAGCGAATTCTCTTTCAGGGAGTGAATCGATTTGGGAGATGAATTGATCCAGTTTGATTTCGCGATCGTTTGCAGAGTTGAACGTGGAGTGAAGAGTGTCGAACAGGTGTTTCATGTCATTACACGATTCTCCATTTGAGTCAAGGATGGCTTCCACAACTGGGAGCTTGCGTTCTCTGACCCAGGGCATGAGGTCCCAGGGCCTATTACGATCAGACGCCATTTGTTTGATTTTACCCTCGAAGTAGGCTTTCTTGGCTCTCTTCGTAGTCTTCTTGAATTGGCAGTATTTGACATTTTTGTGCCTTCGGTCCGCTGATTTGAGCGCTTTAATAGCATCTGAACACTCCTTGTTCCACCATGCTTTTGAATTCTTGGAAATCTTCGATACTTTGGAATTATTTGTCCAAGCATTTTCGAAGACCCGGGAAATGTCTTCAACAGTCTCTATAAGTTTGTCCAGAGAATCAATTTGATGCGACAGGTGCCCTATTCCAGTTCCTATCTCTTCTTCATAGTCGTCCTCAAGGTCAGGATCGATCGTCGTTCTATAACTGTCAGTGTCTTCCATAAGGAAAGGAGTAGTTATAAATAAGGGAAAGTGATCAGATGAAAGTCTACTAGTAGAATCGTCATCGCTTCTTGAACCTCAACCACTACCTTCCTCTTTTGGACAGGTGGTCTTCGTCGTCAATAAGCCCTCTTCAAATGCCTCGCAAACAACGCAAGTCATCACAACCCCCTTCCCAGCCGTCTCGCGCCATTTCGGCCGAGTCGAGCTCGTCGTTGAGTGCCGTTCAGGCCTCAGGTGCCATTTTGGCCCAAACGATGTCGCCACTCACCCATGAGGCACTGGCCACATCAGCATTCGCAATGGACATCAGTGGGGATCAGGACGATTCCGGCGACTGGTCCGACGACGAGGACATCCCGCAGGGCATGCTCCACTCACAAGTGGGGCGTGCTTTGCTACAAGCGGCGGGTCGAGTTGAGGAAGAACTCGACATTCCGATGGCGTCTCGTTTCGGGACGCCAACACCATCTAGGCCGTTGACTGGGTATCCAGCCAACTCGTCCCCCCTCACCAACTTGTCGTACACCTCGGATTTCCGGGGTTTCGCCAAACCCACTACTCCGGCACCATTCCCGTCGACTCCGACACCGGCACCGGCCTCCACCCCCTCCTCTGGGCGTTCCCGCATCCTGACCGCTGGTCAGAAGGGAATGCTCAAACTCGTTGACACCACGATCCTCATGCTTGAGGATATCGAAGGTGAACACCCGCTCTACCCGCAGTTCACGGACTGCATGTTGCGAGCAATACACACTCTCATCAAGCGTCGCGATCTTGATGGGTACCAGCTCTCCTCCGTCGCAGGTATCGGCTCATTCAGTGAGCAACTTGCAACGATCATCGGGATGGTCGATCCCCCGCCACCGGCACTCGAACCAACTCCTCCCCTCCTACTCCCTCGGGCACAGCCACCCCGCGGCCACGGTCTCCGTCGGCCGATGTGGACATGAACCCCAAAAATTCGAAGAAGGCTAGGCATGCTGAGCCAAGTCCAGACCCCACTCCTTCACCCGCTCCACCTGTTTCTAGAAAGGGCACTTCGGTCCCTTCTAAAAATAACTCTTATGCCAAGGTCACTGCGACACGCCCCCTCAAGCAGCAACCTCCGCCCGTCCTCAGGCTCCCGCCGCTCCCGCGGCCGTCGCCACTACCCCTGCGTCCAAGCCTTCGGGCAAAAAACGTAGGGCTCGCCACACATGCCACGGCGCTTCGCGCCGTGGTGTGCAACTCACCCCCGGCCGGATCTTCGATCCGCGCCAGTCACATATCCCCGGCTATGCTTGCCGAGATCAACAAGCACCTCCGATGACGTCAAGTCTGACGTCATCCTCGAACATCCAGAGGACTCTGGATCCGGCATATTCATTGCCGCGAGCCGAGTTCCAAATTCTTCCGAGACCGCTTGTGTTCTCAAACACATTCGGCGTCTCGTCACTGTTGGGGGCATCATACCCATCAAGTCCACCCCCGTCACATCGACTTCCTACCTCAAGGTCATCGATGTGCCCATGGTCCCAGCCGAACCCAAATTTTGGCAATCCGTTCAACGCAGCGCGTTCACCAACGCGCTTGCAATCTCTCCGGTTGGCAAGGAGCTCTCCATTGCCATCAAACACGCCGTCCGTTTTATGCGGACTTCGGCTCACAGCGACACTTGCGTCGCCTGGGTCGACATTCACGACTCCGTCGCGGGCACTTCGGCCCGCTCCTACATCAACAAGACGATCGTCATCGGCGGTCGCAACTGTCAAATCCGCGGCGCTGCTCCACGGCCCGGCTCTGCCTTATGCACTCGGTGCTTGAGGTGGGGCCACCACGCTTCCGTATGCCGGTCAAATGGCATACGCTGTCCTCTCTGCGGGCTTCCTCACTCTGAGGCCGCCCATCGCGAATATTGCACTCACTCGAAGCGCAATCCGGACGCTCGCCTTTGCGTCAACTGCACTGCGGCAGGCAAGGCGAAGCGCACCCACTCTGCCACGGACACTGCGTGTCCGTTCTGGCAGAACCGATTCGACAGGGAATGGCTGAAGCGCCAGTTCCCTAAGAAGTGATTAACGCGTATCCAAAGCGCGCTTCGGGGTTAGCGCTGGATTCAGCCTCCCATCATTTGTTTTCATTTTTCTTTTATGTCTACTTTCCGCCTGATATGTTTACGTCTCGCGTTCCGGTACTAGGTGTGTGCGTATCTGACTGTATTGACTCGTTCCGGGATCCCATATCGATGTACCATTCTTTTTCGATCGTACGATATCTTTTTTCTTTCTCTCCTCGAGCGCTTGACCTCGTCGCGCGGATACGAAATTTTTTTTTTTCTTTTCATTCGGGAACGCGTCATGGCACCCATATTCTCAGCATGTTGTACTTAGTTGTTCATGTACTTATACCGCTGGAATAGAAGGCCTAACAAGCCATTGATTACAAAAAAAAAAAAAAAAAAAAAAACTAGTAGAATCGTCACTTGTAACAAAATGAAATGAATCATGAGACACAATTTCAATCGTAGAGAATACCAAGTCAATAATAGAAGGGTTAAAACCGGTCATCCGCATCAACACGCTTCACCCACACCACCCCGTTCTTTCATTACTAGAGCGGCGACAAGCTAAGGGTTCAACCCTACACCCCAACGCTTTGGAACGCAAATCCAAAACGATCCGCAAAGTCATCCAGTCTCCCCTCGACTCGGTGATTGACAACCCATCCTCGGAGATCTTCGACCCCCTCTCCGAGCACATTAAACCTGGATATCGACTGGTAGATCGATGTCCAGACAAAGTCAAATTTGTGCTCATGCCTAAGAATCGCAAAGAAAGAGCCAAATATCACGATAGTTTGAATCTCGCGCCTATCAGGGAACCAAACACATTACACTTGTTCACAGCAGGTGTCAAACACAAGTTCGACCCGGATATTCCTATTCCATTTCGAACGCACTCGCACATTGCGCTTGTCACAGTCTTTAACGGACAAGCTGTCTCATCCAAAACGAGGGCCGCTGGTAGGCGGGTCACGGAGGAAACAATTATTGGCTGGTCTACATTCATCGCACTAGTCAAAGCTCACAAGAAACTTCAAAAGGGGTGGTCTATTTCCAAGGTCGCCCTTTACACAACGTCCCAGTTGATAGTCAAGAAACTAATGTCAACAAACTCTAAACCGCTCGGGTCACAGCTCTCAATTGCTGTGTCACTCGCATTCGACGCCCTGGCCACAGACTTCCCAGAAGTCGAAATCGAAGTACGGGGTTTCAATAAAAGTTGGGCTACAGCACCGGCCAGTTACTCGGCCGAGTCGGGGAATTTTCAACCCATAGCTCAACAAACATATATCAATGCGGAAAATGCAAGGACGTTCACCGAGCATTCATTATCCTTCCCTCAGTCTGCTTCGTACCACTACACGAGGCAGAAAACAACGCGAGATGCCATTTCCCTATGGCAAATTGGTTTTCAAGGAGTCTGCACGCCTAGCGAGCCGCCACCACACATGCCTTCGCCAGAAGGTATAGGAACGCGCTCAGGACCTAGAGTCCGCTTGCTTGATGTGTCGCCACCACACATGCTTCCTCCGGGAAGTATAGGTACGCGCCCAAGACTCAGAAATCCCAACGAGATTCAGAGTTCATCCTACCACATCCAGTCTTGCTTCAAAGGACAAAACTGGTACGAATTCAATGACAAGAAGGCAATCTGATCCTTCCAGTCATATACAAGGCGGTCCATGGTTCCAAAACTATCAGGAAGTCACCGCCGCACACACTTCGCCGCTATTTGCTCGTCTTATGCGAGTAGCTTGCAACCATGCTCCCACCGGGGAGTACAGAGTGAGGTTCTTTCCTAAAGAACCTTACAAATCATGTCCTTGTCATCTTGGTTCACCGGAGACAAGACAACATATTTTGATGGTTTGTCCTTTCAATGTAAGGCGGACCAACCACTATGAGCTTGATGGAATCACTACGATACGAGGATTAATCCTCTTCCTTCAAGACAATCCTCAAGCGTTTAGTTTCGAACCATCGGAACTGCCGCGACTTGCAGACTTGAGCTGGCCGGCCTACCGAAAGGAGGTGTACCGCGAGCGAGAGCTTGTTAATGAAAGGAGAAAGGAGAAGAAACTTTCTCCATTAGAAGGACCGATCTTCTTGCATGAGTCGATCGAGTTCCTCAGACATTGGAATGTGTGGGAGGTAGATGACGGCTGGGGAGATATCTTTCGGGCGTCGATGAGTGAGATGAAACCTGTTTCACAGGTTGTATTGAAGAGAGGCTGGAAGAGACTTTGTTTCTTTTTCCTTTTATATAAACGATTCTGTTTTTACTTGTATATTACTGTGCTTGTAACCGGTTTCGAGATGTGTGCAGCTACCTTTTCTCTTATGGCATTGACCTCGTCTGCCGGATACGTTATTTCTTTTGCTCCTATGTTGTTAGTTTTTCAGTGTACTCCCTTGAGCAAGGAGAGGTAGTGTACAGGTGATGTAAAGTACGGGGAACGCGTCATGGCACCCTTAAGTAGTTTATATTACATGATTACAAAAAAAAAAAAAAAAAAAATAGAAGGGTTAACTTCAGAATCAGGGACTGTAGGAGCACGAGTAGGAAGATAGGGATCAACCGGAATGGCCCTAAGAAGAGAGAGAGAGTTCATGACGTCCTTGAGACGCATATACCATGAATTGGGACTGGTGTTACTAGCAGCTAAATGATTCCATTCGGAGTTGTGTATGTTAAAGTCCCCAGCACAGATATCAATGGGAGGAAGAGAAGGTTCGATTTCCTGTAGTCTAATGAGAGCATCTCTTGATCGTCCATCGTTGTATATGTTAAGAACATTGAATTGATGTTCTTCGTTGAATTTGGTGTGACCACCTATATGGAGTGTGATGAGTGATATGTCACGGTGTTTGATGATGTCTGATCGGATTTGTGGTCGAAACAAGTTGAGTCGAATATTGACATAAGTGAGAGCCCGTGGTTTGGGGGAGGAGCCATCAGTGGGATCAAAAGCAGCTGTCATTGGAATCCAACTGCTATGAATAGGTGGGCCATGCGCTTCAACGCCATGAGGGTTGTGGATGGATGGTTGTTTGCGTACAGCCTTCCATCCGGGTTCTTGGAACATGATAATGTCGAACGAATTTTTGTATCTTTCAAGCATGAGAGAAGTGGTTTCCCAATTCTTTGCTGCATTAAAGGAACAAACCATGCCCTTGTCATCTTGGCTCACCGGAGACAAGGCAACATATTTTGATGGTCTGCCCTTTTAATGTAAGGCAGACCAATCATTACGAGCTTGATGGAATCACCACGATACGAGGATTAATCCTCTTCCTTCAAGACAACCCTCAAGCGTTTAGTTTTGAACCACCGGAACTGCCGCGACTAGCAGACTCGAGCTGGCTGGCCTACCAAAAGGAGGTGTACCGCGAGTGAGAGCTTGTTAATGAAAAGAGAAAGGAGAAGAAACTTTCTCCCTTAAAAGGACTGATCTTCTTGCATGAGTCGATCGAGTTCCTCAGGCACTGGAATGTGTGGGAAGTAGATGATTGGAGGGATATCTTCTATGTGGCGATGAGAAAGATCAAGCCTGTGTCACAGGCGGTGTTGAAAAGAGGACGGAAGAGATTGATTTCCTTTTTCCTTATCTATGAACATTTCTGTTTTTACGTTTACTTAAGTGTACTTGTAACTGGACTCAAATTTTTTCTTTTTTCTTTGTCCCTGTCTCTTTTAGCCTTGACCTCATTGGCTGGATACGTAGTTTCTTTTGCTCCTATGTTGTTAGTTTCTCAATGTACTCCCTTGAGCAAGGAGAGGTAGTGTACAGGTGATGTAAAGTACGGAGAACACGTCATGGCACGCTTAAGTAGTATTGAAATATATTACATGATTACAAAAAAAAAAAAAAAAAAAAAAGAACCCCGAGCATCATGGACGCATGAAACACTTAGACCTCCGCTTTTACTGCCTGTGAGAGGCTGTGGAAAAAGGACTCATTGATCCTTTGTATGTCTTGACTCATGAGCAAGTGGCCGACATCCTTACCAAGGCTGTTGCAAAGAAGGTAGTTCAGTTTGCTGTTCTACTATTAGGACTTGAGTAGACTGGCTGGATCAAGGGTTTTTTTTTTTTTTTTTTTTTTTTTGTAATCAATATAGTATATTTCAGTACTACTTCAAAGGGTGCCATGACGCGTTCCCCGCCCTCTACATCACCTGAGCATCCTCTCCTAGCCCCAAAGGATATACATGGAGTCATTCTATACAAAGGGGGGCAAACGAAATCGTATTTGCGCGACTAGGTCAAGCGCTCGAAGAAAAAAGTACCTCAACTCCTACAGATGAAACTAAAATACTAGTACTTATAGTAAGAGGCCCCGGGAATTACCCACCATCAAACAACCTACTTAAGCACCGGAACACATGGGCATTCATAATCCCACAGTGAATCAGAACGTACCAGATACGAACTTGGAATGTTGAGGGGACTACCTAAAAAGGTGCTATATTTGCCCTCGGAAAAGAATTCGCATCTCCACTACCGACTCCCTCCTGGTTCACCTTCACACCTTTCCCTGCTCCTTCAAGCCTACTAATCCAACCTGGCAATAGCAGCCTTGTACTCCGAAGTCTGATGCGCAGGAAACTGGCGTTTAAGCCAGGCGCGATCGAACCTGTGTTGCCAGAATGGACAAGCCTTCATGTCCATAGAGGCATGGGCGCGTTTGTCTGCAGGGCGCTTGGCCGCAGTGCAATTCATGCAGTGTCGCGCCTCGACCTTGTCGATCTTGATGCTTGTAGTGTGGTTGGCCACAGAATGTGGCCCACCGCATAGAGGACAGCGCACGCACTTGGCACGACACTGTTCTTGATGGTGGCCCCAGCGCTGACAGCGAGCGCATTGAATGGAGCCAGAGTGAGGGCGAGCGCCCTGGATACGGCAGTTGACGCCAGAGATGACGACAACTTTAGAGATGAAGTTCCGAGCATTGCTGCCCGAAACGGAGTCATAGATGTCGACCCATGTCCAGTATGAGTCGGAATGGGGTGAAGCGCGCATGAAGCGTGGCTTGTGTTTGATCAGTTTGGCCAGTGAAGCACCGACCGGGGATGTTTGAAGCACCTTTGTAAACGCCTCAGACTGTTTGAGCGCCCACTCCTTGGGTGAAGCAGGCACATGAGGGATGTCCACGATCTTGAGATAAGATGTGGACGTGATGGGGTTAGCCGCGATGGGGGCGTTCGGGCTAGGGAAGATATGCCGAACGTGCTTGAGCACGAAAGAGACTTCGGCGGGGAAGGGGACACAGGAGGTGGCAATACAGATGCCGTTGCCTTCGACCGAGGCATGAGTGAGAACGACATCAGACTTGATGTCGCTCTTGAGGACTTTATTGAGGCCGTTAATGACCTCGGGTGTGAAAGACGCCGCAGTGACCTTAGATTCCTTCGGCAGTGTGAGGATGATGCCACAGCACAAAGCGCTGTGCATGGTGTGTTTGCCTTGTCGGCACTTCAAATTGCAAGGCACTGACTGGGCGGCAATGGAGACAGGGGGAGCGCTCACAGGAGGAGGCATACGCTTGGAACTTGGTATGGGAAGGGGTTTGGCAGGCACCTTCCCAGACGCTGGAGGTGGACCAGCTGGCTCATCCACCTGCATAACCGGTGGGGCCGTTGCCGAAGTATTGACATCATTAGAAGGTTCTAGACGAACCTTCTTCTTCGCATGTGCTGATTTGTCATCAGAAGGCTGTGCATCCCATGGGACAACATGAGGAGCAGGTGCTACTACTGCGGGCACAGGAGCACTCAGTGCCAGGGAGAGGATAGGGAGAAGGCCTGATGAAATATCTCTGACCTTGTCTCGGAAATATTCATGGAGCTTGACAACGTCTGGATCTATAAGAGTGGGGAATTCGTGTAATATGACTTTCTTGTAGTCAGCATCTGAAAATACCTTGAGCACTTCAAAACTAGCGTCAAGGGAGCTGATGATTTCTTGGACATCATCTGTAGAGTCGGTTGGCTCAGCAGGAGAGCCAGGACGGGGAGTGGTGGACTCGTAATCGAGCCCCATAGATGAAGGTTCCTCACTGCATACCGAGAAGGCAGCGAGAGAAGGACCGGAGGACGAGGACGAGGACCCCCGTGAGTGGGGCCACTTAGATGAGAGACTGACGCCGAAGGCGACGGTGCATGAGAGGAGGGGGGAGAACCGAGGATGAATGGGGCAGGTGAGGGGAGGCCAGGCCTCTCCGCTCTCACGAGTTGGGGGGCAGCGATGCCCGGGATGAGCTTTGATGTCGCCAGTATCTCAAAGGGGTTTGTCGACATCGTTTGGGCCAGAGTGGCACCTGAAGCCTGAGAGGCACTCAACGACGAGCTCAACTCGGCCGAAGTGGCACGAGATGGCTTGGAGGGGGAGGACCAGAGAGACTGTGGGGCAACAGTCTTTGGTTGGACTTGAGCGGGTGATGGGAGGCGATGCCTCTCTGCTGTCGCAGCCGCGTTTGCAATGGCTATTGCTGGGGCAATGTCCCGGTTGAAGACGGCATCGATAATAGCCCTGTTCTCTGCAGAATCCATCTGAAAAGACACGAGAGCGGCGAAGGGGGAGAAGTCTTTCAACTTTAATAACTCAACTATGTCTCCTTCAGTGAGACAAATGGCGTTCAGATTGGCGGGCAGGGGCAGCGCCTGAGGATGGGGAGCGGGTGCTGGAGCACTCGCGGCTTGCTTAGGAGGTTGGTTGCGATGCTTAGGAGGCATCGCGTATACTATGGACAGTGTAAACTACTTCTTGTATTTAGGCCACTAAGACTTCCAAAAGAGAAAGGTGGTGGTTAAAGGTCAAGAAGCGATGTCGGCTGCCTGGTTCTTTCTGGGGTGAATGTATCTCCTCTATGGTCCATGTCTGGAATATGCTTCCTACTGCTTCGCTCTTGGGCACTACCACCTTCCAGGCCTTCTATAAGTGAAAACCTGATGTCTCACATCTCTGGGTATGGGGCTGCACTTCATATGTCCATGTACAATGAGATAAGCGCAATGTTCTCCAACCTCACTATGAGAAGTGTGTCTTTATTGGTTATCCTGCTGGCTACAAAGGCTGGAAATTCTACAACCCAGTCACTAAGCGAACTGTGATCTCTGAGAGAGCTGATTTTGATGAGAGATACTTTCTGGGCACTTCTAAAGCCCAACTTGATGCTGTTCCTTCATTTGCTGGCCTACCAGACTCACTACCAGTTTCTAATGACTCTTCATCACACTCAGGACTGCCACCTCTACAGGATGAAGGGGGTGATTATCACTCCCTCCCTGCTTGTCCTAAGACTCCCATTCCGTCTGCTTCAGTTCCTCCTGAAGAGAAGCCAGATCTACTTTTACCTGTCCCTCCAGTAATTCCTCCAGTCACTCCTCCACAAATCCATCAACCACTCCCAGTCACTCCTCCCACTGCTGGAGCACCTCCTGAGCCCCCTCGAGTTCCTAGATGTACAGGGCGAGTTCGGAAGCCTCCTGGTCAGTGGTGGAAGGTCAAACAGCCTGACTTGTCTCCAGCTGATGCTGATGATGACGATGAAGCTGCTCTACTGATTGACAGTGATTTGTGAAGTCAAGTTTGCTGGTGCTGTCTCGGGTGCAGATCCCCAGACTTATAGACTAGCCATGCAGTCTCCTGACTCGGAACACTGGACAGATGCTTGTAACACTGAGATGTTCAATCTTGAGGCTAACAGGACTTGGGAACTCACTGAACTGCCTCCTGGCAAGAAGGTAGTCAACTCTGGCTGGGTGTTCAAGGTGAAAAGGCTTGCCAATGGCTCAATTGAGTGGTATCGGGCTCGTCTTGTTGCCAAGGGCTATTCCCAGCACCCTGGTTTCGATTTCACTAAGATCTTTGCCCCCACATTTCGTCCTGCCTCCCTGCGCCTCGTTGTTGCTCTTGCAGCAAGAGAAGGTTACAAAATGCACTCTGTTGACATCTCTTCTGCCTTCACCTATGGAGAACTCGAAGAGGAGATCTACATGAGACAACCAGAAGGCTATCACATTGGTAGTCCTAACATGGTGTTTCGGCTGTGCAAATCACTCTATGGCCTCAAGCAGGCTACCAGACAGTGGAATAAGAAACTCCGGAGTGTTCTTGAAAGCATTGGCTACTCTAGGCTTCGCTCTGACAGCTCCATCTACATCTATTCCAAAGGAGACATTAAGGTCATTGTACCTATCTTCATTGATGACATTACTCTTGTCTCGAAAAGCGATGCTGCCATGGCTTCGGCAGTCTCTGAGCTTTCCAAACACTTCAAACTCCATGATCTTGGCTCTACCACACTTCTGCTAGGCATTCAGGTGAAGCAGGATCACTCTAATCATACTATCTCCCTCTCACAGGAGCACTACATCAAGGAGCTCCTAGAACACTTCAATATGGATGATGCTAATCCTCTATCCACTCCACTTGCTCTGAGATCTGAACTCTCTGACATTGTCCCCTCACTCGAGGATCAGGCTGAGATGAAGGGAATTCCCTACCTTTCTGCTGTAGGTGCCCTTCAGTATCTTGCCACTATGACTCGCCCCGACATTGCCTATGCTGTCTCCTATCTCGGGAGGTTCAACTTGAACCCAGCTCCAGCTCACTGGCTTGCAGTCAAGCACTTACTTCACTATCTCATTGGCACCATGCACTACAAACTGGTCTATCGAGCTAGTGACTCTGAGGAACTCTTCACTACCTACTCAGATGCCTCTCATGGTGCTTGCAAGGCCACAGGTCGAGCTACAGGTGGTTATGTGACTTTTTTTTTTTTTTTTTTTTTTGTAATCAATGGAGTTTATTTCAAAACTACCTTAAGGGTGCCATGACGCGTTCCCCGTACTTTACATCGCCTGTACTCTACCTAAGAAAAAGAAAACGTATCCTGCGCGACGAGGTCAAGCGCTAACTAATAAATAATATCAAACTACACTCTTTCCCGTTCTCCTCTCTCTACCAACTCTTCAGCTACCCTGCTCCTGTCCTTCCATCCTATCTCCGTCTCCGCCTCCAGACCTGCTCCGCGATCCAGAAGGTGCACCGTCTTCTTGTCCGTAGACCGACGACGCCAAGTTGCCGCGGGTGGAGGGCACAGCGCCTTTGTCGGAACGCCTGCCGTCTCGCCTCCCAGGCTTCGAAGTATCTTCTCGCGGTTTAAACTGACGTTTGAGCCAGTCGCGATCAAATCGATTTTTCCAAAACGGACAGCCGGTGTCCGAAGAGGAGTGAGCGCGCTTGTCTGCGGGGCGCCCGGAGGCAGTGCAGTTGACGCAGTGACGCGCCAATACCTGTTCAGGCTTGACGCATAAAACGTGGTTGGCCGCGAAATGCGGACCACCACAGAGAGCACACCGAGCAGTACGAGCCCGGCATTGGAGTTGATGATGGCCCCATCGCTGACATCGTTCGCAGCGGACGGAACCAGAGTGTGGGCGAGCGCCCTGGATGCGGCAGTTTACACCGCCTATATTGATGACCTTGCCGACGAATTGCTTCGCCATGGACCCAGTCGTGGTATCGTAAAGGTCGATCCATGCTACGCATGAATCGGCGTGAGGAGAGGTCCGCATGAAGCGGGCTTTGTGTTTGAGTTCTTTGATCAGCTTAGAACCGATCGGGGATGAACGAAGCGCCTTGACGAAGGCATCTTCTTGGGTTTTGAGCCATTCAGCAGGTGGAGCGGTGATGTGGGGAATGTCGACGATTTTCATATAAGACGTCGACGTGATCTGCATTTGCTTGGCGTTAAGAGTGGGCCAAGTATATTTGATTTGTTTGAGAACGAAGTCGATCTCAGATTGGGTGGGAACGCGAGAGGCAGCAATATATATGCCGTCGCCATCGATCGCATGAGTGAGCACGAGATTAGATTTGAGGTCTTTCTCGAGCTTGGAGTTGAAATTGCTTAATTTTTCGGGCGAGAATCTGGCCGCGCTGAACTCAGCGTTGACAGGTGGGTGTATGACTATACCACGGCGCGAAGCGCCGTGAGTGGTGAATTTACCAGAGCGCCTCTTACGAAGCGCCGAGGCAGTGCTGACTGAAACGGGCGGAGCGCTCTTGGGTGGAGGCGCGCGCCTAGAACTTGGTATGGGAAGGGGTTGTGCCTTCCCAGATGCTGAGGGAGGAGGAGCGCCGACCGGCACATCAGACACCACAGGTGCCGGAGCCGTAGCCGGAGCAGATGACGTAGATGGAGCAGATGAGACCGGATCGATCCGCACCTTCTTCTTCGGATGGGATTTGTCATCCCGTGGCTGTGCGTTCCGCGGAACGACATGAGGTGCAGGTGCCTCGACTGCGGACGCAGGCGCAACTACTGCAGGGGAAATGAGGGGGAGGAGAAGGGGGAAGCGCCCTTCATCGTCGCAAGAAAATACTCACGAAGACGACTGACGTCGTCATCCATGAGATGGGGGAACTCCTTAAGAAGATTCGCTTCGTAGTTGTTGCTGGCGAATTCTTTGATAGTTACAAAAGCGTCTTCGATGGCGCTGATGAGATGTTGTACGACGTCTGTAGCGTCGGTGGGCTCAGCGGGTGAGCCAGGACGGGGGGTGACGGACTCGTATTCGAGTACCATAGACGAAGGCTCTTCGCCGCATACCGTGGAGGCAGCAAGGGAAGGGCCAGAGGAAGAGGAAGAAGACCCCGGCGAATAGGGTCGCTTTGACGAGAGGACCGACGGAGTGGGCGACGGAGCTCGGGAAGAGGGAAGGCTAGGTGGTGTGTTGACAGCCGGGAGGGCTGCACCGACCCCAGTGCTTTGGCCAAGTGGCCCTTTGACATTACCTTTGGCAATGGCAGCGGCCGCGGCGTTGGAGATAGCAGTCACAGGAGCAATGCCCCTGTTTCTAACAGCGTCGACTATCGCCCTGTTCTCCAGAGAATCGAAAGTCGGGACGAGGGAGAGGTTCGGAAACCTCAGATATAACTCAACTTGTTCCAAGCTGAGACGAGCGGCGTTGGGTGCAGCGGGCGGAAGCGGCTGCTGACGAGGGGCGGCGGGCGGCGGGGCGTTCGCCGAAGGCTTCGGAGGCTGGTTGCGACGCTTTGGAGGCATCGTGGACGATATATTCGATGTAAACTACTTCCTAAAACTATGGCCACTGAGACTTCCAAAAGAGGAAGGTAGTGGTTGAGGTTCAAGAAGCGATGAGGTGGTTATGTGACTCTAGTCTCAGGTGCTGCTGTTGGCTGGTCTTCAAAGCAGCAGCCATTTGTGACTCTCTCGAGCACTGAGGCTGACTTTGTTGCTGCAGTTGAAGCTGGCAAGGAGATCAAGTGGACTAGGAATATCCTGAGCAAGTTTGGCTTTCCCCTGACACTTCCTTCAACTCTCTATGTTGATAACAAGTCAGGAATCAGTGTAGCCAAGAACCCCGAGCATCATGGACGCATGAAACACTTAGACCTCCACTTTTACTGCCTGCGAGAGGCTGTGGAAAAAGGACTCATTGATCCTTTGTATGTCTCGACTCATGAGCAAGTGGCCGACATCCTTACCAAGGCTGTTGCAAAGAAGGTAGTTCAGTTTGCTGTTCTACTGTTAGGACTTGAGTAGACTGGCTGGATCAAGGGGGTGTGTTAGAGTGTGAGCAAGCAGTCTACAACATTCCTTCTTGATCTCTTACCACCACCTTCCTCTTTTGGAAGTCTCAGTGTTAGTACTCAAGTAGCAATACATAGTGTCCGCGATGCCTCCTAAGCGTCGCAATCAGCCTCCCAAGCAAGCCGCGAGTGCCCCGGCACCCGCTCCCCGTCCTCAGGCGCCGTCTCCGCCCGCCAACCCAAATGCCACTCGTCTCACTGAAGGAGACATAGTTGAGTTATTGAAGTTGAAAGACCTCACCTCCCCCTTCGCCGCTCTTGTTTCTTTCCAGGTCGATTCTGCAGAGAACAGGGCTATTATCGACGCCGTCTTAAACCGGGGCATTGCCCCAGCAACGGCCATTGCAAACGCGGCTGCGACAGCAGAGAGGCCTCGCCTCCCATCGCCCGCTCAAGTCCAACCAAAGACTGTTGCCCCACAGTCTCTCTGGTCCTCCCCCTCCAAGCCATCTCGCGCCACTTCGGCCGAGTTGAGCTCGTCGTTGAGTGCCTCTCAGGCCTCAGGTGCCACTCCGGCCCAAACGATGTCGACAAACCCCTTTGAGGCTCTGGCGACATCAAAGCTCATCCCGGGCATCGCTGCCCCCCAACCCGCGAGAGCGGAGAGGCCTGGCCTCCCCTCACCCGCCCCATTCGGCCTCGGTTCTCCCTCCTCCTCTCGTGCACCGTCGCCTTCGGCATCAGTGCTCTCATCCAAGCGGCCCCACTCGCGGGGGTCCTCGTCATCCTCCTCCGGTCCTTCTCTCGCTGCCTCCTCGGTATGCGATGATGAATCTCCATCTATGGCGCTCGATTATGAGTCCATCACTCCCCGTCCTGGCTCTCCAGCAGAGCCAACTGATTCTACAGATGAAGTCCAGGACATCATCACTTCTATCGATGAGAGTATGAATACTCTCCGATTGTTCTTAAACTCTGACTACAAATCTCTCATAGTTGGAGCATTCCCTACCCTCATGGATCCTGACCTTGTCGGGCTCCATAATTATTTTAGTGAAGCAGTTAAGGATATTTCTCCAGAACTTCTCTCCCTCCTCTCCCCGACCTTGAGTGCTCCTGCTCCTGCAGTCGCAGCACCTCTGCCTCATGATGTTCCGCGGGACGCACAGCCACCCGCTGACAAATCAAAATCTCATCCTCGCAAGAAGGTTCGTGTCGAACCTTCTGACGTCATTAATTCGGCAACGGCCCCACCGGCTATGCAGGTGGATGAGCCGGCCAAGTCCACTCCAGCGCCGGGCAAGGCGCCCATCACCCCCTTGCCCATCCCAAGTTCGAAGCGCGCGCCTCCTCCTGTGAGCGCTCCCCCCGTCTCCATTGCCGCCCAGTCGGCGCCTCGTAATTCGAAGCGCCGACAAGGCAAACACACCACACACGGCGCTTCGCGCCGTGGTATCATCCTCACACCGCCGAAGGACTCCAAGGTCACTGCGGCGTCTTTCACTCCAGAGGTCATCAATGGCCTCAACAAAGTCCTCAAGAGCGACATCAAGTCTGATGTCGTTCTCACTCATGCCTCGGTCGAAGGCAACGGCATCTGTATTGCCGCCTCCCGTGTCCCCCTCCCTGCCGAAGTTTCTTTCGTGCTTAAGCACGTTCGGCGTATCTTCCCTAGCCCGAATGCTCCCATCGCGGCTACCCCCATCACGTCCACGTCTTATCTCAAGATCGTGGACATCCCTCATGTGCCCGCCTCACCCAAGGAGTGGGCGCTCAAACAGGCCGAGGCGCTTACTAAGGCGCTTCAAACATCCCCGGTCGGCGCTTCGCTGGCCAAATTAATCAAGCACAAGCCGCGCTTCATGCGCGCTTCCCCCCATTCTGACTCATGCTGGGCATGGGTCGACATCCATGATTCCGTTTCGGGCAGCAATGCTCGGAACTTCATTTCGAAAGTTGTTGTCGTCTCAGGCGTCAACTGCCGCATTCAGGGCGCTCGCCCTCACTCCGGCTCCATTCAATGCGCTCGTTGCCAGCGCTGGGGCCACCATCAAGAACAGTGTCGCGCCAAGTGCGCGCGCTGTCCTCTATGCGGTGGGCCACATTCTGTGGCCAACCACACTACAAGCGTCAAGATCGACAAGGTCGAGGCGCGCCACTGCGTGAATTGTACTGCGGCCAAGCGCCCTGCAGACAAACGCGCCCATGCCTCTACGGACATGAAGGTTTGTCCGTTCTGGCAACATAGGTTCGATCGCGCCTGGCTTAAACGCCAATTTCCTGCGCATCGGACTTCGGAGTACAAGGCTGCTATTGCCGGGTTGGATTAGTGGGCTTGAAGGAGCAGGGAAAGGTGAGAAGGTGAACCAGGAGGGAGTCGGTAGTGGTGATGCGAATTCTTTTCCGAGGGCAAATATAACACCTTTTTAGGTAGTCCCCTCAACATTCCAAGTTCGTATCTGGTACGTTCTTATTCGCTGTGGGATTACGAATGCCCGTGCGTTCCGGTGCTTAAGTAGGTTGTTTGACTGTGGGTGATTCCCGGGGCTCTTACCATAAGTACTAGTATTTTAGTTTCATTTGTAGGAGTTGAGGTTATGTGTTTCTTCGAGCGCTTGACCTTGTCGCGCGGATACGATTTCGTTTGCCTCCGTTGTATAGAATGACTCCATGTATATCCTTTGAGGCTAGGAGAGGATGCTCAGGTGATGTAAAGGGCGGGGAACGCGTCATGGCACCCTTTGAACGTAGATACTGAAATATATCTCATTGATTACAAAAAAAAAAAAAAAAAAAAAAGCTGAGGTTGTTGAAGTAAAACTCATTTTTGAAGTGTTAGAAGCTGGGGCACATAACCTGTCAAACGTAGAATGTACGCGACGCAGTGCGATCCTAATGAGCCTAGAAACGAGTTGAACGGAGTAGTATTGACAGAGTAGTCCTGTGGACAAACTGTGGACAGGTCAGCCATATGGCTGAGTGGGCATTTTGCCAGGGTGTAGGCGTTTCCTACCTGGCTTAGCGCTGGCTCGTCAAGTGGTCCTGCGTTCGAACCTGGGGGTGAGCAGGATTTATCCTCTACCTTAGGTAAGCAGTGAGCAAGGTATGATGACCAAGCAATATCATGGGTGACTCTGAATGTTCCCACAGTAATTTGATTAGGTAATCTGTGGTTGAGCAATCAAGTGATTGTTCCCATGAGGCTGATCAGGTCTAGCGTGGTGGGTAGCGCTGGTGGCTGCAAAAAAGCCTGTAATGGGCTTCTGTCACTACTGCCAGCTTCGGCCAACCCCCAGCTGTGTAGAGGAAAAGTATGCCGAAGTGACAGTCCTGTAATGGGGTTATGTGGCATGTGACTTCACCCAGGAGTCCGGTAATTCAGCATGGAGCCAGTGCCTCGGCATTAGTGAACATAGGGCATCTATAAGAGGGGGGATATGACCCATATAACAAGCCAACCAGGAGACCGGACAGGCCACCCCCCACTGGTTTGCTTCCTGATTAATCGGGTTCAGCATAGTTCTGGTAGTTAGTAGGGATTACCTAATCTCCAGATCTAGGCAACTGCATAAGCAACCTGGGGATCAATCTGGTAACGGCCCCTGTGAGACGGAGAGCTCCGACAGTTAAGCATGGTACCTCAGTCCATAAGGACATATTGAAACCGGCTGCTGAGTAACGGGAATCAGTGCCAGTGTGTACTGTGAACCATAGCAGTTGATGTGGAAAACACGCAGCTGGCTTGAGAGGACAATATCCTCCGTCGTCGGACCTGGTACAGTTAAAATAGCCAGATTTCCGGTTAAGTTGATTCCACGGCACAGCTGAAAAGGCCGGCGGGCAGAGTGGCATACTAGCCATGCATCGCAAGACACCCCTTAGCTGGGTCAAATTCTCTGTTCAAGAATACCATGACGTGCTCAAAAACTGTGCAAAGAATACTGCACCAGGACCAGACCATGTCTCTTGGAGATTGTGGAAGAGATTTGCAACAGATGACAAAGTCTGTCAATTTGTCACAGACATAGCCAATGCCTGTTTTGATACAGGGTATTGGCCACAACATTTCAAGCAGTCAATTTCGGTCATCATTCCGAAACCTGGTAAATCCTCTTATGACAAGGCCAAATCATTTAGGCCTATCGTTTTACTGAACACGATGGGGAAACTCATTGAGAAAATGATCACGCGAAGACTTCCATTTGAGAGTATCAAAGCTGGCGTCATTCATCCTTGTCAGATGGGGGGTATTCTCCAGAGATCAGTAGAGGATGCAGCAGTCGCATTAACACATCATGTTCGTATGGCGTGGGCCAACAAAAAGGTAACATCAGTCTTGGCTTTTGATATAGCACAATTCTTTCCTTTTTTAAATCATAACGTCCTTTCTGAAAATTTCAAACATCGAATAGCGTAGTTTCCTTTTTATCCAATTACCTAGTAGGTAGAAAAACACAATATTCAATTGACAATGTCACCTCTCCATTATTCGATAGTAATGTAGGTGTCGGACAAGGTAGTGCATTATCTCCTATTCTCTCTGCTTTGTATATAGTGCCATGTTTTTATTTATTGGACAAATGGGTTAGGAATGAAGAAGACCATATTTACTTTCCTTTGACTGCTTTTCTTTCCTTTGTAGACAACAGACTCCTTGTTGCTTCAGGGGATTGTAGAATGGACACACATGACTCTCTAAAAGAGGTGTATGCCCGAATAACATCCATATTCAAGGATTTTGGCCTTGTTATGGAACACTCAAAGATGGAACTATTCAACTTTGCGGATTCCGCCTGCAACAAAAACTCGCCAAACTCCAGTATTGACCTGGGCACAGCTCCTTTCACCCGTGAATCTCCATGCATCCCCAAAAATGTATGAAGATATCTTGGCATCATGTTCAATTGCAACCTAACCTTTCGCGATCATGTCAAATTTTATTCTACCAAGTCAATTTCTGCAGTCCGCTGTATGAAAATGCTTGGAAATTCAAACAGGGGACTTACACCAAAACAGAAATGTCTCCTATATATTTTGTGTATACAACCAATCGTGACTTTTGGATTACGCTGCTGGTACAAACAAGGGACGAGGTGTTTCAAAACTAACGTCAACATGCTTCATCTCACACACAATCAAGGAGCACGCTGGATTACTGGCGCATTCAGAACCTCCCCTATGGGGGCCATGTTGGCCGTGGCTGGTCTCATGCCCCTCTACCTCACACTCAAGAAGCTGTTTGAGAGATCGGTCATCTGCATCAACACGCTTCATTCACATCATCCTGTTCTTTCATTATTAGAATGGCAACAAGCCAAAGGTTCAACCCTACACCCAAATGCCTTGGAACACAAGTCCAAGACAATTCACAAAACCATCAAGTCCCCCATTGACTCAATGATCAACAACCCTTCCTCGGAGATTTTTGACCCCCTCTCCGAACACATTAAACCTGGATATCGACTGGTAGATCAGTTTCCACATAAAGTCAAATTTGTGCTCATGCCAAAGGCTCATAAAGAGCGAGCCGAATATCATAATAGGTTTGAATCTCATGCCCATTAGGGAACCAAATGCATTGCACTTGTTCACAGCAGGCGTTAAACACAAGTTCGATTTGAATACATCTGTTCCATCTCGAAATCACTTGCACATCTCACTTGTCTCTATTTTCAAAGGGCAAGCCATATCATCTAAAACGAGGGCCGCTGGAAGGCGGGTCATGGAAGAAACAATTGTCAGATGGTCCACTTTTCTGGCATTAGTCAAAGCACATCGCAAACTCCAAAAGGGGTGGCCTATCTCCAAGGTCATTCTTTACACAACGTCCCAATTGATCATCAAGAAATTGATGTCAACCAACTCTAAACCGCTCAGATCACAGCTCTCAATTGCTGTATCCCTTGCCTTCGAAGCTATCATCACAGACTTCCCAGAAGTTGATATTGAAATACGAGGCTTCAATAAATCATGGGCAACGTCACCGGCTACTTTCTCAGCTGAGTCAGGGATGTTACAACCCCTAGCTCATCAGGCATATCATAATGCGGAATCGGAATAGACATTCACAGAGCAATCCCTTTCTTTCCCTCAATCTGCCTCGTATCATTACACAAGGCAGAAAACAACGCGAGACACCATTTCCCTGTGGCAAACAAGTTTTCAAGGAGTCTGCACGCCTAGCGAGCCGCCACCACACATGCTCTCTCCAGAGGGTATAGGAATGTGCTCAGGACCTAGAGTCTGCTCGCTTAGTCACAATGTGTCATCACCACACATGCTTCCCTCGGGGAGTATAGGAACGTGCCCAAGACTTAAGAATACTGATGAGATTCACAGTTCATTCTACCATGTCCAGTCATGCTTCAAGGGTCATAGCTGGCATGAATTCAACAACAAGGAAGGTAATTCAATACTTCCAAGTCACATCCAAGGCGGTCCATGGCTCCAAACATACCAAGGAGTTACCGCTGCCAACTCTTCGCCGCTACTCGCTCGTCTCATGCGAGTAGCCTGCAATCATGCTCCTATTGGGGAGTACAGAGTTAGGTTCTTTCCAAAGGAACCTTACAAAGTGTGCCAGTGTCATCTCGAATCCCCAGAGACCAGGCAACACATCTTAATGGTCTGTCCGTTGTTTGTAAGGTGGGCCAACCACTATGAGCTTGATGGAATCACTACAATACGAGGATTAATCCTCTTCCTTCAAGACAACCCTCAAGTGTTTAGTTTCGAGCCACCGGAACTACCGCGACTAGCTGACTCGAGTTGGCCAGCCTACCGCAAGGAGGTGTACCGCGAGTGAGAGTTAGTTAATGAAAAGAGAGAGGAACAAAAACTTTCTCCCTTAGAAGGACCAATCTTCCTGCATGAGTCGATTGAGTTCCTCAGACACTGGAACGTGTGGGAAGTGGATGAGTGGAGAGAAATCTTCTAGGTGGCAATGAGAGAGATCAAGCCTGTATCACAGGCGGTATTGAAAAGAGGATGGAAGAGATTGATTTTCTTTTTCCTTATCTATGAACGTTTCTGTTTTTACGTCTACTTAAGTGTACTTGTAACTGGACTCGAATTGTTTCTTTTTTCTTTGTCTTTTTCTCTTTTAGCCTTGACCTCATTGGCTGGATACGTAGTTTCTTTTGCTCCTATGTTGTTAGTATCTCAATGTATTCCCTTGAGCAAGGATAGGTAGTTAAGTACAGGTGATGCAAAGTACGGGGAATGCATCATGGCACCCCTTAAGGTAGTTTTGAAATAAACTCCATTGACTACAAAAAAAAAAAAAAAAAAAAAAAAAACTGTGGACAGACTGTAAGAAGCTATATTGAGTTCTAATAACTTGTACTCACCTGTGGACAGACTGTAAGAAGCTAAAGGCCTCTGAAGCGTCCACAGGAAAGTTCAACCATACATGACTAAGCTATCATGTGACTAACTCATCTGGATATCTCTAAGTCCACCAACCACACTTGTAGACTGCTTGCTCACACTCTAACATAAAGACACACTTCTCAGAGAGAATTGTACATGGACATAGGCAGTGCAACCCCATACCCAGAGAAAGCTTCATTGAAAATAGCTGTAGGAGAAATGAATACTACATTTCTGTTTTGGTGTCTTATAAATTGATAATTTGGGCCTTGGTATCCCAAAAATATCATAAGCTCAGATCGTGAGGAGAGCTTATTTGTACGTATTTCTTTTGGGAGATAAACGTAGGCACCACAGCCAAACACTCAGATCTTCGTCAGGTCTGGTTTGGTTTCATAGAATAATTCATATGGAGTCTTCTACTTCAGTTGTTGTAAAGGTGTGCGGTTGTAAATATAGACTGCATATGTCATAGAGAATCTCCACTATGAGTTGGGAAGACATGCGTGTTTGCACATGGCTTGTGATTTCTCATGCAATGTTCTATTGAGTCTTTCAGCGCACTTATTTTGTTGGTGAACATTAGGGGCAGAAAGCTCATGTTTAATGCCGTTGGTAGACAAGTACTCTTGTAGAGTACTATTGGTGTATTCTCCTCCTCGATCTGTTAGCAGTGGTGAATCCTCGGATCTATGGACTATTAATAGTGTTACTCCACTCTCCACCATGATGTCATTTTAGTGTCATTTCGTCATCATACATGACATCATTACTGATGTCATAGTTTCTTCTTTTCCTGATCTGATCATTATGTACTTGTATAAGTATCACAACTCGACAAGTAGTTCCTTGTCGAGTTAGACCTGTATACAAGTGGTTTAACATCATTTACTGGGACTCTCAGCTCTCACTGATTGAGTTTGACATCTATCAGCTCACACTTCTATTCTTAACACGATCAGTGCACAGTCTCTTGATCTTTTGATCAGTGGAGTTAGCGAGCAATGTCATGATTTTGATCATTTCTCGAGGTGCATCACTTTTGTGGGTAATCATTATGGTGAATGCCGTACTGGAATAATCATCCAATATGGTTAATACCTATTTATGGCGATGATAAGAGATTACTGGAAGTTCGAATAGATCCGAATGGATTAACTCAAGAACTTGTGTTCCACAGCTTTCTGAAGTGGGAAAGGATTTTTGCACGAGTTTACCTTCAGCGCATCCTTTACAAACTGGTTTATCTTGTGGAATACTAATAGGTGGAATGCCTAAAGATTTTTTTGAGAATTTACTCAACATGAGATCTGACAGATGTCCTAATCGACGATGCCAGGTTGTATAATCAGCATTTACGGTTGCGTAAGCACTGGCTTTGGGGATTTCCTTGATTATCTTAGTAAGGACAGCGGAAATACTGGAAAAATGTCCCAAGATACCCAAAAGTACAGCGTGATTATTTTTATCTCGAAAGGTGAGATGCTTCGCATTGGCTTCTAATCTTAGTCTGGACCGAAAAAGTTGTCCAACAGAGATGAGCCACATGTTCATACCATTTATGTAAAATACAGGCCAAAGTTTAGTCTTTCAAACTTCTTCGGTTCCTGTGTTTGTATCTATGACTAAGTGTTAGATGATTACTGTTCCTTGACCTTGAATTTTCAAGTGGCCAGAGGCAGTTTGTACCATTCCAAAGAAGCCTCAATCGACTGTAGAAAAGTCTGAGAGACTGCCAGTAAAGTGGGCTGAAGCGCCGCTATCTAGCATCCACTTAATCGGATAAGAATCAGAGTTTGATCTTATGCTCATGATGAATGACTTAAATTCAGGCATGATGTTATCGAGAAGAGTGTTCCTGACACTCAATTCCATCACATATATTACATCTGGATCAGTACATGAAGGACTATTTAGAATCGGTCCTCTTTTTGAACTGGAGCGGAGCACCAGGCTCGAAGCTCTGGTGACATCACAGCACTGGAAGGAAGAATTAGTAATCAATTGCAAGTGGAGGGGTGATACTTGCGAGTATGAATCCCCTTCATTCTCAGCATCATAATCGAATTCTTCATCGTCATCCATTTGATTTTGCCCAGAATGGATTGTGATCTCATCATCCTTCTTTTCTTCTATCACTGATTTCCCAAATTCCTCGATCATGTAATCAATAGGCGATCCGGACCATCTTTCTAGTTCCTCAGGCATTGTGTGATACTCAGATTGAGTTTCACTTGACTCTTTCACCATTTTGACGTTGGTCATGAGAGTGACACCATTGATTTGGCGAGCTCCGAAATGTTTGTCCCAGGTGAGGAGGGCCTTGAGTTTGGCCATTTGGTAAGGAGTGACCTTACCAGTCCGAGAGATGTCGAGACGAGGGTCTCGTGTCCTTTGTACACTGGTTTGGGTAATACGTTCTAAATTCCAATAGGTAATATCGGTATAGAAGCTGTTGACCCAAAGATATGTTTGTCCATATGGAAGTTCGTATTCCATGGTTACATCATCGACGGTATATGGGTAATCATACTGGTGATGAAGGTTGTGTGACCATGTGTCCATGTAGTGTGAGGAAGGAGAATGTGAAGGGTTTACATCTGAATAGAAGTCACACCATATGTCATTGTCATCCAGCCAATGATTGATGGCAGATCCGAGTTTGACAGAGGCATCAGATGATAATTCACCTGAGTGGTCCCATATAGGGTATGGTATGACATCAATATTGTTAATAGAGTAACCCCGTTTGATTATTGCATCCCAAGTGAGATTGGGTGGGTTTTCACATGATATATCATCAATGGGAAAGCAGTTAGCATTATCCCATGCATCACGGAATGAGGTGGTGGAAGAACCGGCGGGTTCAACATTCCAGTCCAGAGGACGAGAAGTTGGTTTGACCCATTGGTTATTCCAGTCATCGCCCATGTTATTGGTTGTCCATCCATGTGCAGCAGTTTCAGAAGAATTGCACGTTATGGGTGTGACATCATCGAGTCAGTTTGTAAGGACTGGTCATTCGATGTTATCAATAGGCATGCCATATTGTGCCCAAAACAAGTTGATCGATTGTAGTGACTGATTGTTCCAAAGAATTATCCATCAACCAGGTTCCATCAGCAAATGGATCAACCGATTCAGGATAATTTTGGACCGATTCAGTATTTATGGCATAATCGACATCATGATGCCAATCATCAATCCATTCATTGTTGTCATGTATATTTAACATGACAATGTCCATATTAGGGGAAGAAGCAACAGATCTATCATCAGGAGATGATTGTGATGTATTTAAACAAGATAACTCACCAATTAAGGGAGTCAGCAGTTTGATTGCCACTTTCTCGTTTCGGATGTGATGCACCAGAGACTGTGTGGTTGGTGCAGCAGAGAGAAAAGGAGATCGAGGGTCATAGGATTGGGTTGTGAAACCCGGAGGAATGGCGATCACAGGGAATATGATTGCAGAAGCTGCAGTGTAATCAGGAGGTGATGCCTCAACTGCTGCGGCTTTTTCTTTACCCTTGCCCTTGCCTTTAGCATGAGTTCTCTTGCGCTTCTTATCATCATCAGGTTTAGCTCCATGTAGAGCCTGCTGCTTCTGCTGCTGGCCTTGCGGCTGTTGTTGCTGCTGCCCATAAGGGTGCTGCTGCTGCTGATGCTGCCCAGAAGGTCCAGGCATAGCATTTTGCCATCGCAGAGCTTGTCCGGATGGTTTAAACCTGGCAGCAGTGAGATTCTGAGGGTTTCGCCAAGCTGCGGTGATAGTGGCCCTCGCTTTCTCGATAGTGAGATCGGACACATTTTTGGCCGATGCGAGGATGATTCTGATCGTAGATTCTATACGAGCCGGAAGAGCAGAGAGGAGCATCATGGTCTGGAGTGAGTCATGAAGAGTCGCCCCAGTGGCAGTGATCTGTGAGTAGATCACGATGAACTCAGCGATCTGCCCAGATGGATCCTGGGTATCTTGAACCTTAAAATTTAAGAGGGCCTGGAGCCTTTCGTAAATGAAAGTTGGTCCTTGGACTCCATAATTCAACTTCATTTTAGCCCAGAGGTCTCTCGGGCTGTTGAATTCTTCCCAGAGCATATAGTCTGGGAGGGTGGACTCGATCATCGCAGTTGCCTAGATTGCCTGTTCCTTAGCCAGTCTAGTGGCATCGGTGGGCAAGGTGGAGAGCAGCTGAGTGTTGCTGCTAACATCCCATGCAGTCAGGGTAGAGTCCTTATAATTCATAAGGATCAATGCATTTTTAACGCGGCAGGCCCAGGTATCGTAATCCTTGGTGCCGGAGAGCTTGGGAAGAGCATTGGTGTTATTACCAATTTGAGCCCTGCAATCCAGATCGGTTAGTAAACCTCTGATCTAGGGTACGACATGCTATCTAAGGCTATGTATAGGTTATCCAACAAAAATGCTTCTATTTTTGAGAGCAATTTCAGAGTTTATCCCAAATAATACTTCGTCCCTCAGGCAGTCCACGTTACTATTGTGTGTCCGCTTTTGTGGGCATAATACCACTGCAGGATGTCTACAAGGTATAAAACACCCTGTTGCTATCTGCAGGCTGGTGGTTCTCCACTGAAGATAGCCAGCGGTGTTCCAGTGACAATGTTTCATCTAACTGCTTTATTTGGGATGGAAAATGACTGGTGCTAGCTCACAGGCATTGTACACCATCCAGGGCCCATAACCTGTTGAAGAGAATGCTGCTATAAGCGGCAGTGCAGTATGGAAAGACTTACACTGTATATCTTGAACTGCAAGCGGGTAAGCTTTAAGCAAGTAGATAGTGGTGTGAGTAGAGAATAGCTGGTTAGGCTGAGAGTGAGAAGAATAGAGACTTGGAAACTTAATATTATCGGTAGACTACAGAGTTCTTATATACTACTACAGGATAGGGTTTAGGGTATAGTGAAACAACTCATGAAATCATAGTGCCCTGCAGGCATAGTCTACATGTGTATAATGCATGGAAGTACAGTTATAATGTGTATAATGCATGTATTTGAAACAGGAGTCATTCATACATTATACTGAGTATAAGACTCGAGGTATTCATTTCAACACAGCACTTCACATGCCAACAAGCATCATTGCATCAACTGCATGGCTGCCAAATGCCCTGCAGACAAACATGCACATTCCTCTACAGACATGAAGGTTTGTCCATTCTGGCGACACCACTTCGATCACGACTGATTACGATGCCAGTTCCCTGCAAAGGAGCAGAAGGAGTATCACTAGGTCTTGCTGGGCTGGATCTCTTAGTGTATGGAAGGAGGCATATTGCTGCATTGAAATAATATGCCAAGGGCAGTGCTGGATAGTAGGATAAGGAGTTGGGCAGATGTAGAGAGGGAAAGATAGAATGGGTGATGAGTAGTTGTAGAGTAGGACTCTTTTGTTACATACTTTTGTTGTTCAGGGCTTATGTACTTATTTAAAGGGGAAGGGGGGGGCCTCCAGCCCTCCAGCAACCCCCAGTGGTCTGTGTTCAGGCACTGCTTCAATAAATTTGAATTTAAACAAAAAAAAAAAAAAAAAAAGCAAGATATCAAGCAGTGTCCCAGTAGATACAATGTATTCCAACTAATAATGCACATCCACACCAATGTCTCAAAAGGAAAGGTGGTGGTAAGAGATCAAGAAGGAATGACTCAAGATGTCATTGATCTATGGAGAGTAGGCTTCATGGAGCCAAGTGATGAAGTGTGTTACATGGGAAATTCTTTCATCACCCTATACACATCAACAATGGAAGACAGAGTTGAAGTCCTCCCCTCCCATCTTAATCTCAGTCTGTGGCTCTGTTCTTATGGAGAAGTCACAATTGCAGATGATCCTGCACTATGTGCATGCTTCATGCACACTACCACCAAACATGCCCCTATCAACAAGTATTGGGAACAGTTCTTGAAGAATGTGAAACCATCGGGTTGCCATAGGTGTAGGAATGCACCCCAAACACAGGATCATATCTTATACAAGTGTTTGTGGTATGTATGGTGTTATGGTTTCACCGGTTATGGTCACTTGTTCAGGCTCTTTTGTTTTTCCGCGTTCTCACGCCTGCCCATTATACTTTTCTTTCATCTTTCCTTTCTAGTATCGTTTGTCTCACTGTTACTCCACTCCCATATGCTTTGCTCCACGTCCATACGTTCTGGCTCCACTTACTCCACTACCCCGAGTATTATGACTCAGTCCTGTTCTATACTTAGTTACCTTGGGTAGTTGTCTCTACGTATATAAGCCCTGTAGGTACTGCTGTATTCCTTACGCTTTACCAATCGTATCCTTCCCTTACTCTTCTCTCTTATCGCCCTCAAGTCTTTGTCACTTGTCTGCAACCTGAGTCTTTATAAGATTAAGGTCGAACATTTGGTTAAAGCGTCTACACCTCACCTTGCAGACAGCAGCCTAGCGAGCTTGCTGTAGTGGTAGTGCATACGGCAGATCTACCAACCGAACGGACGTAATTTTTTCGCGTCGAGGCTTTTACAAGCGTAGTCATCAGGGCACGAGTTTATGCCAAGTAGCAGCCGACAAGGAAAGAAACGACTTGTCGAAGAAGAATTAGCCGCATATCACGACGGATTGTTGCGAGAGATCGAGCTACTATCCAACCAATAGCGACCTTTGGTCTTCGCTGTTGGTACAAACCGGGGAAGAGAGCATTTAGTACTAAAATCAAGATGCTTCGCCTCACACACAACCAAGCAGCGCGCTGGATCACAGGCGCTTTTCGAACCTCTCCTATGGGAGCCATGTCGGCCATAGCTGGTCTCATGCCCCTCCACCCCACACTCAAGAAGCTGTTTGAGAGATCGGTCATCCGCATCAACACGCTTCACCCGCATCACCCCGTTCTTTCATTATTAGAGCGGCGACAAGCTAAGGGTTCAACCCTACATCCCAACGCTTTGGAACGCAAATCCAAAACGATCCGCAAAGTCATCCAGTCTCCCCTCGACTCGGTGATTGACAATCCATCCTCGGAGATCTTCGACCCCCTCTCCGAACACATCAAACCTGGATACCGACTGGTAGATCGATGTCCAGACAAAGTCAAATTTGTGCTCATGCCTAAGAATAGCAAAGAAAGAGCCAAATATCATGATAGTTTGAATCTCGCGCCTATAAGGGAACCAAACACATTACACTTGTTTACTGCAGGTGTCAAACACAAGTTCGACTCGGATATTCCTATTCCATCTCGAACGCACTCGCACATCGCGCTTGTCACAGTCTTCAATGGACAAGCTGTCTCATCCAAAACGAGGGCCGCTGGTAGGCGGGTCACGGAGGAAACAATCATTGGCTGGTCTACATTCGTCGCACTAGTCAAAGCTCACAAGAAACTTCAAAAGGGGTGGTCTATTTCCAAGGTCGCCCTTTACACAACGTCCCAGTTGATAGTCAAGAAACTAATGTCAACGAACTCCAAACCGCTCGGGTCACAGCTCTCAATTGCTGTGTCACTCGCATTCGATGCCCTGGCCACAGACTTCCCAGAAGTCGAAATCGAAATACGGGGCTTCAATAAAAGTTGGGCTACAGCACCGGCCAGTCACTCGGCCGAGTCGGGGACTCTTCAACCCATAGCTCAACAAACATATATTAATGCGGAAAATGCAAGGACGTTTACCGAGCATTCATTATCCTTCCCTCAGTCTGCTTCGTACAAATACACGAGGCAGAAAACAACGCGAGATGCCATTTCCCTATGGCAAATTGGTTTTCAAGGAGTCTGCACGCCTAGCGAGCCGCCACCACACATGCCTTCGCCAGAAGGTATAGGAACGCGCTCAGGACCTAGAGTCCGCTCGCTTGATGTGTCGCCACCACACATGCCTCCTTCGGGAAGTATAGGTACGCGCCCAAGACTCAGAAATCCCAACGAGATTCAGAGTTCATCTTACCACATCCAGTCTTGTTTCAAAGGACAAAACTGGTACGAATTCAATGACAAAAAAGGCAATCTGATCCTTCCAAGTCACATACAAGGCGGTCCATGGTTCCAAAACTATAAGGGAGTCACCGCCGCACACACTCCGCCGCTATTTGCTCGTCTTATGCGAGTAGCTTGCAACCATGCTCCCACTGGGGAGTACAGAGTGAGGTTCTTTCCTAAAGAACCTTACAAATCATGTCCTTGTCATCTTGGTTCACCAGAGACAAGACAACATATTCTCATGGTCTGCCCATTTTTTGTAAGGCGGACTAACCACTATGATCTGGAAGGAATCACTACGATACGAGGATTAATCCTCTTCCTTCAAGACAACCCTCAAGCGTTCAGTTTCGAACCACCGGAACTACCGCGATTAGCAGACTCGAGCTGGCCGGCCTACCGAAAGGAGGTGTACCGCGAGCGAGAGTTAGCCAATGAAATAAGGAAGGAGAAGAAACTCCCTCTATTAAAAGGACCGATCTTCTTACATGAGTCGATCGAGTTCCTCAGACATTGGAACGTGTGGGAAGTGGATGAATGGAGGGACATCTTCTACGCGGCAATGAGAGAGATCAAGCCTGTGTCGCAGGCGGTGTTGAAAAGAGGGCGAAAGAGATTGATTTCCTTTTTCCTTATCTATGAACGTTTCTGTTTCTATGTTTACTTAAGTGTACTTGTAGCCGGATTCCAGATGTGTTTTTCTCTTTTTTCTTTTTCTCTTATAGCCTTGACCTCGTCGGCTGGATACGGACTTTCTTTTGCTCCTATGTTGTTAGTTTCTCAATGTACTTCCTTGAGCAAGGAGAGGTAGTGTACAGGTGATGTAAAGTACAGGGAACGCGTCATGGCACCCTTAAGTAGTATTGAAATATATTACATGATTACAAAAAAAAAAAAAAAAAAAAGATCGAGCTACCGAGTAGCCCGACATCGAGACCGGAATCAGCACCACAATCAGATCCCGCCAACCCCGAAGATCTACCCGATTACATTTGACCATTTACGCACTTGTTTAACAAACGGAATTTTGAGCAATTACCAGCTCGAACGGAATGGGATCATGAGATCAATCTAATGGAGGACGCACCAAAGGAGATATCATCGAAGGTTTATAACATGACGCCAAAGGAAAGGGAGGAACTGGATAAGTTCTTAGACGAGAACCTAGCATCGAAACGAATTCGACCATCCAAATCACCATACGCTGCCCCTTGTTTCTTCGTACCAAAGAAAGATGGATCACTCCGACTATGCCAGGACTACAGGAAACTCAACGAACATTCGATCAAGGACAAAACGCCGTTACCGCTCATAAGCGAAGTACTCGACCAACTGCGAGATGCGAAATACTTCAATAAACTGGACATTATCTGGGGTTACAACAATGTCAGGATCAGAGAAGGAGATGAATGGAAAGCAGCGTTTATCACCAATCGTGGATTATTCGAACCTACCGTCATGTTTTTTGGAATGAGTAACTCCCCGGCGACCTTTTTCGTATGATGGCAACCATATTCCGAGAAATGATCCAAGAAGGTGCACTGGTCAACTATATGGACGATTCGCGATTCCAGGACGTACCAAAGAGGAACTACGTGAACGGACTATATTTCCTGAAAATCGCCGACAAACATAGTCTATTCTTCAAACGATCGAAATGCGAATTCGACACGGAAATCGCCTTGTTAGGCACGGTTGTAGGAAATGGAAAAGCTACTATGGAAAAGGAGAAGGTCAGGGCCATAAAGGAATGGAAAACGCCACGAACAATTAAGGAGGTGGAGAGTTTCTTGGGATTGCAAACTTTTACAGACGCTTCATACAAAACTTCAGCATCATCGCAGCTCCGCTCAATCAGTTGAAGGGAGGAGGAAAAGAGTGGAAATGGGAAGAAGCACAACAACAGGCATTCGACAGCGTCAAAGATTCCATTACCAGCGAACCAGTATTGGCGTTGCCAAATGACTATGGAAAGTTTAGATTGGAGGTGGATGCATCAAACTATGGAACGGGAGCAGTCCTATCACAGGAACAGGAAGGAAAATGGCATCCGGTTGCATTCATGTCCAAAACGTTGACTGAAGCAGAACGAAACTACGAGATCTACGACAAGGAGTTACTGGCTATAGTCAAGGCACTGAAGTTATGGAGACAGTACCTGTTGGATGCGAAGGAACAGTTCGAAATCTGGACAGACCACGAAAACCTGAAGTACTTCAGAGACCCACAGAAACTGAACGCTCGACAAGCAAGATGGTACCTTATGCTGCAGGAATACGATTTCGCACTACGACACATACCTGGAAAATCCAACACCAAAGCCGACATCCTCTCCCGCATAGTCAAACCAGATACAAGCCGAGACAACAGGAACATGGAAATGTTCAAAGGAAAGGAGTTTGTACGAAGAATCGTTGAAGAAACGCCAGTATATGAAGCCACCATTCTACGATCTCGACGATTCGAGATATCACCCGACCAACAGATCTGGAAGTTATCAGAAAGTCGGAGGAGGGAAACCATGGTACTGCAGGAATTGGCGAAACAACCGGAGAAAGTGTGGGAGAAAGAAGGGATAATTTACCGACAAGGACGGATCTATGTGCCGGATGAAAGGAACTTGCGAGATCAAATCCTACACGATCACCACTATTCCCCGACGTCGGACACCCTGGACAACATCGGATGCTAGAACTGTTGAAGCGGACGTTCTGGTGGCCCACGATCAAGACGGACGTCAGGAGATATGTCAGAGGATGTGACATGTGTCAAAAGAACAAGATCATTCGCAGACCCGAACCAATCACGCTGAACCCATTACCAATCCCAGAAGGCCCTTGGCAGGAATTCTATTGATATGATCGGACCTTGCCTAAGTCCGAAGCAAGATGCTATTGTTGTTATCGTCGACCGGTTCTCAAAGATGATCCACCTTGTTCCCACCACTACGACTCTCACGTCAATCGAATTAGCGCATCTATACAAATCGGAGGTCTGGAGGCTCCATGGAATTCCCCGAAGAATCATCAGTGACAGAGGACCGCAGTTCGCATCTAAATTCATGAAGGAGCTATGCACATCATTGGGGATAGAAAGGAACCTATCAACGGCGTATCATCCTCAGACGGATGGACAGACGGAACGCATCAATCAAGAAGTCGAAATGTATTTGCGGAATTTCATCAGCTATCGACAGAACGATTGGACGAAATGGCTACCTACGGCGGAGTTCCATTACAACGATAAAGTCCACTCTGCCACGAAGAACACACCGTTCTTTTTGAATCACGGATTCCATCCATGGAAAGGGAATCACAGTCTACCTACGTTCAACCCAGCGGCAGCGGATTTCTCATCGGAGTTAGAGAAAGCCCGAGAAGAAGCTAAAGCGGCAATGGAAGAGAACAATGATCTTATGCGAAACCGAGGAAACCACGGAAATACCTCTAAAGTGTTCTCACCCGGAGAGAAGGTCTGGCTAGAAGCAGTTAACATTCATTCCAACCGACCATCACGGAAACTTGACAACAAACGCTATGGACCTTTCGAGATCGTCGAAGCTGTCGGAGATCGGTCATACAAGCTTCACTTACCTGAGTCCTGGGCAATCCACAACGTATTCCACGCTTCATTGCTCACACGATGTCACAAACCCGAGTTTGACAGCCAACACCACCCTACCCCGCCGCCACCTGATATCATAAACGAAGAAGAAGAGTACGAAATCGAAGAGATCCGAGGACATAGGAAGCGAGGAAGAGGAACCCAGTATTTGGTACATTGGAGGGGTTACGGAAATGAAGAAGACACATGGTTACCAAGATCAGCCTTGGAGAACGCCAAGGACGTCCTAGACGAGTACGAGGAAACACGGTCGTAGGATATAAAGCCCAATGAAAGCACTCCAATCGGTATACAACAATCGTCAATCTCTTTCATCCTCCAAATCACCTTCAAATGTCCGACATCTCGACCTTTATTCCACCTTTCCAATCCACCAACAACGAAACACCTGCTTTGGTCAGAATTCGAGGAGCAGATTTATGTGTCCAAACCAAAGACGGAATGCGCTTCTGGATCCATTCATACTTCCTCACCAGAGAATCCGTTTATTGGCGAAGAAAATTAACTGGATACGACGATACCCATCACACGTTCATCAGAAACTTTAACACCGCAGACCCCATTCACATTGAAGACGCTAATGCCACAGAATTCCAAGTGTTCCTTTTCATCTTCTACAACACCAAATATGATGACTATTCGAGTCTCGTATTCGAAGAATGGGTTAACATCCTAAACCTTGCGCACAAGTGGAAGTTTCCTGAAGTCAAGAATTTGGCAGAAAGAAACCTCTTCAAGTTGGGATATGAGGTTCGACCTGCAAAGATGGAGATTAACTTCACAGACTAGGATACTTCGTGTGGTCACGAAGCCTAAACGGAGGGTATTGTTATGGTTTCACCGGCTATGGTCACCTGCTCTGGCTCTTTTGTTTTTCCGCGTTCTCACGCCTGCCCATTATACTTTTCTTTCATCTTTCCTTTCTAGTATCGTTTGTCTCACTGTTACTCCACTCCCATATGCTTTGCTCCACGTCCATACGTTCTGGCTCCACTTACTCCACTACCCCGAGTATTATGACTCAGTCCTGTTCTATACTTAGTTACCTTGGGTAGTTGTCTCTACGTATATAAGCCCTGTAGGTACTGCTGTATTCCTTACGCTTTACCAATCGTATCCTTCCCTTACTCTTCTCTCTTATCGCCCTCAAGTCTTTGTCACTTGTCTGCAACCTGAGTCTTTATAAGATTAAGGTCGTAACATTACCAATCATATCTTTCCCTTACTCTACTCTTTCATCACTCTGAAGTCTTTGTCCACTTGTCTGCAACCTGAGTCTTTATAGATTAAGGTCGTAACATATGGTACTCGAATCATTACAAGGGAGGAATTGAGACAGTTGTTGACCTGACTCTTTTCCTTTGTGACAACCCTCAAGCATTTTTGTTTGCTCTCCTAATAGAATCATGACTTAGAGAATGAGGCTGGGAGGCCTATAGAGAGAAGGTCCATCGATTGCGAGAGATCAACAATGATGCAAGAAAAAGAAAAGGTATGCACCCAGAAACAGGACCCATTTTCTGGCATGAATGTGAAGAGGCTTTCAGAATGAATATTTTTCAATTTGATGGTCTCAACTTAGTAGCCTTGTATAACCCTATTGTAAGCCCTCTCTGGCTTACATCAGTCTCGCACTACGTCGATACCTCTATTTATAAATACATATATATAGTGGAAAGATACGACATGTAAACAGTTCTTCTTTTCCCTTTGCTCTCTCAATACACCTCGTGTCTATTGTATCTTTCCGCACTCCTGCTTAGTGAGGTCGTCTTTGATCTCGATGACCTTTCACTTTTTTTTACAATAAAGCTCAAGGTATCCCCACCCCCCTTTACCATCACCCTTCTAACCACATATACTCGCGCATATAGTCACCTTTTCATCATCCCCGTTGTCTTGGTCCGGCTCAGTCTCTTCTGGGTCTAGTTCTCTGGTTACTTTCTCAGGGGTCTCTCCTTCTGGGATCTGGTTGCTCTATTAGGCTTTCTCTGGCTCCGGTTCATCCATTTGTGGCACTCGGCTTCTGAAGCTTACGTCGTACTTGCTCTGGGTTCTGGCTCTGTCCCTCCGGCCCACTGGAATCCACACACCCAACCCCCCCATCGCCACTACCAGTTCGTCACACCCATGCCAACCCACTTGAACTCGCGCTCCCACTTGTGAGTGAATATCAGCTGCGCCGACAGGTCAGGCACCCCGACAATGTGCCACCTCACACACGCTCACGTAGTGTGTCCAGCGTGGACATGCATATACCTACCACAGAAGGCCATACACCCACTACGGAACCTTTCCTAACATCGACCACCCCTCCTCCTCATTCTCCACACCCTTCACCACACCCTTCACCACCCCTTTCTTGCCGTATCAAAAACCCTTGCCATAGCCAAATCCAGAAAGACTCTGACGACGAGGAGATAGATGATTCTCTAACTCACAATCGGGACTATTCTCTCTATGTTCCTTATCAAGAAAGGGACACCCGTGTTGTCGTCTCCAACCCCAAAGCACTTCCTGTGCTTCTCAATGGGAAATATACCATTCGTTTGCACATCAATCTTGTTAAGTCCAATCTCCGCTACTTCTCACAGAACAAAGTCAATGATGACGACCGTCTTAGTCACGCTCTGCACCAAATAAACCATTCCGAAATTTCCTCTTATATCTCATCCCACATGGCTGCTATGCTGCTCTTGACATACGACAACTTCATGGCTCATATCAAGAGGAAGTTCTTACCCTCTCATTGGGAATCTGAGTATGTCTACCTGCTCACACAACGTCAGGACGATATGGAATTCCTGGACTGGGTCTCTGCCATCCGGGATGCTAATGACTGTCTCGTTGGCACCATTCATGAGAAGACCAATGCACAGCTCTTGGCATGGTTCAAATCTGCCATGAACAGGAAGTTTTTCGCGGCTTATCAGGAAGCCGATGGTCGCAAGAATCTGGATACTATCGATGTTCTCGAAGAATGGATCAATGGAGTGTCTGAACTCGCTGGTCCCTATGAGAATAGCCTCAAACTCGCTGCTTCCCCCGTTTACCCGTCTCAACCATCTGCTTGGTATACTGCCATCACCAACTCTTCTACCATGAACAACTCAAGCTTGCTCAATCATGTCACCCCTCGCCATATCCCTTCCAATTACACTACTTCTGCCACTTGTTATTCCACACCTCCTGTGCGCTCCACCTACAATGCTCCTGCGACTTCTTGTTCTGTCTTGTCCACTTCTTTGTCCAACTGCTCTTATCCACCGCTCATGGAAATTTACGACTCCTTGCCTGCTCATGTTCCGCGGCCTCCACCCCTCACTCGTGCCTGGCATGATTACCTTTTGAAGAACAAAGGCTGTTTCCGGTGTCACTCTATTTTCGTTCACCATCTCTCGAATGACTGCAACATGACACGTAACATCCGGGCTTCCAACTGGTCTTGCATGCTCTCTGATGATGAATGCATGCCTCTCATGCAGGCTTGGAGAGATCATCGCCGCTCAGGTTCTCGTACTGTTGGCGCTGTTACTGAGGTCATTACTTCCTCTCTTGAAGATCTGGAGGCCGAGTTCACGGCTGCCCATGATACAGAGGACTCTGGTGATTTTGTTGATGGTTCCTTTGTCGACGACTCCATTCCGATCTTATCTGTCAACTCTGTTTGGAATGAAGACTCCAACATGACTGAATCTTTCAGTCAGGATAACGATTTTCTGGATAATGACTCTATCTCGCTAGCCTTCGATGATGGTTTCTCGCCGGACAATGCATATCCTGCACTGTCCTTTATGGGCGCTGTTAGGTATGATGATGATGAAGTACTCCTCGATGAAGAGTACGTGTCCCCTTTTTCTTCTCCCTCTCCCACACATCTTCTCTGGCCCTGCCATGTGCTAGGTTCTTCTGGTCGTACTTGTGTACAGTCGCTGATTGATCACAGTTGTCCCACAGTATTGATCTCAGCATCTATAACTGAGAAACTCGCACTTCCGCTCCTCGTGTTACCTAAACCCTTATCTCTGGCTGGTGTAGGAGGTGGCTCCTTTCGTTGCACACATTATGTTAAATTACACCTTCGTTCTGTTGATACCCTCTGGTCTGCCCATGTCACCCGTGCCTTAGTCGTTCCGAATTTACCTTTTGATGTCATCTTGGGCCTTGAATGGTTGAGGTCTAATAAGATTATCGTCGATATGGCTGACAATTCTGTCTTTGCCAAAAGCTCCGGTTACGTTTTGATTGCTAACCCTTCTTCTAGCCCTTCCCCGTCCAGTTCCTCTCCCAAAGCCCCAGCCCTGGTGGGTAAACAACCCCGTTCTCATGCAACACGTGTCGCCCGTGACCTCTTCTGGCTGGTTCTTGTACAGCTGCAATGCTGCGTGTCCCATGTCCATCCTATTCCCACTCGTTTGCTTTCTCTCACTGTCATCCACAATCGGATTGCCTCCCTTGCTGCAGACATAACTGCCGCATCTCGTTTCCACCACGCTGATCAGCTCTTGAAGGCGGAACATGCTGCTGCTTGTACCTTCTCCACTCTCGCTGCATCAATTCTGGTTACCCCTTCACGTTTATCTTCTGCTGATATGTCTCTCAAACTCGAATTTCAAGACCTCTTTCCGACCTCTCTCCCTCATGTTAACTCCCTGCCTTCTGACATCCGCCACAGAATCATTGTCACCGCTGCTGAAAAGATCTGCACTTCTAAGGAGTATACTTGTCCTAGAAAATGGCGTGAAGCATGGAAGGTCCAAATTGATGAACATTTATGGGCTGGCCATATCAAGCCGTCATCTTCCCCATTCGCTTCACCATCCTTCCTTGTTCCCAAGTCTGATGCCTCTGGCCCTCCTCGCTGGGTAATTGACTACCGTCGACTCAATGCCGTCACAATCCCAGATCGTTTTCCACTCCCACGAATTGATGATATTCTTTCCGAGTGTGCACGAGGAAAGATCTGGGGCAAAATTGACATGACGAACGCCTTCTTCCAAACCAAAATGCATCCCAATGATATTAAGTACACTGCGTGTCGTACTCCATTCGGCCTCTTTGAATGGAATGTAATGCCCATGGGCCTCTGGAGCTCGCCTTCCACTCAACAACGTCATGTTACAAATGCGCTTCGCCACCTCATTGGCTCCATCTGTCATGTCTACCTTGACGATATTATCATATGGTCTAATTCCTTCGAACAACATGTTCGAAACATCTGTCTTGTTCTTCAGGCCTTGCAGTCTGACAAACTCTTTTGTTCCTTGAAGAAATCCTCCCTCTTCTGCGATGAAATTATTTTTCTCGGCCACAAGATCTCCAGAAACGGCATTGAGGCTGACCCTTCGAAGGTCGACAAGATCCTTTCTTGGCCTACTCCACATTCTTCCACTGATGTCTGATGTTTTCTTGGGCTTGTCAAGTTCATTGCTCATTACTTGCCCCAACTGGCCACCCATACACACATCTTTTACCCTCTGACTACAAAAGAAGCTGACCGTAAATTCCCCCTCTGGACACAGAAGCACGATAATGCCTTTGGTGCAATTAAACAACTCATTACAAGTCGTCATTGCCTCACGTCTATTAACCATGATTCTCCTGGCAACAACAAGATCTTCGTCACTTGCGATGCAAGTAACTCTGGTACTGGCGCCATCCTCAGCTGGGGTCTTAATTGGAAAGAATCGCGCCCTGTCGCTTTCGATTCTCAGCAATATTCTGGTGCTCAGCGTCATTACCCTACCCACAAGCAGGAATTACTTGCGGTGATTTGAGCATTGCACAAATGGCATTCCGATCTTCTCGGTATGCCTATTGAGATTTATACCGACCACAAGACACTCCTCAACTTTGACACTCAAAAGGATTTGTCTCACCGCCAAGCACACTGGATGGAGTTTCTCTCCCAATACCAGTACAATTTCAACTACGTGATGGGAAAGCTAAACACTGCTGCTGAAGCCTTGTCTCACATCCCTCATGACTGCAGTGGACCCGTACCAGACAACCATCTTAAAATTGCTACCTGCTTCATTTCTGACATCACCGCACATTCTGTTCCCTCTGTCCCGATTGCTCTTCCTATGAATTGCGCACCCGTTACCCTTGATCTCAGTAACACACTTCTTCAAAAGATCAAAGCTGGTTACATCAATGACTCTTTCATTGCTAAAGTTCGGGAGTGTATCCGCCGTAACTCCGGCCCTACTTTACATTTCCGTGAACTCGATGGGTTACTTTACTTTAAGGATCGCATTCTCATTCCTAACGACAATTCCCTTCGTGAGCAGCTCTTCCGCTTAGCACATGATCAATCTGGACATTTCGGTGTTGACAAGTCATACGGAAACCTGAAGGATTCTTTTTATTGGCCAAACATGCGATCCCACCTCGAAAAAGCTTATGTTCCCTCCTGTGAGGCTTGTCAGATGAACAAATCGCGTACATCTCTCAAACCTGGACCCCTCCATCCTCTGCCCATTCCGGATTCCCGGTTCTCCTCTATTGCAATTGACTTCATCGGCCCTCTTCCCGAGGAAGATGGCTACGACTACCTGGCTACCATTACAGATAGGCTCGGTGCTGATATCCGTCTTATTCCTTGTCGATCCGACATTTCCGTGGAAGATTTCGCCTCCTTGTTTCTCGACCACTGGGTCTGTGAGAATGGATGCCCCGCTGAGATTGTGTCTGATCGGGACAGACGATTTATCTCTAAATTCTGGTCTACCTTCACTTCGCTACAGAAGATCAAGCATCTTTGTTCCATGCCTTCCACCCTCAAACAGATGGCGCCTCTGAAAGAACCAATAAGACAGTGATACAAGCCCTCCGTTTCTTTGTTGACCGTCAGCAGACAGGTTGGGTCCGTGCGTTGCCCGTGTTCATTTTCCACATGATGAACTCTGTCAACCAGTCCACTGGCTACTCTGGTTTCCAGCTTCGCTCTGGTTTTTCACCCAAGCTTTTTCCTTCGCCTCCTGCTGTTCCCGCTAGGTCAACCGACATTGCTCTCCGTGAAGCTTCCTCTATTCTGTCCACCCTTCACACAGACATTGCGGAAGCTAAAGACAACTTGCTTGCTGCCAAATTGGTTCAAACCTTTTACGCAAACGATTATCGCGCGGACGACCCGAATTATGCTGTTGGTGATAAAGTTTGGTTAAACACGGCTAATCGTCGTCGCGACTACTTGCAGAAAGGATCAGGTAGAGCCGCTAAGTTCATGCCTCGGTGGGATGGGCCTTTTGAGATCATTAAGGCTCACCCGGAAACATCCTCCTACACGCTGCACCTGCCGTCATCTTCAACCTTCCATCCTGTCTTCCATGTCTCCCACCTGAAGAAGTTTGTTGCAAGCGACCCCAGCTTGTTCCCGGACCGGCCGGTAAATGACCAAGAACCTACGTTAGTAGATGGTTCCTGGGAGCATGAGGTCGAGCGGATCATCGATGAGCGTAAACGTGGACGTGGCAAACAGTACCTTGTCCGATGGAAGAACTTCACGTCTGCTCACACGAGTGGATTCCCCATCGCTTGCTCTCCAACAACACAGCTCTCGACGACTGGGAGAGCCAAATTCGCCAGCTGGAACTCGATTGATCGTGCTACTGGTCTTTCTTTTCTGAATCACAAATAAATTACCCCAAGTTTCTCTTCCATTCTCTTTTCTTTTGCATTACGGACAATTTCTTAGAGGCGTGGTGAGTGTAAGCCCTTTCTGGCTTACATCGGTCTCGCACTACGTCGATACCTCTATTTATAAATACATATATATAGCAGAAAGATACGACATGTAAACAGTTCTTCTTTTCCCTTTGCTCTCTCAATACACCTCACATCTATTGTATCTTTCCGTGCTCCCGCTTAGTGAGGTCATCTCTGATCTCGATGACCTTTCACCTATACACATCAACAAAGAAGGACAAAGTCAAAGTCCTCCCCTCCCATCTCAACCTCAGCCTATGGCTCTGTTCTATTAAGATAGACTAGTGACCACACCGGGGTTTGAACCTGGGACCATCCCATTTGTACTAGGAAGCTCTAATCACTGAGCTATATGATCTTGGTATGTGGAAGCTAGGATATTATATAGATATATCCTAGGCCTAGAGTTGGAACTCATGACTGAGGGCTTACTGCAGGGGCTGAGGCACTATACAGTTTATGTGAGAACTCAGAGCTCTAAACTGTCAGGTGACTTGTCCTGTTATCATCTAACATGTTCTTATGGTGGAGTCATGATAGCTAATGATCCTGCATTGTGCACATGCTTCATGCACACTGCTACCAAACACACCCTGATCGACAAGTACTGGCAACAGTTCTTGAAGACAGTGGAATTCTCAGGATGCCATAGATGTAGGAACATGCCTCAGATGAGGGATCATATATTATATGAGTGTCCGTGGTATGTACGGTGCTCTAACCATTATGATGGTAGTATAGAAATGGTCTTAGGATTGACTCTATTCTTCTGCAACAATCCCCAAGCATTTTTGTTTTTTCCTTTAACGGAAGCACAACATAGAGAGAGAAGCTGGGAGACTCATCAGGATAAAGTCATTGCTTCTTGAACCTCAACCACTACCTTCCTCTTTTAGACAGGTAGTCTTCATCATCAACAGGCACTTGTACACCATCAATGCCCACATCCATAGTCAAGCCCAAATGGATTTCACACCCTTGCTCATCCCATGCTACTCCAGCCAGCTTGAGCTCATTGTCGAGCACTACTCTGGCCTCAGTTGCCACTCTGGCACAGGTGACATCGACCTCGCCCCATCTCTCTCCCAACCCATTCGATCTTGCATCATGGGACACTCCTTTTGCCCGCCATCTCGTTGCTGAAGACAGTGATGATGATGACATGAGCAGCATGTATGCCGACTCTTCCGATGATGAGGGTATCACCTCTATGGTGAAACTCTCATCCCTTATAGGCTTCCTGGCTACTCCAAAGGCCAAGAAGCCCATTGCTGAAACCCCCGAGCAGTATCGTGCCCCATCAGCAAAATATCCAAATCTTTTATGGAACTTTTTAGTCTTATTCATGTCATACCTTATTTCAGACTTATTTTGTTAGCACTTGAAGGCAGATTTGACAGGTAAGTTAAAGAAATGTGATAAGTTGCAATAATAATACCCAAAGCAAAAAAGTCTTGGGTAATATTATGTCTTTTTCAGTAAGTCATTTTAAGTCCTGTTCTACTGCTCATAAAATTCCGGAAAAATCACGACAAATCTTAGAATATTTAAAAAACATAAGTCTATATGTATGTTTTTGTCGGAAAACATACCCGTTATGGAGATATCAAGGTTGCATCAAGGGGTGGGGGGTCATAATCAACTCTAACTATGTCCGTCATAGAGCCAGTTCTACTAACCGGAAAATTCTGGAAAAATCACGAAAAATCATGAAATATTAAAAGAACATAAGTTTATATGTATGTTCTTGCTGAAAAGTCATGGAGATATAGAGAAACATAACAAGAATGTCATGTTTTCAACTAGTTCCTGTACAGATTTTGATAACTATATGTTTCCAAGGTCCAGGAATCCAAATCTGACATTAGATTTATTATCTGATCAATTTTGGAGGAGTTATAGCAAATTTGTGTTTTTCATATGTTAAATGTGCCATATAGATCTAACAAAATATTCGAACTCCTGACTCAAAACATAGGAATACACTTTTGAATCATTGAAATCCATGCAGAAATGGTCTGAAAACCATCTCTACCTATAGTTTGAGGGACTTTGCTTCGAAAATCCCAAGTCCAGAGGTCATGTGATGTCATGTGACATGTTGAACTTCTGTTTTGAGCATAACCATTGATCCTTCCTCTCAACCACCACCATTCCTGCCCTCTCCACCTTCTCCTTCTCTCCTCCTTGCTCTCCAGGCTTGTATTTTAGTAAGTAACCTCCTCTTCTCTGTCCTAACCCTTCTCCAGCTAATTCTTAGCTTATTTAGGATGCTTTTTTGCCTATTTTGGACGCTTTTTTGGGGGATTTTGGGGGATATTTGAGGGGGATACTTGGAGAATATGTGGAGGGATACTTGTGGGGAAATGTGGAGGGATATTAGGAGATATATTGAGGGATTCTGGGGGGATTTTCGGGATTTTCTGGTCCCTGGTGAGTGCTCTCTATCTCTGTATGTTTTTATACTCATTTATTACTTGTAGAACATCTTTTTTCTCATCATTACTCTCCCATTTTCCAATCCCATTTGTCTGTATAGATTATATACAATGTATTATATTTACTATGCTGATATAATCACTTTTCTTGACTTATCCACTCTTAAGCTTCTTATAATTGATTTTATGACTTTGGCTTGTCTTATTTTTCCTTAGCTGCCTTAATTGTATGCTTGTGTAACATGAGTATGACTTATTACTCTGCCTTTTTTTGAATGATGCTATATCTCCAAAAGAATTTTGTTTATCTTAAATTCCTTACTTGAACATTTACACCTTAGCCTCAAAGTTGAGGATAAGCTTTAAAAGGAGAAAAAAAGTCTGTTTTAAAACCTGTGAGTAATTTTTTTCTTATTTTGAACTTTTTTTCATGTTTAAGTTTTTCAAGTTGAACAAAAGTTGGGTTTACATTTTCCTGATGTTAATGAAGAAAAGGAATATGAGGTTGAAGAGATCTGAGGACACTGATGCAAAGGCTGAGGAGTACAATTTTTAGTTCATTGGAAAGATTATGGAAATGAAGACAACTTGTGGATACTGTGCTCTTCTCTGGGACATGCCAAAGAAGCCCTCTCTGAATATTTTGCCAAACTCCCAGACAAGAAGTTATAAAAGCCTACATTTTTCTACTGTTCTATCAATCACATCCTTTAACTCACATCACTTACTCTGTTATGCAATCCACCACTGAATCTTTCACTCCTTTGTCTAACAAATGCAAAATTCAAGGTGCAGATATCTGTGTTTGAACCAATGATGGGATGCATTTCTGGATCTATTCTTATTTCTTCACCCGAGAATCTGTCTATTGATGACAGAAACTTACTGGCCACAATTCCCCTCACCATCCTCTAATCAGATAATTTACTGTCGATGATCCTGTCATCATTGAAGATGCCAATGTCACTGACTTTCAGACTTTTATTTGCATTTTCTACAACATTCAATTTGATGATTACTCCTTCTCATTCAATGAACGGATCATCATCTTGTCGCTCGCTCATAAATGGAGTTTTCCTTATGTTAAGGACCTCGTGTTTGCAACCTTTGAAAGATGGGATATGATGTGTTACACAGGTCCATAGAGATTACTTTCCATGATGAACCTGTCTCTGCAGCTAAATTATGTTAATTTTTCATCATTTCATGAGGACACGAAATCTGGAAGGGGAGTAATGTTATGATTACACCATCTATTGGTCAGGACATCATTATGGCTATTCATTTTCCTCTTTGGCGATTATTTTTCCCATATGTGCTTCTTCCATCATTTGTTCCCATACTGTCTTGCCTTTGGACTTACCTCATTTATCTTTTTACTCTCATAACTTCTCTTATACTTTCTCATGATTGGTCATACTCTTTCTTTGTTCATACTTTTATTCTCGTTGTTACTCAGCTACCTCAGTCATCATTACTCAGCCCATTTTATTAGTAGTTACCTCAGGTAAATAGACTTAGTATATGTACTCATAGACTACTCTTGTATTCTTTACGCTTTACCAACTTGTATCTTTCCCTTACCTACTCTCAAGTCTTTGCCTTGTTGCAACCTGAGTTTAGCCTTAAGGTCGTAACAAAAACTGCATTTTCTTAAAAACCAAAATGTTAAAAAGCATCTAGTTGATAACATGCAGGCTCCATGGATAATATGATGCAACTTGGCAATAAAAAATTGTAAGCTTATATATGCTTTACTTCAAATTAACACTTGATTCTTTTTTAAGTGATGTAGCTAATGCCTACCAATCAATACCATGCATCTGATTTAGCAAACAAAAAGTAGATTAACATGGTAGATTGGCAAAGGTATGTCAATCAGAAAATGTTTTGGAGGTAAGCAGTCTGGGAACAGCTTCTTCACTTTATAGTATAAACTATTATTTGAGTTCAATGCAACTGGAAACTCTTATTATAAACCCCATATGTATATTTGACTCTAGCTTACAATTGATACTTTGTTTTGTCTTCACTTGAGTTCAGTTTTCATGTGTATAACTCTGTAGCTACCTTAATACTCCCTACCATCATACTAAGATATTTTCTACAAGTGTATAAGAAAAACTGACAAGTGCATAGGGTATTCTCCTTACAAGCTCAGCTACTGACAAAATTGTCCCCAAAGCCACTTTTCATAATTGTAAGTTGTCGGCAGTACTTCTTTTGTTGATTCATGGATATGCGTTTTGGCAATGTATGCCATATAAGTTTCTATCGTCTCTTCCCTACACTTATCAAATCCCATGCCGTGAGAAATGTCGATTGCTGTCTGATACACACTAAGATCCTTCCTTTCGCTTCGTATAGCATGTGCATTTGAAAATACTTGACATTGGTCAATATACCTGTAAATAGACATAAGGTAATAATATGACCAGGAAAGACGCCGACCGTACCCTTGATATTCGTCCTGTTCGTCATCCGAAACGGAAGGATCTAACAGTTGTAACGCGAGTGCCTCCGTTGATAACTTGTCCTGAGGTGTGATGGTATGTGCTTTTGGTGCCATGGCTTCGGTACGAGTTTTATTTAGATTTCTCTTCGGCCGGTCCGTGGGGGGATTTGACCGGATCCATTGTCGAACTCCCTGTACAACCCTACGACTTGTTATGCATGCACAAGTCAAAAACAAACAGGAAACATACCCTGGTCCGTTGGATACATCCCGATAGAAACGTTTCTGGAAAGGGCTCTTGGCTAAATCCTCGGTCGTTTTGCTACACATGCATCGTTAGAACACCTTATGATAAGGAACACCATGTTTGTTTACCCTGGTAATCTGAGAGTACTGTTCATCGAATAGGCAAAATGCTTGCCCAAGGATGTAAAAAGCAACGGCCGATAATATTCCACCCAAAAATCTCCCCGCACAGTGACAAAGTCTTGCAACGCTCTTTCACTCTCTTCGGTCATATACGGGGGAAACAAGTATTCAGGATGGTACCAATTTGAATATCCGCCGCGCACGGGAGGTGGAACTTGGAAGCGTTCACTATTATTTACCCCGAGGAAAAGGTCAATAGCGGCCTGCTTATCAGCGTCTTCAAACGAGAGTAAGACTTCGAATGACGTTGAAAACAAATCTCGCTCACCTAGTAAGGAGTTGGTGTAGAACCGTCGGATGTTCTCGATGATGTCGCGAGAATGACTATTCCAATGAGGAAGGCGGCGATATGTCTCGACACGATTGACCAGCGCACTACCGGTGTATTGTAGAGCAATTGCTACGCATGGTAATTAGATTAGTGCGAAACAGCATAACGCCGAATGAACATACTGTCCCCATGGTCATGATACATTTCCGTAAGCATATCAACGGCGTCTGAATCAAAATCCAGATTGGGAGAATCTATAATGCCGAGAGCATATAGCTGGTGACCAAAGGCTCGTTTTCCGAAAACAAATTGAGCCGCATTAGTGCGATCTAGGCAGTCAACGCAATTCGTGCGGCATATTCCATTTTGTAGTAGTATCTTGTTTCGCCACGGGGGTATACTTCCCCTTGGACTACACACGTCGTCAGTAGTTGACAAAAAAATATAGTATAAGAAGCATGCCTATATTCATTCTGAAGTAGATGAGAATACGGTTCAGCGCCTGAGTGAAAGAAGCCGGTCATTTGAATCGACTCTTCCGCGATATCCTCTAAATAACCAAGGACATCTCGCTCTTTACTGCCACAATAAAATGAGCAAACTACAAAATTAACCTCAACGCCGATTATGAGACTTACTCTTTGTGTGCACGTGAGATATCCCAAGCGTGGTAGACCATTTTCTTGCCTTTGGGCAGGAACTGATTCAAATACTTAACGCATTGTGTGTACTCTTCCAATAATTTGGATTCACGGGGCACAGGTTCTCGTTTCTTGACGAGGTTAAGGATTGTAATGGGAGCACCATAGCGTCTGAACAGATTATCGAAATGCTTGGAAGCCGCTGTATAAAATGGATCCACGACACTGACTGATGTGCATATTGAATACAGTACAGAATTGATCGATGAATGCAAGACGAACTTTCAATAGGCGGTTTTGGTGTCATGCTATTGGTTTCTTGGACCCAAAGGACAGGGATGCTTCCGCGATACTGTACATAACTTGTGTAATTTGGACTTGGGCGTCTTCGGTTTTGTTGCTTACTCTCGCTGGACTCATGGGCACCTGGAGAAGGATAGTAGAAAGGTGTGGTCAGGGCCTCTGAAACAATTTGTTCGGTCTCGACTTCGTTCGCCACATTTCCCTGAAAGCATATATCAGCCGAGATACAACTTCTAGAACAATTTAATACACCTCTTCATTGATACCGCGCTTCAAGTAACGAGCACCAGCATAATGTCTTGACCGGCGAGCAATCAAAGTCACGAATACAACACGACCCAATATCGTGAGCTCTGAGTCAAAGTCAGTACCCATGGCGAATCTACAAATATAGAGCAAGAAGCTTACTAGCTTGGTCTACATGTCCGTGAACTAATGGAAGAAACCAGTGTGGCTTAATAGCAGGCCTTCCATCTTCGTCCCTCAAATGGCAAGCGGTAGATATCATATGGAAATTCCAAGCAAATCTGTCATTAAAAGACCAAGGTTCATTCAACGTTCTTGGACACCCTATGAGATTATGCTGAAGAGTGGATGTAACGTCATACGTATAACTGTACGAAATGTCAAACAAATGCAGCCGTAAGAAGAACATTGCACATTACCTGAAATAAAAGTTTTTGGAGAGATCTACTTGTTTGAAGATACCAATCAACCTCTGTTCCTCAGCCTGTCTCTCAATCTTGTGATTTGAACAAACAGGAAGGATGTCTGTCTGTTCACAATGGAACACATAGTGTCCTCCCAATAGAGCAACAACAGTCCGTTTGACGATGATGATCATATACCATCCCGCAGTAAAACGTATAAAGCCTACACTCGACGACTTCAGCATACAACACCTGCCGAGTAGTCAATAGGCGAACGCACCGACAAGCCCTTGAAAGACCCTTCCCTTGCCGAGTCCTCCAAACGGTTTATTCGCCTCCTCAAGCGCCCTCAACGTCGAATTCATATACTTCCCACTGTATTCCGTATCATCCTCCACAATAGACAACTCATCTTGCGATGTCCTGTTGATCTTCAGAATCCTATGCCTCGACTCTGAAGCATTTGATGCAACAATGAAGAACTTGGCTCGGTTCTCGTACAGAATGAATTTGTTGAACACGGTGGGAGGTCTATGAGTTGAGTGGAGTCTCGGAGACTCTATCTTTGTATTTGACTCGCTTTTCTCTGATATCTTTGAGTCAGACAGGAGCCCGTCCATGGCAATTGGCAAGGAGCAAGAATTGTGACCACGTGACTCTACTGTTACTTTATTTATGTTCTCGGAATCGAGGACGTAGATTTCTCCGCCGTCCAGAAGACATCCACCACTGGCTAAGCCATACTACTGCAAGCGTAATACCCAGTCCAACGTGTCGCACAACCTCGCCATTCAACAACGAACCTCTACCCTCCAATACAACAATCCTTTCCACCTTCCTTCTTCTTCCATCATAGAACAAAACGCCCCATATTGCCAACGACGAAAGTATAAGGGTATACGAGGGAACGGCCCGTCGAAAAGATATCATAGATCCCTTTTCCACAAAAAAACTTCTAGTAAACACGACCGCAAATATTATCCTGGCGATAAGGTTGATAATGTTGGCATAAACCAGAGAAGCATCACCGAAACCGAGACGATAAAGCACGATCGCAGCCGAAATAAAAGTCAGTGAAAAAACAATCATCCATCTGAAAATTCTTCAGCAGATAGTGACAAAAATTAGCAACATTCACCTACCTGCTCTGACGGTTCAAATCTTGTGGTCTAGCGACACTCGCAACGAATCCTTCCAACCCTCCATTAACAGCCAGTACAGGAATATACCAGACCCAAGCTGCGAGGATCTGAGGAGCACTGGTTGCCATGTATCGTGGTGGCAGCGCGATTGGCAGCAAGACAGAAAGATAAGTCGTCCCAAAGACCAAGAAAAACAGGGCAAGCTCCAGCTGGACGGAAACCAGTGATATTAGAGCATATGCCGCATCTTTCGTAGCAGATTTCATATTTGACCCTTGGCTAAACGTTTTTGAGAAATAAAGGCGCATAACTTCTTCGATAGGCTGAAACAATATACGCGCGATGAGAGAACCTGGACAACTCAGCACGAGTCGCTTCATGCGTCTGGATCCAACGCACCGTAATTGACCGCTAGAGCATACCCACCTTGATCCTGGAGGGGACTGAACCAAGATAGAATAAACTTGTCTCCTTCTGTAAGCACATGTTTCACAACCGATTGGCAAGTCATCGTTGCCGCGAGCTTGAAAAAGCGAGAATCCACAAAGCCGGAACTGGGACACCCTTTGTCAATATTCTTGAAAGATGGCACAAAACCCCGAACCTACGTGTCCGCTTGAGGCTTCAATCGCCCCGCCCCAAAATACACCAAATAAACCACCAGACAAGCCAAGCTGTACGAGAATTGCCCGACCGCAAAAGCAAGCAAGGCCCATCTACCTCCCTGATCCACCAGTAAAACCAAAAACGTAACAATGCTCTTCGCCGTTATCCCACACCCCTCCGCCCGTACCCTCACATTTGTCTTCAACTGCACCATCGACCTTTCCCACCTATCAGCGACACCGAAAAAGCGATCTGACCTTCGCACCAATTATGAAATGGCTCTGTCAAAAGTTCAAGTACCGCGGCTAACGCATAAACGGCCACGGCCTCCTTGAAAAATGGCCGATTCTTCAAGCTCTGCTGCACGTACTGCACATATACCCATGCAAGAGCTCCTGCGAGCGGCGCCCCGATGGCGAGAGGTAAAAACGACAAGTTCATCTCCTTGGGCCCAGGAGTTTTCACTCTGAGAATAGTTGTCCTAACGCCTTCACGACTGAGAAACAGAATCGTGCTCAAAATGAGCTCAAACTGAATTGCAGCAGCACCAAAGATTTCTGGAGAAGTCATACGAATGAGGGCCTGGTTGAGAACAAAAGTGAAGAGTCTAGAGACCAGCTGAAGGCCGACGAGAGCGCCGAGCGACGATATGGATGACTTTCTGAGCGCATCCTGGGATGACATGGAATACCGAGAAAGCTCTACATAGAATTATACCTACTTATTTTTAGTCGTCAACACGTAGCAGACAAATTACGTAAACAATCTACGAACTGCTACTTATACAACAACTAGAATACAGAATAACTAGCATTGGGCCTGAAAGCAAGACAGCGGAACGAAATAAGAATATATATAAAGAGCCAAGGATAAAAAAGATCATTAAGTCATTGATCATGGGTATCCCTCATCTCGTCGTCTCCTCATCCCACAATCTGGGGTGTGGCCCCCCTCGACGGCGTCAACAGGCGCCGCTCGCGACGCAGGGTTTGCGCAAAAGCCTGAGGCGCACCAGAAATAGTCTCTGCGAATGCAAATGCTAGATCGAGGGATGCACTCCAAACGCGAAGTTTGAAACCCAAAACATCTAGGCCTTCGACACCACTTCGAATATCAAGCGTGGGGTAGGGATACGCGATTTGGGCGGCCAGTCGTACGATAGCAGCAGTGAGGGGGTCAAAGACGACGGCGTCTTTATTATGCTCTCCTTGACGTTGATTCAAAGAGGGATTGAAAGAGATGAGGTTGCCGATGACAAGTGGGGACAAGACGGTGGGGATGAACCAGTGGAGGAGGACGGTCCAAAACGCGCTAGTTTGAAAGGTTCCGAGTGGAGGATACACCAATGTCGCTGAAACAGCACCCTCTTTCCAAAGTGGGAGCTAAACCAAGGTCAGACACGCTGCAAAAAAAAGAGGATAGAGTCTTACCCGGGTGGTTTTCCAAGGAATGATAGTATATAGGATGTATAAAAACTCAGAAAGGGCTGTAAGGATTAATATATTTCTGGAGTTTGACAAAAACTGGACGAGGAATGAGCGATATAACTAAGACAAAAGATGAGACATACCTGGCGGGTAGCGATGAAGGAGTCTTTTCCAGTTCGAGCTAAGCCATCGAGCTTGAAGTCCTCAACCAAGGCAGGCACGTCGGCGGTTTTGAGGTTTCGAATGATACTCTTGGCGGGACTGATAGGGCTGGGAGGGAGGGGGGAAGGCTACGTGAGGTGGAGGCAGCCTCACCGCGCTGGGGAGATTGGACAGGAGAACTGTCGGGAGCATGTTCTGTTTCGGAGTATTCATGGTCATCTTTGGGAGGGGTTACCTCGCGTACGGCGTCGAGGGCGGCAGATTTACGTCCAAGACGTGAGGGGGGCTTGATCTCGACGACAACAGCCTCTAACTGCTGAACTGTACGCGTACTGCATGAATGAGAGAGTGAGATGAGACGCGAAAGGCAGGTTTGGTACACGTACGTAGGTTGGACGCTGCGTTTCCGTCTGCCCAAAAGACCGGCGAAGGCTGGATCATCCTCAAGTTCGGAGTGGTGGTCCTCGAGGTGCTTTTTTATTCTGATCTGGAGATCGTCTTTGGTGCCCTGGTCGTCGAGGCTGAGTGCCTGTGCAATCTCCTGGAGCTCTGATTTCTTTTTGGGCTGGAGGGAGCCGGTGTATTGAACAGGAGCCATGGGAGTCGAAAGCAAAGATGATCAACAAAGTGTCACGACCCTCACGCGTCACGCAGTCTAGTGTTTGGCGGTGTTTACGTGTCTGATGGCGACAGATACCAAGGCAATTTCTGATCTCTTTTCACCATGCTCGTTTTCGCTGCTTTCTTTTTCTTGCTCGCTGGTCGAGGTGCGGGCGCAGTCCATGTTTCTTGCTCGCTCACCGAGTCGTGTTGCAGTCTTTGCTGGATTCAATATTACCTTGGGACAGCAGGTCCTGCTCCCCCCTGACTTCCTTGCCATACCGTCAAGCTTGGTTCCGTCGGAGGCGAGCTCCCACTACATCTTTACAATTTTTTTTTTTGCTGATAATAAGTGCACTAGTGTGGCGCTAACTGTGCGGCCGCCAATAAGAGCATCATTGGTTGCAACAACAATGTGGCCTGTCTCTGTCAGAATAGCGTCGTTGATAGTCTGCGGGGGTGCCAACAGTGCATGTTTACGCAGGCTGTGACGAAGAATGAGAAGGTGTTGGACCCGCGGGTCGGCTCCAGCACGCTCATGGCTGGTGAGTAGATTATGAATTGTGCTCGTTGTGATGAGGGTTGAGTTGCTGTGCCCAGGATATTCGACGGCATGCCTGGCCGAGGGGAATGTGACATTGGCTGCGAACGAGACGGCGCTAGTGCTGCCGGCGTCGTGGGACGGGCCGTTGAATGTTATTTTGTCGACGGGGGGCACTGTTGTCACTGTCGGGGTGGGCGGGCTGCTTGGGCTGGCTGCGGTGCTGTTGCTGAGCAACGTCAAGTAGTCGATTTCCCACGGTCGTTTTAAATAAAATAAATAAATAAACTGTTGTGCTCTCTACTTGACCCCAACCATGGCCGACGCAAAGTTTTCTTCCCAGCTCCGCAGCCTCAAAGAGACCTTTCCAGACTGGTCAACCGATGGTCAGCGCTCGTCCTCGTCGTTGTTGTCGCTGCGCTCACCTCTCCCCAGACCTCCACTCCCTCCTCCTCGACGTCAACGGCGACGCCAACATCGCTGCAGGCCGCATCTCCGACGGTGAGTCTGCCCCTTTCTCTCAGCGTGCCCCGCGCCCTCATCGCCCGTTACCAGGTCTCGCCGTCCAGTGGGACTCGGTTTCACGCAAAAAAGATAAGAAAACTGCTGCAGCACAGCCCTCCTCCAAAGAATTCACTCCTGCTCGTGGCGAGTCTCGAGGCGCCAGAGGCGGTCGCGGTGGGAGAGGCGGTCCGGGAAGAGGCGGCGCCACAGCCCGGGGTCGCGGTGCCCACAGGGGTTCTGCTGTCAATGGACATGGTGGCCGCACCGCAAGCCCTCGTCCCGCCGCAGATCATTCCACCCCCGCTCCGGGCCCGTCCGCCAACCCAGACTCGACGGACACTTCAAAGTCGGACGTCGCCGCCCAGCAGAACGGCATCGTGCAAACTCCGAACGCTTGGTTGGAATCAAAGCCCGACGAGTCGTCAACGGCGAACAAAAAGACCGAAGCGGAGGCTAATGCGGCAACTGTCAACCTCAATGTGGCTTTGCCGAAACAGGCACTCAAAACACCTGCTCCTGCGCGTGGTCCAACTAAGCTATCTTGGGCCCAAATAGCAAGGTAGAGATATATATGTAAATGGACTTCTCTTTTACTGAAAAGCTTCGCCAGCAAACCTACATATAAACCCGCTCCACCACAACCTCAATCTTCACAACAACATTCTCCCACCGCCGCCTCTGCAACAGCCCACTCCCCGCCCCAAGAATCAGAACCGGAGCCCCAAGCGTCAGGATGGGAAGACCCCACAACTGCTCCCTCATGGGAACCGGAGCCTTCGCAACCTCCGACAGCCGAGATTCCTGTCGAAGAACCTCAGCCTGAACCACCAACCCTTGAGACCATCGCCGAAAAATTGAAGGACTCCCCCAAGCCACCCGCTCCAGTACAGGCGCCCATTCCAGAGCCCACGTCTGCCAAGGTGGATCCCTCCCCTCAATCCGCTGCCCTTCCGCTGTCTGCCTCCACGCTTACCTCCTCGGCTGCTGCCACTCCATCCCCCAAACTCGCCTCGAGGTCGGCTGTTGCATCCTCACGTGCCAGTGCCCGGAACAGAGCTACCGATCAACCTGTCGTGATGCCGAGCTCTTTTGGTTCTGGAGTCGAAAAGGTTGGAATGCAGTTTGGTAGCCTTAGCCTTAATGGAGAGAGTGTATTCGAATCTACTCCGTACGTCCCCGCTTTCACGTGTTGACGTGTATCTTTATTTTCCTCCTTAGCGTTGAACCTGAAGCACCTACCCCCGCCCCACCCAGTGTTACAGAGACTGCTGCCGCAACGACGTCGCCCGGCAAGCCTCAGTACGAATCTCCAACTCCGTCTGTTCCTCCCGCTACTGCTCCTGCTGCTTCAACTTCTCTTGGCTCTGTTTTCCAGCATCAGCAACAGCAAGTACAACAAAACCTCCCCTCTCAACCTCAACACCCACCATCAGTTGGCGCATCAGCCCTCTCCCATCAGACACTTACCACTTCCGTCTCACAACCAACCCAGTCGACTCAACAGGCAACCCACACTTCAAACGCTTCTGCTTCGCCGCTGCAACAATTTAGCCATCAGCAACAGGCTACATCTCAACCACCATCACTTGCCAATCTTCAACAGACACAGCAGCAGCAAAGCCACCACCAACTTCCGCAACATCAGCACCTTCCTCAACAAGTACAGCAATCGCATGCTCATCATCAGTACTCACAACATCTTCCCGCTCAACTCGATTCGCAGCAACACCTCCCTTCCTCAACTCAGCAACCGCCGACCGCTACTACCCACTCGAGCTACTTCCGTCAAAATGATACCGCCAACGCAATGCCCTATTTCCATACACCTACTCCTCCCGCCGGTCAATCCCAAGACTCTCCTTATGGTGCTTTCGGCCAGTTGGCATCCCAAAACCAACACCAACAAGGTTCTCATCTTGCTGGTTTTAATTCAGCAGATTATAATTACGATAACCAGAGGGTATGTACCGTCAAAACTTTTGACCGATCCATTCTGACGTCATTACGTGCAGGGTTTCTACGAGTCTTATCCCCAGCAGACCGGCTTCGGCAATCGAAACGTCCTCGGCCATGAGGATAACATCAAAGGTCTTCCTGGTAGCCAACAACAACCTCCCGCGAATTCGATGCCACCGTCTGCAAACCAAGTGTCCCAACACTCGTCCCAGAGCGCCGCACAACCTCAATCCGCTGGTGGACAAGGTCCTCAATTCCCTCCCCCGCCTGTGCCCTATTACTATAACCCCTACCCCCAAAATCAATACTATGGTACACCTTACAGTTCCGGATATGTACCTCAACCCTACGTGAAGTATCCCACCATGTTCCAGCCTGGCCCACCTGGTTCCAACTCGGCTCCGAGCCCAGCTACTAAACAACCTGGGGGGAACGTCAACGTCACTGTCCAACCACAAAGCAACCCTTACAGCCAGTCTTTATATGGTCAACAAGGTGCTTATGACGATTATCAACAGCACGCACATCACTCTCAACATCAACACCCCCATGCCCTTGGCCTCGGTCAAACCAACGTTGGTGTCGGCGCCACTGACTATAACAAACAGCTCTACGGAGGTGCCGGTCAAGGATTCATAGGCCTTGGTGGACAATCTGGTGGTGCGGCTAGCGGTGTCGCCGGAGCTGGTCCTCGTAACGCAAGTTCTCCAGAGACTGCTTACAAGTACCAAAAAGATGGCGGGATTGGAGTCGCTGGTGGTCGTGGAGGGTCTGTACAAGGTGGACCTGGCCAAGGCCAACCACAAGGTCAAGGTGCGGGTCAAGGTGGCCAGGGAGGGCCACAAGGTCAGGGATACTATGGCGCCAATCGATTCAGCGGTGGTGTAGGTGCTGGGATTGGCAGTGGAGTTGGACCGCAACAAAATGCCCATCATCAACAGGGAGGACCTCAAGGACATCTTGCTTACCCGCAGGGCGGCAACGATGGCAACTTTTATCCCTACCAGAGGCAGCAATATTGGCAGTAGGTTTAGGACTCGAGGACGGCGGGGGTAATCAGTTCTCATTATGACTCACATCGCTTTTTGCTCTTCTTTTTTCTTTTTCTTTCTTCTTCTTGCGTCTTCCTCTGTCATATCATACTGTTCTGTGTTTGACCATGATCGTGTAACATATACACATATTTTCTGGGCATCATTGAATGTACAAAAAGGCACTATTTGGTCTGAACAAACAATGGCGAGATATATCTAGCGAGAAATTTAAAGTGACGGCTGGCAATCGCTGCCCACTATGTCCTACCTCAGTCCTGCCCATGCTCTCGACCATCTCAAGACCTATGACTGCTCAGACGGCCTCTCCGTTGCCGATCTCATGGAATCTCGCGTCCACGGTGGCCTTACCTACAACGATTTTCTTCTTCTGCCTGGTAAAATTGACTTTCCCGCATCGGATGTCGCTATCGAGAGTCGTGTAACGAGAAACGTGATGCTCAAAACGCCGTTTTTGAGTAGTCCCATGGACACTGTCACGGAGACTGAGATGGCCATTTCCATGGCAGTAAGAGTGTCTCCCTTTTGTACAAATTGCACCCTTGCAGTTATTGAACACGTTCTGTTAGCTCCATGGTGGACTGGGTGTTATTCATCATAATCAGTCTGCGGAATCGCAGGCTACCATGGTCCGTGCCGTTAAACGTCACGAGAATGGCTTTATTACAGAGCCTGTGGTTCTTTCCCCTGATCACATTGTCGAAAATGTATTGGAGATCAAAGCGAAGCTAGGGTTTTGCGGTATCCCGATCACCGGTGAGTTGTTGTCTTTTTTGTTATCTATTTTAAAGATGAGCCCTGTGATCTTGTTTATTAACCTTCGTCCTGCTGAGTAAACGCGTGTTTAGCGTGTGGCATGCAGAATATGGATCCATATACCCAACTGATATCTTATTTTTCATCTTTTCGTTAGGATAGGAGTACTTACTTTTTTTTTTTTCTTTAATTAGAATCTGGACAACTGGGTGGCAAGCTTGTCGGTATTGTCACGGCCCGAGATATCCAGTTCCGTGATCCGTCTGTGGCACTCAAGGAGGTCATGACGACTTCGCTCGTCACCGCGGCCCAGGGCGTCACGCTGGCGGAAGCCAACGACATACTTCGTGATTCAAAAAAGGGGAAACTTCCCATCGTAGACACTCAAGGCCGTCTTGTTTCACTTCTTGCTCGCTCCGACTTGCTCAAGAACCAATCATACCCTCTTGCGTCCAAAAATCCGGAAAGTAAACAGCTCTATGCCGCTGCCGCTGTAGGAACTCGTCCTTCCGACCGTGATCGTCTTAGGTTACTCGTAGAAGCAGGCTTGGACATTGTCGTGCTTGATTCATCTCAAGGAAACTCGATCTACCAGATTGAGATGATTGAATGGATTAAAAAGAATTTTCCCCAGCTGGAGGTCATTGCTGGTAACGTGGTCACGCGAGAGCAAGCAGCGTCCCTTATCGCTGCTGGAGCTGATGGTTTGCGTATTGGTATGGGTTCTGGTTCGATATGCATCACGCAAGAGGTGATGGCAGTGGGACGACCCCAGGCCACAGCCGTTTATGCGGTAGCCGAGTTTGCTCACAAGTTTGGAGTGCCGGTTATCGCGGATGGTGGTGTAGGAAATGTTGGGCATATCGTGAAGGCGCTTTCTCTTGGAGCTGGTGCTGTGATGATGGGTGGCTTACTTGCTGGTACCGAGGAAGCGCCTGGAGAGTACTTTTATCATGAGGGCAAACGTGTTAAAGCTTATCGTGGGATGGGAAGTCTGGAAGCTATGGGGCAAGGGTCGGACAAGAAGGGAGGTAAAGCGTCGGGTGTGAGCCAGAGCTCTTTAAACAAATACCCTGCGCCAAACATGAAGGCGACGGCGGTAGAGAACGCGGCTACGTCTCGCTACTTTTCGGAGAGCAGTGCCGTCAAGGTGGCGCAGGGTGTTTCTGGAGATGTACAGGACAAGGGGAGCCTCAAGCAGTTTCTTCCGTACCTGTACGTGGGTGTGCAGCATTCGTTGCAGGATATTGGTGTGAAGAGCGTGATGCAACTTCAGCAGGGATCGAGGGATGGAAAGGTCAGGTTTGAACTTAGGACTGCTAGTGCGCAACTGGAGGGAAATGTACACGGATTGAATTCTTACACAAAGAGACTATTCTCATCCTAGATTAGCTACGAATGTATGATAACGGATCTTCCAATTGCTGTATCTCTTAATCATGACTTTTTTGCAAAGAAGGCGGTGATAGGTTTTGAGTCGGTGGTGATTTTGGCCGTTTTCTTAAATCGGATTTAATTGTTGGGTGAGCGTAAACTGTGGGTTGTAACAAACCTGCTTTTTCTTGGGTGACGACTCTTTCGAGGATGGTACAGGAGAGGGTGTTCTGGCACGTTTGCTCTGTGACTGGGACTGCTTCTGCTTTTGAAACATGGCTTGTATACCGTCCTTGCGCAGGGCAACAGGCTCAATGAAAGAGGGAGACTCCGTGCCGACTTTACCGACTTCTTGAGGGACCTGATAGCATTCAAGAGGCACATCTTGGTCATGGTAAGGTTGGAGAAGAGCAGCGAGTTGCTTTGACCACGACTTGGAAGAGGTGTCAAGCCATTGGCTGACGGCTTGGTCTGAGGACAGTATGACGGGCTGGCGATCATGGAGCCAAGAGAAATCTTTATTAGCATCGGTAGTGACAATAGTAAAGGTCCAGAGGGTTTGGCCTGGGAGGGTGGGGGGTCAGATGCGATTACCAGTGCTGGGAACAAGTCTGACCTTCGATGACGGCCGAGTCGTAGAGGCCCGCGAGAAGCATGATGCCACCATCTTTGCGCTTAGTAAAGTGGGGAAGCTTCTGCTTGCCTCGGTTGAGCCATTCGTAGTAGCTGGGTGGTTGAGGGTTTAAGGGTGAAGGAGGGGGCGAGACACATACCCTTGGCAGGGGACGACGCAGCGCTTGGTGGCGCGGAGACGGGCCCACATGCTGCTGCCATCGACGAGGTTTTCGGCGCGGGCGTTGATGGTGCTGAGGGACTTGTCTTCGTGGGTGCTCCAGTGGGGGACGAGGCCCCATTTCATGGTGTGGAGGACGAGCTCGCCGTTGTCGTCTCTGCGGAGAACGGGGGCCTGTGTGCGGGGTGCGATGTTGTACCTCGGATAAAAGTCGTCCTCATCGTGCCAGTGGTCGACGTTGAGCTGCTCGCGGATGTTGTTTCGTGGCAGACGGAGTGCAAAGCGGCCGCACATGGCGATATGTGTGTGGGAAAAAAAAGAAAGAGTGCTGCTGCGTTTCTACCATGGACACTGCGGCCACAAAACTCGTCCACGCTGCCTCCCTCAAAACTCTGCACGCCTACAACTTTTCCCGCTCGTCGTCCACCGCGGCCCTCACGCTCTCAGACCTCCTCGCCCGCTACCTCGCCCTCCTCTCAGAGTCTTGCGCAAAGTATGCACGCCATGCAGGCAGGACGAATCTCTCCGTGTACGACGCCGTCGCCGTCCTCGACGAACTGGGCATCGGCATGGACGAGCTCGCCGACTTTTGTTCCAACGAGGCCAAGGAGCTCAACCGCTGTGCGTCCAACTCGGTTCGCCGGATAGAGGACCTCAATGAGTTCAGAGGTACGCCTTGCTGCTGCCCCTGCGCGTCTTTTATATCTTTCTCTTCCAGCACACCTGTCTACCGGTCTGAGGCAAGAACGCGACGACGCGATCCCCCTCGAATTCCGGATCTACCACGGCGAGGATGTCAGCGAGGACGAGGACGTGGACGTGGACATGGAACCGCCACCGATGCCATTCGACGCCCGAAAGACGCCGCCGCCAGTGCCCGCCTCGCCGCCGCTTCCCCTTTCGCCCATTTCAAATCCCTCGTCTCCCTCCCGCAAACGCCCCCGTACAGCCAGCTGGAAACCCCCGCCCCACATACCCGCCTTCCTTCCTCCTTTCCCAACCATCGAATCCCCGCCAAGCAGGGCTCCTTCGCCCCACGATTCTCAGACCGCCGAGACACAGCCCGCAGAATTAATGCCGCCCCCGCCCGACAAACCTGCCGTACCCGTTTCTCAAGCCATGACTGCCCCTACAGCCTCCGACTATCTCGCCCAGGTTCCCTACTCTCAATCCTCTCTCTCTTCAATACCAGAATGGCATCTACCCACTCCTCCAAAATCCTCCAAGTCCCCGTCTCGTAAAAACCCTCTTCCCACTTTACAGTCTGAACCCGCCCTCTTCAAGGCATACCATCACATTCTTACCCATCCGCCCCCGTCTACGCCACCCCCAGCTAATCTTTCACGACACAAGGTTGCCATGGCATTCCTTTCACAAACCCAAAATATGCCCAGATGGGATGCTGCCGATACTCTGTTTTCGACCATCGCACCATGTCCGCCCCGTGTAGCCGCCATAGGGCCCTCTTATCCTGTCGCTATCAGTGATCCAATAAATGGCAAACTAGATTCAAAAGATAAAGAGTTTCGCTTTCCCCCAACCATCCCACGACCTGTTTCAACTACGGAGCGTCTTACTCCCCTTCTCGGCGAGCAATCCCATCGGATACCCGAACTGGCCAGGCATGTACTCCCCGTGAGTAGCCCATTCATATCTCAGTTCAACCTGCTGATGCAGTATTTAGCCTGTGGTGATGAGCAGAACAACACGGCTCGTCCATCCGCCCGTTCTCAATCGAGGGTCCAAACCCGTCCTGTACGGACGCGGCATCCCTGCGCCATGGAATTCGCATGCCATTCCACCCGCAGATGGTACCGGTGGCCTCCCATCTACACCCATAGCAACGTCAATCAAAGATAAAGTTCGAGAAAATGGAGAAACACAAACTAAATCTCTCATTCCTGATGCTCAGCTATTTGCAACGTGGGACTTTGAACCGAAAGATTACAAGCTTCCTTTACCTTCATCACATCGGCAGCATCGGACTCGTGTTACAAGTCTTACTTCTGGTCAAAATAGTGTCAATTTGGGCACAGCTTCACGGCCCAAGTCGGGACCTAAACATGGATAATATCTTCTACTTGTTTTTCCTTTCTCGCACATTTGTATGATACATGTCGCTATTGTGCATGAACCTGTTCGTTGGGCTTTCGCATGCTATTGAACTTGTGTAGCTATTCACATTTCCAAAATAATCCATTCCAACAAGACGGTACGTATCATTGACATATGGAGTCGTAACAACACCGTCAGACAGTGAAAAGAAAGCAAGTTTAAGTCAACTTGATGATGTCCGCCACGTGCTCTGCAATAGCTAATTGTAACGATCAAAGTTTAATTAAAACAATGCTTTAGTGGAGAAATAGGAAATTACCTGGAGATTTGTGCAGAGATAAGTGAAGGCCTGATAAAATTGTCGACCACAACGAATATTGGTCGTTCCACAAACTTTCTAGTTGGGGTCCACGACGCCGTTCTTCTCTCGAGGCAAAAGCGACGCTGTGCCGCACTGAGGGTGATACTGGAGGTGTAGAGAAGAATCAATATTACAATTGAATACATCAAGAATTATGCCCAGCCAATCACCAAAAATGACAAAGTACTCAATTGACATTCTATAGTCCTCACGTTCTTAAGTTGTCCTCGGAGGAGTTACTGGTGTATAGGGTATGATAGGGATAGTATTGGTTTTCAGCGCCAGCACTCGTCGACACTGGCTTTGTTTGCTTTTCCCCCCCCCCCTTTTCTCGCGTATCCATATGATTCATGTCGCCATGCACGACCTGTTCGTTATGCTTCCCTATGGAGCTATCTGTAGCTATCCATATTTCCGATTTTTTAGATTCCAACTAATCTCGGTAATAAATAGGCAACATGATGGTATGTATCATTGAGCTCTGGAGTGACTCATTTCTTGTACTGCCCCTAGTAAGAAACCTAGTCAAGTCGACTTGATGATGTCGGCTGCTCGTTCTGCAATTGCATAAGCCGTCGTCTGTGATAAAGAGTAAAGTTTCCATTTCAACAACACTTGAACGAAAACTAAGAAACATTGGGAGCCTACTTGGGTATGTGCAGAGACCAGTAAAGGCGAGATGGAATTGTCAACCACACGAATATTGGCCGTTCCATAAACTTTCAAATTAGGATCCACAACGCCATTCTTATCTCGAGGCAAAAGCGACGCTGTGCCGACAGCGTGATACTGTAGGTTGAAAAAAATTCAATACCTCATAAAAAAACAATCGGATACATCATCAATAACTTACACCGATGTTAATGGTATCTTTGATAAACTGTTGCCATTGCTCATCCGTTTGAGTGTCTAACCCAGGAAACACCTCTTCCGAGTCGAATATCTCCTTGAAAGACTCGGTTTCAAAGAATCGACGGCCGTAAGCTGTGGCTTTGGCTAAGAACCACCTGTCCCACTCGGACTCGAGCACGTTTGGATTGATTCTGGGATGATCGTCGATAGAAGTGGTGTTGATATGCTTTAGAAAAGGGAAAATTTGTGTAAAAATAACCCATCAAGGTAAATGTTGCTTACGATGCTTCCACGAGACAAAGGGTGTAGATGTGTTATAGCCAACGAAACATAACTGGTCATGTTTTCCTTGACCGGACCTCCAGAGAAAGAGTTAAACTAAGAGAGACGGGGGGAAAAGAAGGCAAACATGAATTTCTTAAAATTCTCAAACATGAAAATTGGGTGCATACCAAGAGGTATTCAACTTGAGGAACACCATCAGTAACCTTTTGCTTAACGAGATCAAATGCATCCTGCGAAATCGAATCAGGCTTTGTCTGAAGAAGTGTCTCTGCCATTTGAAGTTCTTCCTGGCTCAAGATAGTCTGTGCAGGAACAAAGTTGAGTACAGCTTGAGCAAACGTCTAAAGGTTATCATCGCAAGTCTGAGACAAAAAGATTGTCAAAGGGGTTTCCTCACGAGCCACCCTAAGCGTTTACGGTCATATAGTTCTTGTTGCTATTGCTTCTTGATCAATTTCACGTTGTCGTGAGCTGTAGACATAAACATACTTCTTGCTTCAACGTAGCATTGTATCCAAGCGCATCAAAGGAAAGGAATCCAGGTTTGAGTTTGTAGGTCATGATAGTAATAGTGCTAATAAACACTTTAGTTTGTTTCCTTTTAAAAATCACAACGCCATACGTACTGGTCCTCAAAATTTTCACCAACACCAGGTAAATCCAACTTCACAGGAATACTCAACTCCTGGAGTCTATCCTTATTACCAATTCCAGAGAGCTCCAAGAGTTGAGGAGTGCGGATAACCCCCGCAGACATAATAACCTCTCCATGGGACTTGACCTTGGCCGCGACGAGAGACCCATCGGGGAATCTCACCTCTACACCTGTACTCTTGATTTGACCTTCCGATGCACTTGAAATATCAATTTCAGTGACAAATGCATGCATGCAAACCAACAAATTTTTGGAATGCAGAACTGGATCAACTGAACGCATGTCAGTTCGCGAAAGGAGATATATAAAATTATACCGCACAGTAAGCGAATTCCGACGTCTCACGGGTATTTTTCGCTGTCTGCGAAGATAGTGTGAACCAAACGCCCGTGTTATTGCCAGCATAAGGATCCAGATTCAGAGGGTGACCAAGTTCAAGGGATGCATTGATAAACTTTAGGTGCTGACTGCAAAAGTTGAATGCAATGTGCGATTTTTGAAAAGAAAAAAAGTCAAGGCACGTACAGGGGAACAAAAGGAGGGAACGATGTATCGACAGGGCCGGAGTGTCCATGTGAGGCAGGTTCAACAGAATAACCAAACTCCTGCGCAAATGGAGCCGCCGGTACATTGAGCGTTTCAGACTATGATAAAGAAAACGGCTTCAGCGATGATGGATCAAAATGCATCATGATGATGTGTACCTTGCGAGCACTACCGTACATATTTTCCCAGTTCCATCCAGGTGATCCCAGTCGCTCAAAATCATCCCAATCTTCTTTCGCAGGACGGCCCCATACGAGGCCATTGACAGCCGATCCACCGCCGAGAACCTGTGGAAACAACATTGATCGAACTTTTCACATGGGGAAATTACTAATGACCATACTTTACCAGAGGACAGATTGATCGACTGGTTGGAAGCATGAGCTTGAGGATCTGTCTACTTGAAGAGTGAGCACATCATACATCATGGTCAAAACGACGTAGGTACGTGCCAGGTAGAGCCAATCGATATCCGTCCCGATGAAGGAGAAGGACCTCTGAGGAACCGTAACGAGGGGGCTAGAAAATCACGCCTCAGATTCTTCGAGCTAAGCAGGATCGACCGAAGAGGACCGACTCATCAACACCCGATCTTCCCGCCTCGAGAACGAGGACCTGTTTATTTGGAAAGTCTGCAGAGAGACGTCGAGCGAGGGCGAGACCTGTGGTACCACCTCCGACGATGATCTGTCCCCTAGCGAGTTAAGATGAAAAGGCTCTAACACGCGTGAACCGGTGAACCCACGTAGCTGAGTTGGATTGAATATCACTGTAATCATTCTAGAAGGAGGTAGACGTACTCAAAATTTTGACTCAAAAATCGCTTGCCAAGCTCTGGAGAGCTGTCCAAGTCGACGAGGGTGGCGAGGCCAACACCAATGTGGACGAGTGTGGTGAAAAGAAGCGTGAATTGCATGTGAAAGATGTGTACTCGACCTCGGAAATAAAGGTCGGAGGAGGGGAGGAGGAAATGAGAAGGGGTCAGGATCAGCTAGAAGCGGTCCACTTCATGATGTTTATATATTTCCATCATATCGACCCTGCCCGAAAATAATATCGCTAGACTTTCACAGGACTTTCAGAATGTGGACGAACAAGTCGGTTCAACGATCCGGGCCATCCTTAAGGCACGATGAGAACCTGCTCGTGCGAAAGACGCACGAACATCGGCTATGGGAAACGGAATTGGAGGAAGAGTGTCAAAGAAGAAAGCGCCGAATATTGATGTGAAATATCGGCTAGATAGTCTTTTAGAATTTTTATTCCTTCAGCGTGGTACAGCGAAAAATACAGTGCAAAGCTATGCGATGTAAACAGAAGAGTCGCTTAGATTAACAACAATCAGAACGAAGGAGCGCAAATAATGACTGCCAACCTCCAACGATACCCAAGTCGACGATGGAGTGCCTGTTCTAATACATGCGGGAACGGGTCGGGAGATTATGCACCCTTTGGCGCTTCCTTGTAGGAGATGGCCTGTTATGCCACGTTAAAGAGTCATTCCACACGAGGAACAAAAAACTCACTTGTTCTTCCCCCATGGCAGCCACAATGGTCACGAGAAGGTCTTTACCCTCTTCGAAATCTTTTTGCATAGTCTTACCGATGTCCGACTCGGGCACTTTGACGTCATCCTTTGGGGTACCGTCCTGAAGCATGAGGTTCATGAAACCATCATCGATATTAACCTAAGAAAAATGGGCGGATAAGTCTAATTCGGAGGGCAGGGAGAAAGTCAAAGCATACGAGCTGGTATTCAGTGCGGTTAACGTTGGGGACGTCCATATTGTGGGTGGAAGGGCAAATATCTTCCTAATACTATGTGGTTGGATGTTGGTTCCCCGCTGGAAAGAGGAAGGACTGACCAGCTTTTTACCGGTGAAGATCTGAATGCTTGTTCAGAGTTTGATCGGAGAAGCTCATCCGTGCGACTCACATCGATGGCGACAAGGTGGACCTTGGCGTGGCCGTGTTTGCCAGTTTTTGAGGTGGACATGTCGACGATTTTGCACGGGCGACCTGCGATGCTTCAGATGGCGCCCACGGGAGTGAAAGACCAACTTACCCTTGATCACGACATGACCGTTCTTGCGGAGGGCAGAACATTGCATGGGGAAGGTGAGGGAAGCACCTGAGCCCGACTGAGGGGGAGGATTAGGGGCTGCTAGGGAAGGCGTGGGCGGCGTAAACGCACCTGCTCGAAGGTCTGGGTGTGCTGCTCGTCGTCGGACATGATGGGGAGAAGATGGGGGAGAGAGATGAAGAGGCGTTTTGATTAGATCTTTCCTAAAATTTCACATTTCAAGGTCCGCTATCACACTCATTCATCATTGCCTTTTCCGGCTCTATCATATGACATAGCCATGACATACTGACTTGACATACCAGAGTAGCTAGCCATTACCAGAGTACAGTAGTAGTAATTCCTTCGACATGCACCCCTTTGGCGGCGCCCAGCTCTGCCCCAGATGCACAAAGGCCGTCTACGCCGCAGAACAGGTATGCCGCATTCTCCCCGTTTATCTGGTTCTGACTGGTCTGTCAGGTCATGGGCCCAGGCAGAAAGGTTGGCCAATCTCCCACTCTTTATTGCGACACTCACTGACCCTGTTCCCCAGCTTTATCACAAGGTACTCCCTTCGTTTTCCATACAAAGAACTTTTTCTTAGGCACCCTAGCCATGCCTTTCCTGCATGATCTGCAAGAAGCGACTCGACTCTTTCAGTCTTGTGGAACACGACCAGGAGGTACGCTTTCCGCACATCTCGGTTAACCCTTTTGATTGACGCCGCTTCTTAGCCATACTGGTAGGCACTTGTGATAATAGCAGTATCTTTTCCTCATTTCTGCTCAGTAAGACTTGTTACGCAAAGAACTTCAGCACTCGCGACCTCCGTCAGGCCAATCTTCCCGTTAGAGAAACTTCCTCTAACCCACCTTCCCCTCCGAGGACAAGGCTTGCCGTCTCTTCTGTGCCTACCTCGCCCCCTCGTTTTGGCCAATCGAACGCCCGCTCACCTTCGCAATCCCCGCCTAAGGCAACGCATTCTTCTCCCACCCCTAAGCGCACCTCCTTCGACACCACACAGTCTCATGGTAGCGAGGACGCGGGACCCAAAGAAGCTCCAATTGTTCCTTTACCTGGCTCAAAGTCTTCTCCGGTGGCCGAACGTCCTGTCTCTGTTCGTCCTTCCCAGCACTCTGATGGCATTTCAAATGAACCTAAGCGCCTGTACAATCCCTCCTTCTCTACCTATGGAAAAGGTACCAATACCGCTTCTGCTGCCCTGAGTCTTTTAGAACAGGAAGGTGTCAACAACCTTGTGCCGAAAACGACTGGAACTCGATATGGTGCGGCCTTGAGTGGTAAAGTCAACTTCCAGAGGACTGGCACACCAACTAGCGGCTCTCCTCGTAAATGGGGTTCGGAATCTCCTCACTGTCCCAAATGCTCTCAGCGAGTCTATTTCGCGGAGCAGGTGAGTCGTTTCTGTAGTAAAATACAACTAGCATGCTAAACTGAATATCTAGGTTAAAGCCATCGGTCAAACATGGCACAAAAACTGCCTCCGGTGCCATGAATGCAACACCCTTTTAGACTCTAACCGCCTTCGTGACCACGATAGCGTACCATACTGTGTACGATGTTATGGCAAGGTGAGTTCTTACGCAGTCTTCAATGCGCTTGGTTATGACGTGCTGCGCTTTCACAGCTCCACGGCCCACAAGGTAGTGGATATGCTCTTCTTGGCAAGGCTGGTGGCTGAGCGCCTCCCACGCTAAACATCACGGTTGACTTTCTTGCATTTTCTCTTGATTGCCCTTCATTTTAGACTCAAAGTACAATAAGCTCGGCAGTGATTTCGTCATCCACACAAGCCCGTGGAACCTTCTGATTCTGTCTGTTCTTTATCATTGTATACTGGTAACGTTATTCTGTAATGCTTGTATCACTGCTTCGAATTTTAGGACTTTCAGACCGAGTTAACCCTTGGGTTCGGCTCGGGTAGGAGACGCTGACTGCTTATCAAAGCACTTTTCGTGCGGTTGCCAGAGTAATGTTTCCCTCGACCGCTCAATCTCCTCTCGGGTTCAGGTGGGTTGTTTCTGTCAATATCGAAAGCTTGGAAACATTGTATGGGGCTTCAACGATGCCACATGTGTTGAAGGTGAAGACATGATCAGCCGACTTTTGGAATTAGATCTATCAGTGTTTTTGAAAAGAGGTCGAGACTTGCCTAACACGCCGCAAAGACGTTTCAAGCATCTGTCGACGCAACTGGCGGTAATTAAACCGAGGTCGTTCCCACTACCCCATGTTTCTGTCGCTCCCCGATTATGCGGAACTCAAAAGCTATACTGATACACTATTATACCGCTCTCGCTAAGCTCCGAACCGCCCAAGGCGTCGAGATCCGAAGCTCATGCGTATCTCGTCTTGGTTCGGGTATAGAAGTCACACTGAAGTTGAAGCTACAGTTGTTGCGCATTACCCTTTCTATATTTCTGGATTGTGCAACAATGATCCCACCTCGCTAACAAGACTTGAAGAAAAAGGATGCAAGGCTCCTCGAGGACAAGAAATGTAGATGACTTCACTGTCAACGACGTCCGTTACTCCTCTGTGGCCACAATTTAATCTTTTTCCAGCGCAAGTTCTAAACCATTGAAAAATTCTCTTGATCAACAAACATAGCCCCGGGATCATTCGGTTTTTTTCGGGTTATATCTCATGTGAATGTTCTCTTCACTTCAAACCATCTGCATTCAGAGTTTCCGGTATTCACGAACTCACGAACTCATGAACCCAACTACCAGGCTCAAAAATATTTTATTTCCATAGGCTGATTCTGACAGGTCATCTCGCAGAGCAGAGCCACCTCTCAAAGGAGTAAATATTCCCCGGGCGCAGCTACCATCATTCCAAGTATACTCCAAAATCGTACCATGGAACGGAGTACAGCGGTTATTAAATCTCCTTTTCTTTGAACAGCTTGGAGTCCTTGATCGTCTCCAAAGCGCTGGATCCACATCACGAAAAGATATTTGACAATCATCTCCTTTACTTTGATCAGAAAGTCTTAAAAATTCATTTTTTTTCCTTTTTACCGTGGTCCGTAATGGATCACACACATTAACTTTTAGTATGAGAGAGCAAATGATTCGCCACATCATACATTAAACGCGTCGGGAGTCTCGTCAGCCTCCGAGTGGCCAGGCTTCCAATCAGGTCCTTCTTCAGTTTCTATACTAGTTATAACTGTAATCGGTTTACACGAATCACCAAACGCATATTTAGTACGTATGTTTGGTATGGTCCCAGCGAAAAGGTCCCATTTTTTTTCGAACACTGAGTTGAGTTTCTAAAATCGTTTTCGTTCGCCAGATGATTGTCAGGGTTTGGCTCAACTCTTAACTCACATTATCCCCGAGTTCGCGGAGCTCGAGGATCCACATGTTAGGTACTACATAGCAAATCTGTGACAGCTGGAGGAGTGGCTGCATCATTCTCTCTTTCCTTTCTATGAAAATGACAGGCCAGAGTACTCGAAATAACTCTTATTAAGCTTATCCCATGAGAAACGACAATAATCAATGACTCGTCGATTAACGTCGACGTTCCAAATGCTCATGCACATTGCACATGCTCAATACAGTCGTAACCATCAATAACCGCTTCAGTCAAGCGCAGTCGGCGGCAACCACGTGCGTCTCTTAGGGCCAGTTCAGTTTGCCCAACATCTTCACATGTATTAACCAGTCCATGCCGTCATTCAGCAAGTCTATTTCAGACTGTTTGTCAACTTGAAGCTGATGAAAAAAAGTTTAAAGTTGTTCCACATGGAAAATGTCCCACGTCAATTCAATAAAACGATTATCCCGGTTTCAAAAGCTAATGCAGATAACATTCAGTCAGACAGAAATCATTAAAAGTCCTTCGGCGACCCTCCACTCCGCTGATGCCGTATCCACTCGAAACTTCCTCTGCCTTTTGAGGAGCAGCGTATTATCCGGTTCTTTCAAATCACCGCCTTCACTCATTCCGTAAATCCCAGTAGCGGCTGTATTTTCGGGGGCGCTCGCCACAATTTCTGCATCAGATTTGTTCAGGTCCACATCAAGATCTAGAGGAGGCGTCTTGGTAGAACCCGGAATATGTAAAATGAGTCGACGAGGTTCCAGATCGAGAGTCGAACTACGAATGACCTCGTGTGACGTCTGTTCAGAAATAAGTCAACCTTGCCATCAGCGATTAGAACCGAAATAGGCGGAGACAGCACCTCTTGTGGTACAACGACCATTATTAGTATCTGTCCTTCAGCTTCCTTCTTCCAAGTCCACGTTGGACGTTGCGGTGTTTTGACAACACCTCGGGGAAGAGATTGAGTTCCAGTGATACTGATGCTTGCGCTCTTTGCGCCACTTCCGTCTGTTTTATCGCCGCCGCTATTCTTCAAGATGCCTTTCAATTTGGGAGCCACACCAGACACTGGCTTTTCTTCTCCTTTTCCCTGTTCTTCCTGGATTCTAGAAGGTTCGATCTCTTCAATCAGTTTCAGGCCGCTTCCTTTACGTTCATCATCTTCCATTTTGTCGTCCTCAGGTCCATACTTTCCAGCAGCGATCCACGTGGGCACCCATACCCTCCTTGGCTCTAGCTTTCCTTTTGCAACAATATTGGGAGTACCAATCTGTCTTGATAAAACAAGTGATGTCTGCGCTTCGATCCTTTGCAAGGCTAGTTCTATAGACGAAGATAGATAAGATGATGAGCCCGAGGTTTCATCACATAAGTAGAAACAAAGAGGAAATGAAGAAAGAAATAGAATAAAAAAGTGTTAACGGGATGCAAGGAAAAAGCCTGATAACCGATCAGGCCGACATGGTATCTGAGCCACAATACGCAGAGGTGTGACGCAGAACTACATGAAAGCCAGTTCAAGGTTGGTTCAAAATAAAGATCCGACAAGTGCAGCAGTGGTGAAATTCAAACAAAGCCCTTTGGCTATAATCACTCAATACATTCCCGAAATGAAGGAATTTATGATGCTCCTACTTGGAGATTGAATAATCGAATCTCCCAGGCGGCCGTCAAGTGTCAAACAGTCTGTCCTTCAAGAGACAATCGCGCACATGGACCGACATGAATTTGGTACCCGTCCTCGGGGTGATGAACTTCCAAGGCGATACGTAAACCAACTGGGCATGAGAGAAGCCTCTTATTCAAAGAGAAAAGAGATGAACTTGAGGGTCGGAAAAACTCCAAAGAGGACGTAGGAATGGGGTATGGATCGGTATCAAATGATAACCCTCCCAAAGGGGAGAAACGTGTTCTCAGATCAATTAAAGAAGCGATAGGATAAGTGGGCGCAAACTTCCTCGAATTGCGCTCAAACCGCTTCTAGCAGGTGAGCTGAGCTCAAGGCGGTGCATATTACTTGGCGAATAGAAATAAGTGGAACGCAGCGGCGACTCATTCGCCGAAAGCTGAACGAATGTGCAAGCCCAGAAAAATTATCAACCGCGACTTCATTGGCAGTTCCTAATTACTGCTCCAGCGACCCAAAAAATAAGGTATAAACAAATGTAAGGACCTGAGAGGCAGTGTCGTGATTGACACCATGCAGGCACATCATTCGTGAAAGAGTATAATGACTGTGTCAAGGGTACTGCGGCAGAGATTGCGGCAGATTATGCCAGAACGTATATTTACCCCAGCACTGAATCAACTGTGGTCAAGCGCCTAGTTCAGTGGCTGAAAATTGAATCCACATGATGTCCGCATACGACGGCAATATCGCTTTTTGCAAAGAGGCGCGATGGCGATGTCAAAAATAAAAAAAAATAAGGAGAGGATAAAAATAGAACCGACGACATGAGCGGAGATTCATTGAGCCAAGAGCAATTCGGTTACTCAAAGCTGGTCGCGGTTCAGCTCTCTCGTTGTAGTGGCAAACCAATCGGGTTACGAGAACCCGAATCCGAATAAAGGATGGATGTCGTGAATGCTCAATAGCGCCACCGGATATGGCGGTAGAGTGATGGAAAGGAAAAGGAAGACGGTAAATCGACTCACCAACGAGGAATATCTTGAAGTCGGGCTCCCGAAGAGTTCGTGACCGGAGCGTTGAATTGTAGACACAGTCAATGACCAGGGAGGGTTTACCGGCTGATGAAGTGAGGTCAGACAGGATCTATAATAGATCGCACAAATTGCGCTGTGGATGGTGATGATCATATCGAGTAGAACAGGGAGGAGATAGTCGATTTGCCGGCAAATAGGCAGGCACAGGAGAAGGGAATCAGTAGGAGCTCAGAATGTGTGTGATGGCCATGACGAGAATTTGAGATCACCGAGAGGATCGGGAGAAAGAGAGAAGGAGAAGTTGTTGTTTGGCGACCCAGCACAAGGCGAGAAGAAGAATAAGAGTTCACCGACCTTTGTCTCGGTCCTGCCTCGGTTGGGAGACGACGACGGGGACATAGTAATTGCCGTCGTCATCGTCGTCATCCTGATGGATGTTCATGGCGCGTTTGATGGTTGCTTCGTCTGCAGGGGGTGGCGGCGGGACATTTTCGTCGTAGCAGATGTTGACAAAGACCTTTTGTGAGCCGGGGCCAGCAGAGGACTTGACGCAGAAGCCGGGGGTGGGTGCGAGGTCGAGAGGGACAGTGGCCATGGTCACATGACCATGGCAGACCGAGTCAGATGCGAATCAATTAAATCAATTAGACGGCGTGGTTCAGTTCAGCAAGATCATCCACCTCAGATCCCAAAAATGTCCCAGCAAGATATAAAGCAGGACCGCAATTTCAGGTTTCGTCAGTCCCCCAGCCTCTCTCAGCCTTTGCTTTCCTTCTCATCCTTCTTCCTCCAGCCGTCTCCAGCATGAATACAGTCGCATACCCCGCCCAGTTCCAGGATACCCGTGTCGTCGGCGTATGTTCCTCCCCACAATTTTTTTTACTTCCTACCCTCCTAATAACTTTTTCTGCAGTACGACCCCCTCGTTCAGCCTGGCCTCCTTCGCCACGAGGTGCAGTTATCGCCCGCTTCCCAAAAAACCATCACCGAAGGCCGCTATGCCTCGGCAAGAATCATCGCTGGCGACGACGACCGTCTCTTGGTCATTGTCGGTCCATGCTCGATTCACAACCCTGAGGAAGCCATCGAGTATGCCAGACTCCTCAGGGCCAAAGTTCCAGAGCTCCCCAATCTGCAAATTGTCATGAGAGCCTACTTGTATGACAATTGCCTTTTTTGGTTCTGTATCCTTATATAATGACCAATTTTCCTTCCACAGTGAGAAGCCTCGCACAACAGTCGGCTGGAAGGGTCTCATCAACGACCCAGACATCGACGGCAGCTTCCACATCAACAAGGGTCTCCGTATTGCTCGCCAACTCCTTTGCGACCTCACAGACCTCGGACTCCCCGTAGGTTCTGAACTTCTAGATACCATCTCTCCTCAGTTCATCTCCGACTGTAAGCTTCGTTCTCCATCAATAAACAACTCAGTTCACTATTCATCCAGTAATCTCTTGGGGTGCCATCGGCGCTCGTACCACCGAGTCTCAGCTCCACCGTGAGCTCGCCTCAGGTGTCTCCTTCCCCGTCGGCTTCAAGAATGGAACTGACGGTAACGTCGGTGTGGCTATCGATGCTATGCAGTCTTCTTCCAACCCGCATGCCTTCATGGGTGTCACTGAACAGGGTCTTGCCGCTATCGTAAAGACCCGTGGTAATCAGGACGTCCATGTCATCCTCCGCGGTGGCTCAAAGGGTCCCAACTATAAGGCTGATGCTGTCCGTGCCGCTGTCGAGACAGTCGAAAAGAAGCGCGGATGGGCTTCCGTCATGGTTGACTGTTCCCGTAAGCCTTCCCAGCCACATTGATTCCTACATCCGGTCTCACTCCCTCTTTAGACGGCAATTCTTCAAAGAACCACAACAACCAACCAATCGTCATCGATGACATCTGCAACCAACTCGCTGCTGGAGAACGTAACATTACTGGTGTCATGATCGAGTCCAACATCAACGCCGGCAGGCAAGACGTCCCTCCTGCCGGTCCTGGTGCTCTCAAACCTGGTATCAGTATCACCGATGCTTGCGTCGACTGGGAAACCACCGTCAAGATGCTCGACAACCTCAACGAGGTAAGTCTTCCGGCACTCTGATCCATCTTGATTTCGATTCTAAACTATCCTCAACAGGCTGTTGGCAAGCGCCGTCAAGCTTTGTCTAGCCAGAGCATCGGCTCTCAAGAGCCCTCTTCTTAGACACCCGACATATCATCATACTTCATTCATTCTTTTTTTTAGTGCCACCCACCATTCCCCTAATCCCACAGAAGTCTCTTCCCCCCCCCCATCTTTATTCAAAAACCGTGTGTTACTATTATTGGTGGGGTCTGGATTAAATAGAATTGTACTAGCCAGATTCAAGTAGGCAGATCTCTGGCAAATGTTTATTTTTAAAAAGTAACTCTCGTGAGCATGCAAGACATGGTTCCGACTTGAAGCGCGGTGTGATTTCTCGAACTTTGCGTCCCTGTACGTTCATTTTTGGTCATAGACAGCCTTACCACTACATACCCTTACTTTGAGTCGTGCACCGCACTACCGCTCTGATCTACCTTTTTTAATGCCACCCTCCCTGACTCTCCGCCGGTCTCTAGAGAGGACAACTGCACAGGTAGTAGGACGCGGAACACGCCCGGGGCGACCCGACCGCATTCCCTGCTCCGATCTCACCGCCTGCCAGTCCCTAGTCGATTTCCCATTCCCCATTCTCTAATGTGTGTAGTTGTCCCTCCGTCTCATTCTATAACCGGCGCCACAAACGAGAATCCTGAGCATGCGATTCTCAATTCCGAGAAATGTTGTTTTCAGCCTGTGCATCGCAGTGACATCGCCATGAGTAGCGTGGCGGTTGCTCCTAATTCATGTATACACGCCACCGCATTTGCCGGGTCATCATCGTCTTGTACAGATCGCTCTCTAACTTGTCGTTTTTTCTGATCCGCTCTTGATATTGGAACAAGGGGCTTTTTTGAAAAACCGATTGATCCGGCCTAAACGTATGGAGATCATCATCGATATCTTTCGCTTACACACACAAGATCGTAGATCTTTCTTATTTGTTTTTTGTTGCCAGGCCTCCCTGATAAGTACTCAAGATCCGCACTTATCTGCCATTAAAATTCATTTTTTTATTACAATTAAATCACATCCCTAATAGAAGTATCCGTAGCAACACCGTCATCCATCCCCCAAACTTGTATAATCTCATCCAACGATTTTGCACTCCACCCAGACCCAAATGCAGTGCTCATTTTCGTTCCCGTCCCATGTAATACCTCCTTAATCCCAAGATCCAACATCTCCGCATCATTAGTTCCTTCAGGTGGCGGTGCACCCAAACACTGTCGATGTGCATCTTGCGCTAGTTGCCTCAATACAACTAGAAGTGTGGATACGGGTACACCATTCCTTAGCAGATACCACCCTAGTTGACGTACAATTCCAATGTCCTCGTCGCCCTCTTTATCCCGCGATGCATCACCGCTGACATCTGACGCCCTCAAGCCGGTGATAGCCTCTCCTTTGGCATACTGTCCCAGCGCCTGCAGGAATTGCTCAGACTGCCTGATATCCTCTAGCCGTTTATCCAAGGCATACAATGCCCCAAGAACAGTCGTATCCCTAAGCAAAGGTGGCCGGGGATTGTTATTAACCCTCCCACTGAATCTACGATCATATATCTTCGAATAAAAATCGGCCGCAAAACGTAAGTCCTGCAATCGTAGATTGAAGTATTGACTCCGCGGATCCATCGTCCTATACATATACAACGTCAAGTGGGATTGCAGCGTTTGAGGTTTGTCGTGCAGAATACTATCCAATAACGCCGCGTGGCAATATCTGTGGAACAATTGCTCCTTTTCCGTGAAACCATCATCGGTCCTAGCTAAGTGATCCGCGAAGGCTAGGAATAGTATATCGTTCGAGAATGAAGTTATAAACTCCGATAAATCACTGGCCGGGTGAGTCTTTGTATCCGTTAATTGCGGGAAGTCGAGAGTGGCTGCATCACCAGCCGAGGAACCGGAGCGAACAAACAAACTCCTACTCCCTTTCGGGTCCTCCGTGTAGCTTAGGAATGCCGTCCTCCTCTTGACGTATAGCGTCTGGCTCTTCAGAAGTGCATCCTTATGCCTCGGCACCTCTTCCGTGTTCAATGCGTCCAAATAGAAGGGCCAATACCTGGGTGTATCGACGCGTATGGAGACTAATTTATCAATATCGGGTATGAGTGTCGGCGATATCAATGTCACTGAAGTCTCCTTCTCCTCCCTAAACGTAATCTTCATTGGAAGATAAACCACCTCGCCAGAATCCACATCCCTGGCAATCAGACATCTCGGCTCCACAGCCAATGCCCACAAGTGGCGGAGTGCTTGTAAGAAAGTCTTATTATCCAAAGATGCGGTATGGAAGCGCGGGAAAAATGCTGTCACAAGACAAGCGATGGCGGCGTCTGACGTACCCAGAGTGAATCGACCCGCACCAAGGAAAAGAAGACCCAAAGCCATGTGTGTAGAGACGTGAGCACCATATTTGAACCCTTGATGATAACCAGTTTGTTGATACATTCCATAGGCATACCTCAGTCGTCGAAGACAACTGATCTCGCCAGTGCCAGCCATGACCATGCTCAATGAAATAGATATCAAGTTCAAACCATCTCTTACAGCCGATCTCTTAATCCTATGGTCGAAAGCCAGGCCTAAAAATGCGATGAGCAAAAATGAATAAGCCACCATTGAATGGGAACCGACCATTCGTATACGCCAGTCGCTGATACATATCAAAGTAACGCACGATCAATGAGTATGCTTCCTCTCGAGCAGTACCAGCATACTTTAAACCAATGACAAAACAACAACCTGCCAGTATGTTATAGTATGCCAACTCCAATGATTCATCAACTGCTTGACCGTGTTTTGACCTTGCCTCAATCGCCTCCCGTATGCTTTCCGGCAATTGTGAAATCAACCATTCGTTCGACGGTGCAATTTCATTCCACATAATCAAGTTCCTTGCAATTGTCCTGATCGCCAGGAAGCTCGGTTGAATTCGATTAAGTGTGAGTACCGTATCAGGGATAGGCAACAAATCCGCGATATCTTGTCTCTCCGTCCGAAGATACATAAGTCCGAGAGCAATCGTTGCCGCAGGCGATGTGAGATTGATATCAAATGGCATGCGTATTTTCTTCGCGAGCATCGGATCCGCATCGCCATGGACGAGAACGTTCAGTCTTGAGAGTAAATGTGAATCGGCTGGAATGGTAGTCCCCTTTCCCAGCATGATCATACCGAACGCAAGTGCCGCTGCAAACGTATACGCTTCTCGATGCTCATTACTCAAGTCAGGCTGAACCAGATCCCTCCTGCTGATTTGATTCAAGCAAACCTCGGCCATTCGACGATTCTTCGTCCCCAGATACAACAACCCCACTCCAGCAAGTCCAGCAGCTTGGGTCATCAGCGATACATTGAGGTCAACTGTGGGCGTAGGTAGTAAGGCCGGTGTATGTACCGCTAACAGCTTCGTAACGTGCTGGTCAGCGCTCCCGACGTTTGCAGCGGATAATCCCAACAGAACTCCAATCGATGTCAGGTCATGCTTTGGAGTCAAGTAGCTGAACGTATGCCAAGTCATCATATGCTTGAGGTGTCCTGTCAATCCAAGCCCTAACAAGAACCCAGCGTGTTCAGGAGACAACTCCGAAGGTTTATTAAACGCAATCCAAGAACTTTCCACCCCAGCAGCAGTCGGAGATATACGCAAACCCGCGGCCACGCCGTTGTGAAACTCGCCCCAGCTAAGCGACTCGACGGGAATCTTGCCAGCTTCTGGAGGGACAGTGATATTCAAAGGTTGTACGCGCACTGTAAACTCGAGCTTGGGGATCCTATAAGCTTCACGGGTAACTGTAGGGAGAGAACCAAAAGTGAACATTGCACGGCCATAGGGAAGTGCAAGGGTTCGATCTGCTACACGAATCACATGGTTCTGTTGCTCCTTAGTTTGATCATGTTCACTGGAGGAAGAGCTCGTCAGCTAAAATTAAGCGAGCATATTGATATGAAAGTACCTAAGATCAGGGCGATCGGCAATTTTGATAGATGTAATTGTAGATGAACACAACATGCGACCAACTTCCTCCAATCGGCGATCCTGACCAAAGCGAATGCTTGTAAATGCCTCGAGGTCTAGTTCCACACCAGTGACCACATCCACTTCACCACCGCCTGCCGCTCGAGCAGCTGAGACGAGATGATTGATGGTTTGACGTGGTTTGCTAGGACTCTGTTATGTTGATATAGGAATAGTGAGCCGAAATGACCATCTGGAAATGCAAAGAAATCGTACAAAAAAGTCTTTATTTATTCTCAGCCCATCTCTATTCAAGTGTTCCACATTTTCATCAGCCAACGCTGCTAAATCGTTCCTGCCAATCGCCATATACGCATCAAGCGGCCAATTGGGAGGTGGATTCAATTGACATGTTCTGGCAGCTTCCCGCAACGGAGCGACAATGCCAAGAGGCAATAAATCAAGTAGCTTAGTACGGTCCCTTGATACAAGTTGGAGAATGGCGCGTTCTGCCCGAGTCCGTGCGTCCGGTGTTTGACCGTCCGTTAGTTGCGTATACAAGACCGACAAATCTTGAAAACCGTCAAGTGGATCGCGTCTGCCGTAGGCAAAGGATGGTTCCACTCCAAACCTAGCAGCAATGTATGATACATCATGCCAAGGGACTTTCCATTCCGGGTTACCAAGGCGTCCATAGAATATGGCAGAAATGTCAGTCGGCCATACTGGTAATCGATCGTCTAGATAAGCTGTAATTCATAAATAAATAAAAAGACGTTAGTCCAAATAATGCGGGATAAAGTATAGACTAGGCGTACACGAAGCTCCCGCTTTTGGCCAGCTACTCGTTGGATCTGGCACGAGTCTTTGCCAATAATCAGCCCATTCTGGACGAACTTCCACTGCTATCCGACAAATCATAGGAACCAATCTTAATAGGTCGTTGAATCGACTGACATTGAAGCGCAAGTGCTCCGCGTAAGTGTGAAATCCATATAACATAGATGAAAGGAATTTCGAAGGCTTTTTGACGGAAAGTATGGGTTTCAGCTGGCCAGCGTCTGGTGGCCTACGTAGCCTGCGTAGGACAGGATCTTCCTTGAAATTTCTGTGAGACGCGGAATGTCCGAGTTGCTCCCAAAGTCCACGTCGCTTGGCTGGTTCGCTTTGAAGTTGGAAAAGAGTGTAGATAGCGTCCGTCAGGCAATTGAATTCGATATTTTCAATCAAAGAGTATTCCCTCGTACTCCAACGGTCGAGAAAGGCGCAATGCAGTAGAAAGAAACCTTCCGAGGTCAGGCAGTGTGCAAGCATGGAAAGGCATCCCGTTGTAAGAGAACAATTTGGCCTAAACAGCAGATCTAAACGTGCCCGTTGTTCATTGGCAAAGGTGATGGCGACAGAGGACGTTCGGACGCGCGACAGATGAACAACGGGTTGTAAACCCTCATCAACATCCATTCTGGGACCGTCGGAAAACGCATGAAGTCCTCCACTTATTGTGATGGGAATTTCTCGGAGGCCATGGGTCAGAAGGACGAGCTGATGGTCAGGTTTAAGGACAATGAAATCCCATGCATGTTCACGAGTGGCGCATATCGATGCAGAGGCGATAGCAGGTATCCGAGAAATATGCTCGGCCTTCACTTCTTCCTCTCCGCAAACGACTGAAAGTACATGTGCAACTTGGGATTTCGGAAGTTGAAAAGAAAGCAGACATCGCTCCTCCTTCCCATCGAAACGTTCATCAAAAGCAGAAAACGTGATGTCGCGCCATGACTTTGCGCTGCGTCAGTTAGTATCGAGAAGGAACGATTGATAAAAGACTTACTCCTCTTCTGCAATATCTTGAGTATAAACTCTTTGCATCCAATACGCGGCCTTCATTCTTCCATGCTCTATAGGGATCTCCAGATCCGTTTCCGCACGGCCACCAAAAACCATACGATCCATTGTCGCATTGGTATCATTCCTGTTCATCGAAACCCGTCTAGCAGCTGCATTGCCTGAGGCTGACCGTTGTGAGGAACCTCCCGAAACAAGCGATTGTAGCGTCTTCGCGGTCGAAAGGGCAGGCGCCATTCTGGGAAGGGCAGAAAGGGGTGGCATGTTCGGAAGAGGGACGTCGAAAATATCAGCAGTAGGAGAGGTGTCTGGTGACCGACGGCCGGGAGAAAGAGGGTGACGTAGACGCCCTGCACCATCGTATATGGCAGATGTACGTCTGCTTACTGGCGCGGCGAATGATGGTCGTTTCTTTTGTTCTTGTGCATGGTTTTCTGTGAGCGGTGTTGGCATATCCTTGGGCTTGATGTACGCGTACCGCCAAATAGACAATTTTCGTCGTTCGACATCCACAGTAACGACAACATAGATAGAGCAGTCGTGTCCTTGACGAGTGACAATGACAATCATCTCAGTAGACGGAATCGATCTGAGAGGTCTACTCAAGTTTTCGTCTTCGTCCTTCAAGGTATACGTATGACTTCGGCATCCACCAATGATTCCAGCTGTCAACCCTACCGCAGCGGCTTCGGCCAGAGGGCTCGTCATGGAGAATACAGTAGGAAGAACGGCCTCTCCTGTCAACTCGGCTTCGACAAATTCACTAGGTTCAAGTACACGCTGGATCATGACGCCATGAGGAGATAAAGGCCATGCCTTTCTGACAATGAAAGGCAAAGAAAAGGAATATTCTATGCCATTCTGCAGAATTATTTTTCCAATACTCCGGAGGAAGACAAAGATCGCAGGAATGAGGGTCGAACGACTAGCGGTTGTCCGCGAAGTAGTTTTCGAACGGGTGAAAGGGCCGAAGGTGGGACGCTCAGAGGATTTTTTAGTAGATTGAGGAGGAGGAGGCTGAGGAACGGAATTGGAGGGTTCCACCTCATCCAGCAGCCCCAGACAAGCCCATTGAATGGTTTCTCCTTCCTGACCGAACGACCATCTGCGGCGAATGACACCTCCATAGCTCAGAATAACGGTGTGGGCGTTCCACGTAAGTTCGCGCTCGTCATACTGGGTGTCGTGGTGATATGAGGTTTGGATTGTTGAGAGATTGTCAGTGTCTGAACCCCGGAGGACCGACCGGATGGCGCGTAGCAAGCTGGATTCTGTTGCTGATGTGTTGCACGGCGGAGTCTGCTGCTCGAGAAACTGAGCGGCGGATGATTTGTGCAGCGGCTGGAGCGGGACGACGAGCATCAGTGGCTGCGCCAGGATGATTTCTATGATTTCTTCCCGTTTGGCTCGCGTCGTCGTCTCCGGCATCCAGCCCACTGGCGTTCCACACGTATGTCTTGCCTCTGCACAGCCAACTATGCTTACTATCTCGTTCTCAGCTGGGCAACTATCTGGGCGCGCTATCCAACTGGGTCAGGCTGCAGCAGAATGCACACCCCGACGATACCCTGCTCTACATGGTCGTTGGCTGGCATGCCTTGACCCTCCCACAGAATCCTAAACTGTTGGCGTTATCCCGCTGGGACATGCTTGCTACTCTCCTCGCTGTCGGTCTCGATCCGAAGCGTTCTATTATATTCCATCAAGAAGACGTACGCCTCGCGCACTCTCCTCCATCCAGCTCAGTCTCTGACGAGACGCGTAACAGAATCAGGATCATCTCGAGCTTGCCTGGCTTCTTGATTGTCTTACACCCGTGGGCAGGCTGTTTCGCATGACAACGTGGAAATCACGTATAGCATCCTCAAGAAATGCAGACGAAGCCGATGTCGATGAAACACTACTCAACGCAGGTTTACTTACATATCCTGTCCTTCAAGCGGCGGATATACTAGCCTACAGGTATCGCTGTTATTTCTCCTTGAAATGATGTCGATTTTAATCATCGTCCTTGAGGGCAACCCATGTTCCTGTCGGTGAAGACCAAACACAACATCTAGAACTGACTCGTGATATAGCTGACGTTTTTAATCGCACCTTCAAGTCAAAGAATGCTCTATTCCCGCTTCCAAACTTAGTTTCAAGTATGTCCTATAAGCCCACCATGAATAGGCTATTGACGCCTTCGTAGCACCGTCACATCGTATTCTCTCTCTCAAAGATCCTTCTTCCAAAATGTCCAAATCGTCACCCGACATCCAATCTCGCATTCTCCTCACCGATACCCCTGCGCAAATTAAATCAAAAATCCGAGGCGCAGTGACTGATTCCATACAAGGAATCACCTTTGATCCTGTTACCCGCCCGGGTTGCGCTAATCTTCTTAATATCCTCGCTGCATCCACTGGGCAAGACGTTCATCAGGCGGTCAGAGGCTATGAAAATAAAGGGCACGGTGATTTGAAGAAGGATGTTACCGAAGCCGTGATTGAGTTGTTTCGTGAACCGCAAAAGGAGTTGGGGAGATTGTTACAGGACCGAGCCTATCTTCAGCAAGTTTCTGATGAAGGTGCGAGGAAGGCGAAAGAGCTTTCGGGTGAGACGATGACACATGTTAGAGGGAGAGTAGGACTTTGCTAGGAAATGGATCAATTACTATTCTACAGTATTATCGACATATGACGTAAGGCGTCTGATAGTGGTAGCGCTCTGCTTGAATACACGTTGCAGAGGAGGCTGCGCGTGGCCAGGACGCCCGCAGCACATTCGCAGCATCTGTACTACTACTACTGAAATGCAGTTTTACTCTCCAAGACCCCCTCCCTCGCCCATGGATCCCTACTCACCTCCTTTCTCTCCAGCAGCTTACGTCTCTCCGACGTTTTCTTATGCCAACCAGCCTGAGCCGACTTTCTATCCCCAGGAACCGCCGCCTATCCAAATGGATGATGTCCAGTACGACTCAAACATCCATCCGTACTGGAGAGACCGCGTCGTTCCGCGACCAGGCTTCAAATCCTCGCGAGCTCTGGGCCCAAATCCAGAGAGTAGCCGAATTGTCATCAAAGATCCTAACAGACCCAATCAATCCAGCAAACAGCAGCTACTTCCCCCTCGCTCGTATGTTGTACCCAAAAAACAAAGTCAAGACAAAAATGAAAGCAAGGAAAAATTGCCTGATTCAAGCCCTACCATTGTGAGTAACTAGAACCTCCTTAAGTCATAATTACGATTATTTTAGAGCGCCAAGCATGGACTGGATAGATATGTTCGTCCCTTTCGGTTGCCTTGCCGCAACTACTGATCGTTTCAAAAGGCTCCCTCTTTTGTTCCTCAGTCTCTCAGAAATATCCAAAGAGCCTTTTACCAACTCGAACCCCTCCCTCCTGTCCCACGCTTCCCTTCACCAAACTATTCAAGCACTTTTCTTGTCCCTCACCTGATCGAGGAGAAGGAATCTCAGCTTCTGTCAAAGCCGCCTCCTCCATCCGATGAAAAGAAACCCTTGGAGCCAAACTGCTATCACGAACATTGGAGTTCCATCTTACAGGCAGAAGTCGACTGTCTCTGTGCTCAGCGTTCAAACACCGTTCTTTGGAAGGTCAAAGATGACCTCAAGTTGATAAATTGGAAACGCCACGAGTTTCTTCTTGCCGTTCCGGGCTTGCGAGAAAATCATCCTCGACTTGAAGCAGGCGATCTTGTGAAGATGCGTCAAGTTGTTGCGGCTCAGAATCCACATATAGAACCATTTTTCGGAACCGGTGTAGCCTTTGAGGCCAGGGTCATAGCCTCCCAAAAGAGAGAAGGCGTCGTTCGTGAGCGGCTACTTGTCTTTGAGTGAGCTTATGCCAAATGGTCACCGTGACATAGATCTCTACTGCCCAACACTTCAAGAATATATCCAAATTTACTTCTCTGGTATCGCGCTTTACCTGGCCCAGACCGACAATCACATTCCATTCCAGCTGCCGCTCATTTTCAATATATCCTTTCTCGTCAACGCTCATCCATTTTGCCTCATGGATGTTGCCGTGGCTGATCTCAATAGTGCGCTAAACGTAGGAACAGAAAACAACTTGACCGCTAGATGGCTTTTCCCTACTCTTAAGAATTTCGTGGACTTTCCTCCCCGCCGTATCCCAGATCCTAACAATGGATTTAAATGGAATGATAAAGACCTGAACGAAGAACAAAAGGTGACCATATTTATCGTCGCAACAGGTGACGTGGCATGATTTTTGAATAATGTCATAGAGCGCTGTGACCTCCATCGCCCTGCGACAATGGCCAGTGCCATTTCTTATTTCCGGTCCCGCCGGTACAGGAAAAACAAAGTATGTTCTTTCTCTCCACCTAGGCAAGGGCTCATCTGTAAGAATAGAACTATCGTAGAGACTGTTTTACAGATCCTTGCCGTTCAACCTGACGCTTGTATCCTCCTTTGCGCACCTTCCAACCCAGCAACGGATACCCTTGTCTTACGACTACGAAATTCTCTGAAACCGTCTGAAATGCTCCGTCTAAATGATCATGGTCGACCCTTCAATCAAGTACCATCCAAACTGCTACAGTTTTGTTGTACGTATCTATTTATACTTCTACTTATTTTCCCTGAGTGCTTGTACTGGATATATATAGACATTGATGCGTCTGCCGAAAACAAATTCGGTATTCCACCTTTCCGGGAACTAATGAAGTATCGCGTGGTGGTCTGTTCTTGCGTTGATGCCAGTATCTTGACCGAAGCGCAATGTACCAATCGTACACTTATGAGGCTTGAAGATGAGATTATTGGTTCTATCCATCCCCATTCAACGGCGCGGACTCCTGCAAAGCCTCATTGGACTCATCTGTTAATAGACGAAGTGAGTATTCCAATTTCGACAAAGGGTGATCTCACATGGACGTGATGTGCGATACAGGCCGCACAAGGTTCAGAACCAGAACTTTGTATACCAATCAACGTCGTCACCATTGATGCTCCTGGACCTTCTACGACGCCCATGAGCGAGTTAATGCACCCCCAGCTAATTCTTTGCGGTGATCGATACCAACGTACGTATTGCATATCCGGCTTTTTCAACTCCTTTTTCAAATTTGCTCCTCATGCACATGGTTCAATCTACAATAGTTGGTCCGATCGTCTCCTCGGACGAAGCTCGAAAAGATGAATTAGACCTATCGCTCCTTCAACGTCTCTTTGAGAGACCATTATATGCAAACGAAGCTGCCACCACAGAATATTTCCGTCCTTGTGCTCACCTACGCAGAAATTATCGCAGTCATCCAGCGATTCTCATGCCAGCTTCGACGTTGTTCTATAACGATACGTTGTTGCCTTGTGCAACCAATGGAAGGATTTCCTGGTCCAATCTTCCTGACCAACGATTGCCTGTCAAGATTATTGGATGCGAAGGTAATGAAGAATGTATTGACGAAGTACGTAAAAGCCAATTTTTTTGAGATTACTTCGTTCGATCTGTGAATCTCATCCTGCCCTTCGATGTCGTTAGAAATCTACTTGGTACAATCTAGGCGAAATCGAAGTTGTCCTGAGTGTCGTCAAATCTCTTCTCAAAGAAGGCAACTCGTGCGATCCTCCTCTCCGAACGAGGAACATTGGCATTATATCACCTTTTCGGGCACAGGTATGGAAGCTTCGAGAGATATTAAGAGAAGAGGGATTGAGAGATGTGGATGTTGGCACTGTTGAGGTAAGTCAATCTACAAACTTGGTATCTGGTCCAAAGACTGTCAAGATCTCGACGAATTTTTTTGCCTTGACCTGGCGATTAATTACATTGCTGTTCGCCGTCGGATCTCTATCCACGTGTGTCAGGCATTTGTAGCATATTCTCCCAACTTTTCGGCATGGTAACTCATGACTGACGCTGACTTATTCTACGTAACGCGTTGAAAAGGACTGGCAGGGAAGAGAAAACAGAGTCATCATCGTTTCGTGCGTACGTTCTCAAGCCAGATTCTTGGAGGATGATTTCCAGAAGGGGCTCGGATTGTTTAAAGAAGCTAAACGGTACGCTCTTCTTCTTCTTCTTTCCTTCCCTTCACATTTGCGGATCAGTATTATGCACTATCTATCCAATCACTAATTACCCATTAATGTTGAACTTCATCCTTAGGATGAACGTTGCAATTACCCGCGCGAAAGAACTTCTGGTTGTCATAGGCAATCCTCAACGCCTTCAAGAAGACCCTTATTGGCAATCGTATCTTCAATTTGCCCTTCGAAACAACCTGTCAGTGGTGGTACTTCTCGTTTGACGTCTTGTTGACTCCGACTCAAAATCGAATTCTATACTCAGGTATGAAGGGCCTCAGCTGGATCTCGAAGTTGACGGAAATTATATTTCGAAGCTTGAGTACGTCAAAAGTCTTTTTTGTTTTAGCTTGTGTATTGATGTTGTACACGAATAGGGCTGCGCTTCTTCACGAAGGATCAGATGCAGTAGTTGATCCAGAAAGGATTGGTGCAGTTGTTGCTGGGATCGTTGCGGGGGAGGTGTTGCGAGAATGAATATTGGATTCTGGGGGTCTTCTGCACTTCTGAATTGACCGTAGGCGCGAGAGTTTGAGTACTATAATGTTCCGTATACTAATCTGATGAGTGTTAATGGTTTTAACAATGTCTTTGGGCAAGCTTTCTATCAAGCCGTATACGCCGGTAATTCCTCGTCATAATCTCCTAGGCCAGACCCACTTCCAAGATTGCCACCCACGTGTCCTTCGATCTTCCAAGCCCATTCGTTTCCCTCCTTCCATCTAAAATAGTCGCCACCAAAATTGACATCAAAGTCGCAACAACCCTCAATGCCAATAGCCGCAAAAACATCATGTGTTTGACGGGGAAGGTAGAGACCAGTGAATGCTACGGGGAGTCGATAGCCATTGTAGGTGTAAAACAAACTGCCACTCGCAAACTCGTAGCCGCAACCGATGGTGTCACCAGGATTTATTCTAGTAAGGTCTGGTGTATAGTCGCGACCTCCGTCTGGGTCTTCAAAGAACTTGCGGAAGTCGTCGAGGTGAAGGCCAGCACTGAGTCTATTCCAACCCGGAAGACGATATTCGGGATATGGTCTGCATGAAGTGCCTAAAATAGGTTGTTGAACCCAAATACCACTTGTCGATGCGAAATATAATTCTTACCTATGGCAATCAGCCCATCCATACGGTTGATGAGAATCTCGTAGTAGACGCCTGTCTTTCCCTTGATACCATATAGTCCAGCGAGGATAGGCAAATCGCTCATGAGACAAACATCGCCGCACATTGGAGTAGTTGTCACTTTGGCAACGCCCGAACCACCTTTACTGTCGGTAGGATTAAGAATGGTTCCAGCGAATCTGTTGAGGGTCGGATAGCTCAATCCCCAGGCCTTTCCACCAAGAGACTTTATGTTGTCGATGATATGGGATGGAACAAGTTGAGCAGGATAGGGTGGATAAGTCTGACAGAATGATTCTGCAGCTTGGTATTCATCTTCAGGAGCATCTGCATATTTGCCTCGTGCATTCTGCGAGTTATACGAATTAGTGAGTCGATCAAAATCAAGGCGACAAGGACTGACAATCTGCTCAGGTGCTGCAGCCCATGCCGGAGGAGCTGAGGAATGACTGGATGAGGCGTTATTCTTGAATCTGTTAAAAAGATGCATAGAGATGAGTTGTGTGTGGCGGAAAGAGAATGGAAATTCTTACCCATGTAGGTATATATCGGTAAGAGAGAGGCAGTGTATGTCGTCTGACATCACTTTTGAACATTCCCATCAATGCTCTTCTGCCCAACCTGTGCAAATCTCCTTGTCATTTCTTCAGACACCGGCTACAACAAATGGGCTTGCAATACCTGTCCCTACGAGTTTCCAATCACAAAACAGGTACTACGGCCGGCCACTTTGACCCGCCGCAGCATATTCACTGCGTTCGTAGATGACAACTAGGACGAGATTAAAACGTAAAGAGGTGGATGATGTTCTTGGAGGAGACGAAGCTTGGGCACACGCAGATCAAACGCAAGGTATGTTTTCGAGTTCAAAGAGTCGTTCTCTTCCTAAATATATCCCTACAAGCGTCTTGCGATAAATGCAACCACGATCGCGCGTATTTCTACCAGCTTCAGATTCGCTCTGCTGACGAGCCAATGACGACTTGTAAGTCTGAATTCGTATCCTTGATAACGTCGGTTCTCATGATTATTTCTAGTCTATCGGTGCGCTACGACTATTCTTCTTCCTTGAATATCGGAATTCACCAGATTCGAAGATGCACGAACTGCACCCATCAGTGGCGTGAAAACTAACGTGTGCTATTGATACCCAGGAAAAGGGTCTTGCTTCTGTCTCTTTGTCCATGACGAGAAGTCTTGAACCTGAGATTGGAACAAGATTACCATGAGGCTTACACCATCGGAAGTGCCTTATGTTTCAGGCCCAGAAGAACGTCCTAATACCCTCATGTTGAAAAAATAGAATTATGTCTGAGCGTTTGGTATTCCAATTCATTGGCTTCAGTGTGGAATTAGGAAAGGCGAAGATCCCTAGCGATGTAACAGATTGGGACCGTGTGTGTTTCTTTAGTGCCATTTTTATTCTCACTTCCTTGTCAAAGCAATTCGTGTTATCCCGACTTCGATATAGGGTTGGCAACTAGGCGACAGGAACCCGCCGAGTTTGATTAAAATTTCACCCGTCTCGAGCAATATTGTGATACGGAAGTTTTTTCTTTGGCTCAGTCGAATGATCAAGCTCTTGCAATAGAATTTCGTGTGATTAACTGACGGGAAACAGATTCACAGGTTCAGTTTCAAAGATTGCCGAAAATACCTCTACTGCTATATCATCTCAAACTTGCGAGGGGGCATCTGAACTTCGACATGGCCATGCAAGTGATATCGATTTTTAAGGCCTCATAATATGGTGTGCAGTGTCCACGGTTTTGCAGCAAGTAACTTATTTCGATGAATAGGTTACTTCGATGTACCACAACAGACGAGCAAGTGTTGTAGTTGTTGGGGCACCATGCACACGCCTATCAGCCTTTCACTTTCGTGCCTGCGATACATCTCCAGATCTGCCTAGGATCGGCGAAAGTGGGATTTGCATAAATTTACGCACTTGGGATCAATGGCAAAAGCGTGCTTGAACGATTTCGCAACGTACCTTGTCAGCTGATGGACGGCCGTTCCAATATTTGCTGGACCACGAATCTTTCAACATACCCCCCGCCCAAACAAAGTATGAGTGGGGATCAATAGTGTAGGTCATAAGGAGGTCGTACTTTCGGGGCCAACCGACTCAGCACTTAGAGAAATTCTTAGTTACTGATAGGCCATAGTTGGACAAGGAACTCTGGCTGTCTGAAATTACGCTGCGCGAGAACGATCTATGGCTCTATCAAGAAATAGCTTAATAGCTTGAGTGTTTTGTTCAATCAAGATCATGCATGATACGAGTCCAAGCGGAATGATTTGATCCGCCAGCAACTGGATGGCACGGCACGGGACCAAGTGATTTCGGTGAGCTCTCAGCGCTCAGCACTTCAGCCTTGCCTCGACTGCATTCAGAAGTGTATCTTTTCTCCTTGATTTCAACTACAACAGGTTGCTAAATTATGCCGAGGCGGAGCATGTGTTTCAAAATGCAACGAAGGGCCATCAGTCGTAGAACTGATGCACTTTAAATCAACTTTAAATAGCACTTGTCCATAGCGACGCGGCGCGCTCTCGTTTTGATGTCGAACTACTAACGTCAGATACTTTCTACAAAATTCCAAGGATCTGTACAATGGAAAAACCTATCTTGTTTCTCACCCGCAAATACTTCCAGCTCAGTCTCAGGTGACCCTATGGTGATAAGGAAGGTCGTGTATGATGACCAGGACTCAACTATCCAATACAGTGGGGAGTGGTTCGAGAAGACGGGGGCTCAAAAAGACATCGGCAACTTCGGTTCACCCTACTTGCATACGCTACATGGGACCAACCATGACGCAAACATTTCCTTTGAATTTGACGGTGCGTATTATCGTCAATTGGGCGCTTTGACTTTGGCTGATGTTGTCTTTTATCGCAGGGACGGCTGTTGAAGTTTATGGCACCAGCATCCTGAGCAATCCAAAGACTGATCCCGACCCCAATTTCGAGTGTTTCATAGATGGCGTCAGTATAGGACGTGAATCGCCCTTCGAATTCTCAGAAAATAATTGGAAATTGTGCAGGACAGATGGACTTTCCGCTAGCCAGCACAAACTATATATCGATATCAAGGTTAAATCACCCAAACAGACCTTCTGGCTAGACAAGATACAATATGTACCGTCTCCTAACGTGCCGCTACACGACAAGATGATACAAATGACGAACACAGACCCTGCTATTCGCCTGGATAGTAACTGGGAACCGTTCACCCCCTTCAAAGGAACCTCAAAGGCGAATGCAGTTGCACATGTTGACTTTATCGGTGAAGAGCTCTGACCTTCCTGGTATCTTCTGAAACATATTGCTCACTCTGGGCTACAGGTACCTCAGTCACTTGGATCGGCTATATCCCGTCAGAACTTCCTCACAGGAGTGCTTTTGGCACCTATTCTATTGATGATAGTAAACCGACCGATTTCAATCTCGCAGGCCTTCGTGAGAACAAAAAAAACTCAGAATATAACCAAGTTTTCTTCACGACACCGGAAGTTAAAAATGGTCTCCATACACTGACTGTCACCTTCCTTGGCTCCGGAAATACAACTCCCCTTACCCTTGATTGTTTATACATCAAAAACGGCACTCGTTTCGTCTCTCCCTCAAACACCATCAGTGTTTCGAGCACTATTCCTAGCCCAAGCACCAGTAGTGTTTCAAGCGCCATTCTTAATCCAACAACCACTGTCATTGATTCGGGTTCCGATAGTGTGAGGAAGTCGGGATTGAATATTGAAGCACTTTTGGGTGGCATCATCGGGGGTTTGGGGCTTCTCATCATCATCGCTGGTACCATCCTATGTCGCAGGCATCGACAATTGTCTAGGAAAAATGTGGTACAGGCTTTCAGAGGCGAACCCACCCCAATATCTTTTAATCCTTACAGCGAATTTCAAACCGATGTTGGTCCCAATAACATGACGATAACGCCCTTGCAACCACCAGTGCCAAATATGGAGGCACAAGAAACTTATACCAACGCGCCGGTTCCAAGTCAACCATTACCGGTGAATTTATGGTCAGCCAAATGGAAGGAAGCATTTGGACTCGCGCCTCGGACCACCAATACTAGTAGGGCTCGTAGCAGGTCTGACAGCTTTGAGTCATCTTCATGGCGGCCTTCCGTTTCTTCCAGGACAGGGGGTGGTCAGCAGCATTACGGGTGAAGCAGACACTTGCTGAAGAGATCCTCCCCCCTTGTTGCAATCTAGATCGAAGGATTTAAGTGTTTGACTGCATGCAGCAGATTTGTATATTTCATTCCCGAAGTTCCTTTCTCATGTATTCAAATTTCATGTTAAATTTGCGAATTCTCTATGGTTCACCGTTTTAATGTAACTTACAAGGGTCTGGTTAATGTGCAAGGAAGAAGTTAGCCTGTCCGCGATTATAAGTGGCAGGTAATATTACGACTACAGGATTTTTCTCGATTTCTTCAGTCCTTGTTGAGAACAAAAGGGACAGTAGTAGCAAATCCTGCGTACAAAGCACCATGTAGTACACGGACTCTTCATGATATGAGAACCGTCTCAGTACTCACGTCCACCTTATCGTGACATAAATGCATCATGTAAGAGAAATATGTGAACAGCTTATACATCACACGCAATTAGACTCTCTGTTGTTCCATCCTACCGGCGTTGTTTCAGTTTCTTTGTCGAAATCATGATCATGATTCTGCACGTCTTACATGCTTTGATAAGCGATCTGGTAACAGCACTATTCAGGAGTTCGATCTCATGGGAGTGTGGTATTATCAGCCAACCAATTGTAATCAGCTAAGCGGAGGGAAGCGACAAGAATTGAAACTCATGGCAGTGTAGCATCACCAGTCGCCCGGCTATCGGCAAACGCGGGGAAGGTCCAAGATTCGACACTCACCCCATGGATAGTCCTCGTCGTAAACATGATAAGGCTGGATTGTCTTCATGGAGCGTACTGTCACATCCAAAGTTTGGGGATAGTACTAGCTCCGGACTGGTGCATACCAATGGATGGGCGTCCCTCTAGATCGACCGCATGTTGAAGATATATCGTATCTCCCAGGCACCTCCTCACTTTCTCAAAGATTCTCTGATCTAACTACGCGCTCCCCAAAGTCTGCCACGAGACTTACCTCCACGGCCCTGTCCTGTCAGGGATGACCGGTTGACCCTTTGTCGGCAATCTCCTCTAGCTTCTATTAATAGCCCCGCTATCACTGATTCTTCTTTAAGTCGCCTGAGAGAATCCATGGACAAAGTGCTTGGAATCCTATGTCCCTCACTCAACAGCGGAAACGGTCTTTGAGTGACGGTGCTTCTCCTCTCGCCGCCAACCACAAGGCTCGAGAGCGCTCAGTAATCAATGCATATTCTACATTTCAAACCTTCTCCAGGGCTGCGCCTCCATATGGCGGCTTTCAAGGTCCCTCGAACTACCTCCCCTCTCCCCAATTAGCTGGTCACTATTATCAACCATACTCGACATGGCCTCGATCGCACTCCGACCCGGATCTTCCCACAGGCTTGCGGAACCAATTTGGTACCGAATGCGACTACTCTTCCATGGGCTTATATGACGGTCATAGCCAAGGTAACTTTGTGCCGCAATGAATTTGAAAAACAATAACTACTGCCCCGAATAGGCTGCCTCTCCAGTGCTGGTGTTATTGGTAATGGACAAATGCCCATCATGGGCAGGCATTTCAAAGCACAGGTTGTGCCACCGGCTGTTCAGCAGGCAGCATTGAAGAAACGCAAGAATCCTGATGGAAAAGTATTTGGATGCGATATTTGCGGAGCACAGTTGATGACAAAATAGAATATGTCCTGCAAGTAGCTGTTTGATATGATTCACACCTGTGACTCACATAAAGTCGTCTAACCAGATCACATCTCTGCTCATTTGGGCAATCGTCTTTATGCCTGTTGTAAATGCAACAAACAGTTTAACACTCCGCATGTTCGCAATCGACATGAGAACCGGTGCCAATTTTCAACTGCATAGTAGAATGAATAATGTAGGAGTCCGCTTGATGCAGTTGTTCTCTTGATAGCCATTCATGGGGCTCCGGGCTTACTCCGGGCTTACTTGGACACTTCAAAAGTTTTGTGTTCAATTTGTGGCATCGCTTCATTGTTATGTAGCCCTTGCAACGAATTCTTTTTGGCTTATGAACCAACCCCCACAACCCTAACGTCACTCATTTTGATTTCGGATCCTGCCTAGGAGCAGCTATTATAGACCTTGACAAAGTCCTAATGTTATGGAGGTATGAACGCGAGAATAATGAGGATTGAGACTATGCCACACTTACATATTAATTAACAGAAGTTGACCAGGCCTGATGATGTCGTACTTGGCTAATTACAAATACAGATGACATGAGATGCCTACTCTTCACGCTGCCTCTCGCAGAACTCACATTCGCGTAAATGTATCGCCTAAGAGAAATACGGCATGACTGAACAGGCCTATGATGCACCAAACACAATTTGTTGTTCCATGCTGCAGCGCCGCGCCGCCTTAGCCGATCTTGTCAAAATGAAGATCATGATTCAGCGCATGAGACATGCTTTGATCAACGATCTGGCCCGGCGGCTCGGACTACCGTGCGTACAAGTTCTCATGATTCTGCGGACTTTCAGTATTTCAGCTTCCCTCGATGTACTCAAAACCGCAAAAAGATACTGACAGTAATAAATGCTGAAATATGCTGGGATATGTACGAGTTTTCACAATGCAAGCTTGAGTCACTGGCGATAGAGCTGACTTTGTAGACACTTACTAGCCATGAAACGTCTCTGTAACGACGCCGCGCATACGTTTTGATATCAAAGTAGCATCAGATACCGACCACAGGTTCTAGAGATCTGTGCATTGCGAAGACCTATCCTGTTTCTCATTCTCATCCACTCCCAGCTCAGTCGAAGGTGCCTCTATGGCCACGAGGAAGATCGTTTATGACGACCAGGACTCAAATATCCTATACAGTGGGGAGTGGTTCGAAAAGACTGGGGCTCAAGAAGACATCGGCAACTTCGGTTCACCCTACTTGCATACGTTACATGGGACCAACCATGATGCAAGCATCTCCTTCGAATTTGACGGTGCATATCGTCAGTTGGGCGCTTTGACGTTGGCTGATGTTGTCTTTTATCGCAGGGACGGCTGTTGAAGTTTATGGCACCAGCATCCTGAGCAATCCAAAGACTGATCCCGACCCCAATTTCGAGTGTTTCATAGATGGCGTTAGTATAGGACGTGAATCGCCCTTCGAATTCCCAGAAAATAATTGGAAATTGTGCAGGACAGATGGACTCTCCGTTGGCTTGCACAAATTGCATATCGATATCAAGGTTAAATCACCCAAACAGACATTCTGGCTCGACCAGATACGATATGTACCCTCTCCTAGCGTACCACTAGACAACAAAATGATCTCAGTGAAGAATACGGACCCAGCTATCCGATTGAACGGTGACTGGGGATCGTTCGGAGATTTCAAAGGAACCTCAAAGGCGAATGCAGTTGCACATGTTGACTATATCGGTGAGGCGTTCTGACATGCTTGGTATCTTCCGAAACATTCAGTGCTCACCGTGGGGTGCAGGTACCTCAGTCGCTTGGGTTGGCTACATTCCATCAGAATTTCCTCATGGAAGTGCTTTTGGCACCTACGCCATTGATGATGGTAAACCTATTGAATTCAATCTCGCAGGTCTTTCGGGGAGCAAGGATGCCTCAGAATATAACCAAGTTTTTTTTACGACGCCGGAAATTGAAAATGGTCCCCATACATTGACTGTCACCTTCCTTGGCTCTGGAAATACCACTCCCCTTACCCTCGATCATTTATTCATCAAGAATGGAACGCTCATTGTTACAAATACGAGCATGTCCAGTCTACCGACGTCTTCCGCAAGCGCTGCTACCGAAACCGGCATTGTCACCACCTCGACCTCAAACATTGCCACGACTCCAGTTTCCGTCAATGCTGGTGGGCAGTCAGGACTCAATGTTGGCGCGCTTTTAGGCGGTATACTCGGAGGTTTGGGGTTTTTCGTCCTTATCGCCGGCGCCTTCCTATATCGTAGGCGCCGGCGTTCATCCCGGGAGAGTATGGTACTACCGTTCCATCCGTACAGCGGTCATCCAACGAGAGTTGGCCCTAACGGCACACCAACTCCAAGGATGATGGCTCAAGCAGCTTCTAGCAATGTAGCGTTGCCGGACAACCGGTTGTCGGCGAAGCGGAGGGACGCATTGAGAGTAGAGGCTCAGCCTATGAACAGCTCTCATTATGCATATCAGAGGCCCGGATCTTCTTCATGGCAGCGTACTGGCACTTCCAGGGCAGGGAATAGCTCTGGAATGGTGCATACCGACAGCGGTATTCGGCTGAATCGAGCGCTTGATGATGAGATACCCCCTCATTATACCATAGAATAAATGATGTAGGCATTTGGTTTAACGCAGTTATTCTCTTGGTATCCATGCATGGCGCTTTCCTGTGCTCAACTTGTGGCGTTGCTTTGTCGTTTACTTGTTAGAATGTTAACTCGGAGTCATGTGATGTAACCCTTTGCGACAAATTCGTGAAAGGGTCAGACTTGTCTTTTGCGCCAAACCCTCGCTACACTGGCGTCGCTCATTTCGACCTCAAAATCCTGCCTCAGAGCAGCCCTCATTGACTTTGACAATGTGCTAACATCGCGGAAGAATAACACCTCTCTTTCAAGAAAAACCGCCATCTCCAACGTTGCGCGTTGCGCGTCTGACATGCATATTCGCCAATATGTGTATAGTTCGCGTAGGACTTTCTACCAGTTCGGAGGTTTTCGTGGTTTACACTCTGGCGCGCAGCTCAATCCAAAAACTTCTTTCCAAAAAAATGGTCCGCTCGGACGTACTGCTTATAGGAAGAATATTGAGTACAAGGAGAGGCTTCTGAGGGCAGCAGAAGACCCATGGCTTCAATCTGATGAAGACGACTCACCCTTTACCAAATGGGCTTCCTCTGTAGACCTAACCTCGTCACTACGCTTTGACTGGAGAAAACGCTCAGGTTCCCGTGAAATTACTCTATCAACACCTGATAATAGAAAACGCTACCCCAAGCGAAAGATACCCGCGATAGACCCAATACGACCTGGAGAGCTCTATTTTGAGGCAATACAAAATTATCAGAACCAGTACGCGCTTAAAAACCTTTTTTTCTCTCATTACTGTCAGGAATTGACACCCCGTTCTTGACAGTTTTTTACCTTTGTTGGAGAGTGAAGAGGCTGAGAGTCGGAATGATATTACTGAACGTTTGTCGTCGTGGTCAATAGCACGACTAAAGGAGGAGGGTTATTGTCTGACGGATCTTTGTGCATATTGGTGCAAAACGAATCAGTATGGGAAACCTGTTGCTGCTTTTCAACTTGGTCCTGGTATAATTCTACCGAGCGGCCTCAAATTTGAGTGCGTACAAAACACGGTTACGCTGTCCGTAGGAATAACTGCTGAGACCAAAAAATATTTTTTTTTAGGAACGGGGGAGAAATAATGGTTTCTAGATTAAACCCGTTGGAAGAACAGCCTTTCAAAGGTTCAATCGTCGAACTAACGCAAACTCAAATGAAGGTTTGTTTTCCTACTGAATTTGAAGAAGAGGGGTTATGGAGAGTCGATCTCGACCGGTCCAACATAATTTTTGAACGTATGCGAAAGGCCATGTCGTATCTTCACTGTGATGTCGACCACCTCGAACGACTACCGCGCGCTCGGGACCAAGAGGTAATCCTGCATGGGACGAGTCTCAAAGATGTGTTGCTACAGTCGGAGGATCCTTCAAAAGTGGAGGTCGGTAATCAAGACTTTCATACATTGCAGGCTGCGGATGATGTCTCCTATCCGACGGACGTGCTTTCACATGATGTTAGAGGATTTTCGGCTAAAGAGTTTGAGAGCGTTTTCAAGGACGATATGCGGATTCATAGCTGGGTAGAGAGGTATTCTCGCGATGACCCGCTGGTGATGGAGGGAGATCCCAATTTTAAACACCTGAACAAATCTCAAATCAAAGCCATGGCGACGATGATTGGTAAACGTATTAGTTTGGTCCAAGGAGTGAGTTTTGTGTTCGTTGGCCGGGCGACACAGTTCCTAATTATGGCCGCTACAGCCTCCTGGGACAGGCAAAACGAAGACTATTGTGGAGACGATCAAGCTACTCAAGGTGAGAGACTATTTTTGCGGGCATGTTTCTATACTCAAGCGCAAGATCTAGTTGCATTTTGAAGTATCTCATCCGATTTTGGTGTGCACGTACACGAACGTCGCCGTTGATAACCTTCTTGAAGGTTTTGCAAAGGCGGGTCTGAAACCTCTGCGCGTGGGCTTTGGTTCTCGGATACGGGCGTCTCTTCAAGAGTACTCGCTGGACCATCTTCTCCTGAAGCATCCTCTGCAACCTTTGCTCCTCGAGACGATTGCGCTTTTGGACCAGCTGGAAGAGGAGATTGGTCAGTTGGGTGCTCTTATTCGGGATACGCTCAAAAAAATCGAGGGGAAAAATCCTAATGCGGGTATGGAACAACGTGTGCGGAATATGTCCCAGGCCATGGGGATAAAAGACCGGCGGCGAAATGAACTCAGGGCTAAAAAATACGGGTTGCAGCAGGAGATGCTCCACGACATTGTGAAATCTGCCGATGTGGTAAGCTTTTTGGTTTTTTTCTTTCTTGGCGATTAGTTGATTCATAAAAAAAAATCAGGTTTGCTCGACGTGTATTACGTCTGCGAGTAGCGCGCTGAATGTAGCCGATTTTCCTGTGGTGTTTGTTGATGAGGCCTCGATGTCCACGGAACCTGCGACTTTGATTCCGATCATGAAAGGGGTGAGTGTGTTTGTGGTTTGAGTCGGCGTCTTTATTGATTGCGTTGATGTCAAATTTTTGTTCATTCATTCGACATTGTGTATGATGACGTGGCGCGCGTAGTCGCGACACTTGGCACTTATTGGGGATCATAAGCAACTTCCACCTGTCATTGTTAGTCAGGAAGCGCGGTCGCAGGGTCTGGCTGTCAGTTTATTCGAGAGATTGACAGAAGAAGGCAGTAAGTTGATTTTTGTGTACTAGTGACGCGGTTTAATGATTTCTCTTGTAGTTGTTCCCTCTGTGATGCTGGATATCCAGTATCGAATGCATCCACGAATCTCGCACTTTCCTTCTTTAGAGTTTTACAACAGTTCGATTCAAGATGGGACGATGGACAAGGATGGAAATGTGGTTGTTGGATTGGAGCCGCCGATGTCGCTTACGCATCTGTTGCAAGATGGGAATAATGAAGGACAATCGAGATCTCGACCATCTGTGATCTTCTTGGATCATTTTGGGTATGAGACGATGAGTGGGAGGAGTCGAGTGAATCATCACGAAGCGCAGATCGTGGTGAGTCTCGTTGAAGATTTACTTCTTCAGAATCCGGTGAGGAAGCAAAAAAAAAATTTATTGTGTGCCTTAAAAAATTGATTTTTGCGTGTTAGCAACTCCGAGGACAAGATATTGGGATTATAGCGCCGTATGTTGCGCAAATCAGTTTACTAAATCGGCTGTTGACGACAGATGTGAGGAATGGAGAACGCTTTCGGGAAGTCCTCGGGAATCAACGGTACCGGGAAATGAATGATGTGGAGGTGAAGACGGTGGATGGGTTTGAGGGACGAGAAAAGGAGGTGATTGTGTTTTCGACGGTAAGGAACAACGACAGTGGGAGGATTGGGTTTTTGGCGGATCGGAGGAGGCTGAATGTCGGGTTGACGAGGGCCAAGCGGGGACTTTTTGTAGTGGGAGGGATGCGAACTATTGGTGGACCGATGCGGGAGGCGGAGTTTGGGATGAGTGTCGCGGGGGTGGGGGTGAAGAAACGGGGAGGGAAGGGGGCGGAGTCGTGGAAACGGTATGCGGCGTGGTTGGCGAAGGAGGGGTTGGTGCTGAAGTTGGTGGGGGAGAAACTTGATCGGGTATTGTATGGGAATATGCGGTTGATGTCAACGAAGCGGGACTCGCTTCGCGGTAGGTGAGTGGGCATCCGGGGGGGGGGGAAATCATCGGATAGGGGAGACCCTGGTAACACACCCGGGGGAGTATGGGTTTCAGGTTTTCGGAAAAGGCAATTCAGGTTTATTACGTCGGTTGATTCGTTTTTATTTTATTTTACCGTACCGTCTATAGTTACAGAGATGGCTGTCAGTAGTTTAAATCATATAATGGATTAATGGGGCAAAGGCTATTTTTGGGGTGACAAGGTTGATGATAAAGTGATTTGATTGGGGGCGCCCGACGAAAGCGGCAGTGGCATCGCAGGTTGCAAGGATGCCGGCAACGAGCTGGGGGCGATCGGGATCGGAGATCGAGGTACGCTGGATGAAATTGGCTGTCTAAAATCAGACAACGAGCGACTCTTAAATTGTGGCTTTCGACTGACTGTTGCCCTGCACCGATGACTGCGCTCGTGCAAAGACCACCGAGCAGCTATCGGGAGATGGCTATGCAAGCGATAGTGTCCAGGCAGTCACGCGTGGTGCAGGTGAGAGAGTGCGTGCGAGAGGGAGAGAAAGCGGTGACTGATTCGCGGGTTGGCAGATGTATAGTAATGTGCCGGGTGTGGCGGAGGAGGCGGTGTCGACGATGATGCTTGTGCGTGTCCAGGGCTGCTGACCTTTCTCGCGCTTTCTCATACATTGCGCAGGGCCGGCTTGTGAATGGGCGTCACGTGGGAGAGGAAGCTTATAGAGTCGCCACAGCCCCGCCTGCCCTGCCCTACCTGCTCTCCGACGGTGGCCGCGACATGCTGCGTGTCGACTGCTACACGCTCTCGACGAACCCGCCGAACCCGAAGACGAGCTTCCGACTGGGAGATTGGATGTGAGTGCCGAATAGACATTTTGCGCCACTTGCCCCTATGCGCTTTCGTCATGGCCCGATCATGTTCCACCTCTGACTCGATCGTGTCGTAGATGCCCTGCGCCGAACTGTGCCGCGCACAACTTTGGGTATGTCTGATAAATAGTCTCTCCTTCTCCCCGCCACCTTCTTTCCTTTGACCAACATCCATGCTCACCGACCACTTTCCGTGCATGATCCTCCACAGGCGCAATCTCTCCTGCATCGGCTGCGGTTGTCCCAAGTCGTCCTCCCAGCAGCAACAGCAACAGCAGCAACAGCAGCTCTTCTATTCCTCGCCCGCCGCCGCGCCACGCCCCGCTGCCTCGCCCAGATTCGCTACCCCCACCACCCCACCCTCCTCGACACCTCCTGCCCGTGCCGCTGGCCCTCCAAATACCTACCCCCAGTCACGCCCAATGGGCTACCAACCTCACCTCTCTGGCCCACCCAAGACCGCCCACCCGCTTTTGACACCTTCGGGAAGGGCCTTTGCCGTCGGGGGCAGAGTACAGAACATCTCCACCGATCCTCTTTCGCCTTGCATCATGTATTGGCCCGACAATGAACCCTTTCCCGAGCAGGGGCAGATTCGGCCGGGTAATCTTGCCGGCGTAACGGTATGTCTCTGACGTTTCAAATTTTTTCTTCCTCCCGTGCTCATCTCCCGCGCAGCAGCCACCTATCCTCAACACCGGAAACAAAGGACCCATTTCTCATGTTAGTTGTCTGTCATATGTTTTTCTGCCATTCTATTCTTACATCGGCCTCTAGCAACCCGGTGATTGGATCTGTAAAAAGTGTAATTACCTCAACTGGAGACGACGAAAAGTCTGTCAAACTTGCTTACCTTGTAAGAACGCTCTTGTTGGCGCATCATGTTTTTATCTAACTTGACAAATTTCAGATGCTGAAGGAAACGGAGATTCGATTTCTGCCGCGGTGCAGGCCGAAAGGATCGCACTTCTCACCTCCGTTCTGGCGCAGACAGAACTGTCTCAGAACCCAACCAGCCTCACTCCGTCCCCTCCTCGAGCCAATAGTCTCACTCCGCCTCTCCTCCGCCGACCCCAACCTGACGTTATTCCTGGCCCTTCACCCATGCCACAAGTTCCGAGTCACACGATACACAAGTCGTATTCGCACAATCACTTGGGCGGCCAATGCGTGCAAAGTCCGCCCACGTCACCGCAATATTTGGCATCAAGCCCTATCTACCAAACCTCTGGACATCGCCAACCCTCGCCGCTTTACTCCACTGGGCCCAAACGAGCTCAGGGTCCTGGGTCTGATGGTCTCCAGCAACGCTCTACGCCACCCCCTCATTCTACCCGTTCATCGCCGCTCGAACAGAAGATCGAGACGCCAGCGCCCCTTCTTCCCTCTTTCCTCCAGGATATCGTACAGTCGCCCTCCTTATCCCCCGCTTCGACCGCCACTACCACCGCTTCTTCTGACCTCCCATTCGATGACGAGTACGAAGAAGTGATGAACTCGCGACATACGTTCCCCCGTGTCCGAGGCGCGAGTGGGTCCTCTGACGGTCATCCTTCGTCGCCATTGACGAGGGTTTCCAGTATCTGGAGGCTCGATGGGGAAGAAAGTAAGAGTTTGCTGGGCTTTTCCATGCCAAGCGTTCAGGACGCAGCCGTAAGCTCTCCTCCTGGTGTGATTGGCTCTGGGAGAAGGACTGTCCTCGCTACGACTGTCTAAGGAGTTTGATATTGAAAGCTAATTAATGAGTTGAATTGTATTGACCTGGATATTTTGAATCGTCTTGGAAGTACGTCTCTTTCTCGCGACGCTTTGAGCTTGACGACAAAGTATTGATTGTTTTTTTTTTCTAGGCATCGAAATGTGATGTAGTTGCAATCGTTTCTGTTTTATCAGTCTCCTTTTTTTTTTGGCACTTGGCGGTGAAATGGTCTTCCCGTCCAATCGAATCTCAAAGTTACATTATTCTTCTGGGTTTATCTGTTCCCATCCGGTATTATATCATTGTTATTTGCTCCCCGCGCGGCCGCCTCGCAAAAAACTTGCCGTTTCTCTCTTTTGGCTCTTGGAATCTCATGCCGATCATTTATCGTTTCTCGACAAATCAATTGGCCACAATCATCATTCGTTTGATATTTTCCCCACCTCTCAGTCTCTCGTTATGTCGTATCGAACTCTCCTGCACGAAACCGTTTGCTTTGCTTTCGCTTGCTATTGCAAAATTCGTCATCTCACACTCCTTTATGCCAACGTCATCACCCTCACGACGCCCTCGGCGCTCCGGGCTGCCCGACATCGAAACGCTCCATCCTCATCGACAGGCGCTGCCTGTCATTCGAATTTTTTTATGTGAATGAGCTTTTTGGGATGTAAAATGGTCTAATTTCGTTTTTTTTGGAATCTCCTCCTGGGTTCTATTTATCGCTATTGCTTTATTATCTGATTGTGATTACTTTTTGGGGACGGTTTGTACCTCGTTCGATTCGTCTTTTTTTTCCTTGGGTGGGAGTGGAGAAAGGTTTTTGGAGATCTGTGGACGTAAACTCGCTTTTGCGCTCTATCATTTTCGTTTTTTCTTTATCCACCTTCAATTCATTTTACTTTATGTATCATTTTTTGAGGATATCAAGCAAACCAATCAACCGAATAGGCCTGTACTAGTTGAACGTTTCCTTCATTCCCCTCCCCTTTTGATGATGTATAGTATTATTAGTAGGGAGAATTTGTGTGAGTGTTTATGTGCGCCTTTTTTTTCTTTTGCTTTTTGCTCTTTCTCTTATAGTTTTATTGGTTGATGAACGTGTCCTGGTGATTGAAAAATATATTTATTGGTGCTTCTTTGTTTTGTTTTTTAAGACGCTTCGAGGTGGAATGACAAGGGCGTCCCGAGGTCAAGTTGGTATATCTCCTCACTAAAGTGAAAGTTGTCGGCTCGCCCACAGGCTTATAAACCATGTCTTATTATTAACCTGTGCTTCCGGTCTCAGATAAGTAGGGTTATGACAGGTGGGAAGGACTCGAAACTGGCGGAGTGGTGGTGTGCAAAGGAGTGGTGGAACCAGTGTACTGTCTGTCATACAATTCTGAATCCATCCGCTTTCCTCGCGCGGAGGTGTTTCACATGCTTTTTATTCATCAGTGCCGGAGTAAGAAAAAAAAAAATTTTTTTTTTGAGTCATTTGAGCCTTGTCTTGTTCAATGGCGACTCGATGCTGGTTTTTCCTTGATGTAACTTGGCAACATTGGAGTTCTTGGTTTACGCTAAACTTAATATGGGAGGTTGTTCAGAATTCAAAATGATTCATCGAGTATAGATAGATGCCTTAAGCAGTATTTCCGCGCTCTTCTTTCCCCACCCCCCCCCCCCCCCATTCCTAGAACGAACGAAAACTCCGATCCGCAAGGAAAGTTCGATTTTCAAAGATCGCACTGCGCATTTACATTATCAAAAGTAATTTATAGTATTTTTGGATCCTTTTTGCCGAAGAGCACGTTTTTATTTTTTTGGGAAGGGCGGGGGGTGACTTTCCCAAAAGAGATTTGTCTATCGGAACGGAACTTGTAAGATTATAAAAGCCGTCTTTCGCTCTTTTGCTGTTTTTGGTATTGTTCCGTTATCTATGGGTCCACCGGCCCCACGATCGAAAGTGAGATTTCTGGGCTTTTTGCTTGATTTGGGAAAATGGGTTCGATTTGGGGTTGTTCCTTGTACGTTGCATTTCTTGGTCATCGTCTCAGCGAGTTTCACGGACTTGTTTCTGGTTGACGAAACGAAATATATATGAGTCGGTTATATACTTCTGGGATGGCAAGCCAAGAAAACACTGAAGAAGGCGGATGCAAAATATTGGCTCCGAGTTGTAGTAGATCTCTTTAATGCTCGCGTTGATTTCCTTGCCGAAAGGTAATGATTCTTAGTTTAGTTTGTTTGTATAGCTCTTCCACCCTGATACTTGGCTTGCGGTTCCAACTTCGAGGAAGGGAGAGAGAGCCAATCAAGTACAAACATCATGCATCATGCAACCAGCCCGTCCTAACTATAAATTTAGCTTTCGTCTTTCCACTATCACGCGCCTAACGACTTTTTCATTTTCATTTTCAAATTTTTTTTGTTGTGAAGCGTCAATGGACCGAACTTGGATCAGAAGGCGCGATGAGCATCGCTTGAAGAAGAAGTTGAAACCATTGGAAATCCTCCGTCGAGAGGATCCGAAGCAATATATCAGACTGCCTTCGGTTGGAGACCCCTTGTGACGATAACTTTTTCTTGAACAGTAAGGATCAACTTGCTATCTCTTTTGTGTATGTGGTTAAAGCAGTTTTTTTCACTCTGCTCGCAGATGCGGTAGTCCCATTTTCTGGATTACTCTGCTGTCCCCCACACTTTCCAGGAAAGACATACTTTCTCAAAGGTGACAAGAACCGAAATCCTTGTTTTGGAATCTCAAAAAAAAAAAAAAACCCCCTATTGTTAGTGACACTCGTTTGGTAGCTTCCTTTCAGCACATTGGCGACAACCTCAACTTGGTCGTCTACAATTTCTATCAAGAAACTACTCCTCCCGATTTTCCTGGAGTGCACTATGTGTCAGATGACGGGATCTGTCCTCGCAGGTTCGAGCTTATAATTATTCAAGTTATCTCTCTCTCTCATTCTTAGTTAGGCACGAATTTCTTGGTCCCAGTCCCCACATCGTTGGTTATGGCACGACGACCATCTTACCCAGAAATGGGTGGGTAAGAAACGATGGTCTTTGAACGTGTATTTTGACCACGAAGTCGAGGGATGAGTCTCTGAAGCGCGTGGCGATTTCTGTGGAAATCCTGACTTGGAATATTATCTGGGGGTTGAACCTTGATGACGATTGTGAAGGCTCTTGCGACCACATTGGCTGGGAATACCCCAAATGCATAGTTCCAGAACCGAGTTAGAATGGAACACGCAGAGCCTTGTAGGTTTGGCGGAACGACCCTACGAGTTGTGACGCAGCGGGTGTTTTTCCACCATCTTTTCTTATGACATCCCGAGTCAGAGATTTATACCCTCTGCATCATTGGTAGGGGACTGACTCACTTCCGGACACCACTGCTTCTCGATCTATGGTTAATTTGGGCCTTGGTTATGCCACCGCTGCATAAACTCGAAGACCAGCAGTTCAGAAAGTCTCTAAAAGCTCATTGAATATTTTCATCACGATTCATATGTGCATCAGACTTGCGCTTACATGTACTCTGATTTCACGCCTCATTCTCGCAGGTGCGAGCAACAACACCGTCCAAACCTGGTATTAGGGCTATGAGTACCAGCTCGGCCCAAATTTTAACAAATCCCTTGTATTCCATGCGAGCCGTTCAAGAACAAGGCCTGCGAGGTCAGGTATTCTTCTCACCTTCTTTTGGTAGTTCAGCATCTAATCACCAGCGCTCAACTCATCTCTTTATAGACGTGTGCTGGAACCTCTTATGTCGCGATGAATAACGTCGATAACGTTTCGAGCACCGAAACTTTGAGTTTGAACGAGAATGACGGCAACACTGCTCCCTCGTTTGAGTACTTTTTTCAGGTTTATTTAGAGTATTCTTCAATGCTGCGGCTTGAATTCCACTGAAAATTCTTTGGCTCGCTCCGAGTTTTCAGTCTTAACAGCCCTCGACATCGAGCTTCTCGTCTCAGCGCTACCTCATGTGCATCCCACTTCTGCTAAGGTCATTATTACCTCACTTATCTATTCGACTCCTTGGATGTCGTTCTTCCCTCTTCGGAATACCTCCTTTGCTTATCCCATTACCTTTTCTACACGTATATCCCCACTTGTTTAAGTCTGAATTCAAATGTGTATCTATTTGAGGGACATCTCCGCTGCCGTCTCGTCTCCGTCGTGAATCTTGTTCCGACGTACAACTTTGTACGACTATATCTTCATTCTAACTTAGAGTTATCTCTAACCATTTCCGGTAAACCTGACTACCATATATATCGTTCTTGGCTCACGCACTAATTTTTTTTTGCTTCCCACAATTCTGAATTGATCTTGTTTTTCATAGACTGCAGAAGGCCATACATTACCCTATCATGACACATCACTGTATTGAAATACGGCAGGACGCTGACGAAATATTCACGAAAAGCAGCGGAGAAAACATGCACCGGAACTATCAGCGAGACTAATACGTTTAGTAAGGCGGTGTAGATCTCACAGGGACACTTCTAGGGACGGATCTGCTCCTACGCATTACAGCTCACCTAGGCTCAGCACCTCACTATGCCCGCTCATCGTCTCCCAGATAAAAAATACTCAAAGTCTGTAGTTTGTGTTATTGAGATTCAAAGGGGAAGGTAGATATGATAAATTTGATTGAGTCAGCGTCCAAGGATAGCGAAGAATCAGGGGATCAGAGAATCCAAAAATACTTTGTTCATTCATCATGATCAGTACCTTGATGAAAGGGCAATCTATATTTTCCCGTTTCAGGAAGATTCCCCGAATTCAACGCAACCCGGCTTTCCCCGTTTGTTAAAAATGATTTTCCTTTTTTCTGATTCCCGCATTATCTGCGGTACCGCTCTGAGTCAGTGCCGGTCTCCATTTTATTTTGTCATGGAATGAATCTTGGTGGAACTTTTGCCTGCTACCTTGCCTTTTGTTCTTAGAAATGGACGAAGAATTGGCCGGGTTTCTTTATGGGGCGGATCGGAGCGGTCCCAAATTCCTGCCAAATGTAACGATGGTCTTTTGTCGAAGTCTTCACGGCGCATATTCAATAGCCGTATTCTCGATTTGCAATTTTGCTTTCCAGTAACGTATTCGCTTTAGATAAAGTGACCAAAGTGAGTGCTATCTCTATTCTTCTTTTATATGAGCTTCTTGGCACGAAACCGGGTCCTAGCCGGATAAACAAACTTGGGAGGTAAAACTAACAAGTGGTTGCCCGTATGACTGTAAATAACGATAACTTATCTCAGGCGGTTGGATATTATCGCTACTATTTGAATTGATACAGATCAACATTGATTGAAGATCGTAGCATACTTGACTTTCCTTATGCACCTAAAGTCAGATTGGATACTAGCCGCCTTCGTAATGAAACATTTCCTTCCTTTTGGCGGATGGCCTGCGTTATAGATATTGCACTTTTTACGGCATTTATTTGCGGTGCAAATCCACAGTATGGACAATCAGAAAATAATTCAAATTGTCATTTGGGCATTGCACCATACAAAGTATGGCAGATCAGTACTTCAGTAAGCGTCCTGTGAGAAATTTATGTACATCAGTATAGAGAAGTACATATATACTTACCGCAAAGACACGATATTGCGAGTCAACACAATTTCCATGCTCTCCTGATCCCTGTATCAACATTACACAATGATCGGTGATGTAAGGGAAAGAGTTCAGCCAATGACGACGAGACTTTTTGGTGACAAGGTACGATCAAAATTCCGATTTACCGGCGCATTTGGCCGAGTCGGAGTCCGTTTGTCTCTGCACGCGAGACAGGAATGAAAACCTTGTGAAAACCCGTATTAGTATTAGTAAAACCGACGAAACACTCACGCCATTTGATTGCCGTTTGTTTCCAGTTTTTTGATCCGTATTTGTTCTATCTCACGACACGCCAATCAATTACGCCTAAAAAGACATCAGTATGTACTCCACTACGTAGCATCTCACACATAGATTTGATCACTTCATACGAAGGCTGTTGTATCAATGAAATAGTGATATTGAATAACCTTCAAGTCAATGGTATATTTGATTTCCATAATTTATCAATCTTAAATTCGATTATCATGATCTTATAGGTGGCAGCGTCAGCGATTCTACAGCCGTGCTTCAGGCCTTCCCCATGACTGAATACCGGAAAGGATTATTGATCAATTAAAGTCCAGTGATTCACTCATGTGCATTCCTATTGAGATCTTCTGAAGTATAATCACTGCCCATTGAATACTAACACGCTTATAATGCTTGAACCGCTCGCTGGGGACTCGATAGCCGTGGACGCTTGGTCTGATGGCCATAACTCGTTATGTACCGTTGCCTAAAGGTCCTTCCGTTTCTATTGATCTTCTCTGGGCCGCCGCTTGCGAATTTTCTCATTTCATCAGGTTTTCCACAGATGTGACTGTCTAGATGGCTGGGGTACCGCAGTTTGTGCGAGAAGCGCCATACAACCCTAGATGAGTGTTTCCAAGATATTATTTTTTGTGATGGCCACCTGGGTCAGCCAACCCCAGTTCTTTTTGTCGGCGGTTGCTACGCCTTGGCGAAAAAGACTATCCTCCCCTATCGCATCCTAGTAGCGCTTCAGGTCCACGGTGGTCCAACCAAGGTCCAACTTCCTGCGTATTTACCCCACTACACGCTTATTTTTTCCATCCGATTCAAATCCCGAATACCACGGGTAAGATGTTGGATGAATCCTGATGCATCTCATGCAGGTTCAAGTCTAACTCACGGTGTGTTAAGGATCATACTGTAAAGCAGGTCACTCTAGCCGGCCTAGTAATTGTTACACCAAAAGGGACTTTACAGAATATCTTATGATAGTCTGTCACCGACTAGTAGTATACATGCTGTCGTATGCTTAGTACACATACTGACTCAATGGCTTTCAATGTCCATCATTTAACCAAAAGTCCGAGTGAAAATTCACCCTAGAGTCTTCTACGTCTTCTACGTACCTTTCCTCGCAGGCACCTTTCAAGTTCACCACTTTTGCATGGTAGATTGATGGAGTCGCAGAGACGAGGGTACAAAACACATGGTACTTTACCGGACTGTTGTTGGGCAGCAGAAATCAAAATGTCTTTATAACTATTAGACTGGATCTAAACCTCAGTTCGTGCTTTTTTTAAATAATGCACTTATTCTAGAAATTGGTTCATTGGTTATTTAGTCGACCGGGACTGATCAGAAGTTTGCGAGCATTCGCTTTATACACTGGCACAGTCGCAGACATATATATTGGCTCCTCATCCCGTCACGACCGTATCCTCGTCTATAGGACAAAGAGCAGATAAGTTGTTCCACTCTCCAATAAAAGTATACAACAGGACTATCTTAGTCTCCACTTAGTCACGTCCATCGCGCCTAACACTTCCGTATAATACAGGAGTCTTCGTGCTCCCGATACCGCAATTCTTATTCAAATACACATCCGCTGCACGCTTCCACGCATTCCATGGCTCCTGTCCCTCTACGTATCTTGATCCAGTCAACTGAAAAATCATCTTCTCCGCGTACCCCAAAAAAGTGAAAGACCACAACACCAGCATCGAAGTGATCAAATTTATAATGGAACAATTCTCATCAAGGATATGTACTGCTGAACTCTTGATAGTCATGATATCAGGCACGCATGTTCGTCGAAAACCTTGTAGTGTCTCTTGAAGAAACGAAGGTCTTGTGTAGGTTTCTGCGATGGGAGAAAACATGATTTTGAAAAGATGCGTCGAGGAGACATAAAAAAGTGCTTCGGTGTCTCTTCCGAATAGCAACATATGCTCGGCGGATGGACACGTGAAGACGATAGTGAAAAAACGAGGAGATAGATACGTAATTCTGAGTATGTTCGACGTGGTACCATTTCTTGGAGCTGGTATGTCTGTCGCAGCGACATTCGGGTTGGACGAAATGAGTAATAATGAGATTCCGGTTTCATGGACTCGACGAGTCACGAATTCAATGACTCTTCTACGAGCAAATGATTCGAAATAAGTTTCCTCTTGCCATATCACGCCACCTCCTGGCGTAGCTTCATGTGATGGATCTGACTGCTTCAGGCTATCCAAAGTATGAGGTTCTGGTCGTGCAAAAACGTCTAGACGCTTATTGAACTGCAAAATCCATGCTTGATAGAGTATACGTGGCATAACAGAAAATAAGACAAAAGGTCGCTTTGCCAACATTCTGATGGCATTCCCAGTAGTAAGTGGTATAGCGACAGTAGCTCGAAGATAGGCAGCTAATTTGAGTTTGCCAACTGATAACCTTTTAGATGGTGTTTCTTTGTTGCCCTCAGGAGCAGGGCCGGAGTGGGGATCGGTGTAGAGGCGAATGTAGACTGCGGGGAGAATATCTGGACCCTCTGAGAAGTCAGAACACGGGGGATGTACGGGTGCCGCGACAGAAACTGTGTAGAAGCCGCTGCGGTCATTGAACGGTGAGACGTGGAACTGTCGCGGGAATGTCCACTGGTGATTATATCTGTCACACAAAATTCATGGTGAGGACTTGACTCGTTTTCTCAAACCGGCTTACCCCTTGGGTACGATGGGATCTTCATTTTTGCCAACACGCAATAGATGGATGTGACCTTCGTTGAAGGTGTTGTGTATCTTTCAGGGAAAAAGCATATTAGTGCGGTCTCCCATATGCAGGGCGTAACAAGGCCTGACCTCTAAAACCACAGTCCACAACGTACCGTCTTTATAGCAAAAGTAGACGGTCAGCGGGTTGATGCCTTCGAAGCCAAGTACGCTTGGCATTGTCATCAACCATGCATCTTGAAAGGTTTCATTAGGCGGTAGCAAGCAATGCCTCCGTAGCTGAAGTTCCAATTTCCGGCGGATGGATGCAGAACTAAGGGTATCTAAATAAGGCTTGGAGCGAAGACCAATGATACGGCCCCAGCGTCCTCCGTAGCCGAAAAGCCAGCCGGAGGCAAGGTCAAGATTGCCATATTCGAGAGAATCTAAGCCCAAGAGAAAGGAAACAGTGTAATATCTGAATGCATGGGAACTAGAGACAGGCAGGCCGCGAATATGAGTGACGCGGTTCTCAAGTATAAAGCCATGTGTACGCTTCTGTCCTGTCATGATGGCGAGAGGCAAGAACTGATGATATGTAGCATGGTGGTGTTAAGGAGGAAGCTAAACATAACTTGTAACTCCTCGTCAAATCACGTGCAGCTAGTTGACGCTGTTCAGTTCAGTGTTGAGCTTGCGCGACATGGAGACGCCTCTGACGAATCCTGACAAACTCAAGTCGCTGAATGTGGACGAGAGCAGAGCAAAGCGCCTGGAGCGTCAACACGCGCGTATGCGCGATCGGGGAGGGTATGAAGCATGACATTGGGATCATTCAGAATCATACTAACTGATCCCGGATGTTTACAGAATATTTCGTCCCGAAAATAACAATGGCCTGTTTGATCTATTGCGCAGCGCTACTCACCGCAAATCTCCTACGAAAGGCAGAGGCCGTTCGAGAAGCCATTCAACTTCACCTCTGAAGAAGGCTGCGACATCGAAAAACGCCTCAAAGCCTGCCGGGAGCAAAAAACCTGTGCAAGGGCCAACAATCCGTAAGAGCAATGCGGCACTAGGTCAGCCGTTGGTTCATTTAACAGCGGATTTTTTGTCACTAATTCAGCCCTATTATTGGCCACAGCTCCAGTTTCGGAGGTTGCTGAAGATGAAATTGGTGCGAGCAATAGTCTCTATTCGTCCAGCTTCTGATGAAGCCATCTAGAATTGCAGGATCAAATGCACAGAGGAAAAGAGAAAGCCGATGGGGTCCAAGTCGACTCAGAACACCCTAGGGCTAAGACCAGGAAGCCTGCAACTGCTAAGAAAACTACCACCAGAAAACCGCGACGGACAAAGAATCAATCTCAGACTCTGGGCGGTGAATCAGAAGACAACTGCACAAATAACAAGACTAGACAAACTAAACCCAAACCTAGAGGAAGGCGGAAGAAACAAGGTGACTGCTATCAGTATATTTCGCAATAAAATCTAATGTCTGCTCTGCTCTCCAGATGTGGATGATTGCGAGCCAACAGATTCGAAAAACCCTCCACTCGGACCGATTACAGCAGACAAGAATATTTCCAATCCTTCAACTACAAAGGACATTGTACCTGAAAAGCCGGCAACAAAATCACGGTCTAAGAGAGCTGCTTCCCAGACTCAACGTCAACTCGTAGGCGAGCCCGTGATCGCGATCGAACCCAATGGTCCCATCGACGAACCATCAAAGTTTCTTCCCAAAACAAATTCGAGAAAGCGGAAAGTAGCGAACCTAGAGACTGATGACGAACCTCGACCGCAGAAGATCATCAAACCACATTCCAAAACTCAGAGGAGCAAAGCACCCAGCACGGAATGCAGCTTTATACCCAGTGAGCCGCCAGAAGCCGACCTCGCCTGCAAAGCACCGGAAGAGGTTCATGTGAACAGACTCTGCAACCTCTCCAAGAATCCCGAATGCATCGCCAAATCAAGGCTTGACGAACCAGTTGATTCAGTCGATTTTTTGGAAATATATGCGGGGAAATCTGAATGTAAGACGACGTCGAAGACCACAACGAAATGTTTTCGTCTACCAACGGAGGCCGATGGAGAACCCGCAATGAAAGTCAAGAAAAGCGGGATTAACCCAGCAACAGACGTGTTTCAGTCAGAAGTTACCGTCCTTCAGAAACCGAATTCATCTCAATCCAAGCCAACAAAGAAATCGGACGATGCGGGGAGGTAAGTACCATTTGTATTCTGCGATATCGCTGCAGCCTTTTCCCAAATTTGCTGATACAGACGTCTCAAAATTGTTTTCAGGAAAAGAAGAAAAGAAAACGTTGCTGCCGCTGGGAAAAAACCAAGAAGTGGCAATGGTTCTAGAGTGCGTTCGACGTACTTATCTTCTTCAGTAGAGAGGCTAATATTGAAACCCAAAGGCCAAGAAGCAAGGTTCTGGCCTTCCACCACATATTCGACGGAAGCTCAAGGCTCAACGTCATGAAAAACACACCATGGATGACGAACCTGATCCAATAGATTTCCTATCTTAGTTTCGTTATTAGTATTTGCTCATTTTCCCCCTTCTACGCATCATTCACAGACTGTACATTCTATCTCGTATTCACGCATTGCTTTTTTCGTCCGACGATCATTCGTCGTCATTTGCATGTATCATATCGCATTTTCAAGCTGTTTTCTCGATTCGTTTTGCACTTTTGTTCATGTACATCTTGAAAATTGTATCAGGTCAATATTTCGAAACCCCCAACCTCGGAAGATCCAATTGTGACCCTGGCGGTTTATATTTTTCCTGCACTATGATGACCTATTAAAGGGAATAGAAATCGACAACTTGTGCGGCTACTACGTACGGAGGGTACAGCGGCTCCTAAACAGATATTCAATTTGAATGTTCTGAAAAAGTATCAGCCAAAAAAAAACTTATCTTGTATATTCAGTGGTAGAAAGGTGACTCAAAGCAGAGAGTATGTGCCTCTTGGCCGCTGAGCTTCAAGCTTCAAAAAAAGAGATAATCATTACAGTGATCTCCAAACCATTAAACAAAAGCACTCTTCGTCTAAAACTGTTTCGACTAGAAGCTTACTACTGGATCATGTAATAGATGCACTGTAAGGTAATAAAAATGACCCAGTCTTTTCAAACCACTCTCCACTGTATTGGATAGCTTTTGGTTCCTGGTCGTCATACATGACCTTCCTCGTAATCATCGAGGCACCTGAGACCGAGTGCAATCACGCCAGGCAATTTCCGGGCCGGATCCAGAAGTAGCTTACCTGAATTATTCTTCTTCTTTACCTTTCGTTGCTCAACCGTTCAAGTTATGCTATGGAGAGGGACATAAAGCCTGAAGTTGTTGTGTCAATGGTCTGTACGTTTCACCGTGTTTTCTCGTGCTTTCTCCTTCGTTATCAGCACCGTCATCGCTGTCTTCTTCTTGGGAGAGGCGCCCATTGCTGAGATTAATCACCAATTGTAGCAAGGAACATACTACTACATCCAGAACTGTGCGACGGACAAGTATGTGAGATCAGTCGGGCCTTTTGAGCCACTTGCGTTCGCCGACATGCCCGATAACGAAGCCATGGTAAGAATTAGGTGTTCGCCACGGGCGTCTCACCCATTCGCTACTCTTAGTGGTACATCTGCGGCGTCGGAACCGCCGACACTTATACTTTCCGTAGTAGTCGTGGATGGTACGCGTATTCCAAGGGCAACAATGTAAGTGGTGGCATACCTATTATCCTCCCAGAGCCTAAGGCGGCGATTTTTTCTAGGCCATCCCTATCAGTGAAAACCCAAACAAGGCGAGCCACTGGGTCACAGATCTCAATCCTGGAAAGGCCTCTGTAAACATTTTTGACCAGCCACATACCATTCCATTCCTGATCACTCCTCTTCGAAAGATTCGTGGTCCAGCAAATACAACTTTATATTGGAACGCCCGCACATCAACTGACAAGGTACCTTGAAAAAAGGTCCAAGTATGCGTGGGCCGTTGATCCCAACCTGTTGCCATAGGTTTATGCAGATCCCACTTCCACCGATTCTAGGGAGAGCTGGAGATTTATCCCAGTGAATCGAGGATAATGATGCAGAAAGATGACTGATATGCTTGTGCATGGTATCCCAGGGACTTCTTCATATATTCTTGCGTTGTGATGTACATCGAAGTTACCATGTTCCTCGAAGTAAGTGACTTGTTGCAAAGTGGTGGACACTGCACACCTTATTATGAGGCGTTGGATCCTCCTAAAACATACTTTTTTTTCCAGGTTTGAGGCTACGGTCGCATTCTCGGATCTGTTGCATCGGTTAGTACAAAGAAAGTTGAGTATCACTTGCATGGTTTTGCCCGAAGTTCAGACGGGGTAATATAGCAGTGGAGATACTAAACGATATTTTCTGCAAGTTTTGGCCCGGGAGCAGAACCTATCAATTTGTTTCCCATCAGTTCATCACGCGAAATGGGCTGCAAGTGCTGGTTCAAGGTGTAAAGACTCCCTCAATTCTTCAGTACGCACCTGAGTCTCTTTCCTTGAAATGAATCGTTCGACTGAGTTAAAGGAAAAAAATGCCATATCACAATATTGCTTGAGGCGGGTGTTTAAATCAGACTTTGCGCGTTCCCATTGATTAGTTTGCCAGCTCTACATAGAAGTCGAGATGATTCGAACTGCTGTTGACGAGGAGGTGATAATGAAGATGGGAACAAAAGAAATGTGCACCGTTTCCCCGATCATTGTTGCATCGATAGAGGTCTTCGCCTTCCTCATTGTTTCTACACCGGGGTCAACGATCGAATATATAACATGCTTAGATATGTTTTTATTCGCATATGAGGGTATTAGATCATCTTTGTGGGCCCAGAAGAAAAGACACTTCCGATGCTGCAGGCCTCAAACCAGTAAAATTCGGGCCCTCTTCAAGACTTCTCGCTTTTCCTGGGTGTGATTAGTACAAATTAGATGGGCACAGTTCGTGCACCTCCCAATCTGGTGAACTCTGGCATTCAAGGAAAAAGAACGGTTGTACCGTACCGATAGACTAGATACAGCCATGAGGATCGACGTTATTAAGGATACGACCTCAGACTTACAAGGGGTCATTGGCTCGTCAGCAGAGCGAATTTGGAGCTGGTAGAAATACGCGTGATCGTGGCAGTAGTTATCTTTCGTGTGCCCATGCTCGTCTCCTCCGAATCCAAGAACATCATCTGCCTCTTTACATCTCGTCCTAGCTGTCATCTACGAACGCGATCAATACGTGGAGACAGGTCAGGATAGCTAACTTCTGTACTTGTTTTGTGATGGGAACTTCGTAAGAACGAATAATGCAAGCCCATTTATTACAGCCGGTGTCTGAAGAAATGACAAGAAGAGGATTTGCACAGGTTAGACGGAAGAGCATTGATAGATTTTGGACTTGTAAGACGAATTAGGGGTTCGGCGGACCTCTCACTTAGCACGAGAGCCTTCAGCGCAGATTTGACGACAAATACTGATGTAGGAGCTGGACGCATCGAGAAAAAGGGTTCCCAAGGATGCTGTGGCTAGGACGTGGAACCACAAGTCTTAGAGAATGGGCGACATAGCCAGAACAAGCAGTGTAGTCAATATATATTGACGTCACCCTCGCAAAAAGTGAAATAAAATATGAGGTATAAGCTTATGGTGTAGACCGGACAGCATTAGTAACGAAGTACACAAATTACAACCGCCTACACGGAGATGAAAAATTAGACATTACGCCCCGGATAGAACAGAATATAAACAAAGTACATTAACGAGTCCGGCCTGACATAGAGTCACTGTTATACCCGGATTCAGACATCAGCCGATCTGAGTACTGTCTTCTCGGAGATCCCCAGTAATCGGGTGGATCATGGTCATTGCCGTGGTAATCTTGGTTTTTCCTTCGCCTTTGGGCATAGGCGTTGGCAATGTTGCTGGCTGTTGATGATGATTCTGGGGGCGTTGGCGTTGTCATGGGCAATGTGTTTGACTTGAGATTGGGTTGATCATCATACTCATTGACTCCGTTGTCGTCGTCATCGCCGTCATCACCAACATCCATATCCATTGCTTCTTCAACTGTCATTTGTACTCCATCATCTTCATTATCCATTTTCTTATTCCCTCCATCTTCGCTACCAGGCGTGTGCGTGACCGAAGAAGGAGTCTCGCCATGTCCTCTAGATGATGATGAAGGTCCATGTTTGTTAAGTTTTCCGGACTTCTCGAGTTTCTGCATAAGTTTAACGAGGTAATCTTTGCAATACTTTTTGATCTTGACCAATTTCTCTTCAGAGAGTGAGTCTAATCGATTTTCCTTATAGCTTGAGGATTTTTTCTCCTTCTCCGCGATAAGGTGAGTTAACTACACCAAGTCTTTCAGCATGTCAAACATCAGACTAACAAGAAACTCACTTCTTTCGCGTGTTTCTTGAAATCTTCCTTTGCCAGCCCCTTCACGTACTTGCCCATGCTCTTCACAACGACCGCTCCAACTAGCTTGAGTAATCTTTTCTCCTTATTGACTTCCTTGCTAGCTTTCTCCTGTTGTGTCACCTTCTTGCGCTTCCTCTCCTTTTCCTTTTCTCTGTCGGCCTTCTTCTTCGCTGCCGCAAGTTCCTCCTTCGCCTGCCTCTCTTCCGCCTCTAAAGCCGCAGCCATTTCTTCCGCAGCTTTAGCTTCTGCAACAGATGTGATGATAGCTTGAATCTTCTGTTGTTCTGCAAGCCGGCGACGGCGTTGCTCATTTGGGTCTAGATACGATGATACGACAATCTTTGCATTCTTTTCATTTTCGGCCTGTTTAGCGGCCTCGACACGGAGCCGGAGTTGTTGATAGACGGCTTGCTCTTCTTCCATTCTGGCACGTTTGACTTCTTGCTCGCGTCTGAAGAACTCATCCTCCTCTTCGCCCGACTTTGGCCTTGATGGTTCATCACCTACTTCAACAGCCTAAAGAATAGGCAAAAATATTAGTTATCATACGGCTTTAATAAGATAGCATACGCGCCGTTATTAAGCGCTTAGGTATTCGATTATAGGTGGGTAATGTATTCCAATGATCAAGCAGCTTCACGACGCATTAGCAAAGTGAGATCTGACTTGCCAGATTAACATACCCTCTGAGCAATCTTCTTAACTTTCTCGTCCTCTAGCATGGCAAACTCTTCAACAGGTAAAAATATTTGTGAATCTTCCACTTTGTTTTTGTTCATAAGAGGCCACGTTTCTAGACACTGTAACGCCTGAATGATGATGATTCCATGTTCGCTTCTCAATGCCATGCCATGAAAACAGATACACGCACCGATAAAACGATATCCAAATCTCCCTTATAGTCGTTAAGTACATTTGTCATGATAGAATATCCACGCAGTCGCATGAGTTGTCTCAGGGCGGCTTGATCCTCCGTGATCTACGGTGATCCAGTTAGCCTCGGATCATCTAGAATGGCTTTATGAGACTTACTCTTATACGAGTCAGAATCTTCGACAACATCTTGCGACTCGTCGTTTGACGGACAGCTTGTACAACTTTAGGAATGTCTTTCTCGACGACTGGCTTCAGCATTGGCTGTAAAATGCTCAGCCAAAGCGCAGACATAATAATGAGGACAGTTACCAGGAAATCTGGATCATCAATCTTCTTGCCCCTCTTTTTCTTTGTGCCCTTGAGCTCTAGGAGCTCGTCCTCGTCAGTGATACCAAGGGCTACAAAATCCTTGAGCACATTTTTGAAAGCATTCCAGTATCTCCACGGCTTACCATCGAGATACAGATCGTCCATTCCGGCAAACTCGGTCTGTGTTTTACCGCCAATATACCCCACACAATTGGCCTCCCCACAAAAACACGTCTGTGCTTGATGGCTGTAGCGGTGATGAGACGTCAAAGAATAGTAAAATAACTCAACAACTCACCCATATCGATCCACATTATAGTTAAATGTTAACTCTTCGTGCTTCTTGACTAGACGCTTGGAAAATATGCCCATGCGTACTTTTTCTCCAACCGTCCATTTAGCTACGTAACAATTTGGATTACAGCTATGATTCGCGAATCGACCGATGCCGCCATTCTTTGTCGCGTCGATGAACTTTGGTCAAGAACAGTGAGAAGCAACTTACGGTTTATGGAAGGCTTACTGACCTCATCCTTCTGGAGCATCATGAAGTAGAAATGTCGTATTCCCTCTTGGCCATACTCGCGCATGCGCTTCTTGAATGAAATTGGATTGACGACATCGCCGACGTACTCGTAGATGAACGTATCCCTGGAAACATTTCAAAAGGGCGCAGGTCGGGGATTGACTCAGCACGTACTTTGGTAGATCTTCCTCAGCTCTGAGCCCATACCCTTTCTTCTCCGTGAGCACGATTTCAATGGAGGCATATTCTTTGCGTTGGAGACTGGACGAAACTGAGTCAGATGGAAGTTTTCAAGCGATGTGAGAAAATCTCACCGTTGATTTTGGCAGTAATTCCGACATCGACAGTCTCCTGTGAGGCATTCAACTTGTGTCAGACGGTTTATGCAGTCGGAATATGGACCGCAGGCCATTTTTTCACTGTCAATTCCTGTGAAATAGAATGTGAGAGATGCAACGTGGCTCTACAGCGATATCTAAAAACGAAGCCAGGACAGAAGCATCGTCCGGCACTAAGACTTGAATAAGGACTACGAAACTAACCATGCTCATAGCTGCAATCGCAGGTCATACTCTCCATAAGTTCACGCGAGCGACCTAGCGTCTTGTACTGATAGTTATTATCAGGAATTTCGTTAAACGACTTCAGGGCTTCTTCGCGCGCAACGGGGAGGTCACTAATGAGCTGCAGTACATGGGGCACAGGCTTCTTTGGTGGCTTGAGAGGCGGCGTTGAGGACTTTGAGGTCGTTCCATTGGTGGATTCACCATCTAGAGCGGATTCTGGAGGAGGGGTAGGTGTAGGTGTGAGATTCGATTTCTGAACAACCTCGAGGGTTGGCGACTGAGATGGAGAGCCTGGCAGGAGGTCATCGCGTTCTGGCTTGACATCGACATCCATGGACGAGGTGCCGGGCGTTGCAGGGGAGTAGAGGGTGGGCGGGGAGAGATCTTCTTCCTTGACCATGGTGGGCAGTGAGAAGAGGTTAGGAGCCGGGGACGACCTGGCTACTATTGTTGGGTGCCAACTTTCCGATAACGACCACACTCAGCAATGACCGGACTTGCTTTGTGCGCTGTTGTATCCGCTGCCGACGTTGTTTAAGAATGACGAAGGAGAGTCCTCGTCAACATCCACGGGTGTCAGGGCTGGATTTTCCTGGCCAGCCGGTGCAATGGTGCGAACAGCACGGAAACCACTAAAGACAAGCTTGAGGTTAGATACAGACCAGAGCTGGACAGAGAGAAGGATACCTGCGCTGTTTAGTTGTGATGAAACAAAGGAAACTCTCCAAAGCCCATCATGAATCCCACATCCAAAAAACGAAAACGAGGTCAAGAACAGCCCACAGTCACCATTTCTACGGCCTCCACCAGCTCACCGGGTCCGCTGCTGGGTCAGTGGTCTCGCCCGCGTTGCTTTGCTTGCTGACCGACGAAAGTCCAGCTATCTACCCTGCAATCCAGCCGCCTTCGTCAACCTCCTTCAAATCGTATAAGCAGAATAAGCCTCGCTCAGACGGTGCTGACGACATTATCATAGCTGGAGAAACAGAGCAAGTGGAATTTGTGACCAACGAGGAGGAGAGCAGAAAAGCTGCAGAGTTCGGTTGTCGGTGCGCTTTCTCCCTCCTCTTCCTGGATCACTCTCTTCTTAAAGAGAAACCCGTAGTTATATCGTTGCACTACACAATAAACGCACAGGGACAATATCGCTCCTATCCTCCTCAAAATCGCCCCAGATTCTTCAACGGACCGTCAAAGCGTTAAAATCTGCTCAGCCCTCTGATGCGCCCACCACAACACAATACCAGCAAGCTCGCACCGCACTCGGTGAAACCTTTGGAACCAAAAAGGCCAAAGCTGCAATTCGTGCTCAGGAACGCAACAAAGTCGATGTTGGCGCCATGGAAGGCGTAATGGATTATGTTATGGAGGGCATTGACAAGGGTGCCCAAGGTCTAATGACTACAGGTCTGGTCCATAGTCCATATTCCCTGCGATTGTCAAGGCTAACATCTGCTCTTCTGTGATCGTGATCTATTAGAGGAAGCTAAAGAAGCTGCTGATGCCCATAGGCTCATACCACCATTTTCTGCCTCTGCAACCGAACCGGAGGATATCTACCCCCTACACGGAATAATTCCCGAAAATGAATGGAAGGCTCTTTCACTAAGTGCATTCGATGATACTTCCTCTGACAAGGAACGCATTGCGCTTTTGCCTCACTCCCGATCTCATTGGCTAAATGCCCACATGCATATCTGGGGCCGCCCTGATTCTGGAAAGGATCGTAAAAAGAACCTGTACAGTCTGGCTTCTTGCCCTGTCCCCGATGAATTATCTGACCTGATATGTTCAGAAAACTATTGCTCTACATCTCAGCCTTATTTGCATTTCATAATGCCGCCGGCAAAAGAGACTTCAATGCCGATCAAACCCGCGAACGGCTAGCTACACTGCCCAGTAACGTGGTTGATGGCCTATTTTCTCGCTTCACAGAGAAGGCAAGGGACTCCACAAGGTCAGCATTGTCGCCATTACACTCACATTCAGATGGTTATGATGCTACGCTTCTACCTTCCGCTAATTGTTCCACTATTAAACAGTCATCAGGCTACGAGCACTACAAAAACGCTCCTTCTCACGAATTTGTTTGCCCTTTGCCTCAAAGTCGACAATTTCGCCACAAAGATCGATATTCTAAGTCATGATCTCAGCATGTCAAAAGCTCAGTAAGTTTTTTTTTCAACGTTCTCTCCTACACATCCTTGAACTATCACGTCCATCACATTCATTCAGAGTCAATCAGCTGTTCAAATCACTCGGTAAGACAATTTCTCACCATCGCGACACTAAACCGCTGACCCATTGCCTCATTCTCTGTTGTGTTTATTTCAGGCTGCAAAATTTCTAACTTAACAGATCGCGAGCGAGTGAAATTGGGCTTGGCTGATTCTGACGACTCAAAATATGCCGTCCTTTGTGCTCCCGTATCATTCCCTAAACAAAGGCAAAAACGACTAAATTAGGCCTCCGGATATCCAGGGCAGGCTGGAGGGATTACGCTCCAAGGTGCAATCCTTGTCTCTTAAAAAATGCTCAGTCATGTAGTTTAACCCGAAAAAAAGGTGGAATAAAACATCATGAGCTTCCCTGGGCACTTCCCACGAAATCCTTCATTGCTTCATTATCTGATCATAAGAAGCTCTCATTGAGTCAAAGGCAACCGAGATAAACGAATGCGATAATCGTCAATCGGCACAGGAGTGGAATCGAGACACAACACAAGGTAAGGAGTTGTGGAGGATGTTTTACGCATCTGAAAAAGGGTACATGATGCGGGTTCGAGTTCTCGGAAGAGGCTAGACACCCACAGTCAATACTATGATGAGCGCCTTCATCGACCCCTTTTACGGGAGCAACACCTGAGGAGAAAGCCTGCGACGAAAGATGTGTGATTTTCAGAAGTCTTTTAGAGACTGAGAACAAAAGATGGGTTCGTCGGCGTCCCAGGGCGTCCCAAGTGACCTCATATTAGTCAGTTAAAAGCAGTGATGCCTGAATGGCTTTGACTTCGCCAGGAGGCGCCGATTGACCAGAAAAGAGACCAAATTTACCAATGGTGACCTTTATCAACCGCCGGGATAAAGATTCGTTTTCAAACTTCAAGCATTTCCGTCGACGTGTTTCTACAGCTTTTTTCAACGAGTTTTCCTATAGATGTTCGGTCCGATCCGCCTAAACAATGACAACGAGATGTCCTTCTCTTCGATTAAGTACCAACCGTTGTCCTTAGCTAGCCAAATAGCAGTAGCCGCTGTCGGAAACGAGTCTCCATTCGCCACTCCGCCTCTCCTCTCTGTCTCATCCTACGTACTAGTGTTCACCTTCACGACGTCGGAAATCCTTAAAGCTACGTGGACGAGATACTTCTATACTTCAATCCTATATTTCTTTAGCTTCTATCTTTCCTCCCGGATTGATAGCTGTGACTTTAATCAGCCGGTAATTAAAACCTCACCAAGTACCGAGCGGTCAGTGCAACCCAAGAATCACGGTTTGACTCGGTAGTGGCCGTATTGTCCCACAAGCTCCGGTTATTGGGATTGGTCGTAGAGTGGACTTAACATTTACTTTATACATCGCTTGATTCCTGCCTAATTACTTTTAAGTTACCTCCCCAAGGGGCTTTCTGTGGATTTACACTATATCTACGTCGGCGGGCATCGGTGCGTAGACACTCCTAAGTAAGCACATTGTGGACGGCTCATTATCTTCTTAACGTGGAAACCAAGCATGTGTTTCGATTAGGATCAATAAAAGTTATTTCACAAACAATGAACGGAAACTGCCACATGAAATTTATTGGGATCTCAACCTTGATCGGTGAATAGGAGGACCTTTCGCGTGAATCCTGGTCCTAGAAGTCTCATCATCGGCGTCCGAAATCCCGTCGGGAGAATTGTGGAAGGTTGAAGGCTGTATGGGCTGGTAGATGAATGTAGAACGTCGAGATAGCGACATTTATTCCTTTCTACTACATATTTCCCGGAGTTTTGAGATAAACAGCTCGGGCTAGAGAGTGCGTGCGCCACTTCCACGTTAAAGTCATCTAGAGATTCAGTATGAGGATAGGCCATTCTTCACAATCTGAAGCCCTGAGTATCGTCTCACCCATGTTCACACACCATTCAAAGCAATGGGACCTCATGCATTCAACGCCCAAGTGTCACGCTGTCACCCAGTATCTACTTACGTCATATCTGCGTGACATTAAAGACCGGTTTGCCCAACAACGTGGAATACAAAATAGACAAAATTCTTCCCATTTGTATGATGGCATTCTATTCTAGATCTGCAATCTTACTGCGTTACGCTTTTGTCCGAAAGGTCTAGCTGTACTATAGATCGCTCCAAAAATTTCGTTCCCTTTGTGGCGCAAAACGGAAATGAAGGGAGTAATATAATCGCAATTGACATTTTCGTACAAGATGAAATTAAACCAAGGAGTAGAAGCTATGATATCAATGTCAAGAAACGAAAAGCTTCAAGCTTTCCACGCCATAGATAAGCAAATGTGATTCCCCCAGGGTTCTGCTACCGATTGTCATCTTCGGTCCGCAAGAACGGAAAATGGCGCGGGTAAATGTGTTGCCTCCTGCATATGAATTCTTCGATGTAGGCATGAATGAGATAAAATTGAGAAAACATACGCGAGGGACACGAAACAGCAGCACATCGGCTCACATCCGTGCACAAGTCTCGTTTCGATTCCGACCGCCATCAGACAAGGCATTGTCACGTCTTCTACGTCTGCCATCTCCAGGCTTCGTACTTGGGTCCTTGAAAACTGGACAATCATCCCTTTTGCTGAAGCACCATGTTTTACACTCGGTACACCAAACTCGATGCAGGGCATCGTCAGCGGTGTAAAGAGGATGGGCAGGCGGACGATCGTTGGGATGTCCACAACGGATGAGTGCATGCTGCATGGTAGTATGGTCGCAGTAGCAATTGAATGGTTCGTATGAGTAGGAAGCATTGGGAGAAGGATTCATTTTGAGGGGAATAAGACGATGGTAGAAAAGGTCTCTAAGCAAGCGGTCTTTGAAGTGAAGGAACAAAAGAAAATCTGTCCAGACGTGTAGCAAAGTCTTAGCCCTTCTTGAGGGCATCCATTTATACCCGACTGAAATAACGGATAATTTTCCTTCTTCTCGTTCCCCTTTCCTGTTTCCATATTCGAGTTAAGATGTGCTTGCGCGCAATTTTCCGTCAGGGTTCCTGACGTAGGCATTTGCCAAGTGAGCGATCGTCCTCCGTTAGCCAAGTTTGTTATAGAACACGCTAACGCGGATATTAAACGCAAGTCTTCCTGTAAGGTTGGGTCCAAATATCTATGTATAGATGTTTGGTTGGGCGGAGAATGCTAGGAGAGGAAGAAAGGGGTAAAAGGTGGAGGAACCATTACGCCGTCTGGCCACGGGTTGTTGGTATACGTATTGAGTCCAATACCTGTGAAAGTTTGTTCGGTTTCGTCACTTGCAAGGTCAATCCAAAGCAATCAAAAGGAGGGTTTTGAGCATTTGTACAAGTGCTATCAGGTCTCGGAGATTCAACGTTGACGGGTTGGGCGAGAGATCCCAGATTTGCGAGTTCGCCGTGCCACATGGGTGAGTCTTCCGGCACAGGGAAGCCAATTGTTCTTCATTTTGCTTTCTCAGAGAACTTCAGGATGTCGTACGCAGTTTCGTGAACTGTGACAGAATTTGATGAAAGCTAACGTTGCCAGTCGACAGGTACCGCGCAAACGAAAGATGCGGTCATGTAATGCGGAAGGTAATACCCTAGTGGCACTCGCGTCACCAACACACGATATACATGCTTTGTGAGCGAGTGTCCATGGGAAGGGAATATTCAGATCATGACACACACCATGGGGCAGGGTGTGTTAGCTCCCATTTCACAGCAGACGACGATGGACGGGTTTCGAAGGTAAAGATGTTAGGTTGGTGAAGAAGTCAGAGCCAAGGAAAAGAAGAAGCCGGAGATTGGCCTAGTTTACGGAGTGTGAACTGTGATGCAACACAAATAAAACCCAGGGGTGGAATGCGGCGCTCATTCGGCACACATCCGGCATGACGGCCGACCTCGGCATCTCGAAATGCTATTCTGGTATCAGCCGTGAAGCTCGAAGCTTCTGTCAGAACAGACCACTAACTCACCTCCGTCCTTCATCTTCACCGGATTGGATGACTGGTTGACAACAAGATACGATGATCGGCGTTAGGGTTTCTAACCCACAGCTAACCATCTTTGAACCCGAAGCATGGAGTTTTTTATCATCGAACTGGACCAGCTCTAGCACCATCCTGAGCGGAATGAACACAGTTCAAGTGAAAAGGATATACAATGTCACATTAAACGAGTTGACATGGATATCTCTCTGTCGAGCCGTGTCGTATGTGTGGTGTCATGGCTGTAGAAAATCAACTGAGAATAATTCTTTTGGAAACGAAATTGATTATTAGACTCGTATCCAGGCGAGACATCTCGAAGGTCAGACGTGTTCACTCAGTCTCATCACTAGGCCTAAAAATGACCCGTTCGCTAGGTCTTAACAGGATTCCTCACTATGGGCAATTGACTTTATCAGTTCTTCATGGCTTTAACTTCTCACAAGTTCCATAATTATAAAATACCTCCAGTGGACGAGGAACATCGCCGCCATCGCCGAAGAACGTGAAACAAAGAGAGCCAAGGTCCATGAGTGGATCGGCAATCAAGTATACTTAACATGCGCGGGAGCACTTAATGACCTCTCGCCACAGCCGCTCTCTTTACATTCTACGCTTTGACATATATCTCTCAGCTCTAAACTCGTGCGCCTGGGAGCGCTACCTTTACAGCAACGAAGATAAAACCCAAAACTTCATGCTGTACGTTTCAAGAACCTCACCAGGGGCTTATGATCGAAGGAGTCGGTAGCATAATCATTGCACTCCGCCACCTATGTATACGCGTGTAAGATATTTCCGTTCTCCACCACTTCCATAAATGTTGTTCCCTGAAGTAGGAAAAGCTCCGAAGTCTTATAAGCACCCTCCTTCATCGGGAGAACAGGCGACTCATCAGTCGGCATAATCCCGACTTAGAAGGCAGGGGCTATTCTTAGCTGTTTTAACAGCATCCGGTCAGTAAAGGTCAACCGGTACATGGAAATATGACAGGCTAGATCCTAAGCCCCTGCAGGTACTAGACCCTTACCCTTGCAGGTATACGGCAACCTTTGAGGATCAGCCACAAATTAACTGCAGGTTTGTAAATCCCGAGAATGTCCAGAAAATTTTCACGACGGAGATTCCTGTTGTTTCGTTACGCTACTCTATGGTATCAGAAGAATGATCAATCAAAGTCTCACCAAAATTTACGCCGATCATTTCGTGAGAGTGGAGGATAGTACAATAGAGTACGATAGAGTTTCCAAAATCCTCCTAATCAGTTACAGGGTCTATGCAACAAAGCTCTTATCCTTATGATTGGCATAGTTCGCTATTTCATATTACCATTTGTACTCTACCAATCGACGGTTTTCTCCAAGTGGCTTAGGGACAATGGCGTCAAACCGACCTGAGGCGATGGATGTATTCAGTGCTAAGGGTTGTGCTCCCCCTTCATACTCAGGAAAGGATTCGCTATCGATATTACCGATTGCCGGGACTGAAACAAAGTCATCTATCGTAGCCTTTCTTCCCTCCTGACCCTCAGCTCCGTCACGATTGCCTCGCCATCACCTTCGTCTTTGTCTAAGGCTTTTGTGCCTTCTACACAAGCTCAAAAGGTTTCGACCATCAATTTCGACTTCACCCTCGATGAATTTCGCTGTGCTGTTCTCCAATCCATCGTGCGCAAGAGAAAATTTAGTCTCATACAGTGAAAATATGACATGGGCGCATTTGAAGTCCATTTCGTCTTGCAACCGGTGAACGCGGACAAGAAGCAATACGTATGACGTTTGACCCCTTGTTATAAGCTTCTAGGTCAGTAATCTACTAAAAGAAATATTTCACAACTCCATGACCAGAGCTCCACTCTCATTTCATCCCAACTGGAACAGTTGGTAGTTAAAAAAGATTCATCATCAGTCAGTATTGTTTTATCGAGCGTTTTCAAGCCAAGCGATGAGCCACTGGGATCAGAATCGCCATAGTTTAGGAAAGCAACTCATAAATCATGTATGGAATTAACTGTGGAAACTTTTATTGAAAGGGGCAGGAAGTTGGACGTATAAAAGCCTCATACTAAGTATTGCTTAGGAGAATGAGCTTTCCACGTTACATACGTCATGCGACGATCAGGCTACCGCAAGGGATCACCCACTTTGCCGTTTGACTTTACTGAACTCGGTGCAATAACCGAATCGCTGACTCCATCGTATTGCCTTTGCTCGCAAAGACGTACTGAGAGGATTGAGGCAAAGAGTTGACCCAGAATGAGAGGACGTAAAGGCCGAGTACTCGGCCCTGTTGATATATTGATACCTTGCAGTGAAATTGACACCAGGGTCGCCTAAGTATGATGGATATGATCTTGGAGTGGGGGTTCCAGTTTGGTTCTATCACGGACTTTTCCAAGAGAAGACGGAGTCATGATGCCACAGATTTCACAAAAATCATCAATCAAAATAAACACGAGATTCATCTGTTTCCCTTTCGCTGGCCAACATCGTGAACCAGAGATTGAGTGTTAGTGGCCCTACCAGGACCAGGATGTACTGCTACTGCTACTGTTACTTCGACACGTTCTTAGTTAGTATTAGGTAATCAGCTGAGTTCAAAGTTGCCGTTGCCGCGAGCGTTGAATGCATTCCTAGACGCACAAGCACGGGTTATAGCCGAAACTGGCCCCAATTGGGCTAAGTCATCAGTTGTCCAATGTCATACTTATGGCTCCACCAATAAAAAAAATGACATTCATATGATATTAACGTAACACCAGAAGCTATGAGTTTAATCCATTGAATCGCCAACCCGACAGTTTACTCATGCTTTAACCGCTTTGGCTTCTCATTTTCTCACTTCGAAATTTTGGTCTGTCATGATTTGAAGCGCTTGCAGCTACATACTTATACTAATCTTGGAATTGGTAACTATAACCGGTGATAAAACATAGGAACCGTTTAGTCCCGAGTCGGCGAAAGTATTCGATTTTACACAAGCAGTATATGTATTGACAAACAGATTGTGATCTAGGAAATCGCATACATCGAAGACGGTTTTCCCAACTGCCAGATACTTTAGCATCGAAACGTGAAAAAAGTCTCCTGATGTGGAAGACACGGAGAACTCGGTTCAGAAGCACTAAATATATCATGATACATCAAATCTTTGGGCGGTGTATAAATGGGTGTTGACCCGATGAAAAGTATATTTATCTTGGAATTGGAAAAGGTGGCCAATAGAAGTTCGCAATTTCAAAAAAGCAACGCATGGGCTGTTCGGGAACCACTTTTAAAAGGCCCAGAAGTGCGGCACCTCGATTATGTATGCCGCCGCGAGACCGGGTGGAGCAAGACATGAGGGATCCTGTATGAAGAGATCATGGAAGAAGAAACCGACCGTAATGTGAAGAGAAATTGATTCACGAAACTTTCTCCCAAGTATATTCAGTTGGTTTCTGGTTCGGCCGAAATGGAAGAGGACGAATATATCTCAGGACTTCCATCTAAAATCCTTTGTCAGATACCGAGGCGTGAGATGCAACTGGGAAAGTCTAGAGAAAATTCTTTGACTGATTCTCTGACACGGTTCGGTGGGTCACAAGAATATAGGTAGATGAACGCGAGTGCGACCATTGAACTTGGGGAATTTCTAGCGTTTGACCGCTACTGATACTATGATTGGAACGACTGAAGATAAAATGGGGTGCAGTGACCCTGGTCGATTGCCGCAGCATGTATATATTACGAGGTGACAACCACGGAGAAAGAATTGATGCACTGGCACATTGCGATTACGAAGTGTTTGAAGGACGCAATAGGTGCAAATAATAAGCATAAACAGGTCTAAGGCCCAGACCATGATAAGTAAGTATCCTTATTCGCGTTCCAGGTGAATGGTTTCGTTATCGAGGTTCAACATCATGGTGTCTTTTGACCGACTTTGATGGTTGCGTTTGAAATAGGCTCTATGGGAGAATAGCTGCGCCAAAGCAGAACAGCCGCTAAGTCAGTTGCATTATTTAAAGTACCGATGGCGCGATTTGCAAGTAGACGATGTGTTTCCTACGATATCATCTCGTGGAAGTCTTTCATTACCGCTTGTACGGGAGCCAATAATAAGATATACTATTTGCTGAAATCTGCAATGGTTGGTGAGACATTCGGTATTAATTGTAGGTCTAGACAGGGAATGCGGCACGCCGTTGAAGGCAGGAAAGTTCAAGATCTAGACCTCAAGTTAAGCAAGACTGGATTTAGATAGAACGTCTAAGGGGTGGAAAGGAGCAGATGGGCGGGGTCTGTGGAACGGAAATGAAGCGGTGAGAGAGCATGGAACGGCGTGGGCCAAAAGTAAAGTCTTTTCTGCGGTGGGAGACTTGTTTTTGCTCTCGACTTCACCGGTCACCTCTGAACGTGAACCTGAGACCGGAAACTTGTGATGCCCAAAAAGGAAACGTAAGGTCAAAGTTTCCGACGACTCTGACGACTCGTCTTCATTGCAGCCGACAGCGACAAAACCCACTCGACAACGTGGGCTACCACGACCACATTCTTGTTTTAAAAGCTAATTTCCGTGATAGACATTCTGCTACACGGCGCAACAGCCACATTGGCGCGGATCATCCACATCAACAGCTCTTTCTCATCATACGCCATCCTTCGTTCCCCCCACTATCACCTCTAATACTCACCAGTTAATTTGTTATTCAATCGTCTATGCTGCTTTTGCTGTTTACTTAGACAAGTACTCGCACTCATCCCTCACCATGGCCAGCAACGGCGAAGCATCCTCGAGCAACAATGGCTACCCAAAGTCGTCCAGGTTCTCGACCTTGAGAATGTTCAAACTGAATCCGAAAGACGGGAAGGACAAGCCACCGCCGCCACCGCCGAAGGACCCTTCCTACCTTTCAAACAGATCAATGAGCTCGCTGTCCCCTGATGCCCTGTCCATCCCTCCCTCTCCACATTCACCGCACTTCCTCTCCCAGTATCCCCATCGACAATCTCCCGTGCCGAGCCAGTCTGCTGTGTCTCTCCTGTCATCTGCCGCTTCCCAGCTTTCGGTTTCGCGTGCAGATTTCGCTCCAAAGAAGAAAAAGAGTATGGGTTTTATCAGGTTCGGCAAACGGTCCAAGTCCCGGGAACCTGTTGTAGATGAACTTGAGGGGGACGCCGGTATTACGTGGCCTAGTAATGTTCAGGTGAGTTCCTTTCTTATTTTTCCGAGCAGAGGCTTACGACTATTTGCAGCATAATATCCACGTTGATGATGGGTATGTCCGATAGTTACTGTTCCTGTCTTGTGCACCATCCAACACACATTCTTAGGCTTACAGGGCTACCACCTTCATGGTCAAAATCGCTAGTAGAAAGAGGATTCTCGGAAGAGGAAATTGCCAATTTTAATGCGCGACGAGCTGCTAATTTGCGCGCGATTCAACAGATATATAACACCCGTCCGGATTCTCCAGCCTCTATGCATCCACCTCCAATACCACAACTACCTCATGAACGACATATGCCAGTCTCCAGCCAAGTAAGCACGCCTCCCGTGCTCGAACACCCTTTACCACGATCCTCCTCCCTCTCGCGTAAATATTCTAATACCTCTTTGCATGGTCAGTCGCCACCTCTCCCACCTGCAAACCTGCCCAAACCTGGCTTGGTTACTTCGCCATCCTCTATATCTCTGCACTCGATAAGGACTACTAGTACCGCCAATAGCAAGTACATCTTACCTTCGAAAATTGGTGCGACCTCAGGATCACATACTCCGTCTGATTCAACAACTACGTCCTCTGACGTTCAGCTCAACTATCAGACTACGCCTGCGCTTCCTCATCAGCCATCGATAGTTCCCGGTGGTGTACCTAGCACTCCACCTCAAAGATTTCAACTAGTCAATCCTACCACCCCACCCCCCGCCTATAGATTTACTAACGTCACTCACCACGTCGATATCAAACCGAGCCCATCAATTTCATCAACAGCATCTACCGGACCTACAGTGACTTCGGCCGTTCCTTTACCCATACCTCCGTCGTCACATCGATCACAATCTAGCGTGGAATCTATTACTTCACGGGAAAGCCGGGGAAAGCAATCCAGTGGTTCCTCTTCATCACACTCCACTCCACAGCTTCAAACGCGGCGGATCACAGGCCTGTCAGAGCCGCCTCGATTGTCATTACATGCAAGCCATGACAGTGACGATTGGACTAAACTGCTACTTTCTGCATCAACCTTGTTGAGTGCTGATGAGAACGGCAGCGCGAATACTGATACTCCAATACGGAAGACTTTGAACAAGCCCTCTGAGGTTCGAACACCGCCAGTGTCAATCTCTGATCGCCATGCTGTTGGCTCAGCCGAGACCCCTCCCTCAGGTTGGGCCGAAGGATCATTCGCAGCACGTCAACCAACTTCTAGTACAGGCTCTTCACCTGTTGCATCGGCTTTTTCCTTGAAAGAATTCAAGACTGAACTGGAGGATTTTGGGAGTCAGGATGACTTCAAGGACGTACCTCTCTCTGCTGCACTTACTTCGTCTCTCTCACCCATCTTACCTAACGGTATGTCCAGGCAAAGAGACACCTTACGTGTTGCTCCTGATGGCACTTTACTTATGCCGCCGCTGGAAAGACACTTGAAGCAAGATGGTAATGATGAATATGAGGATGATGATGAATTCCTCACTGTAAGGAGGGCAAATCGCGATTCGAGTCGGAGCTCTACCTCGACAATCAGTATGAGTACTGTGACCGGATCAACCTACGGCTTCCCCGTTATTCGAAATGCTTCAATCGTCAGGCGGGCTAGCGCGTATGTGACCCAACTCTCCGCCTCCTCCGATGGAATAGCGAGAGCTCCGCCGCCAACCAGGCAGCCTCCACCATCGCCCCCATCTTCGAAGCGTAAACCTGTGCCTCTTATGCAAGAGCTTCCCGAGAGGTCTTGCCCAGTCGAGAATCTACCACTGTCTCCCATGGGTACAGGGTTTTCTGTAAATAGGGATTCTGGTTCTAGTGCAGGATCTAGGAGACTGTCAGGCGCCCCACCCTCACCTATGAATTCGCAATTTGGGAGTGACGAGAGTGCGACATCGGTTTCTACGACTTCGAGCAGCTCGCAATCTCAGGATCATCCAACGCCAACTACGGAATCTACTTCTGGAACCGCCTTCGATACCATTCCTTCACCTAGGGATACGTTTGGCAATTCGCCGAAGGCGAATGGGGCTGTGAAGCCTGTGAAGGTTATCTCTGCGGATGCTGACATTGACACGGAAGGCTCATTCGTAGATCTTGGGAAGGACGATGAAGACAGGTATGATAGTGCGGTGTTCAGTGGAGAAGAAGAAGATGAGGAAGGAACGTGGGATACGGTGAAGGGAAACGCTGCTGCCGCTGCTATCGTCAATCACTCCACGATGGCTCAGCCTGCAATAATTGTTAGTGATGATATCTCATATTCCCTTCCCGAGCCGCCGGCTGTTGTTATTACTTCAGAAGGGTCATTCGGTAATACATCAGCGCCACTGACACCTGTACAGCGGTACCCGGGTTGGCTATCAGTCGTCGTTGAACCATTGTCTTCATTCATCGATGAGGCCATCGATCCTCGGGATCATTATGTTGATCTACAAGAGATTGCTGAAGGTGAATCTGGATCAATATTTGCAGCCAGAGTAGTGCCAGACAGCGCCCACAAGTTGCGCCTTCCGGAGCACATTCGAAATCGTGACACAGAAGAATTTGAGAAATCTCACCCGGTACTTGTGGCTATCAAGATTATCACAACAGCACCACATTCACCAGATCAAGAATGGACGCCAGAGGCTCAGAAGTTGGTTGATCTGGAGAGGGAGCTGACACTGATGAAGGATTTATGGCATGAAAATATTCTTGGATTGGATGCATTATATGTTGATTTGACGGAGGATACGCTGTGGGTTCGTATGGAGCTCATGGAGAGGAGCCTGGCGGATATTGTTGGACTAGTTGTGGATGGACTCATGTTGCAAGATCGCATGATTGCAAGATTTGCTAGGGATGTGAGTGTTATACAGTTTTGTCGTGCATTTGTCCTCGTTTCTAGTTTTCTGATGTTTTCTCCAGGTTCTGCAGGCGTTGGAGTACCTACAAGAGAATCGAATTGCTCACAGAGATGTCCGTTCTGACAATCTCCTGTTAAATAGCCATGGATTTGTGAAACTCAGTGTGTATAGAGCCCACCTATTTCCCTCATTAACTAACGTCATGCTGCAGCCGATTTCTCCAATGCTGTCAAGCTACCTAAAGAATCATCATTACGATCAGACCCAGCAGGCGTTATCTTCTGGCAGGCACCAGAAATGCGATAGTATGTTACCACATTCTTTCAATAAGAACGCTGATTCTAACTTATTCCGAAGCCCTAATTATGATGCACTGAAGGTAGACGTCTGGTCTCTGGGTGCTACAATGTGGGAGATGGCAGAGACAGAACCACCATTCTCAGACACGAAGCAAGTACAGAGCCGGTGGCCACCATTAACGCGACCTGAAATGTGGTCACCTGCGTTTCATTCGTTTTTACGCACTTGCTCAGATGCTGCTGCTGTGAGGAAAAGTCCGACTGAACTACTTAAGGTATAGTTCATTGATGCGTCTCCAAGAGGGGTTAATACCAATTGATTTCCTCTTGTAATTCCTTTGCAGGACCCATTTGTTGGTAATGCGTGTGGGCGCACTGTTATCGTGCAATTGTTATCCCAATGCATGAATATTGAGCGCATGATTCAAGGTGATGGCGGCTCATAAAGGGATAAATTGCCACACATTGAAGCTCGTGGACAGACATAACGGATCTATACACTCACGACTTGTGTCTGTATACCCGGCATACCTCTCTCATACTGGATATCTTTTTTTATGTTTCGCTTTTTCATCTTTTACACCGGGTCTTTATGTGCTCTGATATTAATATGTACCGAAGCTGCTTTATCTCTTGCATTGCGGTGTGGGAGAACCATTCATTTCCATTTGGACTGGAGCAATATATATCTCTATATATCTTACAAGCCGTCTATCTTTCCTGCAACACTTTCTACAGCTTCTTTCAATTTGAATGATTCGCTGACAACTGTGTCACTTTCGTCCTCGCCACAATCTGCTATGAAAGTGGCTGTCTCGGAGACGAAGCCTGCCAGTAATACCTGAGTCCCGTGTGATTGATGGAGTACGGAAATTGACTCACCAAGGAGTTTGCCGCCATGTAAACGCCAGAGTGATCCCGAGCAAGTCAAAGCAAAGTGACGGATCTTGGCATTTTCAGAACGTGTATGCATGAGGAGATCAAGATTGATAGTTTTGAGAACTGCTTCATCACTCGTATTCTCGACTATGGCCTCCAAGCATTGTTGAAGGAGTGCCTTCATATCCTGTTCTCCAGAAAGTTTGGTACACAAAGGTACTTGCTGGATCACCGGAGAGGATATTTGCCTGAGTTTGTCATCTCGCCAAAAGCCTGCATATAAGATTAATAAAATTTCCGAGCCGCATATGATGACTAAACTACCTCCGTCATCATAAGTAAGAGTCTTTGTGAGCGTCGTGACAAGGGAGACCCAAAGAACAGGAAGTTCTTCATCACCAGAGTTTGCAAAGGATTTGAGATGTGTCTCAAGAGTGTGTAGCAACGTTGAAGTATGTGGTACCATGAGAGCCTGATGATAAAGTTAATCATGCGAAGCACGACCCGCATATAACTAAGCACAGACCTTGAAGAAATCAAGCAAACTTGAATAGGTATGGAAGAATGTGACCTTCCTCGCGACGTCGGCTAATGATGGTACTTTAGCATGCGTCTAGATCTATGAAGTTAATAGTGATGCACCATTTTCATCGACGAAGGCCCAATCATACAAACGCCGAAAGACCGGTCTGAAAGTTGACTCGTTTAATTTTATGACGAGTTCTCTAAACGCCAAAATGACTTGTTGCTCCGCCTGTTAGACACTATCAGCTCTCCGTCACCCTCTCATTTTTCGTCACTTTTGAATCACCTTGCTTTCTTCCAAATCTGATCCCTTAACTATGTCAAGCGCTTCCAGGAAAATTTTTGAAAAGCCACGAATTTGTTCGATAACAGAAGCTCGAGGAGCATGACGAATGGCTCGAGCTAAAACGTTCGAGTATGCTGCAATGCGATTCTTTACCCATAATCGGTATAAATTCCAACACATGTTCCACATGAAGCAACTTACTAGATTCTTATCAGAAGAAGCTGCCACCCAAACATCGACAAGGTTTGGTAAGAGGATTTTCGTCGGAACCATTTTAGTGACAGTTTTCATAAGCGAGGACATCGGTGGTTTGGGTGAACCTGAGTTTGTACGGCTGTGGTCCATGTACAAGATCATTATTTTTGTAAGGGCATCAGAACCCCAAAATGTGGGAATGGATATGAGAAGACCGTGTAGGACGGCAGTTGACTTCCCAAGAAGGACTATTCGGGATTGTTAATAGAACAGCTGTGGAGATACGCAAAAACTCACCGTCATCCGCATTTTCCAAAAACATTGAGGTCTTGTTGACAATTTCTTTAAAGAAAGGTATGAGCCTGGGTCCCAGCTTGGTTCTGCGATACGCATGAATATATCCAAAATAGGCACATCTCAAGACTCGAATACGTACGACAAATAGATGAGTGTGTCCAGTGCATGCGCCGCAAGATCAGGGATGCTTAAAGCGGCAAGAATCGATGGTAAAGCAGTAGTTAATGATCCTTCCTCCTTCGGCACCGCGGTAGATGCAATGGACGTCAGAGCTTTCAAGCAATGCGTGCGTAACGTGAGGTTTTCCCGTGCCGATAGTCGGACGATCGAGGTCACGATATTGCCAATAGTCGCCGTAATTTCATTGCGGACGCTATCGCGTATTTTCGGTATACGTTCGCTTGAGAGATCCAGGGCACCATTGTGGATCTACGCATATGGTAAGTAGTTTTCCAAAAGGTGAGTGAATGGTATATACAATCTCGCTGTCTAAGGTCAGCATGAATTCGATTGAGTTCATGAAATCCTTTGCCGGCATTGCACTGAGAATCTTTTCAAGAGTTTTTTGAGCAGCAAGGGCAACTCCACTAGATTTAGTGCCAGATGCAGCATCGTCGATAGTTGCTAGCTTGATGAGGTCGGAAACTAGAATATTGAGAAGCTGTTGCGTGGCTTGACTTAGGTTAGCCAGGGTGTTGGACTGTATTACTTGACCAATTAATGTAGTCAGCGTTTGTGCCCGTTTTGCATACATGCCCGTAGGAACGGCTGCTTCCCCATCACTGACTCCTCGTAAACTCCCGTTCGGGTGAAGGAAAATTAAAAGCACGTACGTTACGTGATCCAACAACGTGGAAACCTTGTTAGCTGGGTTTCTCAGGCATGTAACTAAACGTTGACCCTCTCTCAGGATCTCCAAAAGTGTGAAAACTCGAGTCTCGTCTGTAACATGACGCAACAGGGCTATGGGCAAGGCTAACGTAGCAGATACTTCATCTTGACTTTGCCGGACCACTCGATTGGACGACTTTTCTGCCAGGAGCATAGAAACAGGAGCCAAAAAATGTTTTTCGCCTAAAACCTCAACCAAGTGGACAAAAAAGCTAGAAAAGTGTATCAGGTGCCATGATCGGGAGAGTCAAGTACAGACGTACTTTGTCCTCCGGTGGCGGGGAATATGGTTAGCAGCATCAGTAAAGACGCGGAGAAAATCCCTCGAGGCTATATATAGACTCAAAGAATCTACATTAGCATTTTTGAGCGACGACGCCATGACAGGTACAATGCCGTCGATTGTCTGATGATATGTTAATCCTTATAAGAACAATTGAAGGATTGCATACCTTCTGGACAACACTGAAACTATATGTATCATCGCGGTGGAAGACGTTGGATCCCATGAAGGTGAACACGGGCATGACGTTGTGTAATACGGATTCCGGAGCTAGACGAGCCAGACTTGCCATCAATAATAGGGCCTGGTTGAAAGTCTGGGGGTTTGAGACAACTATTTCCTCATCAGTATAACTTCCAGCTGAAGGAAAAAGATGGTATTACCTCGAATGATTTCCACAAGCACGTCCACACGAATAACGTTAGGCGTCACACTCGGACGCTCCTGCAAAAACATTGAGTCAATCAACCCAGTGACGCAGATGTTTGACCGTACGGGAATATTGGCTGCTGCATTTTCAATAGCGGACATCAACATTTGCTCAACATAATTCGCGTCAGCTCGTAATCCCGACGAGCTTTGAATAAGCTTGCTGAGAGTATCTAACAAAGCGGAAACAAGATCCAGAGAACCTGGCAAGGATTTTGTACCCAAGATCTCGGCTAAAAGATTTAGCCGGTGCATAGTAGTCTCTTCGCCGGGCGGCCTTCAAGTCATCAGTAAGCTCGTAGAGCGAAAGAATAAAGACTTAAACACTCACTCTGCTGTTTTCACCCGTTTTGCCGCCCTTGGAGTGCTGCCCTGAGGCATTGGAGCATAGATATTGAGTAACTCAACCATTAGTGGTACGCTTTGGATAACAGCGGACAGCAGCTTTTTGCCATATACCTGCCAGGTAAAGAATCTCGCGATCAGCACAAGTTATTGCCATACTCACACCGACTACTTACCACGTCAGATTCGTGTGCAATCGTATTGAACACTAATTCACAAACAGCAACCTGTTTCTCATATACCAACCTGGCGAAGATCTCTGTCTCCAGTATTCTTAAGAGAACTTCTCGGGACGCGGAATCGGCAGAGGGTTGAAGATACTGTTCCAGCAAATGCAGATAGACATTCCACAATTCTCCCTCTCCATCATTCAGTTGAGCAACGGAGGAGGCATCGATGGAAGACACCAGTAAGCATGCCAAAGCCGCACCGCCTCGGTGCTTTGAAAGTGCTTCCACTGACGGAAGCAAGCTAGTCGCCTTCACCTTGGATGATACAAGACTGAGTGATTGAAGAATCTCAATCTTGATGGCCTCGAAGCCGAGCGCGTTGACATGTGAGAGGAGATAGTACACGACGCTGTTCTTGTACCTAATCAATGCTGTTAACATCATGTCTTGTCGGAAGTGAAGAAATCTTACTCGATATCCTTCTTTCGGTCACCTTTGGCAGGCCTCAAGTGTTCCGCATGAGCGATATGCAGATATGTATGATCCTGAACCATATGCTGTTGGTTAGAGACCAAGTGTGTCAAGTAGCGCTTTAGATCATCTTGATCTAAGTACTGCAAAGTATCTAATGGGTCCTCGCGTCAACGCATCAGTGAGTATACTTTGATAGAAGTAAACACACCTTTAACGTCTCCGTACACCTCATCAAATTTGTAGACGCTCTTCAATTTCTTCTCACTGATTAACCTGATTCTGCTTAGACATTCGATGGCGGCCTTCCTAACACCGCTGGCTTGGTTTTGCAATCCCACAAGTACAGCCGGTAAGATCGTTTGGAAATCCATGCCATCAGCTTCAAGAACGTGTGCCTCAAGGAACGCCGCTGCATGCCGAAGGGCAACTTCTTGCAGTAAGCTGTTGTCATCGGAAGCAAGTGAAGTAGGCGATGTCCAAACACCAGCAAGAAAAATGAGCGCATCTGTTTTGAGATTAATGAAAAGGATACGAAGAAGACAAGAGGTGATAACGGGAAGGGTAGAGGAACGGTTCGCTAGGGCGTATACCGTACGCATAAGAGACACATAATATGGCCCTCGGGTGTCGCTTGCTGACATCTGTAGGCAGTCAGCTTTGTTGACCCCCAAACTCAATGCAAAAGAAAACACACTTGAGATTGATCGCATAACCAATTGACAACCAGTCCTTCCGGTGAGGGAATAGAGCAAATCGTTGCAATCAAGGATACCTGAAGCCAAGATAGGGTACCTTGTCTGCTGGGTTTAAGAATCACATTCTTATCGGATAATTCCTGCAACATCTAGCAACTCGGATTAAATCTACATCAATCGCAAGCATAAAAGGACACACATCGAGGAACTTGTCATGATCGGCAGGCAAATCTTCAATTCCACCGATTTCTTCCAGATTCATAGTCTCTAAAACCTTCCTCGCGGCATTCACCTGAGGTTCCCCAGAAAGTTTGCTTAACAGGGCCCTTGTAACGAGGTATCCCAAGGCGCGGGTATGAGGATCTGTTGACTGAAGAGTCGAAAGTAGCACTGATAGATGATCGAATAGGTGATTCGAAACGAGCACATTCTCTGAAAGAAATAATGTTCAGGACCAAGTGAATGGAAAGAACAGTATACTCACGAGCAATTTTTGTGCTTAAGACACTGTTTATGCGCTTCATCTTCTCTATCGCGTCATCACCCACTTTTCCCCTCTCACTTTTTACTATCTCTGCGCAACCCTTCAGCAACTCGAACTCCCTCCCGTTCTCCTTCTTCATATTTTCGGATATAACATCCCACGCTGACTCAGCAGTGTGCTGCCTTGACTTTGAGAATAGTAAGAAGGGGAACAACAAGTGTGACACGAGTTCCTTCTTGTCCTTGCTTTCGAGAAGATGATAAAGACTTTTGAGGGCGAATGAAAGGTGAATGCGGAAAAGGTTTCTCTTGGGCTTTGACCCAAGCGAAATAGATAGAGATTGTAAGTAAGCAGAAGCTTCACTCCCGAAGAGGGGAGCAATGATATCGGGCTTTTCGTAAAGTGCCTCGAGGACCACCTGCTCAGAATCCTGTACACGAGAAACGAGCGCAGATACCGTGGCTTGCTGAACTTCAATGTCAGCGTGGCATTAAACTTCGGAGTGAAATGATTTTACCCTGTCTGTTTCTGTAAGTGAAGAGTCTGAGAGGGAAGAAAGCAGCTCCCTGACGGCCACCACTCGGACACTGGTATCCGCGCTGGTCGATGCTACCACCATATCTGCCCCATCCTTGCTTTGAGGCCCATTTGTGGAAACCTGCAAAAGAGTATTACGAGACTAAAACACACGAAAGTTACCCGACACATACCAATGAGAGGGATAAAACAAGCTGATCAATGGTCCGCTTCAACTCTTCATCCGTCTCTTGTTCAGCATGACTTGCATGATGAAAGATACCTGGGTGCCGTTGTTGGATAGCGGAAAGCAAAGAACGAGCTATGGAAACATATTCTCCCTGGGACAGAGCTTCCGTGACAAGCAGACTGGTGGCTCTCTCAATGACAGCAGGATGAGTTGTTGGCGACGAAATAATGGACTCCAGCATTAAAACAGCTCGTTGATCTGAAAGCCTTCAGCACCATAGTCAGCGGCCCCGTGTGTGTATCAACGAAGGAGAACAATGTACTTCGAAATCAGAGCTTTGACCAGTGGTCGGATTAACTTCTCGGAACCAACCCAGCTGGCAGCGGCTTGCAAGTCTTCCTTAAAGTTCCTGAAATGATCATAAGAACTTGGTAGAGCGTGCTAAGGTATTGCTCACGGTAGCTGTAGCATCGATCTCACAGTCGAGCTCGGGAGTGTCCCCAACTCTGTCTGACCCTCACAGACGGCAATAGTAGCGCTAAGGAATTGTTTAGCGGTAACGAATTCGGCACAAGAAGCCATGGCTTTCAAGACAACTTTGAGTGTTGATGAAGGGAGTTTAATTTTGTGGGCCAACGCTGAAAGAAGTATAAAGCTGCCAAGCTAGAAATCAAAGTCAACACGGGATTAAAAGGAAAAGAAACTAAATCACGTACGATGGCATCCCGAGAAGAGGCATGTTCTTCATCAAGCGGATCCAATAATGCAGGTAGAATGTACGCCATCGTTCCTTCGTCAAGTGACTTGCTCCTCGTAATGAATTCGTGCATCGTCGCAGCGTTGAATGCTAGCAGGACACGGTGTAATCGGTCCTTTTTTAGAGCTAAAGGAAGTAAAGAGGTAACGAATCGTGCGACATCCCCATTCCGAAGCATCTCGGTAACAAGGGATACTCGAGGCACATTTTGGGCGGCAGACTTGAAGGTTAGAAGGAAGCTCCAGGTCGAACTGGGTCTAGACGTGTTCAATTTAGGAAGTAAAATATTCAACTACCAACACTCTTACTTGATATGGAGGATAGTCACTAATTTTGCGAATTGCGCTGTGTCGTGATAAGGAAGGAAAAGAGCCAACAGATGCTCAACATTGAATTCATTCACCCTGGAGGAGTTGAGTACAAGCTTGAGTAGTGATAGCCGGACCACTCACCTGAATCTCCTCACAAGCCACTCTAGTATCCTTGCAGCAGGGGCATCCAGCAACCAAGGTCCCAACAAACTCAGAAACTCTCCAAGCGCGTCATTCAGCTTCTCATCCTCATTCTTCGTCAACAAAGTTCTATCGAGAGCTCTCGCTCTATCAGAAAATAGCTCCGACTCAAATGGTGCCAGACGGTCATCAATTGAAGAGAGTTTTAAGAACGCGTTGGTTCCAAGGGCGAAGATGGCATCCAGGTCGTGTTGATCCGCATCCCGACCACTGAATAAGTAAGATTCCGCAGGTTTGCGCTTTGAACGGTCGGCGAGAAGGGCGACATTGAGGGATGCGGATTGCGCCAACTGCGCTGCAAGACTAGACATTCCAGCAGTCTCTGGAAATCTGAATTTTGTTGAAAGATGAAGCTGAAGATCCAAATTTTCGGCACATGATCATGGTTTCCAAAATTAGTACCACCACCCGAGTCTCTCTCCCAACACAACTATATACGACTTGGGCAGGCAGGGGAACTCATGAGACGCTGGCACACTCTCACTTTCAGGTGTCTTCACCCTCGCCGCACATCGGTCCGGATTCCAGAGCAAGAATCACTGTGAAAAAGATTATTCTTTCAGGACATCCGCACTGCATCAATCCACACGCCAAAAATCTTTAGGCAACTTGTCCTCATACCCACCGCCAATACTCAAAAAAGAGCACTTGATCGAATGACAAGGATATTACGCCTCCTCACCGAACACGTTTGAGGATCCGATCAGACTTGTTGTCTTCTGTCTTCTGCCATGTATCCCAAAATCATCAATCCGGACGGAATTGGCGCTGACAGACTGGATGCAATGAAGATGAGTTTGGTATTTACCAATCCTGGAGAGGAATATACTGATAGCGAGTCCCCAACACGCTTAGCTTGCGTGGCTTAGAAGCAACTTTCGAACTTCATTATTGTGTTTTGGTTGCACGCATGCAGCGGAAGAAGTTGTTCAAAAACGTGGGTAGGTCGGTACAAATTCCGCGTTCAAATACTCATCGCCTACCAGTACTTGCGTTTTGTACACTCTCTTTACCGCTGCTCTTCATCATGTCAATCACCAAAACAATACCCCTCACGCCTTCGCCCATTATTCCCGTCACCGATGTGAGTGGCTTTCATCTCCATATGTTCCAAAAGTACACGAAACTAATCAAACTCATCCTCGTAGGAACAAATCAAAGTCCTTCCCGGCATTCCAGCGGCTCAACAGGCCAAAATTTATATGTACAATGAGCTCCTTGAAGAAGTCTATATCCGTAGAACTGAGCTTGAAGGACTCGACGGTCATCTTGCCGCCATGAAACGAGAAATCGAAGACGACATCGCATACCTTGCTTTCAAGCACGCCGAAGAAGCTTCATTGAAGGCCACGAAACGCAGGTCCGGCATCGCCCCTTTTGTACCCCCTGGCACATCGCCTTCCCCAGTCAATAGAATGGAAAAGGACGGTAGCGCTTCCCCCAAGAGCAACGCCAATCCAAACGCGGCCGCTAATGTAATTTCAGCTGCCATTGCGAACTTGAAGTATGTTGCAGGGACCACCAAGAACGTGAAAAGTAAGGGGAAGGGGAAAGGAAAGCAGAAGTTAACTAGGATCAATCTCGACGATGACCATTACGGCTACAGCAGGGATGATGATTATGAATATGCTGGCGACGAGGAAAGTGAGGACGATGGAGAGGTTTCTTTAATCCCCACCAGTTTCAATTAAGAATATGTTCTTGCAATGGATCATTGCGTTCTATAGAAGTTGGAAGATTTTTTTCCCTGTATACTACACACAACATATCTTGGACTTGAAACTAGACTTAGCCGTGTTGGCTGTACCAGTAATGTATTTGTGGATGCTACTTTTCTCTGCGACCTGACTCCGGCCTCTTGATTAACCGCCGACCGATATAATCCGGCTCCCGGCCCTAATTCCATCATCATGCGCTTTCTCACATGTCTTCAACATTGAATTATCAATACCTCGAAGGTAAAGCAAAACTATCTGCGACCAAGGCGGCAATGATTCTGATTTTTCGAAGGGCCTCAGCCTTCACATTGTCACGCCACATGCATATGATGATCGAATAGAACCGACTCGTCTTCGCTCAACAAGTCTTTGATAGGATCCTATAGGAAGAGAACACGCCTCTAAGAACTCCTCATGTCATTTTACTCCGCGCAACTATGACTACTTCTAAACCGCACTGACATTATGTCGGTCCTTCACTTCCACCGCATTGAGTCAGCCGCAATCCACACTTTTTGGTCTTTCGCCACCCAAAACTAAACTAGTATCGCGATACGCCGAAATTTTTGAACCTCTGCTCGAAGTCTTCAAGGCGCTGTCCGAGTCATTGTCACTGTACGGAATACAGGGTCTTCACACATCTCCTCCAAGTGCCAAATTCAAACTCATCAACTCATGCTTAGCACCGCCGCCGATACCCACAACACAACTACATAATTCCTCAATAATCCCGAAGTTTATTTCAATCATTTTCCTCCTTCAGATGCTTGGCAGCTCAAATTTGTAAGAAATGATTCTATGATGATCCTCAGTATGAATTTATATTTCTATCGTTCTCGGCGCCTGTTGTTATCTGAATTGATTTTGATTTTTTTTTTGAAGACCACAGTATGGGATATACTGATTTATATCCGAATTGATGTTCATATTACAAGGCAAGGTCGATTCGATTTCGTGATATTGTGTTTATATTTTCAAGGTAAAATCTCTCTGCACAACCCCATGCTTCTTCTATCTCAGATATCGACTGCAAAGTCATAGCTCTCGTCTATATTTTTATTGCAACATCGTAAGAGGTATGTCGTAACATTGTGCACATCAGCAAGTCGGCATTTTCCTTTTTCCTTTTTGTCGCTTTTCGGCCTTTTCTAAATTTGATACAAGCGCAAAAGCTGACAGGATAAATAAAGGTCATTTTAACATTAGATACATTTAGTACTTATACTAGTAACGTCTGTATTTTTCAGTTTTTTTTTCAGTTTTTCGCTTTTTGCAGTTTTTCACGGCATCTGCAGGAGGCCAGCTTTTTTAAAATCCGGGCCCGAAATGTGGCAACAGCTTTTTTGCCGCTTTTTGCCGCTTTTTATCACTTTTTTAGCTTGCACAAGTGAAAAAAAGCTAATTGCCAAAGTACTGATGGCCATAAAGCAAAGAATAATTTATCAGACACCTCTCCAGTGATGTACGTCCACAAACTGGCAAAGCAACACTCTGAGCCTCAGTAGCATGTCAATGTTAACAACCATCACCACCTCCTTCCTCTTCCTCCGACGAGTCCAAGCAGTCTACTCCGATTCCAAATGGATTCAACGCTTCTTCTCCCTCCTCTTCTTTTTCCTATCCGCACTACATGTACGATTTTTTTATTCTTTCATTCTCATGCACTAAACTGACATTTTCTTCTATTCTTTTTTTCTATTCTTTTGTCAGGCTTACTGTAAGGAGTAGCAATTCTCGTAGGCATAACCATATGCCTCCCATCCATTTCCCAAATCATCAAACCCATATTTCCAGCAATGTTAGTGCCCCCCATGGCTCCATGAACCTGTCGAATCTTCCGAGACATAAACCTCCTCGATAGATACTACTGTACCAGTATCGCAACTGAAAATAGCATGATATTGAAACAAATTCCGGGTGTTTGATCCGATGGATCAATGGTACGGTCGATCCTTGCGATTCTTAGTGGTACCCAGGGTAGTTAGTTGATTAGCCGGTCGGGGTCGTAAAGAAGTTTTCGGAGAAAAAGAAACGGTTATGAGAGTGGCCGAGGAGAAGGACACATGTATAATGAAGGACTGTAAGCTATATGAACTAGTAGCTCAAGCCTAGCAGAGATTATTCTCCGCAACTTAATAAAAGACGTCATAGTCATTCATTTACAAGTCTAATGCTAGAAAGGATACGATTTGAACTTCTACTTCCTATCCAGGTCCGTTTGAAATGAGATTCGCGCTCGCAACTTTCAAATCCCGACGTCAACACATAACATGAATCTGACATGAATCAATATTAATTACGCGATGCATTATCGCTCCGGCAAGCGGCTCATTCTAACCGAAAATTACCGCTCCTTCCGTTCCGTTACCTGGTTTTCTCCGCAGCATATATTATCTCAGACCATTTTAGACTCATTTGAGTTACAAACCCATGATATCGTGTTCAAGGGTGGTGCAGTAATACGTGTACACAAATTATGTCCGATGACTGCCAAGCCATCAACCCCGGGATCCGATCTCCGAACTAATTACTAGTGACGTCATGACTGGGCGGGATAGGGGTTTCCTGTTCCTTGTCAGGATTGACAGTATTGACAGCTGGAGACACATTAGCATCAGCCGCCTGATCCTGAAGATGTTTCAACCAAACATCCTGGCAAAATCGATCTACGCGTCCTTGTTCTTTTTCGATGCTCTTCACGACAGATCTCCTTTTCATTCTCACGTCCGAATCACCCCAACTCTCAACACCATCTAAGTTAACAAGTAGTTTTTCTAATGATTCGTTGTATGCATGGAGATTGTAGTTTGTAGAGTTGTATGCGAGTTTCGGGAAATTCGAGGGTGGATCAATATTTACGTCATCGCAAGGCGTGATAGAGGAGCTTGGGACGTCGAAGGTGTGGCTGGATGAGGGTTCTTGGAAAGTGACAATGGATGGGTAGACGAATTCGCTGCGGAGAGTTTCAAACTGAGAGGAAATGTCTTGTATTGATTGGAGAGAGCGATGGGTTCGGAAACACTGTTGAATTTTGGTGGCAGCTTGTTGATGCATCTCGCTATCGTATAACGGAGGTTGTTCAGGGGAAGTAGGTTTCTCGGATGTAGTGGGTGGATGACCATCCTGTATGGGAATTCGACGAGAAGGGCTCCGAGAGCGAGAGTGAGGACGAAGATTCTGGGGTATGGTTAGCTTGAAACTAGCGGTAATGATGTGGGGCCAAGTACCTGACCCTGTCTCCGTTTCTCCTTCTCTTCTTGGAATTTGCGTCTAGCTGTCTCATCTTCTTTTTGTCTTCTATCCAATGCGTCCTGCCATCTCCTTTCCTCCTCTGCCCGTTTCTGAATGTCCAATTCTCTCTGCCGATTCCGTTCCTGCTCCATCAGGGCTTGTCGGCGGTGAGCATTTAAGTAAGCTCGCTCGCGCAGAGAGAGCAGATTGTAGCCGTAATCATCGAAATCCCCGTCGTCATATTCGTCCGGCAACCACTGTGCTCTCTTGGCGCGCTGAGCAGCGATGGCCTGAGCACGATCGAGGTTATAGGGGGAGTTGTAGGTGCGATAGAATGGGTTGGAAGCAAACATGGTTGGGTGCCACACTGGGGCCGAGGACGGAGGTAGATATGGGCTGGTTGAGGTGTGGAGAAGCTGCGAGAAGGGTCTCGATGAGCAGTCCGAAAGAGGCAAGTGTGTTTTCCCACGGCGAGATCGGAGATGTTGTTCTCAAAAACATCACAAAAGGCTGTCGTCGTCCACCCCGCGTAGCCAACATGCCTCCCCTCGCCCACTACCTGCGCTCCTCCGAAATTCTCTGCCCAGAAAATCCCGCCTACGACGCCGCAGGCCGCCAGCTTCCCTTTTACGAGTCTCCCCAACAGCGCCGAGAGCGTCTTGCCTTTGTACATAGCCTCCGATCCGGTATAACATGGACAAAAGTCGAGCGCCATTCTCATTCCTCCGTACGTTGTTTTTCTCACAAAAATATTGGCTACTGCTGAACCTTTCATTTCTGCAGTCGCCAAGTACATCATCTAGCGAATCTTCATCTCCCCGCACTCCCGGTTCGCCGCTCAATACCCCCCACACACATACTCCCCAGCAACGCAAGCAGCAACGGCAGGATCTAGACACACAACTAACGAAACTTGCCCTCGCAACTGCTAATGTCGGCCCCCCACGCAACCGGCAACACAGAAACTACAAAAACTTGCACCTTCCAAGCGCCAACGCCACCTCAAAGAAATCATCCAATACCCCACAACAGCACCATTCCTCATCTGCCCGTGGCATCTTCGATTCGACTTCATACACATACCCCTCTGTATCACCTTATCCTTCGCGTACCGATGACGATGATCAACTGCTGTCCGGTGATGAACCGTATATCCTATACTCATCCACACTACCCAAAAAGCCCTTGTCAGCCCCACCCGTCGTTGACAACTCTGCAGGAATCGGTGGCTTTCCATGCCCTCCACCACCCCGTCTTCAAACGTCACCGATGACATCAAGTCTCCCACCATCATCGTCTTCTCTACCCACACTAGCAATCTCATCATGCAGGTCAACAGCAGCTTGACCAATTGACAGTCACTAAGCCGAGTAAACTCATTCATTCATCATCCACACTGCCGTTGCCGTTGCCATATACCATAAATACCCCTTGTTACCGTTCCATCGCTACTCGAGGTCGTGGATGTTTATCATCGGATAAATTGAAACAACATTGTCCTCGGTACGACTTGAAACCTTCATGGCAGGCCCGCGAAGTACTGCACCAGGACGAACCATCTCTCTCCTCCACGCTTTCATTCGGTGATCTATTTTTAGGGCACCATGGTTACAAGCTCTGTTGATGCGGTATGGCCGGTAACCTGGAGTCACAAGCACCCTCATATACAAACTTTTCCAAATCGCTCATCCAATTCTGCGTTACGAGAGCTTCCTGGCGATGACTCGGTTCCTGTACGTCTCAGACTGATCAAGCGACGTATTTGATGGACATAACCTTTTTTCCACGCACTCACCTTGGTGGTTTGCGTCCCATTTTTTTTTCTGACCCCTGGCTTCCATCCTTCTATTCATTTCTGGTCCTTGAATGGATCTTTTTGATATATACCTAATATGATATATTTTGATATTTCGGCATTGTTTTCTTATTATTTTTCTCGGGATGCATATTCGATTCCCATTCATACCCCCTCCTCTCTCCCTCCATATTCCCTAGTTACCTATTCCAATACCTTTCAGCGGCGTCTCAGTATGATGTATTTTAAGAAATATCTCTAACTGTTGTCCAGTCAATTTTGCGTGTTTATTCGTCCTTTCGTTTATAGATAGGCTTAATAGACCTGCACAATATTTTTCATGGTTTCTTTTTTTTTCCTTTCTATGCAGATTGATTTAGATGGAGTAAATTTTTAGATTCATGCTGGACATTCACAATTAAGCGCGTGTGTACACTTGGCGTGTATGTAAAGAAAATTTAGATTTGTGTTTTCGGTGAACGGGCATCTTGGGAAATCATATATTGTAATTAAGCTGCATTGAGTTAGTGAGGATACTCATGGTACGGACCCACCCCGACTCGGAGTTCGACTGGATGCACATTTAGAGGGTAATTGACTTGTAATTTATGGCATGTTGCTTCATTGAGGGTGCCGGTGCGATATTTATAAGTAGCATGCGAGCCCTGACAGCTGAGGAAATCTTCAATGTTGGCGGACTCTTGAACCGAGCTGTTACATCCTCTGCTCGAACTTGAATCACTTTCAGGTCAGACAATGACGTTCCCTGTAACTATCGATCCAGGTACTGTCAAAGGGCCGGAAAGATAACCTTTATCAAGGGAGAGGTTAAACTGGTATCAAGAAATAGGCACCCACTTATAATTACCTGGTCTCGGTACAAGTGACACTGAGAAAACCTCGACTCGGCAAGATTGTCTACTGGGCACATTTTTTACTGTACCTGATCCTTTAATTGTAGCGCAGAAATTGTTGAAGCCTTCGGCTATTCCGAGGATCCCTTACAGTCAGTCTCACCAACATATTTCACTTTAAGGCCGACTCACCAATTTCTGACTTTCCTCCCCGGTCCAAAAAATCCATGATTGTTCATTAATGTGGATCGAAAAGTATTGATATAAGGTGAGGAGCGAATGGATATGATGATATCCTTCTGTATCAATCGTTCCTTGTTGCGACTGTCACAGAAGATACAAATACTGATGTTTTCAAGGGTAAGCGGTTTATCGTCTATGTCATCCAAGTCCCTACCAGTGGATATTTGATGCGAGGGCCTTGGCGAACCGCAAGCGACGAAGATCCAAGTCTTTTTGGGATGCCACACCGCTTAGATATAAATTTATGTATGCCTATTTCTCCTTCTCCGCGGCTCGGCGAAATAACTCCTTTCCCCACTACGTTTTTTGATTTTTTCTATTTGAGATCATCATTGCAGGTTTTCCGAAGCATTGTTGGAAAAATTGGACATGATGTGAATTTTGATCAGTGGAACAATCCACTGGCCTCACTAGCGAGATGGTCATAATGAAGATCCTCACTAGCTACTTGACTGCATGACCTCGGCAACAGCGGGTTTTCGGAAGAGTTCTCGAATACTCTTATCCTCTACGTGGATCTCTGGGCAAAATTACATCATGCTTCCCTGATTTGAGGGGGGAATCTGAAGACTTCACATAACCGGCAATCAGAGGAGATTGATTCGATCACACGAAGAAGCTTGGGATTGCCAGTGTCCTCGGTAAGATAAAAACAGTCTTGATGTCGAAGTCGTGTGAGAGGTCGATTATCTGCATTGGTTATGTCGCTTTCTTCCATCCTCCGTGGCGAAGAACACAGGATAGAGTAAGAGTACAACCATGTATCTGATAATAGCAAACGTCACCTTCGTGATTGCCCATCACCTCGGGACAACCCAGCGATCGCCGATGAACCGTGTATCACGTGTCAGCGTGTCCTTACCCCCTTTCACGCGCGCGTTCGACATGGCTAAACCGTCCTCGCCGCCCCCCTTGGGACAGAATTATGTCTTCGCTGCTTCAGGTTCTTCGCTTATCGATGCATCGCCAGAAAAGGTTTGGAACGTACTTCTAGACTTCAAGTCTTACAAGTTTTGGTCCGCGTTTTTTCCTCGGTCCGTCACCCAGCGTTGATTCACCGAGCTGTGATTACAGGAACCCGTTTGTGTGAGACTACATTCATTCAATATCTGAGGAGCAACCTGAAGACATGTTCAAATCATCAGTCGCAACCAGACAATCACCGACTCGCGCAAAAATGCTCTTCCCGATCAGTCACCTCAAATGGGCAGTTACATTCATATATCCCCAGTACATCTTCCTCCAACACTCGACGACACTTCTGTAGGGATGTTCAACAAGAGCTCGGCATTTTGCGTCATCACGGCAATAGACCACGGAAGCTTCAAAATCGCTTGGGACACATCAGGCATTCCAGTTTGGATTTTGCGGACGCAGCGGTGGCAGTGGCTTACGGAAGTCGAAACTGATCTGAAAGATGGGAGAGGAGTGAGGAAGGTCACAAAATATGAAAGTGTGGAAACTTTCAGTGGATTGGCGGCTTATCTTGTCAAGTGGCTTATGGGGACGAAGCTAAACGCGGGCTTCCAAGCTCAGGCAGATGGACTAAAAAGATGGGCTGAATTGGAAACTTGAGCGAATTGTGGCAGGGACTAGAAGAGTTCGAGTTTTGACGGTGCGCTTTCATAGTTTCCCCTTTCCTTGTGGTACAATTGCAAAGTCGTAAATCATCTCAAATTCTGCTTGTCATTTTCACAGCCTCTCCGGTCCTCCGGCTGATTTTCGCTTCTGTTAAAGCTTTGAGCGTCACTGGCTCCAGACTATCTAGCGCTAGTGCTTAGTCCTCTAGGTAGCTGACCAAGTCTGCCGCTTGAGCCGAACAAGGACCTTGATTGATCAGCAAACATAAGTCAAGTCGGTCGGCTGACTCAGTGGAATGTTTCGTCATTATGACTGGTAATGTATCCAACAACGACCCATACAATAAAGCTATCAAACTTCTAGGCCTGGTACTATCTCTCTAGCCAGACATCGAATATTTGGAGTAGGCCTGTTGTGGATTCTTACAGGGCCTGGGATGCATTTATGCGATCATTATCTCGTAATTCCTGATCCGCTCTTCTTTAGCTGATTTGAGGAATGTGGGTCCGAATCCAAAGGTTTTGACTGGCGTCTTTGCAATCAACGGCTTGGCTCCATTCGCTATCTCGCACTTATATTTTTTGGTCAAGTGTTCCATATTGATATGAACGGTCTAACTTGGTTTGGCCTTGTCCTTCCGCATGACAATCAACTGATGTCGCAGCGCAGTCAAGGGCACACCGCAGAAATGGCTGAACCGGTGCCCGCGGGCTGTTCATCCCTGCTCCTTGGCTTCGGGGATAGGATCTTTGGATGCTGAAAGCGTTTATCAAACCCTTGATTTTTAAGAAGGGTCCTGGATTACATTTACGAGATGCGTACTGGACTATATACTATCGTCCTAGCATCGGGACCACCCGCAATCACGTCCTTTAGAGGCAGCCACAGGAGAACGAGCGCATATTCCATGTGATTGGCTCCCCATTATTCATATTATAGTCCACAAGAGGCATAGATGGAGATTAGGATCTCCTTGTCGTTACTCAGTAAGCCAAAGCTCATGTCATGACCTTGGAATCGCTCTCTCATTCATCTCTGAAAGATAGCAATATGAAAAATCTTTCCCCCACTTTCTCAATTTGTCCATCCCGCGAGATTTGACGAACGGCGTTATCCTTGGTGGCACTCTTCAGCCATGGTCGGAAGTAGTTACTGCGAAGCTGTGACATACTAGGCCATCATGCTCCTCTGTTTCACGTTCAAGGTGTCATTTTGGTACCAAACATGATCTAGCTCCGCAAAGCTCATCTATCCTTTTTGTCTCTCTCGTCACACAAATTACGATTGACGGGTAATCCGGAGTAGGCGGCGGCTAGTAGAGATTGACGCCACAGCAGAGAGTATTTAAAGGTTCCATTTTTCTGTCTCGCTCGTCCAAACCTCAGCTCATCTCCCGCGATATCTTACAACGCAATGCCTTCTTCACGAAGCAAGAACTCTATCTCTCAAGCATCTCCTGTGTGTCTTGTTTCCCTAATCTGAGTCCCTCTTGCCCGGACTCATCACTATCTTATAGCCTGCATCATGCTCGATCCTCGTCATTGGGGGAGGTCCTGCAGGCTCATATTCTGCCGCTTGCCTTGCCCAAGAAGGGTTTGCCGTCACCTTGCTCGAAGTGGAGAATTTCCCAAGGTTTGTGAAGTCAATGATTTTAGAAACGATGGCTAACTGACATCTTTGGTACTATCACTATCAGGTATCATGTCGGTGAAAGCATGCTTCCATCCATGAGGCACTTCTTACGTTTCATCGATGCGGACGACAGGTTCGACGCCTTTGGCTTCATCCAGAAGGTACACTAAGCCAATAGCTTGGATTGTCCCCACTCTCTGACTAACACACCCATCTAGCATGGAGCGGCATTCCAATTCAATGCCCACAAACGTGAAGGCTGTACGTCCGCATCGTCGTTTCATTCTAGTCTGGTCATCATGATGAACCATACACCTTGACAGTTACAAACTTTGTATCAGATAATCCAAGAAACTATACTTGGAATGTGGTGAGCTTTAAGACCATGTAATCTCATCTAATGCTTGGCATCATTTATCTCATTATTGAATTAAAATAGACTCGCGCGGAGGCTGATGCACTGATTCTCAATCGCGCCCGCGAACTCGGGGTTCGAATTTTCGAAAATCATCGTGTCACGGAAATCAAGTTTTCTCAACCTATCACTAAGGCCAACAATGTGAAAGATGCGCCTCCGGCTAGTGATAAACAATTAGGCGTTGAGGGTCAAGTTCCAGTGTCCGCCAAGTGGAAAAATGTCTCCAATGGCAAGACTGGTCAGATTTCGTTTGATTGGGTCATTGACGCCAGTGGTCGAAATGGTGTTATGTCGCGCGCTCTGGGCCTGCGCAAGTACAATCAAAGCCTGAAGAATGTTGCGTACTGGGGTTACTGGAAGGGAACTCAGGAGTACAGGCACGCTGATTGCCAAGTTCAACCACCCTTCTTCGAAGCATTACATGGTATGTCAAAATGTTTTCGCTCGTCATGTAGACAACTGATTGTATTGTCTACAATCAATAGATGAATCTGGTTGGGCTTGGTTCATCCCCTTGCATAACGGTAAAACCTCAGTCGGAGTTGTGATGGACGAAAATGTTTCAAAGTCAAAGAAAACGGCCATGGAAAGGAAAGGCGATACGACTCTCCTCCAACAGCACTACCTAAAGGAACTCAGTACGAATGCCCCAAAAATCAATCGCTTGCTTGAGCAAGCGGAGTTGTTTGAATACTCGGGAGGACCTAAAATCAGGACTGCTAGCGATTACAGTTACTCCAGTACTTCGTATGCCGGGACAAACTACCGAATAGTCGGCGACGCGGGAGGTAAGTACTCGATTGAGGCGTTGACGAGACAGGAGCCTGATCAATAACCTTTTGTACGACAGCGTTTATTGACCCATTCTTCTCTTCTGGAGTCCACTTGGCTCTTTCAGGTGGATTATCCGCCGCAGCCTCTATCGCCGCCACCATTCGCTCCGAATGCAGTACTCTTCAAGGGGCTGAGTGGCACAATTTGAGGATTGGAACCTCATACACCCGGTACGTATTTCCGTACCTTTTTTGCATTCCTCGTCGATTTATTGATCCCCTTTCCCTCAGGTTCTTAATGATAGTCCTAAGTGCTTATCGACAAATGCGGTCGCAGGAGCTCCCGGTCTTGTCGGATATTGACACAGACAACTTTGACAGGGCGTTTGACCTCTTCCGTCCAGGTATGCTCAATTCTACACTTCGGTAAGCTAATTAGTAAACCTTTTTACTTTAGTCATCCAAGGAGATGTCGACGTCAAGAAACCTCTTTCAGAAGATTCATTGCGTCAAACAATTGACTTCTGTACACAGGCCTTTGAGCCCGCGAGCTTGGAAGACTGGCATAAGGAGGATGATAATAGTCGGACAGAAGAAGACGAAAGTAGCGAACAAGCAAAGGCCAAAGCTGCGCAGCGAATAGCTGACGTTGTGGCGGCGAAGAAGACGTTACGTGCAGAGGATATGTTCCATATTGGTAAATTTGTGACCGATAAATTTAATGGCTTCTCTATTCGGTTTGAGAAGGGAAAGCTCGGTCTGGTAGCTTAGTTGTAGTGACTGTCGTCAGCATACTATCTCTCCTGAACATATCTAGTCCGTAAATATATATATATATAATGTAGGTTAGTTTTATTCCCTACGTCAAAGTTCATTTTTGGGTATGCTTTAAATGACGCTGCGATGTCCGCGTAGGGCTTAGTACTTAAATTTCCTTTGGATAAACAGCCATGAAACTGGGTTCCCTGATAGGACTTCAAGGCGTTTTGTCGTCAGTCACTCGTACCAGGCGTCTAGGGGACTGACACACCACTATCCATCCACAACAACACACCACTATCCATTTACAACAATTGATACCCTAATGCGTCCATATTCCCTTTCAGCAATTATACATGCAATCGAAGGTCCCTGATTGCTAGTACTACTCGCTGACAATCTCGAATCTGTTCCTCAAGAATGTGAGATTGTGAATGGGAGAGCTGTGATAGTTGAAATTTGGTTTGAGTACAAGGGCAGTATCAATCAGGAATTAATGGAAGGATTTGAACAGTTGGATGAGAAGTACAATGGGAAGCTGCTAGTGCCCTTGTATTATATTTGTCTTCAAAGTACGTACAAAGGCTGCTCGCCGGGCCATTTGCTTTAGCTCCATTACTTACAACCTGAGAAGCTTCTGTACCTCTCGAGCGACAGCACTTTTCATAGCGGTTGGATTCTCCGTGCTGTTTTTTGGAAAGCAATATTCAGAGTGACTAGTACCGCAACGTCGGCAATGAATTTTATGAAGTGTAACGTTCGATTGAAGCTCCTTCAAGTTCTGATCATGAACTTCATGCAATATGGAATTTTTCGTTTCAAGAATCTTGACGGTCCTTTCGAGACCCAATGCATCAACTTCTTCCCGGGACAGATTTTGGTCCGGAGTACGTTCCAAGACGTTTTGGTACGCTGAAGAGAGCCAAATTTTGAGACCGTACTTATCACCCAAGCGCACCCTGTCTGCCACCGAAAATGTTTCTGGCTCAAACTCTCCACTGATGTACTCAAAAATGTTGTCAAAAACAAATTTGTGAGCAATACTGAGGAGAGCGAGCTTCTCGTCCTGTTCAAAAGGAAGCGTTTTATCCTTGAGTATGGGCGGTGTCCTGTTTGGATAATAGGTAACGTGAGATGAAGTGAGTTGCTTTTGAGAAAAATTACATTTCACATTGTATAAAAGTATCGCAAAAGAGTTCGAAATTCTTTGACCGTCACATTCGGTAGCACGATAGGCTCGTCGTCAGACATTCCTTCGGCTTCTTCACAATTGCTGGCCTGAGAAAACATATCCCGAAAGATCTCGGAACCTTGAACGAAAAAGTGACGATGGACTTTAAACAGTTGATTTTCAACCTGGCATGTAGTCAGTCAAGCTAATTCCACCCTTAGATGGCTAGTATACACGACTCACAAGAAAGATAGCCATCGGATCATCATCGAAATAAAAGGTCTCAGTACGAACTGGGGCTGAGTGTTGAGAGCTCGAATATGAATGTCAATTTTCGGCTCGCTCCTTGGTTTCAAAACTGGGCTTACGAAGGAGTTTCGTCCATGGTTTTGTATATGCTAACTGGGGAAGAAAGGGGCAACAATGTTCAGAGAATGATCAAGTCGATATTGGCAGATCCCCTTATGGTAAAACATGAAAACATCTCGCAGACCTTCTCTCGATCGGAATCTGGTTAGCGGTCTGCGTACGGGCACCGCTTAATAAATTCTGATTTAAACAAAAAAAAAAAATCGATCGGAATCTGATTACTCTTTTTTTGCCCGCCTCCATTAAAATGATAATCATAGTATGTTAAGAACATTTCGGAACGCTTGGGTGATATATCAAAAAAGGCCGTTTTTGACCGAAGATCTAGTACACGCTAAGGAGACGTTCGTTTCCTATACAAGTAGAAGGGTAAAGGGCATGGAGATAGGGAGGATACGAAGGATTGGTAGACAGATAGGAGAGACATGAGGGAGGTTACAGACGACGTGGACAGGTGGAGAGAGAGTCAAGTAGAGGAAAGAAATAGACAATTATGGGAGATACGAGAAATTGGTACAGAAGAAGTAATCATAGACGCGGAACTTCCAGGTTCCTGAATTGAAGAACAGGAGGTACTTTTTTGAGCCGCATGAGACTGCTTGGTCCAGCTGAAGAGAGAGCTGGGATATTCGAGATCTGGTTCGATTATAATTTCGGCAGTTTTGATAGGATTTGAATAGTTGGATGAGAAGTACAATGTGGAGAGTGCCTTCGTATTAAAACATAATCGACTTGAAACTACATACACCAGCTGCTCGCCGAACCATTTGCTTTAGCTCCATTACTTACAACAGGAGTTTTTCTGCCGCTCGAGCGACAGCATTTTTTATAGTGTTTGGATTTCGTGTGCTGATGTCGTTCGACCATCGAGTGCAACGTGTACATGGCTGACTGACGTAGACTCCCTCGTATCGAGTATTATTACAGTTACGTGGCATGCTCGACGAACATTTGTTCAGGTGATCGCCGTGAACTTCATGCAATATGGAAATCTTCACTTCTAGGACCTCGACGGCCCTTTCGAAACCTAGCGCGCGAGTCTCTTCCTGAGAAAGTTTTTGATCCGGAGTACGTTGCAGGATGGTCTCATAAGCCAAAGAGAGCCAACCTTTGAGACCGCATTTATCACCTAGGCGCACCCTTTCTACTACTGAAAGTGTTCCAGGCTCAATCTCTCCAAGGATGTACTCAGAAACTTGGTCGAAACAAAATTGATGAGCAATACTAAGGAGAGCAAGCTTTTCATCTCACTCAAAAGCAAGAACTTCGGCTAATAGCTTTTTATTGGACGTGGGCGATGTCCTATTCGGATAGTGAGTAGCGTGAGTTGCGCGGTCTTGAAGAAGAAATCCGAAAGTATTCACATCGCATAGAAGTATCGTAAGAGTCCTCGGAATTCTTTGACAGTCACACTCGGTAGTACGATAGGCTTAAGTCGTCAGACATTCCTTCCGCTTCTTCGGGTGTTTTGGCCTGAGAAAACATATTCCGAAAGATCTAGGAACCCTCGATGAAAAAGTGACGATGGACTTTGAACAGTTGATTTTCAACCTACATCGTATAGTCAGTCAAGATACTGTACCATTACGACCGGATGTTCACGCACGCCGATAAATCCCCAAAATCGCGATAAATCGAGAAAAAATTATTGCCGCAATAAAAAAATTTCGTGATCACTGATAACGTGAACATCCGGTCGTAATGGTACAATAATTCACGACTAGGATGGCTACATAAGGTGACTCACAAGAAAGATAGCCATTGGATCGTCATCGAAATAATAGGATTCCGCACGAACGGGCATGGAAGGTTGACGGCTCAAATCAAAAATGAATGTCAGTTTTCGGCTCAATGCTTGATTCCATAAGCTCGTCTTACGGAGATTGGTATATGCTGACTGGAAAAGAGGGTGTATTGATTATCACATTGATAACTGATCCTCTTCTGGTAAGGCGTATTATTGAATGTGACACATCCGAAATCTTATCACTTTCTTTTTTGCGCGCCTCGTTCAATAAATGGTTATCATGGTATGTTAAGAACTTGACTAATTCCGAAACACTTGGCTGGGATATCGTTGAAAAAGTAGAATCTGACTGAACATTCATTGGCACATGCGACATTAGTGACCCGGTGGCATGGTCCACTGGCGGAACCTCCAGATTCCTGAATTGAAGCAATGAATATCCCCTTGGATGAATCATGACTCGGTCCGTGTGAGCCCCTTCTGTCTAGCTGAAGAGAGAGCTGAAATTTGTGAAAATTGGTTTGAGTACTGTGGAAGCGTTTATAGAAGGATTTGAACAGGTGGTATGAGAAGTATAGCGAGAAGCTGCTAGAGCCCTTGCATCACTTGATATTTGACCTGAAACTACATGCACCGGCTGCTCGCCGGACCATTGTGCACTGATGACTCCACTACTTACGACAGAAGATTCTCTACCGCTAGAGTGACAGCTTTCTTCATAGTGATTGGATCTGCTTCTTCGAGGTTATCCCAATGGGCGCATTCGCATTGCCACCAATTACTGCAATATGGACATCGAAGATCTTCTGATTCATTTGTCAAGCTCGCCCAACCCGCCTTCAAAGTCTGCTGAACTTGATTCAACACGGAAATTTTTGCTTCAAGGATCCTGACGGTCCTTTCGAAACCCAACGCATCGACTTCTTCTTGGGGCAGCTTTTGGTCCGAAGCACGATCCAAAATGGTTTCGTACGCCGAAGAGAGCCAACTTTTGAGACGGTATTTATCACCAAGGCGCACTCTGTCTACCACTGAAAATGCTTCTGGCTCTAACTCTCCACTGATGTACTCAAAAATGTTGTCAAAAACAAATTTGTGAGCAATACTGAGGAGAGCGAGCTTCTCGTCTTGCTCAAAAACAAGAATATCGGCCAGTACCTTTCCGTTAGTCATGGGCAATGTCCTGTTCAGATATTAGATGAAAAAACATGTCTTTGAGAATAAAATCAAAAACATTCACATTGCATAGAAGTACCGTAAAAGAGTTTTGAATTCCTTGACAGTCACATTCGGTAATACGATCGGCTTGTCATCAGACATTCCTTCCGCTTCTTCAGGACTTTTGGCCTGAGAAAACATATCCCGAAAAATCTGGGAACCTTCGATGAAATAGTGACGATGGACTCTGAATAGTTGATTTTCAACCTACACCATATAATCAGTCAAACCAATTCACGACTTAGATGACAGCATACGATTCACAAGAAAGATAGCCATGGGATCATAATCAAAATAAAAGTTCTCAGTACGAACGGGGGCTGAGTGTTGAGAGCTCGAATATGGATGTCAATTTTCGGCTCAGTCCTTGGTCCCAAAAACTGGGCTTACGAAGGGGTTTCATCCATGGTTTTTGTCGGCGTTGAAGATTTTTGATCTTTACAGGAGGTCAATGGACACGATAGTGAGGTACTGTTTGTCGTCCGGTCGACGACTAAGTATTCTATCGGTCACTCGGTTGTGACCAAGTACCGTCACGCAGTTGGTGACATGATTGAGTGGTGCAAAGGTCAAAGGTCTCGGCCTTTCTGTCGTTCGACAGTCATCTTGTCTCTGCGGCTGATTTCGTTCAATGAAATGTCGAACGGCCATATTAGTTCGGGGGAGAGCTTTGCTGCCCCCTTTGGGACAAACCGGCTATTCTTTCTTTCACACGCTAGTGCCATTGGTACTTACATACCTGATCATGACCGAACCTCTGGTCACTGATAGTACTGGAGGAGAAAGGGGCAACAATGTTGAGAGAATGTATTGATTATCATATCGATATCCATTGATTGAGATCCCCCACGGGCAAAGGCCTTGATGCGTAATGCTATGACGATCAGACGCCTTACGCTTTTTCCTTTGTCCTTTACCGCCTCCATCCAAATGACCATCATAGTACACTTAGCATATTAAATTTCTTGGCTGATATATACTTATATCAAGGGAAAAACTAGAACCAAGCATGCGACTGACAACTTAACTATTACCAGGATTAGCAAATAGGCTGACAGCCATACTCGAACCAAAACTCGCATAAACACTGCTTGACAGGAAAAAGAATCACAGTATTCAGCGATCCTAAAAACGTTTATTCTCCCCTTTGCATCCAGGACTAACGGTTTGCGGTTTACGCAAAGCCTCCAGCAAAAACCAAAAAAAAAGTTCATTCTTCCGAGACTCCTTTGTTCATGTTGCGCTACAGAATCTACCTCTACCGACATTAAGCCAAAAAAAGCCCAGCCACTGCAAATACTTCTAAAAGACTAATTATCTAGAAAAAAAAGTTGATTTCTACTACTATTATTTCCTTTCCGGAGCATCCTCTGGTACCGGACTCTCATTCCGACTGACAATCCGACTATCACCAGGACTAGTAGCAAGTGGACTAGCCACCCTACTCGACCCAAAACTCGCATAAGCACTACTCGACGGCGGAACACCCAAACTCAAACCACCCCCCGACTCAAATGACGGACTCCCAACACGACTAGGCCGTCTACTCAAATCATCATAATCACTTCCTTCAGCACGCAGTTCCGCATGTCCCATTCGCGTCAATTTGTCATCGAAGTCTCGTCTTCTGTACTTTGATACGATGCGTTCGAGGAGATCAGAGGTTGAGACACCTGGAGTGCGACGGGTGGGGAGAAATTTGCCTATGAACGACACAAGTCATTCAAAGTTGTTCGGAGATTGGATGATGGATGTAGAACGTACCGGCTTGTTTGGCGAAGGCGTAGAGATCATCGTGGCCAGCACTCAAGTAGGGTTCTTCATCATGAGCAACATAATCGATCTGGTACTTGTCGATGAACTGTTCGGTGACGATCCAAGGGACTTCAGGAAGAACCTCATCTACCCATCGACAATGTCGAACGGCCTCAATCCTGATAACGATAAAATTCATAGGAACGACTGTATGAAGATGTCACACACCGTTCTACATGATTCATGACGGTGCGTCCCTTGTGTTCATGAACTTGCTGGTCCGAGCTGATTCCCACCATGAGATACACAGAGGAAAAAGACAACTTTGCTTGACGTAGTTGTAAAGCGTGCCTAGAGTCCATCATCATGGGCAAAAAGTTGGGTCAAGATCGCTATATTCCAAACACACCCGAAATGAAAGAGATCATAAACGCCTTTTGAGGAAAAGGAATCAGCCATGCAAAATGAATGGGCGACAAAAAGATAATGGAATCACCGTCCGCATATATTCTAACAGGTCTATCTGATGGAGGCGGGTTAATTTTGTATTTACGCCAAGATTCTCCTTCAATAGCTTTTCGCACAAATGTTTGAATGTCTTCTGGACTCAACGATGCAGGAGTGAACGGTGTTTCGTCGGTTACAGCAGGAACAGAAGGTTCTGCTGTTGTCGAAGGCTCCCTCGCGGGAGCATATAGGTCAGGAGTGACGATATCAAAAATTGATAACTGATATTCTGCATGAGGGTTGCTCAGAGTTGAAGTGGACGACGAATAATGGTGGGCAAGGGTGGAGGCACGGGGATTGGCTTGGGGATCTGCTCCTCTCATAGCCGCGCTGCTCTCTACGTCGCCATCGTATGTAGGTGAGTCCACACCGTCTGAATCTGAAAGCACGGATTGGAGATGGTGCTTCGTTTTTGACTGTTGAGTTTTTGAACGGGGAGGGTGCGACGGACGGGAAGAGACCGGGCCTGGCACGGCAGAGCCATCGTCCGTTAGTGGATCGTTGTCTTCTTCCGAGCTGTGGTTTAAGTAGATGAGCAGCTGAAAGGAGACGAAATGGAGGAGGGACTTGCGCATCATAGGCCGGGGACTCGATCACCCTGGGATATTTTCCAAATGACCGCTTCAGATGCAAGGTTCGCGTGCCTACAGACATGTGGATGGAGGAAGATGAGGATCATTCAACTGATCATGAGCAACCTCCATCTGTCTCTTATGTTTTTCCCACGTCTTGTGGCGGACACAGCGTTCTCTCTGCTCACCCCCGCATCATATCGACTGCCTCTGCACGCCAATAATCGACTTCAGTGATAAGGAATGGTCTCCATCGCGTCTTAGCACTATTTCGCTTGTTGCGGGATATCAATGCAGAAACAAAAAAAAAAAACAAAAAAAAATCTTCAGGGTCTGACCCGGAGATTCCCCTTTTATGTGGTGGCTATACAACAGACACACCGTCGACATTCCGCTAGCAGTTACTGTACATCAAGATCAGGTTTCCTCAAAACAAGTACAGGAATGTAAACCGGTATAGCAGTTCAATGAGGTATCACGTGATTGGAGGATGATGACTAGTTAGATATAGCTTTATCATTTGTTTTATAACACTATCTGTCGCCCTACTGTTGTGATTGATCGCTGGCACATGTTAAGATTCCAATAGTTCCATGCTGATGGACAATTGGTTTGCAAGTAACAGAGGTCATTGTGGAGACAAGGTCGATTGAGTGGAGTCTGGGAGAGGAGAAACACTCCTTTGACGTCATATAACTCGAAACGCAATATATACTAAATCCAACACTTGTCGAGTCCGCTACAACTCGACTCAAGGATGCGACCAAGCACTATATTCTTATCGACTCTCGCCCTCGCAGCGGCAGCTGTTGCAACCTCAGGTTCTCAGCCCGCTTTCTCCTCCTGGTCTCCTGAGCAACTCTCAGAGTGGCTTAACGAGCACCAAATCTCTATCCCGAAACGAGCGAAGAATTCAGCCTCAGACCTCCAGAATCTCGTAGCGGAAAACTGGTACTCGGCATCTGCCTGGACTGAAGACCAATATAAAAACGCCCAGAAAACTTTCTCCGATGTTGAGGACACTTCTTTTGAGACATGGGACGAATCGCGCCTCCGCGAGTTTTTACTTCGTCAAGGTATCGTCGCACCGAAAGGTAACAGGGAGCAGCTGGCCCTACTCGCCAAAAGCCAGTACAAGGGCTACGAGGCGGCAGCCAAATCGTATAGCGCCTCTGCAGGTTCAGCATCTGCCGAGGCAAGTAGGACTGTGGAGAGTTATGCATCTAAAGCCTCGGCGGTTATCGCTCAGGTAGAGACGGACGTTACTCGAGCGATCGATAGGTCCAAAGATTACGTTTTCTCGACTTGGGATGATAATAGGTTGAGGTCATACTTGGAAAGCAAAGGGTTGGTCAAGACCTCAGCCGAGAAGAAGAGAGACGAATTATTAGCCATGGCAGAGGATTATTACAACAAGGCGTCGACTCCCGCTTGGGAGGCTTGGAGTGATTCGTACATGGTGTGTATTCCTCTCTCGCCATGGACGGTGAGTTACTGAAGCCCGCCTTCAGCACGACTGGCTAGTGTCCCACAACGTGATTAAATCCGACTTTGAGAAAAATCGAGACATGTTACGCGCCCAGCTTGAGAGTTATTATTATACCCCCGCTGACAAGGTTTGGTCCACCTGGTCAGACTCGGAACTGCGGGGATGGCTCATCAACCACGGATACGCTAAAAGCGACACTCAAATAACCAGAGATAAGATGTTGAAAATGGTCGAGTACGTTTTTCCTGATGTTTGCAATGAGTTTGCGTTGATTTCGAGATACAGAGACAATTACTTATCTGTTAAGGACACTGTTCTTTCTAACTGGTCTGACAACCAGCTCCGGCAATGGCTCATCGACAATGGGTACATTCGATCTGACGCCGAAGTTAAACGTGATGACCTCGTAAAGTTGGCCAACGAAAAGTACGTTCTCAACGATTCAGACTAAAGATGGAGACCGATTTTTGACCTCAGGTTCAATGATGCTTGGGCCACGACTGCTTCATACCTGACGTGGCCAGATGCGCGGCTCCGTGCTTACCTCCGTGAACGTGGCGTGGCAGAAAACCAGTTGCCCAGCACCAGGACCGGTCTCCTGCGTATGTATATCGTCGACGCTCTTTTTCCGTGGCTGACGAGGAGAAAACAGAAGAGACTCGCGTCCGCTGGGTCCAGGCTCAAGGCAGAGCGGAGGCAATAGTCGGTAAGATTCGTGATATTGTCAACGAAGGCGTTGGCAAAGCCGAGGATGCGCTCTACAATATATTCAACATTTTGAGCACCAGAGTGTATCATGGTTCTGAGGATGCGACTCATCAGCAGGAAAAGAAGGCGAGCGAGATGAAAGAGAAAGAAGTTAGAGCAGAGTTGTAATTGTAAATTGATATGTTTTTCCCATTCATTATGTTCGGTTTGTCAGCAGCACAGCGTGTCTCTTGAGATGTAATTAAATCCTCTTTTGAACTCATGCATCCACCACGACAGCGACCCCTCAATCGCGCTTCCTCCAGCTCAGACTCGGCCTTTGACGACGGCGAACTCGACGACGAACTGCTCCAGCTGTCATCCTCAGACTCATCCGCCGGTCCCTCCCCCACCATCCCCAAACTCACGCTTGGCCCTAATGGCGATTTCGTGGATGAGATATCCAAAGACCTGGCCGAGCTTGAACAGCTCAGGAAGAGCGTGCAAACAAATCTACGACTCCGGCCGATTAGGTCGAAGGGGAAACTACCGAAGCTCGACGTCGATGAGCTGGGTATCAGAATGCCCGGTGCGTTCCCAATGAGTGCCAGGTTGAAGGACGAGTTGGACGCTGAGTCCCCCGCGGCTAGTGACTCATCGACACTAGGTGTCGGAGCTACATTCGCAACCAATACAACACCGATGCAACTGGCGACATTGGCGCATACCAATCCTGTGCGCGAAACAGCATTGACTGATGGAATGGCACAGGACTGCGGGGCTGTTGATGTCATGAGCTTGCAGGTCCAGAACGTATCGTCACAACATGATCCCCCGACTGCTTCGAGTCCTATGAATACGATTCCTACAGGTTCGAAGCCGAAACTAAAACATAAGATGAAAGGGCCTCCTCCCGCTCTTGTTCTTACTCATAGCGCAACTTCTACATCTCAATCCGACGACTCGCATAATCTTCCCGGTTCCGCTGCAGAAGGGGAGCTAATACTCCCTCTCCGACAGCCACTTGTCCAAGTCACCTCCGATGATCGCCAGGCGCCCCTCACTCTGACGACCGACCCCCTGCCCCTCAGTGCCACAAGTCCTACCTCAAGTATTGTCTCGTCGTATTTTACGCCAGCCGGGGATACGCCAATTACTTCAATGTTTATTGGGGCATATTATTCCTCACCAGTCTCTGCGAACTCCGAGTTGGATAGAGAGGAGTCGAGTAGTGCAAATGCAGCGGTGACACTGTCACCCGCGGCTGTACCGTCGAGTACAGTACATTCGAGTTTCAATACCTCTCCGAACTCCGCGCCAAAACCAACCAATCACAAACCTCGACCGATACCTGCTGCTGAACTCTATGCTCGACTTAAGGGAGGAGTAAGGGGACAGCCTCAGCCTTTGGTTATCGATACTCGCGCACCTGCTGCACACGTTGCAAACCGGATACGCGGAAGTGTTAATATCGCTATTCCTTCGCTTATCCTCAAGAGATGCAAGAAGTTGACGGCATCCGGAGCCAACACTGATATAAACCCCACTCCTAACGCGCCGCAGACAGGAGGAGGAAAAGGTGGTTTTCAAAGCTTGGAATCACTGAGGCAGTTTGTCGTGGGAGAAAAAGCGAAATCGGAGTGGAGCAAGATGTTGTGGAGCTTGCATCGCACTGACGATGGAAAAGGAGCCGATACGTTGACTTGGGATGGAGATATTATTGTGTGTGATGCGGAGATGGAACAGGAGGCTGGGGGCGCTGCATGGATACTCATGGATGTTTTGGTGGCACTTACAAGACGTCATGGTGGACGCGTAGATTATCTGGAAGGTGGTATCATGAAAGGTGTCAAGGATACTGAGCTGGAGAAATTGATTGATTTCGGGCCGATGGGAGTTAATGTGGAGGAGCCCTCTGCTGCGGCTGTGAGTCTTTTCTTTTCGCCTTTGTTAAAGATTGTGGATTCGAATTCTTTATGGTCTAGGGAGGAAGGAAACTCTCCGCAGGCGGCTTATTCCAGCTGGATACAAAGAAAAAACCATCAGATATCGAAATTTCTTCGACGCTGTCCTCCTCATCCACATCGCTTTCCTCCAACCCTACGAGTCCTGCCCCCCTCTCGATGCCACATTCACCAATAAATGTTATACCCCCTCCTCTAAAATCCTCATCGATATCGAAACCCACTAATGATACCCTCCCGAAGCCCTTGACGTCCATTCCGGTGCATGTGATACATGAAATGGATGATGAACTTGATTTTGTTCCCTCGCCACCTCCATCTTCTCTCATTTTCAGGCCATGCACTCTCCCTCAAATTGTACCGCCTGCAGGCGGTTTGAGAGGCAAAAGACCAAGCGTGCCCAACCTTCGTAAGATAGATACGACATCCGCCGAGCATCTCAATCCAAATCCCCCTAAACTATCACTGAGGACGAAACCAATGCGATCGGCGACTTTGGCGGTCCCTCCCCGGTTAACGCTTCCTGGTTTACATTCACCCGCTAGCCCATCACACTTGAATCTCGCGTATTCTAATCATTCTCCACCTGCTAGTGCGAGATATACCGGAAGTTTTGGAACTGGGGAAGGCGGAAATTTCGGAATTACACCGTATTATACTCCACCGCATACACCCAAAGCGATTTCGAGTTTCCATGGAGGTTCTATGAGTGCTCATCCGTCTCTTCATGGGGGCCATTCTAGCATATTTGGGTATAATTCCGGACCAGACTTGAATCCAGGCCTGCAAGTGGGAGATCGGCTCAGGGACAGGGATTATCCGCCATCACCCTCGACTGCCCGCCCAGAACCACCATCGACTGAGTCTGAAGCAGTGCCGGTATTTGCGATTTCCACCATTCTGCCCAACTTCTTGTTCCTCGGGCCTGAATTAACTGAAGCATCGCATGTGGAGGAATTGAAGGAGTTGGGTGTGAAGAGGATATTGAATATTGCGATGGAATGTAACGAGGATGATTTTGGTTTGAACTTGAAGGAAAAGTTTAGATATGTGAAAATACCGATGCGGGATACTGTTGAAGAGGAGAATGTGCAGAAGGGCGTTCGGCAGGCTTGCGAGATGCTTGGTGAGCGTCTATCTTAATTAATAAAATTAATGCGCAACTGAAAATGTGTGAATTAGATGATGCAAGACTGCACTCGGCCCCCACATATGTGCACTGCAAAGCTGGGAAATCGAGATCTGTGACAGCGGTTATGGCCTATCTGATACACGCCAATCATTGGACGCTATCAAGAGCATATGGATTTGTACTCGAGCGACGTAAAGGCATTTCACCAAACATAGGTTTTGTATCGGAGCTTATGAGCTTTGAAGAACAAGAGTTGGGGGTTAAAAGTATCGGCGTGCAATCTAGCTCCATGGGTGGTGAGAATGGGGAAGGGAGTAATGGGTCGGGGGAAGATGCATCGTATGGGGGGATGAATCTCCGCCGTGGTGGCCATGTGCGAGAATCTCTCCCGCCAATGGAATCGTTCTCGTCATCTGCCGCTGCCAATAACCCTGGTAATGCGAGTTTTGGAGGCAATAATGGTGTGGCGGGACTGGGAGGTCCTATAAGTGCGGGGGGGATTCAGTTACAGAGGGTCTTGGTTGGTGATCAGGCGCAGGAGATGGAGGTCAAGGATGCGAATGGGAGATATCGGCATGCAAGAAGAGCGCCGGTGGATGAAAATACATTGCAGCCGCTTCGGAGAGTGAGTAAGGCAGGGTTGGAGAGCTCGGCTTTTGAAGAGGTTCCGAGAGGTGAGAGGGAGAGGGAGAGGGAGCGAGAGTGAGGGTGAGAGGCGAGTTACCACACTCGGGCTGGGAATCATTGAGCTGTTGGAGCTTAGCTCTGTATGGAGAAGGACGTGTTAAACTTCCTTCGGTTTATACCCTTTGGCCTTTTGATGGGTTTTGATTCTACAAAACATTATTTATTCATTTTCTCTTTTCTTTGCACTCTCCATTGTACTCTGTAAATAATGCACTTTTTGCATGGCCCTGACTGAAAGATTGGGGCGAAGTTAATACAGTGTATGCTGGATATGAATGAACAAACAGGCGATGGTGAATCCCGAACTTTGCTCAAAGTACTCATCGTAAATGTCATCTGGGCTCCCTCTACTAGCTTTCGCTCCTCTCTAGCTCCTGCTACCAACTACTCTTGCATGCAGGCCAGAAGGCCGAGGCCTAAGAATAACCATGCCCCGAAGACACAGGGATGCTATTGCCAGCCGAAATGAAGGCTGTTGAACGTAACTCGAATCAAAGGTATTGGAAATCTGAATCATATTTCGATGGTCAAAGATCCGGCTAATGGATTCAAGGTGGCCAAGTGAGGCATGAGATATATATGTTCTCCGTTATCGCCGTTTGTCGTATTTTAGTTGATGCAGCGTTCCGATAACCACGCTGAGAACTTCGCTATCGAAATCTGGCAATGAATGTCCAATGTTGGGGATGAAAAGCGATACGAGGGGATACTAGTCTGCATACTTGCGCTTGAAGGTGCGAAATACTATGTCACTGCGGCGGAGGCGCTGTTGGGTAATAGAAATATGGATAATGGAAAGAATGTGCTGTATTTTTGTACAGGTATATTCAATAGACAGTGAAAAGCAAAGATGTCAGCTCAGATCTGCAAGAGCTCGAGGTGGATCCTCTTATAGAATTCGAAGCCGGAGGTCGTGCTCAATCGCATGCGTTAGTCCTCAAGGAAGAAACTTGAGATATCCGAGGAGATCATGCGTCTCATCGGGGCCCCTCTGCGTGATATTTGATACGCTTGACTCCACAAACTGCGATCAAGTACTATCAAAAAACTGTCGAGAGGTATTTGGGAATTATTGAGCGTGCTAGGTTCGCGCTCGAGCGATTTTGTGGACTCAGCCCTTGAGGAATCGGAAGACAAGATGACTGCGTGGCTAGAGAAGTCGTTTCTGGATAATGACATGTTGGAGAGAGCAACGTATAAAATGGAAGAGCAGATTGAATCAAGGGATCTGCGTGTGAAGCTGATAGACGTAGGCGGAGACAGTATAAGCTTCTGCAGGTGTAGATGGAGCGGAAATCTATCGGCATCGTTCAAGGAATGTGCGGGTTTGCATCACTTTTTCACTCAACTGAGGTCCTAACTTATCACGTAGATTCCGGATGTAGGAAGGTGATACCAATTGTCCGAGGTTGAAGTGGCCAGAAGAAGGTTTGCAAGAAACGGTTGACGCGGTTGACGATTTCTCTGTAATGAGCTGTTCCCGCTGTTGATACTATGGCATTCAGAAACCTCATAATTCTCCACCTGCGAAGTGACATCTTATCCTTGGTCAACGTTTGGTATTCATCTCAAGATCAGCCCTGGTAGACCCTGAAAAGATGACGCATTGATGAATCGATGACATATTTACTTTTCCTAATCCGTCTGGATCTAATAATAGGACATAAGATCTAATCTTGGCGCTATGTAGCTCTATGAAATGCCTATCTTTCGAAAGTCTTTGAGCAATCGCAAGTATAAGCATCTCAGGCCTTCGGATAGTACGAATAGGATAGACTGTTTTCATAGATGGTGTATCCTCAGATCGGACCTGCGAAGAGCGTGGTTGGATATGCAAAAACAACTTCCGTGCGGCGGCGCTACTCTTTTTCCCAGCCCTCTCCAAACTTCAGTGCTCATGAAATTCTCCATTCCATTGGAACTACGCTCATAGAGCATCAGAAAAGCGAAACCATCTGGTAGGTCGGTCTCAATAGGCTTCTAAAAAATGTAATCATATATATTAAGTTACCTCGGGTAGCTGGTAGTCTGGCACCCACTAATGATTACTGATGTTGCTTAAAGAGCGTCATTGTAGTTCGAACTTCGCATATTGCGTCCGTGGATTTTGTATAGGAATTGGAATTAATGAGGCAATGATCCTGATCGACCATAAGGTCTGAACATTGCTTTGGCATAGCATCCATTCCTTCCGAATACTATGGCCAACTTTCTGAGCACTACTTCTAATAAGCATTCCGTTCTACCTCGAGTTCGGAACACCAGTAGGGCATCAGTTAACATTCGGAAGTCTCGGAATTTCTGAAAATTTGTCATGGGTCAACTTGGTGGACTCAGCAACCAAGGCCTAGACATGATGCGTTTCTCTCCTCCGAAGACACCATGTGGAGTTGATGCTAATTTTGGTATTTAGTAACCGTTTCATATGGGAGGGAACGTCAGTGGGAACCTCGATGGTGGAGCTTACGACAAGAAGTTGTAGGATGCTGAATAATAGTTGAGTCATTCTTGAATAACCCTAGTGAGTTTGTTGAAGCCGATTTGATAGGATAGTTTCTTCCTACTTTTCCCTCCCTGACGAACCTATTGGCCTAAGCTTCTGCGGCCCAGACAGCTAGAAGACAGGTGAATGTACAAATATTACCTTATTGTCGAAGGACAGAAACTTGATTAGACCTCTCAAGCCTTTGTCCATGTTTGACGATCAGTGATATGCCCGTTCATGAACCGGACATACCCGATGAACGGTGAACTTACCGTGCGACATGCTTTCTTGGGAGATCAACGAGCCGGGCATACCCGATGAAGATCATTTAGTAAACTCAATTACTTGTTTGCATTAGCAGTTTGACGCGATTAAGAAATTGTACTTTTGAAATTCATCTGGTCTATTTGCACCTATTTATACCCTTACCATCAAATGTTGGGTTCATGTTCGCGTTCATGAACGGTTGATGAACCGTGCCTTAAGGTTCATGAACCTGCCCAACACTGGATGTGGCTCATCATCGAACGCGACTGCTTTATCTACGCCATCGTAATCGTGGGAGTAGATTTCATATGTCCGGGGCTATACTGCCCTCTTTCTTCTACATGGTGCTTTTCCTAGCCTCTGGAGCGGCAAGAGATTTTACCCGAGTATGATTGCCTGACCTTTTTCATTCACTGTGAGCCCAGAACCGAAGTGATTAACGACCCATAATGGGGTACATATGTAGAAAATTCCTACGAAATATTATCAATTCTCTACCCTAAAACAGCCTAGGCAGGAAATTTCTTACATAAACGTCGAACCAAATCAAAGCGTACCTTCAAAAAACTGAATTAAACGACGTAATTTACTCTTTTTGCCATTTAAATCAGGAAAATTACTTCGCTTCTGGGCTCACAGTGATTGATATTGATCAACTTGAACGAAAGAATCTTTGCAACAATTGGTGACATCAGAGAGAAAGTTCCTAGTGTTTGTTTGCTATGCATTACGTCCAAAATCACAACGGTAGCACGTCTAATGATCGGCAACATGACCTACAAACGTTCGCCCGCGATCACTTCAAGTGATCTATGAGATCAAAGAAATCATATTTCGCCTTGAGAGCTGAACTTAGAGCGCAAGATGAGCCCCCCATTCAAAGGGTGCAACATTTTGAGCTATACATTAGCGTCATTCGACTTTGTTCAATCCGGTACCTAAACATGTTTTCAGGGCCGGGCGTGACGACACAGCCAAAAAAAGTAAAACAACGTCAAAGGAATGTGCTATTTTTAACATTCGAAGAATATCGTGACACAAGACTTGTCTTATCACTTAATTATGCTCGACTCCGACAACTGATTTAATCATATCAAACACCTTTTCTCCAACATCTTTGGATTCACTTCTTTCTCGGGCAGGTAAGCTTTTTGTATAATGGCATTATTCCATAAAATTGGGAAAATAATATGGATGGAAAGAAAGGGGGGAAAATGCTCCAAATACTAGTCTATTTCTGTCACTCGGAGATTCTCATATGCCTATGGTCTCAAGCGATATCGTATCTCGCAATGAACAGCACTCCGATCCATCAAAGTCACATGAATGGGTCGCATTATGACCATATCGGTATATATGATAGGATAACTATTGCCGTGTGATTCGATACAAATTAAGACACTATGAAACACCATTATAAGCTTAAGATACGATAGAATCTAGAAATTGCGCGTGAACCCGTCTAATTCCCGAAGGAGGATACTTGGGCCAGAATTAGGAGAGTACAGTATTTTTGAAAATCCGGAAGAAGTTCGTGTAAGCTACAGAGCAGTCGTGGTTGCCTTGTTGACGAGATCTTGACAATGATGGATGAAATCGGTCGATGATTATTCGATATCGGGAAGTCGGCGCGGAAGCCATGCTGATAGAATGATGCCGAATCAACACCCCTTGGCAATGAAAACAAGGATACGGGCGTTAGGCAGAGAAACACATATGAAACTGTACATAGATTGGGAAATGAGTTGGTAATGGATAAAGGCCAATCGATTACTTACTTTCTGTCTTCACGGCAGGCCGGGCAAGATTCGACCGCCAATGGCTCAGTGCCGTGCTGAGCTGAGCACGGGCATATTTTCATCGATTTCTGGAATTGCGGACAACGTCCAACCACGCGGAGCCACATTCCATGATGTTCGCATCTGTAATGCAGAGTCGCGCACATTATATAGATCGGAAAGATAAAATGGGAGGAAATGGAGGAAGGAGTACTTTCTGAATGATTCGTCGAATTCCGCCTCGCATTTAATGTTCTATATCTAGCGCCAAACACGATAGGGAGGATACAGATTCATCGACAAATTTTCATGACAATGCAGTCCTAATACCCCATCCTGGCGAGCAGAGGAGAATTAGCCAAAAATGGAAAATATATTCACGGCGCCCATGTGTATTCTCTGCTTCTTTCAGCCCTGTTGGGAAGTTCCATCGAATATAGGCAGTTTTGTAGTTCTGTAAAAATCAGACTGGAAGGGTTTCGGAAATGGGTCGTTGATATTAACGGATCAAACGATATTGCCGGATTGAGAACCGCCTCCCAAAATGGCTTGCGCAAGTATATCTACTTTTTGATAAAACACACAATGAATATAGCATTTCAATTGAAACAATGTATCACAATGTAGGTTTCCGTTCAAGGGGATCTGTGCTTCATTTTTACCTGATAGATGTCATAGGCAAGATCGTTCGGAATTTCGTGGGTCCCTTCTTGGTTTCAGCCACAATACCTTCATGCATCGCGACCTTCCATTTCGACTGTTGAAGAACTGCAAAACTTGCGCACATTAAATATGATGAATTGACACTAGTATCCTCAAATAGTAGGTAGGATAAAGGGATTTAACTATGATTGGGCTATGCAGAGTAATCCAGGGCTTTACTTTCCGGCTTTCCTTGAGTTATAAGTGATTCGAAAGACTCGCAAGGACTTCAAATTCAGTACAATGGAAATAACACTCCCCTTTAGGGTGAACATCGTTAAACGTCGACATTGGACTTCTTCCGGCTATCAAACTGATTGCCGTTTGGTGACCGGAGCACCCATTAAGGGCCATTATCAATGGTATACTGTCTTGATAATCTTTGCTGTACATATGTTTAAAGCTGATTGTCTATGAATCCTCTTAAAAATTTGAGCCTCTAGATCCCCGGTACAGGTCAGAAGTGTGATACAGCATCACATATATAGCAATTGAAATCGGAATTACTATTTGTTACATGACGGTCAGTTCCGGCTCAGAAAATGCTACTCATTTGTTGAGATCTGGTCGGCAGCTCACGTATTCGATGCGGAGTACAAGTTTTTAGCCTGGTTGTATCCATGGAAATTGACATCATCTAACACAGAGTTTTACATGAACATTCTTCCAAATGACCATTTATGAACAGTGAGGGGCCGCATAGTCAGCCATAAGCGACCGATATACAGATTCGATAGCCGTACTGACCCCGATGATTTGATACCGCGTCAAGGAAGGGGAAAAAATGCATATCTGGCGCTTTTCTAGCTTGAGCTACGTACGTTATAGTACACATCCTCTATAAAGACGCTGTTATATGCTGACGCCTCGGAATTTTTGAGGCGTCAACGAATTCTGCAGAGGTTTAGCTTGAAGGATGAATGCGGAGTGTGGCGCAGAATTCAGGCCCATGTGTAAATAGGGGGGCATCAATTTCTAGAGTCCAAGGACCGTTGGCCTCGCATAATTCAGTTCGGCACAAACGTCCATCAGTATCAGGTTGTGCGTGTCGTGGAACTTGTCGGTAAGTATTAATCTGTGGTGACGGGTTTCTTTCCTGACTGTGGCGAGAATGCTCGGTAGGCTGCTCGCGGCAGCCACAACTCCGAAGAACGGGTTCACACGGGCATCAATTTACACTTACAATAATCTACCCCTTTGGTTAGAGAACTTAGTTCAAGAAGCTTCCAAGATCAAAGGTGCAGTAGACACCCTACCGCCATCTGAGATAGTAGAAATAATCATGAAGGTCAATTTATCCCCGCAGGACCAATGCAATGCCATACAAACAAAGACGCATGTTAACCCCTTTGCCCCGGGAAGTCTGATTTCCAGTACTGTGGTTTTATATTCTTTTTTGAGCATGACCTCGCTTATGCGGTGGGTGTCGGATTGCTGACACAAGAGAGCGATTTTCCACGGTCAAAGTTCACGATTTTTGGAGATAAACAATCCATGATGTTGAACACCCTGTCTTTCAAAGCTTCCATTATCCGCTCCGAAGCTTGTCTGGTTTCATTTAGAGTCTTTCGGCACCCTTCCTTTAGTACTAGGCCGGTGATATAAGCTGGCGGTATAGGCATTCCGAATCCTACTAAACCACTCAAGTCCGACTCGAGACGCAATAAGATCGAAAACAAGGAGTTATTTTCAAACTAGGTTTTACGACAGGATTTCTGGTAGTCTACCTACAGTAGGTAGACGAGTCACATTTCTACGAGTTGAATCATAACTTATTGTACACTAGGTGAACGAGTCAGAGATTGTATCGGGTTTAAAGCGTGTTTACTTCAGCCAGAATAACCCTCGTCATTGGATCAAGCAAAAGTCTATAACAGTCAACATCCCGTCCAGGGATTGGAGCTATCCCAATCCTCTGACTGTCTCTGTGCTCTTTATTGTCACGTTTTGGAAGACAGGGTATCCTCATATGCATCGGTCCAGACAACCACAAAAACATGATCAGCCAAAGCTATCAGTCTGGTCATCTCCGGCTGTTGCGGATAGCGGATGGTGTTCAATGAACTTCACCCTTGGAGTGGGCATGGTGCTGATACAGCAATCTACGAACAAGATAGTAGTTGTTCATGAGTCATCCAAAGGATACTGGTTTCTTCCAAGGGGACGCAAGGACATAGGCGAGACTCTTGAAGCAGCCGCGCTGAGAGAAGCATACGAGGAGGTGAGTTGTATCTCTCGCCCTTACAATGCTACGTAAAATACAAGCAGTATTAAACTCGTCCAGAGTGGTTATCGTGCCGAACTCATGCCCGTTTACAATCCAAGCAGAGCGCCCGCTCCACCGGGCCAACGACAACGGTACGAGGAACCTAATACGGAGCCGGTCTATATGACCACCACAGCGGCTGTCAATACTATGGCCACGGCTTCTGTCAATATGACCACCTTGGATTCCATCAATATGGAGGGATACCACACCCAGAGCCCAGACAAGAACTTGGGATACGAATATCTCGTTTCATGGTATATTGGTCAGATCCCGGCTGATGCGGTACGTTCATATAGTAGAGTTTCCAGCTTATTTTTCAATATGGTGGACAATTAGATACCGGAGAGAGGTACGGGCATGCCAGACGAGGTAAATTATGTTAGCTATTTGTTGGATTACGACAAGGCCATGAATAAGGTATACGGCTCCGAGCGGGATGTTTTACGCTATGCATGGGCAATCTACACCCACACTATGGAGGTCAAAAATCGGCCACTGGGAGAAGCAGAGGCCTGTGAACGCCAAAAGGAGAACATTCAGGGCGCCGCCTGAACCTGAACACGGATGGATTGATTTTTGAAGGACCAGTTACTTGCTTCTGTACAAAACTTGTAAACTGAGAAGTATCTAGTTTCGACTGATTGAGGGAGGTCGTGTTGGAAGTTTGGATCAGACGATGAAAGCAAATAACACGGTCAGGAGATCGCTCGAAGTGGTGGAAGCACACTAAGCACATTTCTGATTTTTTTTCTCATCGACCCCTTTTACTCGTGTCTTCTGTCTTCAACGACAACCACCCTGAGGGTGCACGCTCGGCATCTGTGCCCTGTTCAATTTTTTTGTCCCCTCGGCAAGGTGTCTCATCCACAAGCGATCCCGTCTGGTTTGACGCTGTCATGAGTCTTTCCGTGCTGACTCGGATGAGGAAGCGCGTACTTTCGCAACCAGATGATCCTCCGGCTGAGGGCTCGAGGAAGCGCCCGCGAGTGTCCTCTATTACGTCTGGTTTACGCCGTTCAATTTTAGGAGATTCTCTGGCCAGTACTTCGGTGTGTTCATCTCCGGCAAGGTCATTCACCTGTTCCCCTCATACTTATGTTCTGCCTCTCTGTGTCCAACAGTCAGAAGGCACCCGACGATCGAATTCATTCAACTACGGCAATGACGCCGAACGTAGTATCCATCTCCCACGGACAATTAGCAGCACTGCTATATTCAGTCGACCTCCTTCCCCCAGCCGTGCCTCGAGTCCCATGGTGTTCTCTGAGCGTAGTTCTACTTACATTGATGAAGGAGGTCTAGCACTTATGCGGAGTGCTTCCGTCTCCTCCATACGCTCGACTACTCCGCCCGCTCATCCGACTTTTTTGGATTCTTCGGCAAAATACCATTTGAGGAATCTTAAGATCACGATTGATTACAGCATTCCGACGAGTGCTACACCAGAATCTTCAGGCTCCGGAGATGCAACCAACTTTGCGCCACATTTATTGAGCTGTTCAACCTCTAATGTGCTATGCTTCAGCCGAGGAAATAGGGTACATTTTAAGAATATGGGCGGCGGGAGCGAGGATATAGGACAACTGTGTAAACTTCAGGAGGACAGGGGTGATCTGAAGGTCATCGAATGTGGGGGAAGTGATATGCCTCATAGTGTGGCGTTGGGCACAACCAAGGGGTTTGTACAAATATGGGATTTGAAGGTCAAGAAGATGACGATGAGCTGGAGCACGAAGGGGGTATCCGTCATGAGGTGGAACGGACCCGTACTGACTGTTGGTGGACTCAAGGGGACCATTCGACACTACGATACGCGGATCGAGCCGAAATCGAAGATGAAAGACCTGGCACCGAAGTGGACTAGGCATCAAGCAAGGATTACTAGCTTGGCTTGGAATATTAACGGCAAGATTCTAGCAAGCGGGGACGAGTCCGGAATGGTATATTGCTGGGAACAGGGCAAAAAGGTTCCTCTAGATGTTGGGGAGTTTGTGCAGAGACGGAAGAAAATACAACACGGCGGCATAGTTTCAGTAGGTGGCGCTCGAAATTCTCGACTGTCGGAGTGTCGTAATTAAACTGATTCTAGGCTGTGGCTTGGTGTACATGGCATCCAAGAATCCTTGCTTCCGGCGACTCGAAGGGCATCCTACGTCTATGGAATGTAGAGGCCGGTAGCTCAAGCTCCAATGGCCTAATGCCTGGGATGCTGGATCTTGGAGCCTCTATTACGAGTCTGCATTTTTCCCCCCATACCAAGGAATTTGTATCGACACATGGAGCTTCCGTGGCTGACACGCCGGCTTCGGAAAGCCTGTCGCGTCCAAGGTTTTCCATGGCTAACTCTGTCACCGTACACGCATTTCCCTCTTTGCGCCATGTCAACACGGTGTCGGTCATGAATAAACCATACAGGGACTGCGTGCTCAACGCACAGGGAACGAAGCTCATTCTTGAGATTCCTGAGGAGAATAAACTCGGAATTTGTGACGTGTGGTCAAAACGGAAGGAACTCAAAAGACATTCCAGTTTTTTGGATTCTGCGATACGATGATGCTTCGACGAACTTGGATATGATTTTTCTTAAACATCTATAGCATTAGTATAGCGGTGACTTCAAACTTTCGACGTTGGACTTTTGTATTTATCTTTTGTACGCAGTATACCCGTCAATCACGGTCACGTGTTGCCAACTAGAAGCGACGGGCGCTTCATTCTCTTCAAGTTCTCCGCCCCAAGACTAAAAGACATGGATTCGTAAGTATACAAACAACTTTTACAGAATTCACGGCTCATTCATCAAAGAACCCCAGGCCCAAGCAACAGTCCCGTTTTTCGAACGCCATTGCCAACGGTTTCGAGGAAACGCTTAAGGTCGTATGCCTCAGTGACCAATCTCCAGTCGCAGAAGCGCCAAAGACTTCCCATGACTTCATTAGATTTTGATAAAGAAAATGAAGGGGCTTCATCTCATTGTCTTTCTCATGCGGATTCTCCGGTTCGTCGTCCTGTTCATGCTGAAGTGGGGGAGTATCTGATTCCTGGATTCTTACAGCTCGATAGATTCATTTCCAACAGGCCCAAAATGAACCTCCCTCTTCAAATCACTCCTCGAACGAAACGCATAAGCAAAGAGTTCGGTCTCATTGACGACCGCGTCCTCAATTTCAAAGACGAAAACGCTGACATTTCAAGTGCATCGGCCTCCGCAAACATCGCTGCAACTAATGTTACTAATACTTTCCACCTTCTACGCAAAACTGCATCGTCACTCTTCGCCACAATCCCTCCCGCAAAGCCAACATCTGTCACCGAAAATCTACTGAAAAGACGACAATGTCTCGTTGTTCTCGACTCACCCAATATACAACCCCATTTTGATGCATATCCTATATCATGGTCCAGGCAGAATTTGATCGCCGTCGCATGTGGAAAAGATGTGTATTACCAGAATTTGAATACCAAAGCGGTTGCCCATTTATGTCGAAATCTTTGGTCGCGGAGTTCCATTTGGTGTATTGAATGGGCAGGGAGCAAAAGGGATGCATATCTTGCGTCGGGTATCGAGGATGGGTATCTTCAGATATGGGATGCTACGAGATCTGCGACGGAGACTAGTAACCATGGAGCGATGCCGAAATTTTCTGGAAACATGGTGCATACCTATCATATCTCTGAAGAGGCAAAAGTGACCACTTGCGCATGGGCTAATGATGGAGACGTCCTTGCCGTAGGGTCGAAGGATAAGCGAGTTTCATTGGTTGATGTGAGAGTAGAGCATGTCGTCGGTATAGTTGGGACCCATAAGGACAGGGTCCTTGGGATGCGATGGAGTGCAGATGGCAATTTCTTGGCGAGCTCTGATTATGGTGGAAATGTTTATATTTGGGATTGGAGAGCTGGAAAGACGCTGGCTGAATTGAGTGGCGCACATAGTTCTAGAAGGGTGCATAGGGCGCCAGTCAAGGTGCTGTGGTCTTTATTCTCAATGCCTATAATCATATTCATTGTTTTGCTTAATTTAGGCACTAGCATGGTGTTCGTGGAAACCGGATTTGCTAGCCACTGGATCATACTCCCCAGAAGGCAAGATCAAAGTGTGGAATGTATCTTCTATTACATCCCATTCTCCAGAACCGGTACAGACACTTCCACTCAATACTACAGTTTATTCCTTGCAGTGGTCGCCGCATTGCAAAGAACTCTTAAGCACCCACGGAGCATCCTTCCATCCGATTCTCTCTCGTCATTCTTCCACTTCCTCTAATAGAAATAACGCGAGCCCCAATCCAGCGGCGGCACCAAATCACCGAGTGAAGGCCGTAGTGTCGTCACTGACAAACTCAATAACGGTTCACGATTATCCATCCGGGAAACGTTTAATGTCGTTGTCCAATGCACATTCCAGTGTGGTATCGCATACCTCTTTGAGTCCCGATGGAGAGAGTGTGTTTACGGTCTGTCCGGCTGAAGAAACTATCAAGATGTGGCAGGTCTGGGGGAAACGTCCGAAACCTTTGAGAGAAATGAGTGCGTTCGACAAACACGTCATTCGCTAACAGTTATTTTTCTATTTTCTATTTTACGTATGATTTCCGTGTTGCGGGGATCGTAAGGATCGTGGAGTTGAAATTGGCGGAGGACCACAATTTGAAATTTATCCAGGATTGGTGTATTTTAGAACCATAATCGGTTGTAACTTTATTAATTACGTTTATGATTTTGTTTTTCTATAACTGAAGTTGGCTACATGCATTCCCACGATACAGTCCTATCCTGCACCACGTCCCTTTTGCCGGGTACACACAGATTCATACCCAGTTCTCGGACTCGAGCGTAAACTCTGAATGGCACCGGGACGTAAGTCAACCTTCTGCATATGTCTATCTACATGCCTGACCACGTGAAATGTCAGAACCCAAAGAGGAGCCGAAACCGCAGCCCATAGGCTACATGCCTATGGTCGTGCTATTCACGACCTGCGTGCTATGTGCCTTGTTCATCCTGTGGCGACGGGCAGATGGTCTTCGACAAGTGGTGGCTCACAAGTAAGTATCCGTAACCCTATCCTTCTCTAACTCAGTTATGTTTCCTGAAGGCTTAAGGCCATAACGCGGCAAGAAGGTGGAATTAGGCTAAGCGAAGACGACGGTCCGCCTGCACGGGAATTCCTTGAAGATGACGATGACGAAGATAATGAAGCATTACCAGGAAACAACTCGGACGATGAACCTCTCGCGCACCATATACAACTCGAGCCACAAAAGGCAAATTCGGTCTCGGTAGCTCATCCAGATGGCACTCGTAGTGATATTCCTCACGAATAGTTTGCTTATAGTATTTATTGGGCTCGGAAGTAAGTTGGTGTTCTATCATTCCTCTGATCGTCAACTGAAGATCTTTCAGTCTAGATATATGGACATTTTTTATTCCGTTTATTCCGCTTTTGTATACTAGCACGATGTTTTCAACCTGCTCTTCTACTCCCGTCAACTACATGCTTCGACACATTCCGGGCCGATCATGGGAAAGAATTGGCTTGAACAGCTTGACTAGACCATTTGATGTGGAGAACGTGGTTCCAATCATCGAATCTCCGGGCAAAACTTAATAACCCCTCAAACTGCCGCTTGGGGCTACTCATCCCACCGAATATTTTCCTTGTAGCGTGAGGTTCCAATTTCCACAGTTCGAACTAATTTTACACTTCATTCGAAATATATATTTGAGAACTCTCGCGGACGGATTACAGATGAAGCTTTGAAGCCCGATGGTGCTACAAAGTGCCAAAGCTCTGTTTTTTCTCTCCGCACTTCTCGCTAGCTTCTGGGATGGGACATACGCTGTAATTGGTGCACCTTTTTGCGTCGCCTTCCAGTCTGCTTCCGACACATTCCCGATCGTCAGTCGTGGACAAGCAGCGCCTGTTTATATATCTCCGGACGATTGGCCTGGTGTTCAACGTGCCGCTGGAGATTTTGTTGCCGACATCCAGAGAGTTACAGGTGCCAAACCAGCTCTTGTTAATCTCACGCTCTCCGGAAATTCCTCAACTGCATCAGATTCGCGAGGGGAAGATGTTTTACCAGTTTTCGTTGGTACTCTGGGACGTTCGGTTTTGATTGACTCTATTGTTAATTCTACCGGTCTCGATGTTTCTGGAGTTCGTGGACAGTGGGAAGCGTACTTGTCTAGGGAGGTCAAGAACCCTATACCTGGCATTGATAGTGGATATGTGATCGTTGGGGCTGACAAAAGAGGGACGATCTTTGCTCTGTATGAGCACTCCGAACAATTTGGTGAGAAGATCGTTCCCCTCTCTCCACCATTGTTACCTTTCTTCCTCTTCATTTGTGTTTCTGGAAATGGTAACTGACACCGAACTCACATATTTAGGCGTATCCCCTTGGTATTGGTGAGCCTGATGTCCCAATTTATCCTTTTGTTCGCTGCCAAACACTCATATGATCCAGGTGGGCTGACGTACCTATCACCAAACACTCAGAACTGCATCTGAAGTCTGATGGATGTTCACATGGAGCTCCAACGGTCAAATATAGAGGGATATTCTTAAACGACGAGCAGCCATGCTTGCAAAATTGGGCTATGGAAAAATTTACCAATGGAACTGGATCGCCCTCTTTGAACTCGCCCTTCAATCATCTCTTCTACACTGGACTGTAAGCTGCAAGTTCCTTTTACAGAAGCAATAGCTTGGTTTGATAAGCGACAGGTTTGAGTTACTGTTGCGCCTGAAGGCAAATTACCTATGGCCTGGTGAGCAGCCGACCCTAGTTGTTTTTCCGTCCGTGTGATAACAATGATGGTTCAGCGATGTGGGGAAGGCGAGTTATGCATTGCTGATGCACTTCTGCCGCGTTGACGCGTTTTATTTCCGAAAAATATCAGTGCGTTCGCTCTGGATGACCCTGCCAACCAGTTTCTTGCAGATTTTTACGGAATCGCTATGGGCACCAGGTATGTATATGCAAATGATTGAATCGCTGGATAAAATCTGGATAAAATCTCTCAGTCACCAAGAACCCATGATGAGGGCGACCCCGAACGAATTCACAATAGTCGGCAAAGGTTCCTGGGACTATACGACGAACAAGGATGAGATTTACAACTATTGGTTAGAGGGTGCTAAACGCGCGGAACCTTATGAGTCTGTTTTTACACTCGGCATGCGTGGATTCGGTGATTGTAAGTAGTTCTCCCCGAAGCTACATCGTGAGTGGACTGATCCTCTTTAGTGCCATTGTCCGAAACCACCGATATCGATCTTCTAGAAGGGGTTATTGATGACCAAACCACGATTCTCAAGACCGTCTTTGGGTCAGATGTTGATCTTTTACAGATCCCTCAGATTTGGACCCTCTGTAAGCGTTGATTGCTAGGAAGTACCCACTAAAAATGATCTAATGCGCGTTTATCATAGACCAAGAAGTGGAGGGCTACTATGATGACGGTATGAGAGTACCGGACTATGTGACCTTGCTTTGGGCAGATGACCTCTTTGGTAATGTCCGAAGGTACCCCGTGCCTTCCGAAAGGAACAGGACCGGCGGCGCTGGTGTCTACTATCACGTAAGCGACATCTTGTATCTTTTGTGGTGTCTAATTAATGGGCCCTTACTGTAGTTAGACTTAGTTGGTGGAGCAAGGAGCTACAAATGGGTTGCTGTAAGTGTCGGGACTCACTCCAAATTCAAGGACTCGTCAAAGCTGATCACCCATACAGAGCTCTCAAATTCCGAAGGTCCTTTTCTTATGGAATATGGAGGAATACATCCGAATATACTAATTCGCATCTATCAAGATCTATGAACAGATGTCGATCGCGGTTGACCGCGTCGCGTCCCGTCTCTGGGTTCTCAATGTCGGTGATTTGAAACCTTATGAAAGAGATACGGAATTTTTCTTGACTTACGGCTGGAACGCGAGTCGATGGAATCCGGATAACCTTGATACCTTTGTGTCAGGATGGGCTCAGAGGGAGTTCGACCTCGATTCCGAGGATGCGAATTCCGTAGCCGATATTGTGGCAAATTTGTCGAGATTCAATTCTAGGAGGAAACCCGAACTCTGGACGAGCACAACCTACAGCTTGATTGATTATAGGGAGTGAGCCTGCTAAGCTATCTCCAACTTCTTCAGCATCTTGCTAAGATGTTAATGTTTTCTAGGGCTGAACGGTGGATGGATGAATGGGACAAAGTAGAGAAAGCGTCAACTGACATCTATTCCAAGCTTCCCGATGTTACCAAGCCAGCGTTTTTCCAGTTGGTCCATCATCCTGTCAGCGCAAGCGCCAATGTCGCTCGGATGGTCAAGTACATAATTCTGCGATAAAACCAAATAATGACAGAAAATCTAGCTCTGGAACATTGGAATGAACAATTTACGATCTTCCCAAGCTTTCGTAGGTCCTTAGCTAGCACACTGAAAGATTGTCTATGTTAATTTCGGTCTAGCTCAGCACAAACGACTATGCTGACATTGCTGAGGAATTATTTGAACATGACTGGGACTTTGAGAATGACTATCATACCTTGTTAGACGGTACGTTTTAGGCTTACGTTGCTTGTTTAATGCCGCTAATTTTGTGCCTCTTTTAGGAAAATGGGACCAGTAAGCTACCTTCTCAATCATATGAAAGTACAATGATGAACCCGACATCAGTATGATGGATCAAACTCGTAGGTTTTCGTGAGTAGCTAGTATACCGTCTGATCAATGAACAACTCAGACCTCGGATATTATTACTGGCAACAACCAATGACCAACTCGTACGCAAATTCAATCCTCATCAATGTTTGATTAGCTAGATTAACTCTTGTAATAGCATGAATGCCATTAATCGCGTTCAGAAACGCAAACAAGCCCTCGCCGGCTATTTGCGCCTCGGTGTCGAAAGCTCAAACGGAGCTTGGTACGATATTTTCTGGAGGCTAGAATGTTTGACGTCCTGACATACTCTCACAGGCCAGGTGATAATCCAAATCAATGCGCGCAAGGATATAACTGTCCTCCTCCAACAGTCGCCCTCGATTCATATTCGGCCTTCTCCAACCGTTACATTGATATTGGAGCCGGAGGACCAGCATCATTCTCATTCAAGATTTCAAGTAATGCTTCTTGGGTCGACATCTCCCCTTCCTCTGGAGATGTTTCCCCACAGAACCCCGAGAAGAGAGTATTCTTCAGCGTGAAAGACTGGTCTGGCCTTAGTGACGGCGTCAATATGGCGCAGCTTAAAGTAGCTGCAATCTCTAAGGGTCAAACTTCCATGACTGTTACTATCAATTTTTCAGCTATGAAAGCAGGATCCATTGGCGATTTCCATGGTATATAGCTCTAGTTTCGTGATATTCAGAATTTGTTGGGCTCATCAATGGTGCTAGGTTTCGTTGAAGGGGACGGTGTTGTTTCCATGGAGGCCGCTCATGTCACGCGAAATACAACTGTGGATGGTATCTCTTGGAAGAACTTCCCTGGCCTGGGAAGGACTCTATCTGGAGTCACACCTTGGCCTCGCAGCGATCAAGCCTTTGATGCCGGGGCTGGTCCATCCTTGTGCGTGATATGTTAACCTAACTAAGCCACGGAACTGACGGCAGTCTGTTAGGGAGTATGATTTCTTCACTTTCAACACTATCGCCGGATCCGGAAATATCACTGTGACAGCTCTACTCTCTCCCTCAAACAATGCGCAGGGACAGGACAACCCCCTGACTGTCGCTGTTGCCTTAGATTCGGAAGGACCAATTGTCCACCAGCCTATGCCAGATTCTGCTGCTGGTAAACAGCCTGCTGCATGGGATGGTGTCAACGGTTTCGCCGCCAACAATATCATACCCGTTGAGACTAAGTTCACCAATGTATCTGCAGGTAAACACACTTTCAAAGTAAGTCATACGTTCTGTTCTGTTTGATCAAATACTTAAGTATTAAAAACAGATCATGATGACGCAGCCCGCCATTGTTGTGCAGAAGATTATGATTGGTGAGTTCGGTCGCTTTCACACACACCTTAACCCTTTTCTAACTTCTTCAGACGTTGGAGGATTAAGACCTAGTTATCTGGGACCTCCTGAGAGTCGCCGGGTTTAACATTTTTTATCCAAAATTATATCTTCCCTCTACATGTGTCAACCACGTGGAGTTTGAGATAATCTGACATGTCGTTCGGGTCATCCGCCGGACCGCGGTGCTTATCCCGAGTTCCGTCACTCATTAACCAAACAAAAGTCAATACGTCTATTTTGAGCTTAGTCGTGTATTCCATCTTCCTGGTTCGACCCTCTCTTCTATATATGTTCCAACATCAGCCACGATTAATCGCCGCTTTCAGACAATATTGCTGAAATAAAGTCGCCATTTCGCTACTGAGTCTTCCAAATAAGGGGGGACCCTCTTTCATTTGCTCACTGAACAGGCTCCGAAGCCTAACGAGCCAATGGCGGTGTCAATCAAGAGGCAGCTGAGAGGCTAATACCGAGAATCCTTGCATTGCGCCTTCGAAAATCTCCGAGATTTATGCATACATGGTCATAAGGTCCTTCAATAATCTGGGCGGTGGAGTAGTCAAGTCACGTTCGTAAGTTGTTCGTAAGTAGATGAAATAGAACAACCTTACAAAAATGTTGCATTTAATATCTTCAGAGTGGTTTCCCAGATTGACTGACCTTCAGCGCATGACCCGACTATTGCTCCTTGCAGGCTTGTATGCCTTACTCAATGAAGCCCTTGCTATTGGGCAGGAGACCTGTGTTGCTTTCAAAGCCTCGAATTCAAGGTTTCCTGTCGTCACGAAAAACCAGGCTGCACCTGTGCTAGTCTCCCCCGACGATTGGCCTGGTGTGCAACGCGCAGCCTCTGACTTCGTTACGGATATACAACAGGTCACTGGTGCCAAAGTTTCTCTGATCAATGCGACAACGACAACGAATCCTGGCAAGCAGGCCCCTATCATCATTGGAACGCTTGGCAAATCATCCCTTATCGACGCCATTGTCAACTCTACAGGTCTCGACGTTTCTAACATCCAAGGACATTGGGAGGCTTTCCTCTCTCGTGAAGTCCAGAATCCGCTACCTGGAATATCAAGTGCATATGTCATAATCGGCGCTGACAAACGTGGAACGATCTATGCGTTGTATGAACATTCCGAACAATTCGGTATATTTCTTTTATGTAGTATGACGCCTTCAATCGCCTTTTCTTACCAAAGTTCTTCCAGGCGTTTCCCCTTGGTATTGGTTAGTCAAGAGTTACATCCGGTTTGGGAATTATTTGACTGACGAAGTCTGTAGGTGGGCCGACGTTCCAACAACTCGACAACCCGAACTTTTTGTCGACTCAACAGGATGTTCTCATGGCTCGCCAACTGTGAAGTACCGCGGCATATTTTTAAACGATGAACAGCCTGCACTTCAGAACTGGGCCGCTGAGAAATTTACGAATGGTACAGGTGCTTCCCATACTGGATCCCCTTTTAACTCACAATTCTATACGAAGATGTACGTTTGAATTTGATTAATCCATCCACTATCCTTGACTTTTTGGTGTTCAGGTTTGAGCTTATCTTGCGTTTGAAGGGGAACTACCTCTGGCCAGCGATTTGGGGCAGGTATGTAGTTGTTGACACACTTTCTGATGCGAATTCGATCTGTTCCACTCGCAGCGCATTTGCTTTTGACGACCCGCAGAGCCAATCTCTCGCAGACATGTACGGTATCGTCATGGGTACCAGGCAAGTTGTCGGTCTAATCCTCGCTCCCTGTAGCTGAAAAGCATCCAGTCACCAAGAGCCAATGATGCGGTCTACTCCAATAGAATTTAGCATTGAGTATCCGAATGTCGCCTGGGACTATGTTGCCAACAACGATACGATCAAAAAATACTGGTTGGAGGGTGTTCAGCGTGCTAAAGATCTCGAATCTATCTATACAATGGGTATGCGTGGTTTCGGTGATCGTGAGTTGTCACTTCAGTTCCAGTGCGTTTAAAGTGCTGATAAATACAGTGCCCCTGTCTGAGGAAACTAACATTGGCCTCCTGGATCAGGTCATCAAGGATCAGACAGATATTCTACACCAGGTTTTCGGACAAGACTTCGATGTTTCGACTATTCCTCAAATTTGGGCACTCTGTTAGTTCATTTATTGAAGCAGGGGCATTACGACTGAGTGTATTATACAGACAAGGAGGTCGAAGGATACTATGAAGACGGCCTACAAGTTCCCGATTATGTTACTTTGCTATGGAGTGACGACAAGTAAGTGAACATCGTTATATTCCCTTGATCATCCCTCACAGAAACGATAGCTGGGGAAATATCCGTCGCTATCCCGTTCAATCAGAGCGTAATAGAACAGGTGGAGCTGGTGTCTATTATCATGTGAGTTATTACTTCATGACACATACTGAGGCTAACATCGATTGCTTCTAGTTAGACTATGTAGGTATTATAATCCTCCTGCTGGCTTAGTGTGTCTAACGAGCAACCAGGTCGGCGACCCCCGTGACTATAAGTGGATCGCCGTGAGTTTTTTTAAGATACTTGCAATCGCATTGCGTTGATGGTCTGCTTCCAGACAAGCCAAATTGAGAAAATTTACGAACAAATGTCCATAGCTGTCGAACGTGAGGCCACCCGCCTATGGGTCATCAACGTTGGCGACATGAAACCCTACGAACGTGAGATTGAGTTCCTCCTCGGTTATGGTTGGAATGCTACTCGCTGGTCGCCCGAGAACGTCAATGGTTTCGTCTCTGCTTGGGCCCAACGCGAGTTCGACGTCGACGAGAAGACGGCTGTTAAAGTCTCCGATATTGTGGCCAAATTGACGAGGTTCAATGCTCGTCGTAAACCGGAACTTCTCACTGCGATGACTTACAGCTTGACCGATTATCGCGAGTAAGTCTTGCTGCCTAATCCGGGAATTCTGATGGTGATAAGATTTTACGCTGATCTATATAGAGCCGAGAACATATTTGCTGCTTGGGAAAACCTGGAAAAATCATCGACTACTGTATACGATAGTCTGCATGAGGACTTTAAACCTTCATTTTACCAGCTTATACATTACCCCGTGCTCGCAAGCAGCAACCTCGGCAAATTGGTATTTCCTCCGGTCTTATCTTTGGTCTGCCGAGCTGAACTTTTCGCCACAGTACATTCTTGCTGGTCAAAATAATCTTAGGGCGTCCCAGGCCCGAGTGCGTTAGATTACTTATATGGAGGCTCACTTCAATATTGACGGACTGATAGTTGAGCACCAATGATCTTGCGGACACTGTTGTAGAGCTATTTGAGCATGACTTCGATCTGGAAACAGATTACCACCAACTCCTTGACGGTAAATGGAATCAGTAAGTTAGTTAGTTTGAGCGGGAAAGGAACACGCTGATCAAAGTTATAGCATGATGGATCAAACTCACATTGGCTACTTTTATTGGCAACAACCTATGGCTAACTCGTAAGCATCTCAGTGAAAAAGTTTCAACATCCATCTCAATTTTCCTAGTATGCCCCTTATCACCCGTGTCCAAGCTAAAAAGCAGGCTTTGGCCGGTGCCATGAGGATTGTTCCCGAGGGTACCCAAGGGGCTTGGTGGGTACCTATAAGCAGCTTCTCATACATGCTAAACTTTTATTCCATCAAGGCCTGGCGATAATCCTCACCAATGCTCTGATGGCTTCAATTGTCCCCCACCTTCGATTTCTTTGGACAACTTCTCACCCATCAGCAATCGCTATGTGGACGTTGCTGCCGGCGGCCCTGCGCCTTTCACTTTCACTGCTTCTAGTAATGCCTCTTGGGTCAAACTTTCCGTTACTGAAGGCAATATCTCACCCAAGGCTCCTGAACAGCGTGTCTACATCTCTGTGACGGACTGGAGCCAGCTAAATAATGGGAAGAATACCGCTCAGATTCGTTTCACTGCTAGAGCTTCCGGTCAACCCGATCTATCCGTTAGCGTTTTTCTCAATGCTCTGAAAAACAATGTGGCTAGTGGTTTCAAGGGTTTGTAAAGAAATCGTACTCTCGCAGACCATAGCCAATGACGATTGACCACAGGTTTCGTCGAAGGAACAGGTGTTATTTCAATTGAAGCCGCGCATGCCACGCGCAACAATACCAGGGATGATATTGCCTGGAAAGAACTGCCCGGATATGGACGTACGCTATCGGGTGTGACACCCTGGCCCCGCACCGACCAAGTCTTTGAAGTTGGTTCTGGACCTTCTTTGTATGTTCTCGGTTCTGTGATTGTTCTGAGGCTGATACTGTTCAATATCAGGGAATACGATTTCTACAACTTCAATACTAAAGGCGGCAATCTCAGTACGACTGTGTTCGTCTCCCCTTCTCTAAATGCTCTTGGCAATGATCATCCTCTCCGAATTGGTGTACAACTCGATTCCCAAGATGCTCAGACTACACAGTTCATTCCTGATGCCGAGCCTGGTCAATTACCTAGAGCCTGGAACGGTATCGATGGTTTTGTTGCCAATTCGATCGTTTCCGTGACTGGCCTCTGGACAAATGTCGAACCAGGTGCACATACTCTCAAGATCTTAATGGTGGAACCTACTGTTGTTATTCAAAAGATTGTGATTGGTATGTGTATCGTTTTCTTTACTCAGTTTGGCGGGAGCTGACTGATTACGGTAGATGCCGGAGGGCTCCGGTCGAGCTATCTTGGGCCGCCTGAGAGTCTCCAGGTTTAAGCTTTTAGAGCGAACTGCAGCATGACGTCGTTGCCCAGTTTTCGAATTTCAGTGGCGTTCGTACTACAGTACGCCCGAGTTCATGGACCAGTACTCGTTTGAAATTAAAATTATCGGAATTTGAATTATTACTTCCTTGTTCGAAGGATCCTTTGAGTGTAAGATGATTCAAAGTCGGGAATGTGTCATTATTCAACACAAAAGCCAATATCTTTGATCTGCTTCCTTTTATGCGACCGCTGAGATTGCTGATTTTGATGGAACGAGGTGACGTATATTATTACTTCCTGGACTCCACCACCGGGTACCACTGAACTTGATTAGGAATGTGCTCCAAGGCTGGAGCACATTCTAGTCTATGCTACCCTGGATATTCTCCGCCGACGTGGAATCAACCTTGAATGTTGAATGCGTAGGATTGTAATTGCGCGCGGTAAAATTTCTCTGGAAGCCTTCCAGATTTCAACCTGCATGGTCCTCTGATCGAAGATCATTGATGGCCATCACCAATCGTTTCGATAGATCAACTCTTGCAGTAAGTTTAAGTACTTAGTACCTGCGAGTTTCACATGGGCGAAATTCGCTCATTAACGAGGTTTCCGGTGCTAAATTGGAAATAGCTTGCGAATGCTGGTTATAAGTAAGGCTAGTGGTACCACTCTAATTGCTTGGGGGAACTCACAATCGTTCCACTGCTTTCTCCGCTTTCTTTTGTTGGCATACCTCTCCTTTTACGGCAGTACCGCGTGGAGATATATCTGACAGTGCAGGTAAAGCGCAATTCACTTCTGGGGCAACCCGTTATCTCGCTAAAATTGCGATAAGGTGGTATTTGTCACTTTTTCAAAACGTGGTGTGAACTTCTAGGAGGAACAGTATATCAGAATCCTATTGCGCGCAAGGTTTCCTCCAAGGGTCCCTTGCTACCTTTTCTCTCCCCCCACCCTCGCTTGCCAGATGTCAGCGGAACGTTCGAGGATCCTACCGACCATTCGCCCGTCATATTATGTCTTGCCTACTGTAGAATCTCATTACGAAGTGGAATTTGACAACCCGTCGAGCAGAGTGGAGTTGGGACTGCTGAGTATTACCAGAAATGGAAATCATGGACCAGTGACATCAGCTGGTCCTTTCTACTCCGCACACCCGAAACTTAACGCTCAGCGCGAGAAACGACGAAGCAAAGACGCGACTTCACTGAGTCGAGTTCCAGAAGACGACATAGCCATGGAGGGTCGTATTCTTGACCCACATGAGGTTCGAGAAGACCGACTAGGGCCCTTCGAGGCATCTAGTTCTACATCAGCCTACTTTGGGGGCCAGTCGCTTGCTGCAGATCAAGAAGTGGAGGAAGAGGAGGAGGAGGAAGAGCAGTTGATTCTGGATGAAGAGCTAGCTCGCCAGGGTATCTACCGAGGTACAGTTGGAACTATCTTTCTTTGCTGGAGACTGGACTTAAATGCGAACAGGTTCATATCGGCAGCTCCTGGGGCTATACACGCTCACGCCTTTATTCACTCTACTCGTCTTCATATGCCTCGCCCTCCTTCCTACAATCGCCTATCCTCTCTCCCCCGACATCCCATATGCTTACAATCCTGGCTTCCCCTTTCCTCTACCGGAAGTCATTACAGCCACTGCATTTTGGGGACTTTCATATCTCTTTCACTCTCCTACCTTTTCGTTCTTTTTCTCTGTTATTCCCCGTGTACCCATCCTCGCTCTCGCCCTAAGCTCTCTATCGCTCAGTGTTGTGGTCACAACTTTCCGACAAATAGCTGTCCCAATCTTGCTCATTCCACAGTACGCCGTATTCGATCACCCTACATGGCGTGATATTGCATTCCGTCGAGTTTGGTGGCTGGCACTTGGCTGGGCAGCGGCAGAAGCAGTCGTAGGCATCAAACAAGGCTATGAAGGCATTGCTCTGTATAGGGACGTGCTCGTTAACGTCAGAAGGGTGCTGCCAACACCGGGCGGAAATTCTAAATTCTGTGGTGCTTACATGTCAAAGTATGTTGTAGGGGGCCACGATAGGTCTATGCAGCATGAAGCTTCGAGGAATCTTGCAGACTCCGTAGGATCTCTCAATACGGAGAGACAACCCTTGCTGGAGCGCCTTCCTAGTGCTACCAGCAGCACCTCGCAGAGTGATGCACAGATGAAGGATGCTATTGAGGCAGCGGTTGAGCGTGATGTTGATGAGCTGCTCGCCATGCGCGGAAGGGAAGAATTAGAAGATCTGTATGGCATGCCATTTATTGTGAGTATATCGCTTATTCTTCATTCTCCACGGCTGATGCGCTTTTCCATTAGCACATCCCTGTTTTTATCTCCTGTCTACACAGACTCAACTCCGTTCTCTTCATTTTGGGATCCACTCTACTGGTCACTGCTGCATATATGCGCTCGCCCATGTCCTCATCATCTCTCCTACGCAATGCTCTTCACCATGAACAGACGAGGCTCTCTGGCAATACTCAACTCTTGATCTCTTTTCCTTTAGTTATATTTCTCCAGTGGATCCTCATACTCCTGCATACTCCTCGAATTCTACCTCGCATCGGTGTCCAAACCTTCGTCTATGTTGGTCTTATACTTTCTCTCAGTACTTTCTTTGCAGGCTTGGGCGTTTGGGAAGGCATCATCTAATTCTTTACTCGCTGCCAAAGACAACTTTCTTTGTCGTTGGTGTGCTTTGATCTCGTTTTTTCTTAATCGAAGACTTTCGTGTCCGCTCTGGCTCGGTTGCATGCTATCTCGTATGTCTATCTCACTATGTACTTTCTCCGTGCGTTGAACGGCCTAGCTTTCGCTGATATATCTAGTCCTCTTTCTTCGAATATAAAAAATTGTACGTCTTGTCATCGCAAGACATATGACTCTCCGAAGTATATCATATCGATTTCACATTTGTTCGGCAGGACCTTTCAAGCGACTCAGTCTCGCATGATCAGTGATTATATCCCTCACCTAGGTCTTCAACACTTTCGCCTACTGCGCCCCTCTTCCCATCTGCGCACATTTCCAGGAGTCCCATCAACCCTTGTTCGTTCCTCTTCTATCTGTATACATTTGCAGACTCTTATCTGTTACGTTGAAGAGAAGTTGGTCCGGGTCCAGGGACTCCAGTTCGGTGATAGTGAGCGTTAGATATGCATTATCCCCTAATATCCTCAGACTCCTTAGAAGAACACATTCGTAGGTATTTATATATAGTATCAGGAATCCAGTCGTCAACTCAAGTCGAAAGTCCTTCCCATCCGTCGTGTCAATATTTTTCTTTTAACGAAGTGAGCACGTGGAGATTTGTTTCGTTCCTGCCAGTGAACAAATGGGACTCTACATGAGTATGGGCCTGTATCCTTGATTACCCCCACAATGTCAAGCGTTAAAAACATGTTAAAGATGAATTGAAGAACCTTACAGTAGTTGGCTTCCCACGCATCTATTGAACCCACACGAGATACGCAAAAAAAAAAAGTGATTTGGGTGGTGATTACGGACTCAGATTTTCGATTCGGACGGTCCGGACAACAATTATTAATCAACCCAAGGAAATCAGCGATAAAGTGCGAAATCAGGCTCCTTCCCATCCCCCTCACTCGGAAATCACGTGCCGTGCTTACAAACTTCGTTTGACGAGTGTCAGCCGTGAGCATCTCTACAAGTTCTGACTAAGCTCACGTGCAGTGAGTGGGCTGGGTGGTTTGCGCTCCAGGGTTTGCGGCTATTTGCGAAAGTGACGATTCTGATTGAAGAAAGGAAGTACAGTAGTTTGAATCCGGCCTCCAAGGAATAAATAAAACACATGCAAATCATGGGTAGACAGACCTTCCCAAACAAAGGATTAAACCGGGTTCACTAGTAAGGCAAGTAGGTCACACGATAGTCATAAGTAGTAATGTAGTACACTTGCTACTTAGACAGAGAAACGCGCTGCCGCGGTGTATGTGCTGGAAGCCGTCACTGTCATGATCATGCTTACAGGTCATCACGGTTAGAAGCTTCAATGAGTGAGGGGACTACATTATCGTCGGGCCGTTAGGCTTTAGACTATCTGCAGGGAAACGCTTGTACTTTCAGGCGGTGGATCAATGTTAATCCAAAGACTATGTCCGAAATCGTGTGGACGACGTCGACTTAACATATGCTCATCAGATACTGTATCATACATACTTGGGTTTTTTTTTTTTTTTTTTTTTTAAAAAAAAAATCAAGATTTATTACGCGGCGCTCGCACACAGTCCGCGGTACACTATGATAAGTATACTAATGAATAGATTCCAAAGCACAAATAAGAATTAAAGGCGGGGTAGGGCCCCGGGGCTTATACATACTTGGGTTGAAAAAATATTTACCACATTGTGTACTGTAGTAATACACCCTAGAAATGAGGGTATCATTGGAAACTTCTAGCCGTTGCAAAAAATAACTTCTAAACCCCATACCAATCAAACCTACGCGCAACGCACGTAGTCATCACCTTCCCGCGAACGTTTAACTTTCGAAAAGTTCAGAGGGGAGATAATATGATTGATTCATGACTTCCCCTTCCTCATGATCAACATCTAGATTTCGTATCTACTCATAACAAATTGCAATGCCTGTAGTTAAAACCGAGAACGAACTCGGATGGAAAAAAAAAGGAGAGTGATGGATTCGAAACTCGAAGAAATGAGATGTGAGTGAATGAGATATAAAACAAGCAGCATAATAAGATTACACACTTCGGGAAACTACACAATAAATAATTAAACAAAAAAAGAAGAAAAAAACCGAAAAAGCGCAAAAAGAGATGAGATGAAGGAGTGGGACGAGGACACGAAATTCTTGCCCCCAAACACACCATCGCCGGATTAAGAATCGAGCGATGAGGTAAACAAAGATCCCTGCTGACCCTGCATGAGAGGAGGAAGATCAATAAACCCCAAAAGAAAGCCCCTGAAAAACGCCGTAAGGGGAGAAAATGCCGATCATCTCATGACCAGGCCATCCGTCATACTTGACCACCAGTTATTTAAACGATCAGGAACGTAAAGTCTTTCCACGAAACGCTTTCCCTCTCGTCGCATTCGTAATCGGCCTGCCATCCAGTTACCATGGGCCAAAATTTCGGATATCTTTGGGACACCCTCAAGTTCTCCCCCCCTTCACGATCTGAGTTTCCAGCCATCGCCCTTCCTACTTATTCTCCCCACACCAGCCGTCCCCTCCCGTACAATCAACCATAGCGCCGTACTGCAAATGATATCCTTGATATCCTCGGCAGCCAATTCCAATCCCCTGTAGTTGCTGTTGAAAGTATCTCTCGAAGCCGATGCAGGTTGCTTCACCTCTCCCATCTCGCTAACATCACCTTGCTCCGGAATGAATCCACGTATTCGCCTCCTTATACATAATCGTTCGACCTCGATATCGGGTAGTGGGAATGGTACTTTGAGCATGGCGACGACTTTGGGGTGATGCGGTGTCGGTGAGAGTGTTGCAACTTTGAGTTTTAAGACCTTTTCTCCTGATCTCGACGACTGTTTCAAGCCCAATCTCGCAAAAGATGCGGTAGTTCGTCGAACTTTTAAAGTACACACCCAAGGCGTTTCCGAATCTTCCGGGTCACTTTCCTCTCCATCATCCCTCCGATCGCCTTCGCCCATTCCTTCAGAAGACTGACGCGAGCTCGATGGGCGCCTCAACCGCCTCTTCCGCGACTCTTCGTTACCCTCCTCAGAACCGGCACCACTCCCAATGCTCCGATTCGATTTCCCAGACCCGGATTGGGAACTTGCTCTCTTGGTCGAACTTTTTCGTTTTGTCTCCTCTGATACTCCATGGTCATCATTAGCAGTACTATTGCTCCTTCTATTCACCTCACTCCTGGCTTTCCGCATCCCACGACTACTTGATTTTACCTTTCCTCGCTTCCATTCAAATCGGACTTCGACGTCGGACCCGGGTTCTATTGTATTCCCGCTATGATCATCGCCCTTGCTTCCCGAGCCGAGACCCAGAAAGCCTCCCCTGCCTGTCGAACCATGGGACGATGCAGTGTCGTCATGCGTCGGTTGTTTTAGCCATCTTCTGACGAGCCATACATACATCAGCGCCCGCATCTTTTTTCTGTCACATGTCCCCGAAAGATTACTCCCCAGAGCAGATACGAAAGTAGGTTGGATACCAAGTACCGGGGGTCGGGATTGCAATTTTTGAAGTTGAGTTTGCGGAGTAGCTGGGTGGGCTGAGACTACGTGTGATTGCGACGCAGATTGCGGTAGTGAGTGCTGATGGAATGTACCTGGCAATAACTGGCTCCCATGCAGAACTTGTTCGCTCTCTACACTTGCCGTAGTTGCCGTCAAGCTGGACGCGCTCATATGTGGCGACGGAGCAGCCTGATTCACATCTCTTGTCTGAGATATCCCAGGTGTCACGCTCTGAATGTCTGAAGCGGGATTGAGAGACGACGATGAATTTGTAGTGGTGACCGAAAGTCGATTCTTGTCCTTTAATGTGGCCTTCATAGGTACGGTAAAAGTCGTCAGACTGATGTTCTTGGCGTGCACGTTCTCGGCAACCCGTAACCTTTCGCTCGATTTTGGCGGCAATGAAACCGATGAAAGCAGCCGATCTGAGACTCGCGAAGTAGGCTTTGTTTGAGGAGGCGGCGGGCGATCCATGACGGGTGATGGCGAAGGGGCTGCAGAACGGGAAAATGAGTTTTTGAGTTTTTTGTTGGAATTTCCTTGAAAGAGTTTGCCGAAGAAGTTTCGCTTCGCAGGCGGTGCTGCAGGAAGCTGAGGCGTAGCCAGTGGGGTCACATCAGGATCATCAGATAAGCTTGGTGGGAAGAGTAGATGTTGCTGCAGCTGCGGTTCAGGGTAATTTTGCTGAAGATTCTCGGATTGTGACTGTTTCGCCGGATCCAGAGACGTGACGGATGGTAAAGGGGTCAGATGATACTCAGGTGTATGTCCACGACTAGAAGCGGGAATGCTGAGTATTGTAGGAATTCGGGAATGCATGGACTGGGAATCCTCTCCAGTGAGGTTGGCACCGGCTCTAGCAGCGCAGGAGGGATGATCTCCCCAGACCTCAACGGGTTCTAGAGAAGCCAGATCAATGAGTACAAGACCTCGCCTTTGAAACTTGGCGATCTTGGCATCCGTTCCAGCATCGACGATGACGTTTGTCATGACATTGTGTGCCTGTAGATTATACAATGGGACAATGGTGCGTCTTGCAGATGGACCAGACGAGCCGACGGATGAAAAAGAGGTGGTAGAAGATGCAGAGGGAGCGACAGAAGATGCGTCAGAGCGAATGGAAGAAGCGCGAGAGAGTGTCTGATCAGTATCAGTGCCGACGCTGTTCAATGAAGCGTTGGACTGCGAGATGACACCGCTGGGAGGTTTAATGTTTGGTGGAACGAGTTGGACCTGGAGATTCAGGGGGTGGTTTGATTTCGACGGCGGGGGCCTGACGATGATGAAACTCTACAAGAGCAATCAATATAGGGTTAGCTTGTTAGTTTATGTGAAACGCGATAGATACCTCGTTGACCGTCTTTTCTCGAGGCTTCGCAGACGGCTGGGGGAGCTCTGTGGACTGTTTTGAAGCCGAGACGCTGTCGTGGGGTTCGTCCTCCGATGCCGGGTCGTCCTGTTGGAAATGGACGGAGTTCTGGGTGCCCGCTGGTCCCAGGTGAAGGGACGAGGGGATGAAGGAGGCAAAGGAGGAAAACATGGGCGAGAGCAGCGTCTAAGTGGAGAAACCGAGTGTCATATACTCTATCAGCACAATTACGTCAGCATTCGCCTCCATCCTCTGCCCGGGACCCCCGGTACTGTAACTGAAACTCTCTATTGCGCTCTCGGCGGGCTGTCGATATCAATTATATCCTCTTTGCTCCTTTCACACCCAGGCACGCGACTGCTGCCCCTAGTTATCTTCTTTTCTCGGAGTTGAACGCTGCGCGTAAGTCTCTCTACTCATCGGCGCCCGTAAGCGATACAAATATAAAAATCGCCCTAGTGCTGACTTGGTGGGCGTTTACTACGGGCAAAAAGATACATACTCGTGTACTATATGCAGACACTGGAAATCCCAATTCATCTTCTTTAGTAAGCTGGGATTTCCAATTCTCATTTTCTCTGGTAGCAAACTCCGTCCATTCCGGGACCATAACACGTGTGGGGTAGTATAGGGTAGTATGTGTCTTAAAAAATATACTATCCTGTTGATTGAATTTTGTCGCTTATGGTTATAAAGAAGAGCCGACTGCCCAAGTTTCCGATTGCAAGGAAGTGACGAAACATGGAAAACTGATGGAGCAAGGCGGAACCCCTCGAATGTAGAGATTAGATAAACTTGGATCATCAGGGCAAAGGCTGAGTCAGCTTGCTATGTTTCTGCATCCTGCATTCCGTACTAATAGAGCGAGGCGCCGCCTACAGTGACTCTAGCCTTGCTTCCCAGTTAAAGATGAAAACTGTCCTTGCAAACAACATTGTCAAGGCGCAGTCGGACCTGGACCTCTAGGCTTAACCAATCTACCTCTCTGTGGAACCACTTCTTCACAATCGCTTTCCGTTTTCATCCGACCGTTTAAGCCCTTGCTCGCAGTGAGGTTCACTCCACAGTACCAAAACTTGTTGCTCATCGATGGTGTTTCCCCTATTTATCCAATCCCTAGGCGGTTTAGGGAGGGGTATGAGAGTATAAGAGGGTTCCAACTGTAAAATACATAATGGCGACGCGGTGCGTCCACCGTGTACCCAAAACAGTACGCTATTCCATTTATGACAGGAGTTACCCATATACTGACATGATGAGCAAGTCTCTACTCGGTTGATCGTCTCGATCACTCATCATGATCGTAATGATACGTTGATGGTATCAAATGGTATATTGAAAATCAAATCCTCACAAACCCCTCACAAGCAAAAAATGGTTTTGCTGAGTCACTGACAATACAGGATATCACCAAGCATCATCATGTTAGCGTCATGTTATCCTGCAGCTCAATCACAGAGGCATAATACGCACGTGTTCGCTTAACTGTGTTCGCTTAATTCGACTCAATTCTTCTTCTGCTCCCTGTTCCGCTTGGCTGGTTAATCTCGGGTAATTATGTGGGAAATTCAAGGAACATAATAAAGGCCAGTTTTTCGAGCCGATGCAAACCAAAGCCCCAGGTCATTGGACAACCCTTTCTTCATTCTAGCAATCATTACGCAAGGCGAGCATGAATTTCATTGATTCTCCTCACTGCTCTGTGCTAAAGACCTGACAAATGCCCAACCACGATTTCTTGCCATTCAGATTATCCCAGATTGTTCAAAGGGTTCCCTAGACGAATAAAGTCTTATTCGTCAACTTCAAATAATGGCGCTGTTCTTGATTCCTGGAAGGTGAGGCTAGCGGTTGTCTCAATGGCCCATTGAGTAGAAAGTCGCTTTTGCCCCATCTCCATTCAAGCTTCTACCTTTTGCTTCCTCCATTCGGTATACTCATGGACACAAGCCGCGGGCCACGATTTTAGCTATCCCGAGGCTTGCGCAAGGTCTTTTATTTTACCAAACTTGCATCTCGTCCTCCCACGCCATTGCCTGATGGTGCTGTGGGCCGCCTGAGCCACGCTGCTAAATAACTCCAGGGTAGGTCACTTCCATGCGGACAATGAATACGTTTGGATATAAGGCTACGCATTCCAAGTGGGTCCCTACCTCCATTATCCCTTGAGGCAGGAGAGAGGTCACCGTAAAGTAAGAAGGCTCTCTTTGAAGTTTCCCAGTTCTTGGGCAGGAGCTCTCGTAAGAGCGTGTGGGCTAGTAAGTCTCTTCCTATTAACTTGGATCCCGCGGTATAAAAACGAAGCCAATTCTGCTGCCGTCAAGGTCAATGTGGTGTGTTATACTTAGACCCTCAGGAGCCAAAAACAAAAAGAGGCCTGAAAGAACAGCAATTAAGATCCCCGTCTTAACTCCCACCAAGTCCGTCACTTTCACGCGTCGCGAGTCCATTTCATGGCCAACGTGAGTAGTAGTTTTAACATTTAATGTTATACCACCCGAGGTAGAATGGGCGATAATTGAATAAAATTTACATGTCTGATCATTAATGAACTTTTTTTCTTCCTTTCTTTCTTTCATTCATTCCAAGCAAGTTCTTACGTTCTAACTCCCCTCACCCTCGGGACAATAGCCTCCGACTCCTGCCTGCATGAGCCATCAGTCTAGAGCAAATGCTTCGCGGAACAGATATCAGTTAGACCGCGGGAGGCGGACATCTATTTTTGCATAACTCATTTAATGAAATGAGTGGCCTAATGGCGCGAGAGTCTGGAACTAGAGAGTATCGGTTATGGGAGTTGCAAAACCCATAATTTTGGTACTCCGTTACCCGGTCTCGAATATACAAATTGGGAGACGATCGAAGAAGACACATTCAAACAGAACACGGGAATACTCTATCTATCTCTATCAGTAGGGCGAGAAAAAAAAAGCAAACTTTGGTTCTAGTAGGTTTCTTCTAAAACTCAATCAAGAGTCAAAGAAAGACCGGGAATGGACGCTCTTCTTTGAAAAGAGTTACAAGCAGTGATATCAGTGCGTTTCAGTATAAAACGTCAAGAGAACAAAATTTCCGTATTTTCGAGTCACCGATAAGTCTTCGCGTGAGAGAAAAAGGAGGATCCTGGATTCTGTATACATTGAATGGGAACATCCAGAGTAGTAAGGTGTAGAGCCAATTTACAGGTTGGTGTTTCTGCATATTCCTTTTTTAGTCCGTTTCTCTCTCACGGCAAGTACGGAAATCGGGGCCCTGAAAAGGGTCATTCAATTTTCAAGTATTTATGACCTGGCTCGTCATGCCGAAGTTCCTGAAGCTCGGAAATCCAAAAACGGTTTACGTTCGTTTTGTTTTCCTTGATATGACCTGAGACCATACAAATGATTCTCCGTTTCCCCTTAAGTTTTGAACTACACATTCCTCTCCACCCTGTTGAACTGACCCCCAGCGCCCCCTAATAGAGGATGTCCGGTCGGGAATTGCCTAACAATATATTTAAAAATTCGCTATCTAATGTCACGATCGTGACAATAAGGGCGACGTATAGATTCGAATCAACCCTCTTGCCTCGAGGATTTTATTCGGCTGGGAGGCAGCCCCCAAAATGTGACAACACTCTCGTCTTTTACCAAGAACATACATCGCTTCTTAAGTAGGACCGGCCGAGAGACTTGGCTAACCAGTTTTCTGGCAGGCTGGTTGGAAGAAGTTCAAACCTATTTATGGCCCACTGCTATTCGTACGTTATTCGTGACCTTGTCATCCCCATTTAAACGATCCAAAAATCTTTCCTTGATTACATGTTGACAAGGGATTTGCGAGGAATAAGAGCCGATGGCATCGTTGACGAACCCGTTCGTTGTAAATCAAGTTATTCGACCGTATGCCTTAATTTTCCTCTAAAGCCCCGATAATACCGCTCTTGGAATTCAAGACATGTTCATCACACTTTCAGACTTCATGATATTGATTAAGGCAAGTGTAGGAGTGTTTAGTGGGGAGGAAAGTTATGGAGCGCAACACGTCTCTGGCAACCCTAGTCAAACATCTTCGAAGACTATTGTTCCGCGACCAAAGATACCTGTTGAGCGTCTTGTTCCTGAAATCCGCATATATGTAGAAGGTTTTTGACAAATGTGTACAATCACCTTTCGATCAATATAAGGAATCGCCCGGATCTCTCGGTACGGTGGATCAGTCATCTGTTCCATTAGTCTGACCTCGCAGCTACCCGCATTGACACGCCATGCTCTTCGTCCCGGCCGCATCTCAAAGTAAAAATGGGGTTAGAGAGCACGACAGTCCAAGCTCCGAATACACCAAAACCTGACTCGGTAAGTGATGTAACCTGTATGCGTCCGCTGTAATACCTAAACTTGAATTATGTTGCCTTCAGTCAGTGGTTTTGGGGTTTTCAATGATAGCGTGGTCAAAGACGTAATGTTCTCGCCGTGTCTGTAAGGTCTACAGACACCCTGGATCCAAACTATACTCGCAAACCAGTCGACACGCTGTCTGTCGGGTCAAGAATGCGAGGAACTGTGGCTTCTCGAATATATTCCCCTTCTCAAGGACACCAGACGCAATTACGAACCCAGTATGCAATTTCAGGACATACCAAGGTGGTCAAAGGTCTCAACGGTGAATAGTTTTGGTCGTAGCTCGCAAAGCATCGAAGTCTTTCAGCTCGAGCCAACATCATGCTGCAGTCCAACTCAAAGTTGCATGGAACACTCGAAGCACCAAAAGGAGGAGGTGAAGACGTGGAAGGTAACTAGGGTCTTAGGTTTGGAGTTACGACTTAGCCAACGCAAGTGAGGCGATAGCTAGCCTATATGATTCAGAGTTAGAGAACAAGTTCAATTCCCAATTGAGAGTTGGCGAGCTTTCAAGTGGACACTATAATTAACCTTCAGAGTTTTTGGTGAACTTCGTGCTGTTGTTACCGGAGAGAAGACCCTTTCTAACCGAGAGTATCAACACCTTCACAATCATTGAGAAACAAAGTGTCACTGTTTACGATAATCTCCAAGTAACTCGGAGGGCTAGAAGACCTGTTTCTATCTGATTCACACTAAGAGCGAGAAAGCAACCTTGTTTTAGAGGGAAATTTCTGTGAACAGGACAATGCGGTGATCAATGCTGCAGCTATTAGTGGGTATCATGTGAACCACGGAGAACGAAAAGATCTCATTGGGCGCCTCGGACATACCAAGCCGATGAAGAGACCGGCCCATCGCCAATCTCTGTATCTCTTCAAACTTAATATGAACCTTGATGTTTTCATCGAGCCCGACTTCTTCGCAAGTTAGCAAGGGCAAATCTAACTGCAACTACGGAGATGCTTCTAAATCGGTTAGTCATAAATCTAGGTAATAATATACTTGAACCCTAGGATCGTTGGGTGCCGTTTGGATTGCCTGCAAGTATATAAACCAAGTCGTTAAATCGTTCCTTCCACCAGAACAACCTGCAGCCTTGCATTCTTGATTTCACTCCACCCTATTGCTTGATATGAATTCACAGAAATCATCGGTATTAATGATGATTCGTAGCTTGAATTTTGCTAATTTTGCGAACGAATACTAGGACCAAGAAAAGACTAATGTTCAAGACAATTTCGTGGTCGATATTCCTAGGACACCAAAACGCACGCCTATGGCCTGCCAGTTTTGTCGAGGTATTTGTACCTGAAAACAAACCGGTCGTGTACGCTGAAGCATCGCTTCTCTTCTAGGTCGCAAGCTGAAATGCGACGGTGTCAAGCCTTCCTGTGGCAACTGCGACCGTCGTGGGTATCCCTGTGTTTATGCGCCCGTGTAAGTTTACGTTCAAGTTGTTCCGCATCGCTCGAATCTAATAGATTTTCGAAGAGGTGCGCAGAAGTAGAGGCAATTCTTCTTGAAAGCCCTGAGAGGGTAGTGCGAATTCTTGGCGAATTCAGTGTTTCATAAGAGGGGTCGCTAATTTAGGGTTGTCTATGCCGCCGCTTGTAGTAATAATATCAATATGTGTAATTCCAGAAATTGCCGCGAACCTCATAAAAGGACCGAAATCAGATCAAGAAACACACCCAAATCGGATGGATCGGCTTGTGAGATGTACGCCCTCGCTTAGGACCCCATAATGTCAACCAAATGGTTGCCCGTGCTCAAGGAATCTCGACGCTGTCAATATTGACAACATCCGGTGCACTTACTCGAGAGCTGTGAAAGGGGCTTATACGGCCGAACAAGTACTTAACCCCACAACCGATTTAACAATGAGGATTTCGCGTTGCATGTCAGAAACCACCTGTGATATTCTAACGTACTAGCAGGGGGTCCCTTGAAGCTTTTGAAAGCAGCGTCAGTATCAGGCACTAAGTAAAAAGCACCCCCAATGCCACTGACAGACACACACCCTGGATATCAATCTTGCGAAAAATGGGGTAGTTCTTCAACACAAGAGAGAAAACCTTCACTTCTCGCGCTATTTATGCGCCTAATGAGTACTCAGAAGATTTTCTGTCAAAGAGGATGCTGAAGAGGTGGGTTAGTCAATGAGCCGGCATAAACCGAATAAAAGTGCTCCGGTAATAGCCAGAAAGATCTGCTTACCAAATGATCTCTAATAGTCAGATCTTCAGTGCTCTCGCCTGTAAGGCTTTCAGGCTTTCATACATCTAGCTCCGGATTCGGCCAAAGCGCAAAAATCAATCTTCGCCGCCCATTGAAAATTTTATTGTTTACTTGAATATGACTGCCAATCTACCAAATGGTTCTCACCGAGTGGGCGATCATGATGTGATCTACATTCCCAACTTCCTTTCGGTCGGTAATCTTAGATTCTTCCTTTGTCTCGAATGAATTGATTTCCATTGATTGTAGGAGGAAGAGGAAAAGTATATTATGCGCAAAGCCAGTGTTCTATCGGTGTATTATTTTTTGCTTTAATTTCGATCCCTCTTTTTAGATACAAGACTCTCCTCAACAAAAATGGAAGCGATTGGCAAATCGAAGGTAACACTCTGAGGCTCCGCAACAGAGACCAAAGTTCTTACACCCTGTTAGACTGCAGATATGGGGTGAGATTGAGAGACCTTCTGGTGGTGCCGTGATACTTATCTAACCCGGCCAGGTGGGGAAATCACTGCGAAGGGACTTCTTCCTCAAAGCCTTCCGCCATACGCGTTGAATTAGTGAGGATATATTTATTCTTCGCATTCGTGTTCTACTCTTGACTGGTTCCAGCCCGAACCTTCTCGGCCGTCTCAAGGAAACTGGGGCCTTTCTTGAGTCACCGCATGGAAGGCCTAATCATATCATTCTCAATGAGGTCTGAAATTACACGCGGGCTCTGTCACTCCCACCTAATCCAATTATGTAGTATCGTGCTGGACAGGGAATAATGGTTAGCGTCTCTCACCTTCCAAATGGTGACTCCTTGAATTTGTTTCCACAGCCTCACGGAGATGGTCCGAAGTACTTTCCTGTGGTAGCTACTATCTCGTTGGGATCTCACACGGTATTTAATTACTACCGATACAAACCGAACCACCCAGAGTCAGGGGACAGCGAAGGAAAGATTGTTGACAAGATTCCTATACTTTCTCTTCTGCTGGAGCCTCGCAGCGTAGTCATATCTTCGGGTGATATGTACACATCCTACCTGCACGGGTGAGTAGGGTATTGTAATTGTAAAACTGAAACATTTATTTTAGACAGCATAGACCCTGTCGAGGAGGATCGCCTCCTTCCATCAAACGCTTCACAACCCAGCGAAGATGATGCTGAAGGTTCAACAATCTCTTGGGCTACAATCGACAACTGGTCCCTCCTTGGAGACGAGCATACGAAACATTTAATCACGAGTGGTGGTATCCTCAAGCGGCGGACTAGATATAGTTTGACCTGTCGAGATGTGGAGCGCGTTTCCTCCGCCAAATCTTTCAGATTCACTCAATAGAGCCTCTCCGCCTGACAATTGTGTATTTTCACTCCATATCATGTTCATTCTAACATTCCGGATGCAATACCCAAAACCCGGCCACTTCAACTTATATTAAATGAAATTACAGCCGATCTCCATTGATTAAAAACAAAGTCACGGCGGAGGACAAATACATGAGGCCTTTCTCACTGAATGATGATGGTCTCTGGCCACTCCTAGTTGAGATCCGAAAGTTCATCACAATCATGACACAAGCGTCATCGGTAAATTCAGCTACATACCGAGTCAATATTTTTGCTCCAATCCATGCATGAACATTGATCGTAGCTAGTTAATGCTAATTAATAATATAATATCCTATCAATGATTGTATGGGAGGTTACGGCAACCCCAAGAACAGTTGCCCCGGCACTAAGCCGCCTAAAGCCTGGTGAAAAGGTTATGGGTTGTGGGTTTCGAGTTTCCCGCTGTCTCCGCTGATCGAGAACAAAACCAGGTCCCTGGATCTCGCCAACATATTTGAGTCACCTAGTTCGGTGGCCGTGGAATATTTAGTTTTCATTCCCGCGTGTAAGTGTATGGTTATTTCGGAAGTTTCGAGTTACAACATCGGGTTCTTCACTTTGGTTACAATGACTCAAAAGGCGGCCGAGGGCTCGCATTCAGGCCGTTCAGGTTTCCAGTGAACGGATGATGGGTTTGGGGCTGTTTCAGACGCACGCGGTCATTCACGCGACTTTAAAACATTACATCGCAGGATCTGTTGTGGGTACAGATCGCAATAACACTGGTGTTTCAAAAGAAAGAAGAAAAACAACCTCAAACCGGCGTCAATAGCTACATGGAGGACCAGGCGTTGGTGAGAATAAAATTCGTCATGGACCAATGTTTGAGAGAAAATTGATGAAATAATGCATCTATATGCGTCAACCAGATGTGCTAGTTCGAGTTAGATAGAACAAAAAAGAAATCGGTAGGAATGAATCTGTGAATATGAAAGGTCCTAAGAAACCATAAGAAACACCACTTTGCCGTGCTAGATGTCCAATCCCCTGACGACAGGTGACTCAGTTCGAAGTGGTTTCCATATCCGTTTTTCACTTGGTCGTATTCGAAGTCGTCAATATCTCCTTCGAAAGTAATATCCGGTTCGCCAATGCCGTCAAGTTGGCGTCCGCAACCACTACCTCGGGTGCATATTCCACATCGAAAATCTGTTTTATTGCCATACAAATCCTCTTGGCCTGACGTTCCGACCAGAAGCTGAAGTCATCAGGGTCCCTATCTTCTGTCTCCAAATCATCAGAATGGAGAGTGACATTGCTGCCAGGACCAATAATGAAAGGAGCCGAAGAGCCGTCGCTACACCTATTTTCATGCGATGACGTAGATCGACAAGATATCGGGATTAAGGATGGGTCTGAATCGAGGCATAACGGGACAATGTGCATGAGGCTGCAACGGACATTTGAGAGGTCGAGTGTTTCGGGCCGGTCAACTGTTCAACGAATCATTCAATTCAATTCTAACAATTGCGAAAGAAGAATCAAGCCCCGTCCCCGCGACGTACCACGTATTTGAATAGATCCATCCAGGCTCATGACGTTGTACTTGCCATCATGATGATAACGGACCTGATAAAGTTGAATCAGATTCCGAGAGCTACGTACAAAAGTGAATTCGCTGTGGAGGCATACCTCATAGTTTCCCACTAGCCAGGGAAGGGTATTACCACTGAAGGTAACTTCTCCGTTTTTTGAATCCCGTTGAGGACTCGGAGGCCTATCCAACCCGAGTGGAATATCACCATCCCATTCTTCATCGTGGACGGGAAGCCACATGCCGAGCGATGAAACCTTTGTTACAAGCAACGACTTGTTAGCTCCAACCTAATTGATTTCAATGAGTGAATCTATTACATGTAAGTATGGATTAAGCGTTCATCTTACGCGGTAGAGCCCAATCCAGTCCTGGCGCGAATGATTGCGGGGAGCTCGCCATTTTACGGTAATCGGTTCACCGAGATAGAATGACGATGTTCCCGTAGAAGGACTAGGCTTAACAGAGACGCAGTATTTGTCTGTTTCGTAAGAAGAGAGGTCATTTGCAACGCGGCTGTTTGATAAATGGATCAGCACGGCTATTCAGAAAGGGACATTAGCAACTGACGTTATGACTAAACGTTCTCTTGACTGTTGCAGAAGGATCTTGGTATCTTGAACCACTTCTGAAATCACGGGACGCGCTAACATTTCACGAGTTGTGGCATTAGGATGCCATCAAATATCAGGGGCACTCGAAACCACATACATTTTGCAAGGAAGTCCTCAACAGCATCCGCAGTCTCCTCATACACTTTGTCAAATGTCCCTTTGACCTCACGTACAACACGTTTGAGCTCTGGAGCATGCTTTCCTGCACGCGATTCCAAGATGCGAGCATTCTTACTAGCAACTTTCTTGATTACTTTAACGAAGCCGGCGTCCTTACGGAGGGAATCGCCATAAAGTTTACGCATGTGGGGGCTATGATTAGAGTTTAGATATAGTCAGAATCATCAGTGCTGTAGTCGAGGAGCATAAACTTACTTTTCAACACTTCTCAAGAACCACCAGCTCGCCAGATGCCGAATGACTGCAAGGGAAAGAACAAGCTTGCTCCCACTGATCAAAGCTAAGCCAAACCAAGCGGCACCACCCATGGCTTCAGGGTTATTCAAATACCTGAGATTGAGGTATTTAGGTTAGAAATAGTATATTGTTGGGAGAAAGCACCGTCCAAATAAATACCTATAGATACCCGTGTACTCAAGATGGGCAGGAAATTCCTCCATGAAAAAGTCACCAAAGAACCAACCTACAAAAAAATTGGTTAACATTATGCACCACAAAACTCAATGTAATACATACCAAACAAACCCAAAACTTCGTAAGACTCCATAGAGGCCCAAACATGAAGACCGATCAAAAGCTAAAGAAAGTCAACATCGGCTCCAATTACGAATAACGAGGGTTTTGCGTACCGCTCCAAGGGTATGGCGCAGCAAGTCGTTACCAACACTCCAGTCATTTGGTATCAAATATGTCTTCACAACAACACTAAGACAGGAGACTGCAAATACAGACGTTAGATTCATTACTTTCATCCAAAAAAGCAGGAAGATTATCATACCGTAGGTCATGCACATACTCATGTTATAAATGGCCTTCCAATTCGTGAATGCCTCGACAACAGCTCCTTTGCCACCATCTGGATAGTGGTAATTTTTCATAAAATGCCGAACTAAGAATTTGCTTCGGCCCTGGGCGCGGAGAAGTAATCCCAGTCCGACATAATGTATAAGACACCAAGCCGCAGCGTGAAGGAAACAAACAGCGAGCATAACCTCCTTCGAAATGCTTCTGGGGAAAAGCATCCAAGCGAAGGCATAGAATATGATGAGAACGAGCATCAGATCATTCGCGCTGTAAATTGGAATGAGGTTCTGGAGGCTTTTGGGGAGTGAAAGGACAAACCGAAGGAGATCCAAGTTCTTCAAAACAACAGTATCCCGACGGAAATACTTATTCAAAAGATCGTGTTGTGAGATGGTTCTCTTTTTTACGCTGGTGACCCCATTGAGAGATGTAGAGCTTGTGTTTGAAGAAGTAGAATGACTTGGACTCGAACCAGTTGGCATCGGTATGCGCTCCATTTGCGTATCGCCGACATGATCAAAGAATTCTTCGACTTCTGTTTCTTCTGTCTCCGCTTCTGTCTCTGTCTCTGTTATACTGGGGGTGACATCTCCCACAATAGGTTTCTGCGGAGTCACGGGATGTTCATTCGTGCGGTTGACTGAAGGGAAGATGGGGATACGTTTGGCTATAGCCTTAGGCTTTCCATAGTACCGTTCAATATCTACATGAGATTAGGAACGAGTAAAGAAAATGTCAACGGAGATTAGTTGGTAAGAAGATTGACGAGAACGATGAACTTACGAGGATTCTCGAAAAACACGAGGAACGCAAACTGGGCGCCATGCGCAGCGAGACTCACAAATAGGACAATGTAACTACCGCATATGAGGGATAGACCATAATAACCAGCATATCCTAGATTTAGTAGATGAGTAACTGCGCAGAGAGAAAATCACTTGAGTTAGTGTTGCTTACCAACTGAGTACATAGGATGAGGGGCCAGTTCAAAGACACCGTCAAAGACTAAATTGCCCCTTTGGAAGAAAACATCTCCCCAGTACCAACCATAGTCTTTGACAACATTATGAGCCTCAGTTTTTACCCATAGATTGAACCCAATGAGCACGATGCCACCCAACCATCTAAGAATAGTTCTATTTGCTGAGCGCTTGGAATTTATTATTAGGACAACAAACTGACCTCATGCAATGAACAGCAAATGAAATATCCTCTGGGACGCGGAAACATGAGAATGCGAACATGCAATATGACAAAAAGTCACTAGTAACAAATACGATTAGAATTTCTTCCCTCCATTAAAAGTTTCGTACGTACTTGACCAGAATGACATCGACTAGCTGGCGGAAGAGAAGCCAAGTGTTGTATTCTAATGGAAGGTCCTGCAGGTGTATAAAAAAATCCATATCAGTCAGGCAAGATTCTTCATTAGAGTGGGACCCCTAAGTGGCAAAAAAAAGACGAAGGGGGTGGAAACACGCACGTCAAAAGAATAATCCTTCCCCATTTTTCCAGCCAGCTGCTTCTTCACCCAAATTCTAACCTCGGGGCGCCTCTTCGGGTCCAACCAACCAAGACGATGCACCTCCCTTACGATCCATTTCTTTTTACTCTGCTTCGTCAAAACCCAACCCAAACCACCGTCATACGCAGCACGCCAAATCACAAAGTACGCAAAGAAAAAAATCTGGGCAGTCCTTCTGGACAAAAGGAGAAACAAAGCCAATTGAAGGCCCAGTAAACCGAGGTTGAGTAAGTCGAAGTGACTTTTGGGATATCCCGGATGAAACAAAGTGGTTAACACGTCATGTGTTGTGGGCACACGAAACACTGTCGACGAAAATCGTCAAGCCTATGAGTTGTCGCAGAATGCGTCGAATACACACATACCTTCGCCTCCTGGAGTCTTACCCCAAACTACTTCCCCTCGAGGAGGATTCGACCCATCCGCATCACCGGGACACTTGTCCACGGAAATACGTCTGCTTGTCGAGTCGACAGCATCGTTGTCTCCTCGAGAGACCTTGGTACTAATTTTGCGTCTAAGGAAAGGTGATGTCGTTGGCATAATGGACATGAGGAGGTTTACCAACGGCGGCACACGAGCATCGAAGGTGTCAAAGAGAGACCCGAAATTTCCAAACAGACAGGGACACGTCCATAAAAACAAACACCTGATAGCCTTCCCTGTCCGGCACCCAGGATCACATCCGTTCCTCGACTTCGCCTTATTTCACCCGCATACACAAAATCATCTCCAACCCAGCAGCTGCTCGCCAAGTCTCATCTTTCACTCCAGTCCCTCGGTTTAACAACATAACCTCCTTCATCGTCCAAGGACCAATACGTAAAAGACACGCATTCTTGGGAAGAAACAAATCGCACAATTATCACGCATAGACCGGCCCTAAATGACCGGCCTAGCATAAATATAGACGTCAAAATTTTTCTCGGTCGTCACCTTCTTACGTCTTCCAATGATCAATGATTCAACCTTATTCGTTCCAAAACCACTTTCCTGATCCCCTGTTATTCACTCGAGGCTCGAAATTTCCACCGATTCTTGAGTTGCTAATATGGGGGAAGAACAAACCAACTCTATGCAACAGTTCCAGAGGGAGCATTTAAATTCGGTTGATTCCTTGTCTTTTAGAGGACTGACCTTACGAGGTGCCCTACAATACAAACGTTTACTTAGAAGCAAGCAATATATTTTATACAGTCCTATCTTTTAAAAAGAAGCCATAATTTTACGACTCAATGCAATGGACATGTAAATATACATAGCGGTTAAAGGCAATGGGTAAAGATAAACAGAAATAGCTTGAATATGAGGCGACACACTCCATAATCCGCATGCATGCAATCTTGGGAACCCGATGCTGGAAATAAAAGATGAAAAAGGTTATCTAGCGCATAAGGAAAGTAACATTGATAACGTCTAATGAAGCAAGGACAAAACGGCCATTCAGTGTTGAGCATCATCACCAGGAATCCTTTCAACCTATTTGTCATGCGTCAAATTCGGATCCATGAAGGAGACGAATTAAACTTACAATATCCAGATCGGCCAAGCATTCGCCAATGATCCTGACAGCCCTCTTCAAATCCTCTTCCTCGATGACAAGGGGGGGAGCAAAGCGGATGCTATAACAAGACATCAGTTTATGCGCTCCACAACTTAGCAAATAAAAAATCAAGCTTACATGTTGACATGAGTGGGCTTGGCCAGCACGCCTCGACTCTTCAACAACAGGCAAAGCTGCCATGCAGTCCTTCCCCTCGTACTCTTCTTTTCATCGATGACGACGGCATTCAGCAAGCCTCTTCCTCTAACGCACTCAACCAGCGGAGAATTCAAGGATTGAACCGCAGATCGGAAGTACTCTCCTAGCCTCATGGCGCGATCGGCCAATTTTTCATCAACTAAAACATCAAGAGCAGTCATGGCGACGGCGCAACCCAGGGGGTTACCGCCATATGTACTGCCGTGCTCGCCAGGTCGAATGCATAGCATAACATCGCTATCAGCCAGGACAGCGGAAACAGGGTATACTAACACAAATTCGTAAGAGGCATTGCGGTGGCTGACTGTACGGACACTCACCTCCTCCAGATAGAGCCTTGCCAAGAAGGACCACATCAGGGCGGATACCCTCATATTCGCACGCAAGCATCTTGCCTGTTCGGCACAAGCCCTACACATACACATTAGCCCACAAAATTAGTGATCATTATAGAAAAAACCAACTGTCTGGATCTCGTCACAAATCAACAATACATTGTGTTTCTTGCAGAGTTGGTGTACCTGAGCAAGATACCCGGGCTCCGGGATAACAATTCTGTGAATTGCTCAAGTCAACAATGAATCATTCGACATCCAAGCAAACCGACGTACCCGGCTTCGCCTTGGATAGGCTCGATTAGGAAAGCAGCAGTATGTTCTCCATGGAGCTCCAACGCTCTCGCAAGGTCTTCGAGAACGCCATATCGTATGGTTTTCATCATTCCGCCGTCTTCATAAACCGGTCCGACATTCTGGAGGTACGGACCGAAACCTGTCCGGCTTTCAGGATCGGTACTCATACTATAAACAGAAATCCACGCATTAGCTCATGTTCCGATCAAAAAGAGCGAAATGGAAACAAAACACACCTGATGATACCCAATGTACGGCCATGGAAGTTACCCGAAACGCTAAAGACAATAGCCTTGCCTTCCGGGACACCTTTTTTCATATAAGCCCACTTTCTCGCGAGCTTGACGGAGGTCTCGACTGCTTCGGCACCAGTGTTCATAGGCAGCACCATGTCATATCCAAACATGGTGGTGATTTTCTGGGCAAAACGACCAAAAACACTGTTGTAGAATGCCCGTGACGAAAGCGTCAATTTCTGGGCTTGTTGGACCAGGGTGGCCACGATACGTGGATGACAGTGTCCCTGAATGAATAATATCCGGTGCTTAGTACATGTTCCGGACTCCAGTAATGATAAGCACTCTCACCTGGTTCACCGCACTGGACATGTCGGGAAGAAGATATGATGAGACGTAGTCCACGCGGATCCAAGCACGACGGTAGAAGGAAGCACTTACGAGTAAGCCGACAACATGTCAATGTATTCATTGCCTTCAGGATCATAGACTCTATGTTAACAAAACACACAGCGAACATAAAGATAGTGTTCCGGGAAAAGGAAGATGCCGCTTCATCAGTGACTGGAGAGGTCACATTACCAGCAAAAAACACTCACTTGGCGCCATTTGCAGAATCGAAGACCACGGGCAATGGGTGGTAACTAATGGCCAAAACCACGCATGTCAGTTCTGTATTGCATAAAAGCGAAATACGAGGAGAATGATCATGTACGGACGACCTTATTCTCCCCTCCTAATGACTTCCTCTCTGGCTTCACACTGGACGTCTGGACACTGGGGAACACTTAAGCACGGCGAACATCGATTATATAACGGAATATACCTACCTGCCGAACGAGTCTCAGAGCTGGGGAGTACCCCCTATCGACTCGGGCACGCCTGAACAAAGGTGAAACATACAGGAGACTCCAATTACATGGACAGTCATCGACAGAAATGGTGCTACAATACGAAGCGAAGGGGTGCGATATTCAATACTCACTTGTGTGCACCGTACCTCTCCTCGAGGGCAACGACTTGGTCGGAGGAGCAAGTAGTCTCGGCAAGATGAGGGGCGGTGGCGGTCGCCTTTGCCTTGACTGTGTCCTGCTTGACGAACCTGCGGTGGGTCGGGGACGATGCGATAGCTGCTGGAGACATGGCGGGTATTGGAGGCAGATGATGGTGGGTGCAGGTTAAGCCGATGGTCATCAGTTTTGGACGGGCTTGGCTTTATATGGACGGGCTCCTCTTTGCAGGCTCCGCCCGCCCCGAGTTGTCAGTTCGGTTTCCCGTCCCATGCGGAGCCCACACATACGTAGATCTCATTACATTACACCGATTTCGCGAAAACAAACTGGTCCAATTCAATACATACACATTCTATCCTACTGCTGCTCAGCCGGCCAATTTACTCGTCGCTTCAGCTGTCCTTGCTCGTCAAATCGTGGATTCAATGGGTACGATAATCCGTCAGTCTCGCTCCGGCCCACGGGCACTGTCCAAGAAGAGCCGTTATCAGTACTCAGCACCACGAAGCAGGGCGTGAATAAGCTGCCAAGCGGGTCCCTGACGTACAAACGCCACCATCCATCTCAAGAAACATGCCACATGAAGTTAACCATCCCAAAACCGTTTGCCCAAAAGGCACAATCGGTAAGAAAAGAACGAAATATCAGAAGCGGGTGACCAGATTTGTTCCATGACACCCGACTCCCACCCCAAAAGAAGTTGAGCGACAGCATGGATGCAGTTCGGTGAGGTGTCTCTCATGCCGGTAGAACCCTCATGATGTCAATTTGTGCGGCAAATGTGGGTTGAAAGCGCCTCCAGTACCGCAATGCTACAATAGGGGTGCCGCCATGCATTGGCCGCCAAGGCAACACAAAATTCAAAAACTCGGCACAAAATAAAAATGTTATCGAAATAGATCTTGCCGAAGGTGGAGTAGCAGAGAATCGGCACAACTTCGCAGCCAACTGCATCCATGTGAAACTCGAACCAGAACAGAGTTTCACAAACAAATGGAAATATCTGGTACGCGGCAAAGCATGCTAGATCGACACCAAAAAAGAAGAGGAGAAAAAAGATAAAGGCACAAAAGACCCGCATGATGCAACCCAATACAAGAAAGGCAAAGACTCACGTATCCATCCCAGAGGGTTCTTGCCCATGACGTCGATCCAAGCTTGCTTCCTGCTCCCAGTCCACCATATATTACCCTCAGTATCAAGATCGCCCCATTCTTCTTTCCATTGCCGTCTTGCCTCCCGCTTGGAGCTTAAAGCCGGCATGAGCAAGCCATATGTCGTACATCCTATCAATAGATTACAACTCTCACCGAAAAGCAAAGAAACCATACTCCCTTCTCAGCACTTCTGATTCACGTTCCTTTAAGAAACGCATCGACATGCTTTCAACTGTCGTTTGACCTTTCATTATGAGCATTACGTGGCTAAACGTGAGTACGACCGTGAAAAAAGAAAACAGCAGAGCCCTAGAAAAGTGTAAGACCGAAAAAGTAATTGCATCACGATGACGTACAATGCACTAACGACAATGATTTGAGGATCAACTCGAGCGTCGTAAGACGTAGATGTCCACGCTGATACGTTGAACCCAATAAGGGTTCCAAGCGAATACAGCGCGAATACAGCCGCTGACATGCAGAAAATGAGGAAAAACTGATATCATTTCCAAATGAGCGAACAAGAACAGAAATATAAAAATACGAAAATGTACCTTGTGGTTCCTGGCACCAACACACTGTCCTATCCCTGCCGCGACCAAAAATAGTGAGTATGAAAGAACTCGAAGCATCAATAAGAAACACGTACAAGGACAGTGATGGTCAAATTTCAACACACACTGTTTGACAGTCAAGGTCATAACATTCCCAAGTAAGCAATATTTTACCACTTACAGTGCCACAGTTTCGGCAGTGATGAGCCCTATACGGCTTCACAATACCATCCCGAGCACAATACCTATGCGCCGGATGCAACATGGGTCTACCCACAGGTCGGCGTGGAACAACAGCGAGGTTCGTCTGGTCATGGTTGACACCTCGATCGTTGAAGCAGACACCACAGGGGAACAACAAAATCTCCCAGAAAGACCGCATGTTTTTCTTCTTGTTTCCCGGTGCCTTGGGAGGGAATGTTTTTGACAATGTTTCATCAGTCCGGCGTTCACCATTCGCCACCGAGGTCTGAGGCCCATGCGCATTAAGAGTCCCCATTTCCACAAAGCCTATATCCGGCCTATCCTCCCTCAGATGACATCTTTCCTCTTGAAAGTGTCCTTCAGTGAGGAGAGTCGAAAATGGGGGTTCGAACGGAGTCCTCAGTCTTCCTTCCCCGATTCCCCCATCGTCTTCGTTTAGAGTGACTCCATTTTCTCTTACACTTGGATTTACAATCCGTGTCTCTTCGTCCATACTATTCTGCCCGTGTGAAGATGCTCGAAAAACTATTTCTTCGTAGGATCGTCCAGCAATGGGGTCAGCATGAGTGAGTGAATGGCGATTCGGTACGGGACTTGACGAGGAGGAATATGATGGCTTGTGATGATGGCGAGTTCGTGCTGGATCAAATGCCTGCTGTGACGCAGGACGCGCAGCCTCTGGTCGGTACTGAGATGGAGCGTCTTCTGATTCAAAATCCAAGTGCACAGGAGGAGGTCCATCGAGATAGGGTTGAGGGGTTTGGGGTATATACTAGGAACAAGCGATAAACAATCGAAGGGCTCGACACTGAATGAATTTTAACATACATCTCGAGCAAATCCCGCAGGTGTAACGACAACCTTATACTGTCAATAAACATATTGGGCTCGAAAAGTATCAATGCTTACCTTCATATAAGCCCATATCATCCACAAATATAGCACACAAAAAATTACCAACAGGACGACTGCGCAGGAGTCGGTCAAAATCCTCACTAGTACAACAAGCTGAATAAAAGATAAAAGAAAAACTTACTTCCGGTTGCCCTTCCCGAGGAGGATTGTCGATCTTGCTTTATTATACTCTTACAAAACCTCCCAATATAGACATATCCCGCATACCCCATAATCCCCAAGGTAAGGACCACCGCCATCTTTTGAGCAAGCCATGGTGAAGGTTGTGATTGGTTGGCTCTCTTTTCTCGAGAATGAAGTGCCGCCTCTTCCACGACTCCGCAGCATTGATGTTCAAGCATTTGCGGGCTTGCTTCTTCTAACGGTGCGATGCTTGTATCCACAGAGGTCGCATTTCGCGTATTTCTCTGAGCATTATGTGCTTGCTGTGATCGTAATGGCCTTGATGATGTTTGATGGGACATAGATTTTTCCGTATTTCGGGCGTACGAGCCCCTGCTTTTAGTCAGTGTAGCCTAGTATGCAGTACAAATTACCCGAGAGAAAGAAAAAAATTCAGAGGCGAAGCGAGCAAAGGAGAAGGTGGAACGCAAGAGGAACAAAGTAAACCATAGCAAGAAGCGGGGTGAACGGGATGACGCAGTATTGATTACGTAAAAACACACAAGCAGAAGACCCTCACATCAAGGGATTTCAAGGTGTAGAAGGAAGCTCAACCGTTAAGTCCCTAGGCTTTCAAGCCTATCTGAAATGATGATCATGTGGTAAACCTCGCAAGTATCATACAACAGTTTCAACTAGCAATGAAGGTAAAAAGGGAGAGTCTTTCACGAGTGAAAAGCGACACGTTCCAATATAAGTCACCAAACTTGTCAATACCCTCGGGGCGTCGCTATCAACAGCATTATTGCCCAGAAAAACTCTAGCATGTTCAACCAAATGTAAACGTACTTTTGCTGAACGCGGATAACGCATTCTTTACCATTGTTCGGGGTGGAAAGTATGTCCACATAAGTCCCTTCTGAAGAAAGACCGAAAGTCTGAGAAAGGGCATCTGCAATATTCTTCCGTATCGTCAAGGCGTCTGACGGTTGAGGTGATATTCTAAGGCGGATATAGTGGTACATGTGAGGATGATTTTTGGTAAGCTTCTGCTGAGGACGAGCTGATTTAGTACAAAGGTAGCTCTCGCGATGCCACTGTAGCACAATGGTAGTGCGTTGCTTTCCTATTCAACAGTCGTGGACGAAGTGAGGCAAAGGTTGCGGGTTCGATCCCCGTCAGTGGTTCTTTCTCGGCACTCAGTGTTTTGCGTGCGATTCTGATCACTTCCCACCTCTCATTCCATACCACCCACCACCCTTCACCCTTCATGTCGAAAACTTTGAGTACGGGGACATTGAGTCTTCGCTTCATGCAAAATGCCCACCGCCGGCAACAATTGACGCAAGTCGAGCTGGAACGCGCTGAAGTGAAAGATGAGAGTAAATGGGAAGTTGGGCAAGAGGTTAAAGATGCATGGGGAATCGGAAAACAGAAAGAGTGCGACCGTGTACATCCCTTAACTGGTAGAGCTAAGCCCTTACTGCCCTCAAGTGAGTCTGTAGAGCACGAATCTTCGTACTTGCCCTTTCTTTTCCCATCGGAACACGAGGACGTAACCGACGGCTCCCAAAGACCGCTCGGACGACGTGTATTCAATAAAAAGGGCGAAGACGTTTCAAAATCACGAGCGCAAAACTATGTATAAAGATTCCAAATTCCATTCACAATGCACTGATTGAATTCTGTCTCCAGACTACCGATGATTGCGGGGGAAGCGACGCTGTCGAGGAGGGCGAACTTGGACCCGAATCAATCGTCACCAACAACGAAATATCCCCTACGAAAGGTCACAAGTTCAAAGTCCATGCAAAACCCAAGTCGATATCTTCAGTATCTGGAAGAACCCTGAAAGGGTTTGAAATACTCGACCAACCAAAGAAAGGGTCCCAAAAGTCGTCTGAAATTACTTCACAAAAAAGCGCGCGGGAAGCGATTTTCGACTCTCTGAATGGTGTAGGTATAGACTTACGACCATCCAAGCATACCCTGGAACGCAACGAGGTAGAGGGCGCGAAGGACGTATCGCAAACAAAACGAGATCAGAAACAGAAGCAATCATCAGTGTCAACACCTTCAAAAGGCTTCCTCAAACCTTCGGGTATAGATGCTCCCGCTTCAGGGAAGCCTGCAGGTGACTCTTCATCCAATGGGAAAACCGCCAAGTCCCGTGCATCCGATATCATTGAAGGCGCAAGGAAGAAGAGATTACGAGGTTCAGGTGATGCAAGCGACGGGAAAAAGAAGCGGAGCAAAAAGAAGCGGTCTATGATGGAAGAAGGAGCACCAGTCCCATCGTAACCCAGGTATGCCTCTCTCCTCAACGTGATATGTAGTCCTCATATAGGTAGCACAGAGTCTGTTCTTTCTACCTGGTCGTCCGGTTAGGGCTTCCAGCCGTCCACTCGGTATCTTCGGGCAGAAACAAGACGTCACCACGTTATCTACCTTTCGGAACATTCTATCCACAGCTTATCTGACGCTACCATCCTCAGACACTGAGCCCAGACTTTCCCCTAACTCACGATCTCTATCGCTCCATCGGCATGCAATTTCACTGAAGACTTGACTACAGGAGTATTTCCCCCCACCAGTGTGTCAAAGATCAGGTTAAAATGTTGACCTATAACAATCATATAATAACCACGGTCGATTTGCAGAAGACGAACTGTGTAATTGATGGCATACATTGTCGTTTTCCAGCCTTAACATTGTTTACCGAAGTATCAGTGGCAGCTGTACTACCCAAACCGAGCAAGCTGACTTGATTGTCCGGTTCTTCTGTCAGTACCATCACACGAAGCCCACCCTGTTCCGGATCACCTTCTACGACGATTCATACCCATAGCCATTACTACAGAACGGGCTGAATCAAATGCACCTGGACTTCGTGGCACCTTCGCTCGAGAAATGTGTTTGCCAGTTTCTTGTAGCCTTCCTGCAGAAGCGGATGACAAGTTCTTTCCTATAAAACATTGAACAGCAAATTCATCAAGCATATCGGACTTTTTCAGTGATATTTTGCAATCGTACTATCGGACGCGTATATTTTGGCCACCCGGAAATTATTATGTCAGTCAAATCGAATGCAATGCTCAGTGAATTTAGACGCCTTTGTCCTCTATGAAACTACAATATCGGAGGTCAAACGCGGTTTTTCCGTTCAATCTACACACTATGAACAATCTGAAAAGCAAGATTTGAACACATTCTCTAGGATCAAACGCGCGGCAGGATGAATCTATCAAATGAATCTGGTCGGCCAAAGAGAGAGAACTACGCCGCATCGCAACTGTGGAGCCAAGCAACGTCGACGCAAGCGATAAAGTCGTTGAAGGGGAATAAGGAACAAATGTTGAGGTATCCAGAGTATTATTAGCCGACTCGACGGAAGGCGCTTCCTGCATTGTTGATGACGCGCGTGAGCTTATCTTGGGAAGAGGGTCAGCATAAACAATAATGTCCTCGTCTTCCGCGCCCACTAGGTATCCAGATCATTTCTTCGTTCAATCCCAAGGTACTGGAATGTTGGCTATGTACTCGATTTTGTACCCGTAGCTTGAGATAATTACTATGAGCCCAGAAGTTGTGTAAATTACGTAGTTTGACGGTTACTAAGGTCCATTTACATAGCTTTACGGTGGAATTTGGAATTACGACCCCAAAATGTTTTTGTCCATTCCACAGGAAAAGGTGTGAAATATTCACCTAGTAAATCTTTGATTTCATGGTGTAATTTACATAATCTGTGCACCTTTAAACTATGTAATTTCCGGCCCCCTGGGGCTCACAGTGAATCCAGGTTCCGCATGACATGAGACTTTTACCTTTGGTTTGTTCAGCTTACTAGTTGCGACGCTGATCAGAAGCATATCGAGCTCACAAATCCTTGGACGACTGGGTGGAATATCCTGCATCATATTTCACGAGGGAGATCACGACTCCTGGCGTTCTCTCAAAGGGCGCATCAGCCTTTCATCAAGATGATTCTGCATAGTTTTCTAGCTGGAAACCATGATCATCAAAACAGAAGGTGAGTTGATTTGACCTGGGTTCCTGTAGCGGTTACTGCTATATTTTCGAGTTTATATCACCGACAAGAACAAGGAATAGCCAGATCACTGGAACACCGGGGTGTACAGGCGCACCGGCCCTTGTAAACATGCGCATAAGTCATGACACCCTACTCAAAGAATGTTCAGCATCGATTACCAACGATCGCCTCGACTTAAGCCTAATTGCTCCCTGCTTTCGCGTATGTATGTCAGTCAACGTGTGTTACAGTGGGGAAGTCTTGAATTCAATCGCTTAACTACCAGTGCATGTCCGGTGGGCCAAGGTAATGTTGCCGTCGAGACGAGGTCAACTCGATTTTAGTTCGGTTCGACTGGAAATCAGTGATTTCGGTCCGTTGCACCACCAGGTGTGTATTCAAATCACCATAGCTAATCCCTGCCCATTTAGAAATCGATCCAGCTGCTGTCCACATTCATTTTTACTCGATATTCATAAATAGTGTGAAATTATAAGTATGCCTTTTCCCTGGTTTATTTCTAATTTGGCTATGTTATTCCAAGTCTGAGTCACTGCAGCGTACGTCTTAATGACACGCCGATATTATTTGCGGGTTGGGAGGTGAGATCAAACCAATGCGGCTTTTTCTGAGCTAGCTAAAGCCGGTGAATGGAAACCGTTTTATAATATGATGATGACATCAAAGGTGCGATCGTGCCAATAGCCAGCTGGCCAATTATTACTGCGAGACCGTGAGGTCAACAACGAATATCAACCTGACTTGTTCTAATACCTATCTATCGTATGTCTGTCTATCGCCTTATTCAAGATACCAACGGTATGAAATCATCCATCAATGAGAGTGAGCAGTAGATTGATCTCGGCCTATCATTTGTTAAAATCTGGGCGACTTCACTTCGCCTCTATTCAGGTCACGGTAATTTAGTCCAAAGTATGCTCTTCATTGTGTGAACGCATATACCTTCATCATAAACTTATACCATTTCAGAAGGAGAGTACTAGTAAATCTTCAAGTACTGTATGTCAGCATTGAAATTTTAATGCATGATGCATTCACGAAACCTGAAAGAGCCTATGGATCTCGAGGTCTGACGGGGTATCTGATACGATGAGTCATGACCTGCATTCGCGTATCATTTTTGTCCGGGGTGATCGGACTCCTTTCCAGTAGAAATCTTGAATCAGGACAAGAACTAGTAAGCGGTCGGAGGCGAATGTCCAAAGGATCGGCTAGCAGTAGCGTCCCTCGTAAAGAAGCGTATTCGCCAGCTGATCATGAGTATCATATGTCTTCATATATTCGGTGAAAGAAATATTATTTCACCCGTCGGAAAACATATGAATGCAGTTGGGACTTAAGCCTGCCTCTCGTCGGAGAATTAACTACGCGCTATCATCCGACTTACTTAAGCGCGCGTGCTTTCAGACTATATTTCTAACCATTACACGGAACTGATGCCAGTCAGACCACTTCAAGCGCCGGTAGACAATCTGGCAAAATCAGCTCGATGAAACTCGAGGATTAGAACAGGAGTCTCCCTGAAATCAGGAGTTAGGAGATAGGTAAGGAATTCAAGACGTTTTATCAGACTACTTACATCTGCAGATGTCAGCGAGGAATGATGAATGCGCGGTGCAGGATGATGACTCGGCGACATTGAAATCTTCGAGATGAATCGTCAGGGCCAATGATGGACGTTCAACAACTAGTCATAATTGAGTACACGGATGCATCAACAGCAATGGCGGTGTATCGGGGGACGGACTCCTCGGAAGTCATGGCAAGATATGACTCACGCTAATGCCGAGACGCTAGGTTTTCCACACAACTTCCGAAACGACCTTAGCAGTTCTCATACAAACACGAGATGGCGAGTGACTAGTGATCGCCTATGCCTTATAGAGACAAGTCATGCTATAAAAGGTGACAAATCGGATCAAATTCCGGATTTGTATATGTTCGAGTTGGGATACTGTATGTAGGTGATTGACGACATTCGACGACTTTCACGACCGCAGGGGAGTCACTTCCGCTCTTGCCAGCTATTGATACGTCTTGGTAATTGGAACGCTGAGCCTTCTGCTTCACGATCATTCCGTGTACTCTATCAACCCATTGAAGTGGCGGAAGCTACAAAAGCATTGCGAAGCCCCTTCAGAGAACTTCGCATTCAATGGTTGCACTCTACCTGCATAATGCAATATTTACTCCGGAACCTTCGGATATTTCCAGGTCATCATCACTCTTTCCTCACTCGAGAAATGTTTCCACTGCGACAGCCACGACACTCCACGCCAATGCATCTGAACAATCTCACACACGTGAACCTCTATTACGATCGACTACCTCCGAATCAGGGGCATATGCCGACCCCTTCTCCAGGCAAGCCACCTTATTCAATGAGCCCGGTCACCTCGAGTGGAGGACACATCCTCCATTCCTCGGGGATCCACCTACGCTACGGGAAACGAAAATATTCTGGGAGAAGAAAATACGGAAGCGCATGCGGCGTTTGCGTTACCTCATGCGATCGCTAAAATTCATATTCGGTGCGGGAAAAGCTTGCGAAGATGTTATATTCCTGCTTAATGATTTACAGGGGTTTGGGCTATCTACAACACGACGAGATATTTTCTCGCGTTCACAAAGTATGATTCTGAGGAAGGGCAGCATGTGTCGTTGGCGCTGGGCACCTGTACTAGTGTCTCGTTCGCTTTGTTAGCTGCTGCCACAAGTTTGAAGTTTTTCAAGCTCCACCTTTTGATGCACGCCGTGCCTCTCCGACTAGTCACAATGATGATTGTGTCTTCCTTGGGCCTTTCTTCCGTGATGCTCATCACACCAGCGATTGTTAACATGATCATGCTTTTTGTTTGGCGAAGTCGTTCTGATCAGGAGCTATCAACGGAGACGCGTTGTCAGGTTGACATTGACGTCGTTTGGTCTGGCTCAAGACATAGTTGCACTGAACCGTACGGATGGAGTGCCTGGATGGCTTTGTCTGCAACCCGACTCGGTTTTACGGCTATCTTAATCGTAGGTTGCTATCAGTCTCTTCATCACTGCCATTCCTCACCCATGCACAGGTTTTCTATTACGCTTTCTTAGTTGCGTACGAGAGAACCCGCAGATCGACGAAGTGGGTCAACCCCGCCTACCTACAAGTGGGTAGGCGCTCGGGTTCTATTCACATTATGCCATCACCAGAAATTGCGCAATTTTCCTTCAATCCTGACCTGGCTATACCCATCCTACATCAGGAAGCTTCGCATTCAACCATGATCTCAACCTCACCGTCCAGAAAAACTTCTTTGCATATTTCACGCTCTACCGTGTCCGTCATTACCAGCTCCGAATCTCACACCAAGTACGCGCCCTCCGTTGAGCTCGAATCCGCCACGGAATACGAAAGCATGGGAATTTCTGATCGATTCCGATCTATGGTTTCCCATATTAACCATGAGACTGATCATGCGGTTGCTCTCGCGCGCTCCGACAATTCTTCGGATTCATCCTCGAACTCTCATCCGTCTGACGATCAAGCTTATGCATTCTATCCCCCGCCATTGCCCCCAAGTATAGGATATAACGAATTTGGCCAGCCCTATCCGCCAGAAGAGGCTATCCCGATGCTTAATGGTTTCATCCGCCGCATGCCAACGATTGAGAGCATGGGGTCGCGGGAAATTGCTAGCACCAACAGAGGGTCAAGTGTTAATAGTGGGAGCATTCTAGACCGCTTTGCGAGCCCAAGTAATAGTCGATCCCAGACTCGGATATCTTTCTATCTTTCCGGGAGCGAACCGCCAAGTCGGCCCAATAGCATATCCCAGCGTGTGGTTGGAAACTCAAATGGAGTGGGCAGCGGCACGGATGGAATGGGGGATACTAGTGAGGTGGGAGAGCTGATTTCGGTGTCCAACGAAAGAAGAGGCAGTCCTTCTTCTCCCTTATCGCACACGGTTTTTAATATGTCTTCGTCTTCGTCCTCCACCAGAGGACAGGGCACAAATAGCCAGTCATCTCACGCTAGTAGTATTCCGACGGCTTATTATACCGCCACCGTAGGAAGTATGTCCAGCGTCCCTTCATCTATGGAAGAAAAGGACGAGTCGTGAACTCCTTGACGTTACTTATGAAACTTACGCCCAGGTGATTTGGATTTGATTACATCTATAACCAACAACTTATTTATTTATCCGGATATCTAAACATCGCTGAATTGTCATATCGAGATAATAGACAAAGGTCCAGATAGAACACGAGGACTATACGGTTTTACATCCCCTCGGATTTGCTGGTGAGAACCCGCCTAAACTTGATTCCGTTCTTCCTAGCAGGGTGCATACCAGAGAAACCCGAATCAATCTATTTGCAGTGCTTCTTTGTGTATCTCCATGAGGAAAAGCAAAGCGCACTAGTAAGTACGAGAGTCCTCATTCAGCCAAAAGACAAAAAGTCGAAAAGGTGGTTGGTTACCCAGTAAAACCTCAGCGTTGTTTATCACCAGTCCACTCCCGAAGTTGTTTTGTTTTAGAGTAGTACTCACCAGGTTGAGGCGACAAGATCTTTCCTTAGAGCCTACTTACCAACTTTGTCGGCGTTTATTTGACTGCGGTCCCTTTTTCGCCGGGGGTATGCTTTTATTCTATGTTCCCGAGCATCGCGACCTAGCAACGTGCCTATCAAACTCGAATAGCTTCCGCACCACTGGTCCCCATTTTTGGAGATCTGAGCCATCATGGCCCTAGGACTTTTCCTGTGTGGTCCTGTTACTGTCGGGCGCCAAACTCTACCCTCATCCGGACATCCATATTCAATTCAACAGCACAGAATCTTTGTTGTAAACACAAGTTTGTTACCATGGACGAGGTACTTGACACATATACGTTAGCGAGAACATAATTATACCTGTTCCGATGATGCTGGACGTCATAGAATTTCATGATGAACGCTCTTTGTTTGTGCTTCCGGCTATGCTTCCGAGCGTTCAAAGTCAGAAAAGGTACGCACAAATGGATGCTCGCTCTCGCAAAAAACTTTCAGGAAGATCTTCGTGATTGGTTTGATCAACCTCGCAAGTTACCCGTACTGCACGGTGTGGCAAGTTCAAGACAATTGGAAGTTTCACCATTTAAAATTTATCGCATCGCTAGAAATTCCCTTTTCCACGATACCAGAATTACACAATTCCATTCCTTCATATGTCTGGGACAGTCATTGAGGTGAAAATTGTAGTCATCGCCATGACATTCTTTTCATACACGATGATCTTCACCCTAGAGTTGCTCTTACCTACTATGTAGATTTTGGAAGTTCCTGGACGGTGCCTGGAGTAGTGGAATCATGCGAATGCAACCTTTACGACACCAAGGGTATTGTCTTTTATCCTGGTCGCTAACTTCATATTGGTCTTAAATTTTGACCTGCCATTCTCTATTTCTGGGCGGGCGATGTACATGATGCAATTTGTTGACCTTATCAACATTCTACCTAAAAGATCAAGTCCGATGCATTCAAATTCCAAAAATGACGTATGCAGGCCCATACTGATGTTTTCCCGGCGTTAACCTTGCGTTAATCCGTGCTCTGTAAGATTTCTCTCGTTGCTCTTATGGTGCGTAGCGTATATTAGATTGGAAGGACGCATATATAAGTAGTCCTTATAAAGTATTGACTTAAGTTGCTGGTTTAATGATTTTAACTCTGCCAGTGAGCACCTCCGATTTATGCGGTCCAATCCGGCGTTAGACTCAGTCTCTGATCGAATATTATAAAGTCGCATCAGACACAATCATAAATATCCCTACAGACGATTTCCTCCTACACCTCTAGCGCAATCTCAGCTGGTTAATCCCATTAAACCAGCACTCCGGTACTCTATATAGGCGTTACCCCAGTCTAAGAGTGAGAGTAACGAGGGAAGTATTACTGAATAGTGGGAGGTGGAGAGGCAATAACAACGCTACCTCGAAACTGCCGCTGGAATTTGTTCTTCTTTTGCCGAGCCAAAGGGTTTATCGAGCGAGGCGTGTAATTGATAAAGCTTAAAGTTCTGTGTTTTGTGCGCACCCTATAGTATAAGCACTGGAATGCCAAGAAAAACGACGATGAAATAATAATATAAATGTAAATATAAATGAAAGGGTTCCAAATCACACAGTAAAGAAGTATTGCGATAAAGAGAAAGTGTCAGGAGTTTAAGCTTGAACCCCAGAATAATCAAGTGCTTCTTTGTGCGCCTGGACGAGGTACAAGGGTATAACTCGGAGACGTTTATTCTACCCGATGTCACTGTCAATGGTCAGCTCATGGGACAGAGTGCCGCGGGACGGCTTCGAAGTTGACAAGCGAGAGCTTTCGTTGTTCACTCGGCGGTTGGCCGTATTAAAAGAAAGGGACCTGTACTTACAATACTACCATGTGGACAAGAATGTTCTCAGATAGTGTGTGACTCTGAAGCATAGATACGACAATCTCGTGGGCTTCGCAACCGTACAACGAGGGATCTAACACAACCGTCAGACAATATTCCGATTTTCCTCTTATGGCTCGTCACCTTTTGATAGGGTATAGATAGCTGATAATTCCCTGAGTCCTGGCAAACCTTCTCTTCTATTCGCATGAAGGGGTGTAATTATGTGGCGTACACCTTGAGTGGAGCTATATGCGTTTATCACGAGGGCTTGATCGGCATTTAGGACTCTGACATGAGTTGTCGGCCCTCGTTAACTTTCTCTACTTATAAAATATTCTGGCCGCTTGTCTAAACTTCGTACCCCTTGATTGCGTTTCTGGAATGGAGTTATCGACCATGAGAAAGGCCTCCCTGGAAAAAAGGGGGAAAGAAGTGGTGGTACCTACTTGCCATTCGAAGGTTTACTAGGGTACTTGTACAGATGATGGATGCTTACCGCCGCACCGACGGTCTGATGAAAATCGCTAAGGCCAAATGGCTCCATAGCTGGATCCACGTCAAGCTTAAACGAAGTGTCCTCTCGACACGTACCACATCACGTTGATTTGAAATTGTTGAACAGATGTGAAATTTGATCTCTAGGCGGAAAGACTTCTCATCCCCTCTTCTTCCGGGAGCCCGTAGAACACGAATCGTCAAGTAAAACATCCTGAGCGAATTAGGTTATTCTTTCCCAGATCTTCTTGTCATGTCACCAATTTGGGTCAGAATCACCTTCAGTGATGGATCGGTTGGGGCAAGGTTGGGGCGGCAACCACGAAAATAATATTTCTCATGCATCCATTCTTCACACCCGCGACAGCTTTCATTCTCCTTGTGTTCTCTAGTCTAGTTATGAGCCTGCATTTCATAAGAAGCTTTTCTCTTCACTGTCAATCCACTTAATGGTGAATCATGTAGTTCAAATTCTCACTTGACCAGCCGGTGAGCCTCGTCACCGAAGTTCACTTGATTACTATCAACACATGACATCAGATTGCTTGGCAAGAAGTCGCCCTAATGTCCATACTAATGACTTGTCTTATCTACCATCTGTCAGGAACATTTCATCATTCCAATTTGATCACATTCATTGATCCTAGCTCGGCTTTCCGTAAAAATAACATAGACCATGTCCGGTACGGCAGCAAGTGTTTGCCTCTATCCCTTACTTTGTTTTAGAAAAGGGAATATAAATGTGCCAGGTGCCCTGCATGGTTTTCCCCACGATCTTGGATGTTAGGGATCTCTACCCTGAACTATGTAGGACGACATGGGAAGCTCTTTTTTTCAGCATATTCTGAGTGATAATACTCAGTAGAAAAAGCAGAGATCTACGGGTCCGTAAGGGTCTCCTTTTGTGACATATAGTCAACACTTTGACCCAAGAGGCTATCCGGGTTCCGGTTAGTCCATTTGAACCTTTTGAAAAATCAAATATGTGATGATAAATTTCAAGTCTTGTTTTAAGTCGCTGCTTCCGGAAATTGTATATCATCTACTCCGAAGCCTAATGTGATTTAGGAAGGAAAAAAAACGCAGTCGAGTTGACCCTGGATTAACTCGGTTCTCAAGTGAAATCACATCGTTGTATTCCCAATTGGTACCCATAGAGAGGCATGCCATTATCCGTGGTCTATTGAGTCAACGCGCCGACTTACTTTTTATTCATGTCGAGCTCGTTCAGACACTTTTTAGGATTCACCCTTGTTACCGTGGTACTTACTACCACCGGACTATCGGCGCGGCATAACGGAGGCCGAAAAGAATTGAACGAGGTATACCAGGCACGCCAGATATTATTATCAGTTAAGAGCATACGTTTAAGCGAATAGTGGCGCAATTATCAAGTTCGATGGATGCAAACGCACGAGTAATAAGTCGGCGATACGTCAAAGTAAAGTTCGACGTCCGCGGGCGGGGCATTGCTGGTACCTGCGCTGAAAGCGAAAAACTGGGAGATTGCATTCCAAGACGATTTCATGGCTCTGTCTATATTTATACATATGTATGACGACAGTACGCGGCTATTTGGACTGTTCACGCAACAGGTGCTGGGTGGTGTTGCGCGGAGCCAGTTCGAAGGAATCCAAGGATCAAGCTTCAAGACCCGGTGATTTCAACATGTCATGTTTCTTTTCATATAAATGGAGAATAATCGATGCCACCTGGAGATTGAAGGTTTTCGAGAGCGAAGTGGCATGTGGTGAACGGCCCTGATTTTGAACCCCAAATGAAGAACTCCTCTGATAAAATGCTCGGCAAGCTCGGAAGCGAAACGAAGCCGCTTATTGGCATAGAACAATAGGCGAGGAGAAGCCTGAGTGAGCCGAATTTGTTCCTAATACACAAATGATGGTGTTGGTCTATTCGAGGGTAATCATATTGGAGATATGATTTGATGTCAATAATAACTTCTTTGTTGTCCTTGGGCAACAACCGTATGAGAGCTTATGAGTGGCGCGGCTACTCCCACCTTTGTACTCGGCCTTCTTGTCTGAGCAGCTGCTTCCCCGGAAATCAGAAGTCGCCATGCTTAGTAGGATTGATTAGCTTCACCGGTCTGGCCGGTCGTCAACTGGTCACGACGTGTTTCAATCAATTTTGATAAACGCCAGAGTTGTTGATAGCGAAGACTGATTCCTTGGGCGGCATTTACTGGAAATAATAAGGACACATCACAGGCTAGTACGCAACAACTATGCAGCACAGAATATCACGATACTACTCTCATAATTCAAGCGGCTAATGCCGCTGACAATGGTGGTAATCGTGTGATAGCCACTCTGTGACATTCGACGAATATACCGGTTGCTGTATCCATAATAGTATCTGACTCGAGACCAAACTTACATGCGGAGCTGAAACAGTCACCGAACGCCATCAACTGAGACCTCAGCAGCCAAATGAATTAATGATGTAAGAAAGAACAAATCGGTTCTCGGTTAATTAAGAATGAGTATAAAGATAGCACTCATACTGACTAGTGCAGGATGTGGTGAGAATTATTCACACCACCAGCGTTGGCGCTATGGATGAACATGTCCTTCCGGTCGATGGCGAATCGCAGCAATTGAGATTCTTATGAGAAGGAGAATAACTTATGGCCTTGGTCAGGTGCCAACATGTGTTACATATACATGTGTCTGCCCTTCACAAGCACTGTGTGACTCGAACTGGGATGCTTGTTTGGGAAACGTCAGAACGACAGGCAGAAACTGATGAAACTTTAACATCCGGAGGTGGTCCCCGCAGAGATCTACAGTGTACCCACGGTGATGTGCCCATAGTCTGAGAGGGGATATTAAGTGACATGTATCCACTAATGTATCAAGTCAACGACGACGGACGACGTATATACTACTTTTGGCGCAGTGAGCTATTCTTATCGTCTGACGAACTGAGACTAAATGGTATATGTGTACATGCGACACAGAGAGGGGAGTTTGAAGAAAAGAATAACGAGTGACGAGGACAGGACGACATGAAGATGGCGGGTGACAGTGATTAATTTGACGAGATTAATGAGTATGTCGGGAAGCAGGATGGAGAGAATGACGGGGTGATTGGTGTCGGAGAGACGGCGAGGGGAATGAGGGGCAGCCAAATGGGGGGATGGGACAGATCTGATGAGAGATATTGATTGATGAGGCATGTAAGCTTCCCATCTGAGCGGTTCTGTCAAGATCTCGGAGGCATGAGGCGAGTGGGCTGGAATAGAACCCTGAGCGAGCCAGACATGATCACTGCATGATCAATTGCCGTAGTCAAGCACGTAACCCAGACTCAGAGCCTGAGTACGGCAGATATTCTCAGATACAATCTTGATCTCCTTTCCTCCTAGTATATAAATCTCGCTCTCCTCGCTTTCTTTCTCCCCAATGTCCGTCTTTCACCGTGCCGAATCGACCCCCTCCCCCTCTTCTTCCACAACCCCTCCAGGAGACAACAGTCCCAGATACAACAAATCATCCGCACATCCGCGCCCGTCGTCCCCCAGCAGCCGCTCACGACGACCGCTATCCCCATCTTCGCTGCGAGGTTCGTCCGCCGTTTCATTCATCTGCTGTAAAAATTGACTTTCCTTTGTTCCAGATGTAGACTTGACCCAGTCATCTGATATACAGTCACGGTCTCATTTCCCAGCCCCGCCCACAGGACACGATCTCATGGCCCTCTTCCCCGCTGCGGCACCAGAGTGTGGGCCCGAAGCGCGGGGTGGTCCCACATCCGGCTTTTTTCAGAGGCAGGAACGCGCTTTTTTTGCACAAGCCGGCAAGGAAATCGTCCGCGTTCGTGTTGAAGTCGACGTACCCTCCGGTGGTGTCGACACCGATTCCAAGTCATCCAAGCCAGGATCTCGGCCATGGCTCGGGCCAGGCCCGCATCAATCACCGATGCAGACACCAGCCGCAGCAGGCCAGCTGTTTCCTCATCCCAATTCGAGACAGTCTCAAAGAGGGACAGTTCCTGTCACTCAACTTCTTCCGATAAACTGTCATCCACCACCGCCCCCGCAAGTCCCGCCTAATCTCCCCCCATCAATTTCGCACCAGCCCACTCCACCTCCTCAAGATCCTTCTCAGCCAGTCCCTCTTCCTCCCAGGCCGGAATACCCTCGCGACGAATACGACGAAGATAGTTGGAAGAAGCCCATGCCCCACAACGAACGGAGACGAGCTGGAAAACACACCAAGCGCGTCATTGTACGGTGATTCCTCCCTAGATCGCCATCCTCGTGCCTCCTCCATCCTGTCACCCCAGTAACATAATGACACTCCCACCCATACTTTCGACCCGCCTCTTCTTGTGCCCGCTGTTTTGTCCTCTCTTGCCTTTTGGTAATCGCATTGTTATTTTATTTCCTGCCATCGATGTTGTCGTCTCTCGTTGTTGCTACCACTCGCTAGCATTCCTGTGGCATCCCTACTCTCACGCTTATCTAGACACCTATGTCCTCAGCGTGTCTGAATTTGTACTCACTACCCACTCCGTCCCTCTGTCACCGTAATCGGCGTTGGCATGCGACTACCTGCAGGTATCCATATGCCACGTCGCTCAGCTTGAAGAATCATTTGCCTTATGGGATGGGTCCAGTTGCACTAACACCATGGCCATTATTAGCTCGCCTTCATTTCCCTTTTTTCTCCCTTCTCACATGGCTTCCCGCTCTTCGAATTCTTGGCTTCTTTTCACCTGCCTTTTCTACTTCTTTTTTCCCGCGCTCCTTCCCCCCGAGCTATTAGGGCATTTTTCCACTGCGCTGTGACCCGTTCTTTAACTTAATTGCTTAGAGGTCTTCCATGATGTTATACAACAATGCTGTCTGTAAGTCTGTATAAATCAATTGAATGCCATTATAGATTTAGATCCGCCCTGGTTCCCAAGTTCATCCACGAGCTATACAGGTATCAGTGACGAGTACTTCCGCCTGAGAACGCAAAAGAAGTACTGAAAGACCCTGCGTTCCCAAGTAGATGCACGGAAACCTGAAGGGAAACGGACCACAGCCTGAACACCTTCAGGATCTTTATTTCGTCATCGTTTGATCATGCGGCTTCGACTGAATTGGATCACCACTCTAATGGGGATAGTGATATGGGAATCTCTACCAATTCTCTACCGTCACCGGTGAACAATTTTGGTGGCGTGAATCAGAAATCTGCCAAGAAAATCAAGTTCGCTTCGGAAAACAAAGAGCGATCTTTACATATCTTTTTTTTTTTGTTCTATGGTCGTATGCATGAACAATAAAAATGTATATGCCGTTCAGGCAGCCTGTTTCAACATTTCGGGTTCACTGGGATCAGAGAAAATTATCTCGATCGAGCGGGGGCTCCCCGCGGGCTTTGTTTATTCACAATCGTCCCGCACATCCGCACGCTCTGCTGCTGCTCTCGATCCTCTGTCCGTGAGTCCGAATCCCTTTACCGCTGAAGGCGGTGTGGAGAATGCAACGCCGTTCAGTAATCGAAGTAAGCTGAACAGCATGCACGATAGCTTAGGTCACTTCCTGATACTTCGTAAGCTTCAAAAGTTCTTCAGTGGATGCACGAATTACCGATGATGAGTTGATGATCAGGCTCTTCTTGTACATGTGCCTCGGACCCCTAATTCAGACATTGATAAAAATAGGTTTTCTCACTGATGAGCGTTGGTGTTTTTCTTGGCAAAGAGATCGTACTACGTGCTCAGCGTGAAATGACAAGCCCTTGATCTGTGACCCCGACATGATGAACTGGAGTCCACAACTTCATCATCAGGTAAGGTTATAAAGCCATTTAATTTGGCAATTCTTCGTACCCCTTCTCTCGTGTAGTTCCGACTTCGGAGAGGCATTCAAAATAACTTGACTTTCCTTAAGCGGCTTACGAAACGGGAGGTGTTGTTTAGTAATGATGTCCTCACGAAACCGTAAATGAATGGCGTGGAGTAGTACGTTATTGCGTAAGTTACCTCTTGTCGTTCAACGTTTGGTTTATCATCAATAGTAGGCCAAACTCAATAGATTGGACCTCGATGACAAAGGGCTGTTAGAAAAAATGTAGAAAGAGATATCTTGCCCGTAGATATGTGTCAGAATTCTGGATCAGTCATATACTACAGCATAAGCTAGGGCGGATATGAACCACACAGGTGCTAATTTAAAAATCGACGTTGATTCCCACTGCCCTTCTCATGATGGACAGCTCCAGAGTTCTTGCTGTATGGAGATCAATCCCGTGTTCTCGCCCCCGCAAGATGGAAGAAGAGAAGGATCATTGTCGTCTTTCGTCCGCCGTTCTAGGTATAACAGCTGGGGTATCTTTCAACCTGTTAGTAAAAATAGAGTACTTACTAGTACCAGAATATATGTGACGTGACATCAGTCGTTTTCAGACAGCATTTCTTTGCTCGAACATCAGGCTCATCAGCGGCCAACTCGTATATGGTGTTGGTGATGGAGCTAAACACAACCATCAGTTTTCGAATTCGGTAAAGAGTATTGATACGCGCCAAAGCACTCTGATGGAGTTTCATTAATCTCATCAACGCATATCACTATCATTTTAACTCGAGGTTACCATGAGTTTCAATCAATACTCATTCATAATAGATCCCAGTTATCGAAAGCAACCTTTCTAATATGTATCTGTTTATAAACTGTCATTTGCAATTCAATACCTGTCAATGACTGGCAGTAGATGAGTTGATGAAATGATTTCTCCAATACGAGATAATGAATGGTGATAAACTGAATTTGTGGGTCCTGTCGTTCATGGGATTATTGTTTCCAGGTACTCGTGAAATCCCTAAGTCGATCCTTCATTGTTGAATGAGAATACCCGCCCCGTTTACTCGACTCTGTTGAAGTCCGGTAAGTCATTTGCAAATACGGCTCGACTTGGTGGGGCTACATGCAACGCTTGTTACTTGAGGCTGACCCAAATACAGAAGTATTAACAGACGTTACTAGTACGTGATTAGTTCAAACACCGCGGCTTTGCACTTGACAATCGGAAGATTCATGTATACTTGGATGTATCCTCTGGGCATCTGTCACTATCAATTCCTACATGACCGAGAAGTATGAGCGCCTTCACGATACTCTCTCACCGACTGTCAATATTGAGCGTAACTTCGTCATCTAACCATAGGATCAAACACGTCTTCACTCCGTCTAGTTTATGAAGTTGACATCTACATCCTAAACCATACGAGTCTACTACTAGTAGGTAGTATCCTCAGCTTGCCTAGCCATTTCTTTTAGTTTATTCGTGTACTAAGATCTCCGAGTTGTTGTATATCAGGTACAAACTTTTTTACTCGGTACCAGCTTTCCTTCCTCGACATACGACTCCCTGTCGAGGACTTGCAGCATATAGTAACCCCGTACTGACGGAGCCAGAGTCTCCGCTCGAGTCACATAAGATAACCTTTGAATTTATTCAATCTGAAACTCTCTGATCCGCTGCCTATTTACCTTGCCCTCCGTCAAATTTAAAATCCATCCAGATTCCCCTCGAAGCGAGAGATAGTGGAGCATTAATGGGTAGACGTCCAATTTCACTCTGCGAAATTGAGCGTGGTGAGTTCAAGTTCCGATAGGACGAGCACATGCTAATCTCTACAATGGAATTAAACGATTCCGACATTATATATCAAGTGTATTCGGCTATCCTTCAAATTCAATACTGTATTCACTGTTGAGATTATCTTTTGAATTAACCTCAAGACTAAGTACTCAGTTTCCGTTGCGAAGGGGGAATAGAGAAAATGGAAAACGGATGGGTCGGCAATTAGTCAAGCTAAGTGCTCATTTATCTTCAGTGATAGGAGACTACACGATTTCAGCAATCCAGAACCGCAAGGCCTTTTAAAACGGAGAATAACTTCGTCCATAGATCCACAAGTTTGGGCGGTGGGTCCGAAGATTCGGAAGTTTTAATAAAGGTTCGTATAACCGAAGAATCCCGAGCGGCAATAGAATATTCTACAACCCCAGATTCATTAGAAAGTTAAGCATAGTTGTTTATGTACTACTTAACAGTGATTAACCACACGCCACACAAATTGGACCCATATTTGTCGGTTTGTTCTCGTCGGCTAACGGCAACAATGAGAAAAAGACTGAGCAAATCATCACGATGGAAAGGACACTGAACAAAATCGAAGACGAAGCCATTACGATAACCTATCCTTCCGACAATAAAGATATCCCCTTCCTTTGTTGCAGCTGATGCCTTTACGACAACATGGCAGGTAAGGTTAGTAACCCCGGTTCTTCTGAACAAATGAACGAGGATTTTGTATTGTCCGATTTGAATTCTTCTGCCGATAGGTCACGAAACCTGAAGCACACGGGTACCTTTCATAAGTACACGTTCATAACCTGAGGCGAAACATTGGCGCATGAAGACCTGTTTCCGAGAATGTCAGTGACGTTGATTCCCAGAAATCAACCCTGACAAGATAAGCTATGGTTTTTGCGAAACCTAATCCGAAACACGTCAATATCAGTAGGCAGGGAGGGTGGGAGTTGTGGATGTGAAAGATGGGGAAAGTCAGGCTGTCAGGCCCCCCAACTGTAGCACAGAAATTATATGCCGATCGTAATGTCGTGAGGTTGGTCTGCCAATACAATTATCATGAACTTGAGGAATGTCAGACAATACACACGATAGACACACGATCTGCTGGCGCCGTGAGTATCATACAGTATTTGAATTCCGCGGCCCATGGAGTTTGAGAGCGAAAAGGCACCGAAGTCGGGAAAGCCATGGCATTTCTTACTCCATAAGACGCACGAGTCAATTTCCCTGGTATAGGAAGTTGATAGACAACTTTTGGAAGCAAGAACAGATAGGAGCTGCTGTTACTTACACCAAGCGCGACGGCTACTGTTACCATGACCAAAAAAAAGAAAGGTTTTGCACATTTGTCCTCGCTTTCGGGCGATAAAAATAGCGAACTATGTTAGCCGTTTTAGGCGGCAATCTGGCAGCCCGGCGGTCAATGTTATTTCCGAGAGAACCATACTCTGAATGTTGACATTCTCCCGCACCAACGTAACGTCCTTCACCGCAGGTGCAAGGAACGAGAAACTGTATTGTTTAATTTTTGTCACGAAAGGGTCATTTCGGAGCTCACCCTGGTTCCGTCATTGAAACAATACGAGTCCGATTTTTCGGTGCGTCATGTGAAGATCCAAAAAATTCGAAAAGAAAAGTTGGGTAGCGAGACTGCATCCCATTTGCCTTGTACTAGCTTTCAGAGCAAGCGTCCGTATCCCAGTCAACTCATCCATTTTGATAACATAAAGCGATCAGTCCATGCTCGTGTGGCGCAAAGAGATTGAGATCTGCGGGAAAAAGATGTAGCAGTGCTGCCAAGAGATAGATGACATTCACAAGACACAAGAGCGGCATAGCCTTACATTGGCATCTTTTGGCACGCAGCTGAAAGACCAAGGAGTTCGTATGAAGCGAATAAGTGAAACGATGCGTTGCGGCGAACTTGCTCAACGACACGGTTGCCGGGGACGGCCGATTATTTAAAGTCAGATTGCCGACGAATAGCCGGCGCCGGCGTTTGTCACGAACAAAGACCCGCGCCGCGTTTTTCGGTCTGAATTTCATTTTTCATCATCCCAGCTTTCTTGATTGCGGTTTTCGTCGCCCTTCTGTCTGGTGTCTTCATTGTTGCCTAGGCCGATACAGGATCTGTGAGCAACACCTGAATTTGTTTAGAGCTGACCCGGCGATTCACGTGTGCTGCTTTCTGCCCTGATATGGCGATTCTCCATTTCTCGACTGCCACCTTCAGAAAAAGAGTTTTCTGCTTTCAATTATCATGCCAAGCAAGAACGATGAAAATATAGTGAATTTTGTTGCCATCACAGGTTCAACGTGAGTACCACGACTGCATGTGATGTTGGTCTCCCTGTTGATCTTCAATACTCGGGTTAAAGGACCAGGGAGGCAAAAAAGTACTTGGAGAAGTACAAGCGTCTCGATGCCGCCATGGACGCTTACTATCATGAAATTAACGACTTTTCTTTATCGAGCAGACAAACGTCCAACAGTCGCCCTGCATCTACAAGTTCGCTGACTACCCTTTTCAATCATTACAAAGGTCTGATCTTCGATCGAGAGTGGAAATAGGCCCTCGCCGCTCATTTGACAATGCCTACTTTCTCTTTAAAGATCTCGATGGCGATGAGATTACTGTTGATGGCACGATCAAGCTCTGCGAAGATTTGGGGGTGGATCCAGAGGATGTAGTCATGCTGGCTATCGCATACGAACTGAAATCACCGCGGATGGGGACCTGGACGAAAAAAGGATGGATCGATGGCTGGAAAGCCCTACGGTGTGCTTCTTTTCCACCGCTCCATCAGGACGCTGAATCTATGACCTCTCAATATGATTTAGGTGTGATAACATTGCCTCCATGAAAGCTGTTATGTCCGAACTACGTTCCAGGCTTGCGCGAGATTCGGAATACTTTAAAAACGTTTACAACCACTCCTTTGAGTTCGCTCGCAGTGAAGGACAGCGGAGTTTAGGTGAGTCAATGCTGGCAATTTAATTGATAATTTTCACCGATGACCGTCCGGCAGCTCTCGAAACAGCTCAGGGGCTCTGGAGTCTTCTGCTTCCTCATGGCCTGCGGGGTGGCGCTTTGTCCCACCTGAAGACTTCTTCGATGGACTCGGATAATGATGTCGAGATGGATAGCGTAGAGCAAGGTTGGACGCAAACACAAACACAACTTTGGTTTGAATTCCTCAGTGCGAAAGGGTTGAAAGGTATAAGCCGGGATACGTGGCAAATGGTGGGTGAACAAAGTGAATATCTCCGACTCGACCGTACATTCAATGCCATCTACTTACCAAGTTTCGCGAATTCGTCCGTACTATTGACTCGCGGTTTAGCAATCATGACCAGGAATGTAAGCATCATTTGCAAATGCCTAATAAGCCTTATACCGAGTGATGATGTTAGCCGCCTGGCCGTCGACTTTTGATGACTTTGTTGAATACGCAAAAGGAAAAGGAGCGAACTGATTCACATTCGTCCTACTTCCATGACAGTGGAATCATTCAAATTCGAACAATTTTGTATGTATAACCGCTGTCGGCCAATAGATTCCCTATACCTCAATATTTGCCGTTACCGGAGGCTAAAAAATTGCAAAAGTGTTTCAGCCACACACGAGGTGCAGTCAGATTAATCACCACGGACATTACCATGTTGCGATGGGATCGGGACTCTGGTAAAGGACGTCGTCCACTTATTCGTTACGTTATTTGGCCACGTCATAACAACAGATTCAAATGCTCAAATTGGGCAAAAACTTTGGTATATCGGGATCGACAGTATCAGCATATGAATGAGAGGCTGTCCTCTTAATTTTCCCATCGCGCCAATGGATACAAGTTGCTATGGGACTCCAAAGTGATTGATGCAGAGCTCCCAGCCTAGATAAAATCTGCTTTCTCCAAGCATTTAGTCTTTGCTCGGGTGGTCGGCACGATTTTCCTTTAGGGTCTCGATAACAGATACAAGGGAAAGTAAAGGTATATTTCTAAATGGATATATTTTCGGTCATTGGCGCTGGCTGTCATACCAACCTCGGAGGGTGTCCTTTGGTGAGAACGAGTTGCTTCATCATAATCACGGATTAACCCGAAAGTTGCCAGTCGTTAGTCGACTCGTCAGGTTTGGAGGATGCGACATGCTGATGACATTCTGATATGTACATCCTTGTCTCAAAGATCTCAATCTTTCCTGAAGGGCATAGGGATGAATGTTATCTACCCGACGTCCCAGAGCCTGGTATGTTTCATCAGTCCTTGTCCTTGTGTATGCATGCATGATTGCTCAAATGTCCAGAACTGAGCTAATGAGAGAAGTCACACTGAAGATTTTATCGTACAGTTCAATCCTTTCGCGTGGATTAGACTCCAAGGATTTATGCCCACCGGTGGTGATAAGTTCCGATGTGGTCTTTCACTGGTCTTTCCTTCCCTGCGAGTATCATTGATTTCAATGCGGGAGAAGTGCTTTGTAGGTGGTGATAAGCAATAGGGTGTCTCGCCTAGTCGCAGATGCCGAGATGGCAATCAACTATCTTTCATGACCTTTTTTCCAACAGACTTCGCATTTTAGTAGTATGAGTAATGACACGGTAAGTATTTTCTGATACATGGATCTTCCGAGTCTGTGAGAACAAAGAGCGACCTCTTCTCACCGCTGTATCTCTCAGATCTCAGGTAAGGCCCCGACACCCATGGATCACTGAACACATATAGATTGGACGGTTACACAAGGCGCTGCCTATGAGTTCTCAACAAGGGAACTACGAATATACAACAAAAGATTTGAAGGGAAACGAATGAGAAAGCCGAACTATTCTAAACACATTTCGTGATACGGGAAAGAAAATAGGCATGGGCGGTATTAAGTGTACCTAGTAATGCCTCTTCTTCCGCGAGACATGATGCTTTTGGGACACCAAATTCCTGGAGCTTAAAGCCGAGGATATATAAACATTGGCGCGCCAACTTCCACCACATTTCATAGATGGGTCGCCTTTACATCAACATTTATCAGCAAACAACATCCGACCAGCCGAAGTAGAAGGAAATAATACCGTCACAAGCCATATTGCACTGGCTTCCATCCACACTAACTCCAGAACCATGAGATTCGAGGTGGTTGCCGCAATGACACTCAACGCCATACTCAGTCGCGGCGTAGATAAATCCGTGGTCCGAACATTCAGCTAAACACATGGCCGCTGTCATACCTGGTTTAATTGTGAAAAATCCCTTCAATAACCTATCTGTTGAATCGATATAACACCCAAGGCTCTTCCAATCCTTTTGCATTTCATCAACAGCCAGGAAAACGAAGCAAAAGGAGGGTCACTGACGTTGTGAGTGCTTGGATGGGTATTTGACGGGATATTTGAAAGAGTAGTGTAGACATTTAATGTCCAAACACCGCCACAAATCTTCGACGGATCACCTGTGCAAGGCAGGGAGCACTCGTGTGGGGAGATGACATTCCCACTTGCACCATTGTTCGTGAGCGTGCTACCACAGTAGCCTGTCGATCCAGATATATCAGTGGATAAAGTAACTAAATTCAGCACATACATTCTTGCCTAGGTACCATGGTCAGATATAGAAACCGTATGAGGATCGAAGTACATACCCAAATTCCACGCCAGCGAATGTATACCCAGCACAAAGAGTCTGGCATTTCTCGGGTGTCATATCAGGCTTCGAATAGGAAGCGCCGGAGAGTGCCCGGCGGGTGCCAGTCGTCCCCTCTGCTACACAACCGAAATACCGCCAGGACCCTCCGCTAGGTGTAGGCGCCTGAGTCGACATCGAGATATAGGAACTCGTAGTCATTGTAAGAGTAGGAGTGGCTGAATCATGACTTGCGCTTGTTATCGTCGAACTTGAAGTTGGCGTTGCACCCGCCGAGGACATAGACGAAAGGTGCGTCGTGCTTCCTGTTGGCATGGTCTCCGGGACCGATTGTCCAGGTTCCGCCTCTGATAAAGGTGTTTAGAGTTAGGCACGTTCATGGTCAAAACGACAACTTACTGGCACTTCCGACGTAGACATTGTAATTGTCTGTCATATGATTCCGTATCAGCTTCGACCTCCCTCCCAGAAAATCGGCACGTACACAGATCCGGAGATGCATTGTAAGTAAAATCAGACGGTGATTTGTTGATTATACTTTTCCCATCTCTACTCATCGAGACAGTTATTTTTCCAGGTGATAACGGTATTTTAAGCTTGTTGATGCCAGGCTTGACCGTAAATTGTTGTGTCGAAGTCCCGCAAGTCAATGTGACTTGGCCTGACTGGGTGGCGAATGCAAGTGCCCAGAGAGAGTCCTGATAAGGCATTGAGACATAATGCACATTCAAAAGGAATTGTATACAAACTTCCGCAAAGTTGTAACCCTGAGGCCTGGCGAGCGCATCGGCGGACGCAGCGGCTTCTGCAGGATGAGGGCGAGCCCAGAAGTAGATTTCGTCCTGCTATATAGTCATCGTGAGCTCCCTTCCAAATTAGATCTGCCTGCGGTAAGAAAATAGAGACATACACTGATGGCAGGATAATGACCTGTTTTGAATGCCGTGATATAATACTTGGAAAGCTCAAAAAAAGGAAGGTGTGAATAACCGTCTGCCCATGTCGTTCCCGAAGGCTGCACTCCTTTGACGTGCCCAAAACTGACATTTATGAACCTCCAGCGAGAGTACATTCAAGAGGTACGTAACTTACTAACTGGATTCTCCGAAGTCATTCCTGTGCCGGGTAAAATGAATTTCTAGAAACGAATCCAGAGCGGGACCAGGTGCTCACCAAGTAACCATCTCAACCATGGGAAGCTGATCTCTCATTTCAATGAGTTGCTCCCAACGGCTTACGATAAGCCAGTCATCCCCCCGTTGATAGAAGTTCTTGTAGTCATAATGGGTACTGATATCAGGTGAGTATCTGCGATAGCGAGCCCTGAGGGTGGGTACGCACAATATCCAAGGACTAATCGTGGCCGCGTATTTGGTTGATGAACCGATTTGCGAAATATCTAAGCAGATGTTGATGATATTAATCCATACTTCGGGTGAACACTTACAGTAATGATCGTCCGCGGTCTGAGACTCGTGATCAATGGTAACCAGACATCCTAAAACTGCTTGACTTACAGTTTTATCCATATCACCTTGAGGCCAGGCACAACCCCAGCTGTTTCCTCGTTATTAAAGGTGATGTCTAAAAAAAGTTCAGCGCTCACCAGTACCAAGAGTCCAAGCAGTTCCAACTGCCGAATTGACCTTCTATTCCTTCAATGAAAGGCATTAAGTATCCACCTGTTTTATCCTTAATCTCCTGCCAGCCGTGACTGCCTAGACAAGCACCCAAAAAAGAAGAAATGAGCGGGCGCCCGCTAACCTTAAACTGGCTTTCATGTTGGGCAAATTGGTTGACAACGTTGACAACAGAGTTTACGTCGCATGGAAACACACTGAAGTCGAAGGATAAGAAAAACTTGACACCAGAACCAGAACCGGCATCATAAGCGTTATGGAGCTGTTCATTCTCCCAAGAATCAGAACCAAAGTTGAGCGCGATAGCGTCGCTTGTAATAAAATTATTAAAACACAATTCGCGCATGTTCCGAAAAGACTTACACCCCGCCTGAACCTATCTCTTGAATATCGCTCTTCCAATCACCGATAGTGTAGCCGTATCTTTGAAAGCGATTTAAAAAATGGTGGATGGGACTTTCTAGGGTTGCAAATCGGAACTCACGTGTCTGATGAGGAAGGAAAGATGACGTTGTTCAGATTCGGGCATAGATAAATAACGACGACGTACTTCCAACAATCTACAAGAAATTTATGTGAGCGAGTTGAAGAAGAGAGGTACCATCTTAAACATACGTGGTGCATGAAAACATATTTGGGATCGTTCCGGCGAGGCTCTAAGGTTTTATTTGACAGTCTTGGTAGGAAATCTGCATATCCACGTGATTGAGCTTGCTCCAGAAAGAGGCGGGGCAAAAGGCCAGCCTCCGTGAGCCCCAAAATTGTCATAAAAGAGGTAAAGAACGGTACGGATCTCATTGGGGGCGAATGAGGACCGTGAAGCCAGATGTACTGGAGCAATTTAAAGGAATGTGAGGAGCCAAGGCTGAACACGCGGTCGACAGATTAGAAGACGATGAGGCGCAGAGAGCAGGAGGTATTTGCGCCACAGACGATGTTCTAAGAATTATATGGTCAGCAAAGCCACATAGGGGGATAGATATTTCTGGATGGCTGCGTTGATAGATGTGATCAGCATGTAATCGCACCTGGTGACTTTGGGCGGTGGCACCGAAGTCGAGCTTTAGCCTGTCAAGGCCTAGGTTGACTATTCGGTATTCTTGGGCAGATATGCTGAACCAGCAGCGCGATGGATCCACCAGCGATTGAACTGAAATCCTTTCGAAGCTTCAGCGCCAAACGTTTGAAGAAGGAGTGAGGGATGAGGGATGAGAATGATTGTATCCTCCCTGTCGGTAGTGAATGGTTTAGAGATAATGGACGGCCTCCACGCGCGTCCAATAGCCTATAGTGAGTCCATCAGCATAGGATCATTTTGACCTTTACGTCAATTGGGTCTGTTGGCATACCCACCAGGCGACACCATGCGGTTGTTGCAGTCGTCTGGAAATTCTTCAATTTACGCCACTCCGGAAGCCAGTAATATCGACACTTCTGCAAATAGAGCCGGATACTGGAGAAAGGATGAATGAGATAAGTGCAATAGCACTAGCATCGTTGAGAGCGAGCAGTCTGCCTCAAACCATGAATAAGTAATCAGGCGGCTGTTAATTGAAGTCATGATGGAAATTCAAGTGGTGCCGTCGGAGATCCACCAGAATTCGTGTAAGATGCCACGCGGAGGATTGACATATTAGCAAGTAGCAAAATCTTTGACGAATTCTAGAGCCCTCGGTACATCGTAACATAGATCCTCATCCACCAAAAAGAAGCGCGGTTTGCTGAGATTCCAGAAGATATCAAGCACAAAGTTGCAAGTTTTCCATCTGCCATGCCACTTTCAGCTTTAGCAGACATTTGGTCGATACTCAGCACCTAGATGGAGCAGTCAGGCCCGAGAGGACGTGACATATGCGTTTTAAATGTCGCGCTTGTCAGTTCTATATAACCCTAACCCATTGACTTATCCGTTCATCACAATCTGTTGATTTATTTCTTGTCACACCTTTGTCCACTTCACCAACTCCAACTTCCCTCCTTTCCTCTCCTTATCTATTAATTTATCTCCTTCTTTCCAACAACAGGACATGGCAGACGTAACCACTGAGAACCCTACTGTATCTCCTGCGGAAAACGGTGCAGTTGGAGACGATAGCGATAAAAAATTGAGGGCTATGCGTCAAGGTAGGATTCTCTGATCCAATTGAAATGTACGTTTGACATTCAGATTCAAGTTGAATTTTATTTCGCCGATGCGAATTTGCCATTCGACAAGTGCGCACTGATTGAACGTCGTTTTTTGGATCAATATTCAAGCATTTTATCATTAGGTTTATGTGGACGTTGCACTCAAAAACTCCAGAACACTGGGTACCCATCAAAACTGTTGCTTCGTTTAAACGCATGCGGGAATACCAATCAGAGGGTATTGATTGGCTGCTGCAAGCCCTCCAAGACAGCACTTTTCTGGAAGTTGACGAATCTAAGACGAATATCCGACGGACAACCGAAGTTGAAGAGCCCAAAAATCAGTTCGAGCGGAGCATCTATGCAGTACGTGTTCCTTTTCACGCGGAAGGAAAGCCAACGCAAATCTGATTCGCATTCAACAGAAAGGCTTCGGGGAAGAAGAGCCAATTCTCCAAACGCGTATGGAGGATTTCTTCAATAAGTACGGCAGGACTAACGCTGTACGGATGAGAAGGGATGAGAAGAAACAATTCAAGGTGACCTTCTTTCTATTTCACCTATCAGTCTACCAATGTGTTGTATTTCATCAGGGCTCCGTATTTGTGGAGTTCGCTGACTCTACCAGCGTCGATGCTTTCTTGAAAGCCGATCCAAAACCTACCTGGGAAGGAAAAGAACTCCTTATTATGAGCAAGTACGCCCTGAGGACCAATCTCACTCATTATCTCACCAATTTCCATTTCAGAGAGGAGTATTGTGAAATGAAAATAAAAGAGAAAGGACTCACTGGCAAGGCTGCCAAAAATAGGCGCGAACTGATGACCCGCCCCCGCGGTTTCAATGCTTTCTTCGAAATGACTAAAGGCCAGAGTTCTGATGACAAGAAAAAATCCGACGATTCGCCTAAGGAGGTCTTCCTTGACTTCATGGGCACGAACCTTCTCATCCACAAAGATAACGAGGGTAACGGTTTTGTCAAAGCTGAAGATGTGCCATTCGTGAAGGGTGCTACTCTGAGATTCGATGGCTGTGGTGGGGATGTGTCTTGGGCAGAAATCAAGGTAGGCTTCTTCGACCTTAAGCGAATGTAGTTTGCTCAAAGAAGCGTGACCTTCAGGAACCACTGAAAACGAAATTCGATAGTCGTGCCCCTTATATCAAGTACTCACGCGGCGATGATTTTGGCCTTGTTGGCTTCCAAAAAGTTTTGTCAGAGGAAGAAATCTCTGTCGTAAAGGAAACAATTAAGACTATCAACAAGAAGCCCGTCACTTGGACAACACCATCCGGTTCGTCTCCTCTCATTGCCACATGTTTGCAATTTACGAGTTCTCCCTTCTACAGAGGAAGATGAAAAAGCTTTCCAAATTGAGCGTGCACAAGTTGCCGCAAAAGCTGCGTTGAGTGCTGCGAATGGGACAACCCCTTCAACCAGAGGAAGTAGAGGCGGTCGTGGTGGTCGTGGTGGTCGTGGTGGACGCGGGGGCGGTAGGGGCGGTCGTGGTGGTAGGGGTGGTCGTTCGGGAGGTGATCGACAAAACGGCACCCAGGATAACGCTGCTACTAAGGAAGGGAAAGAAGATCAGGCACAAGCTGGAGAGAAGAGGAAAAGAGCAGTTGAGCCCGATGGTTCACATGATGCTGGTGTGAGAGGTGTCAATGCTCCTCCAGTTTTGGCTAGTGAAAATGCTGCAAAGAAGGTCAAGGCGAATGATGGAGAAGCAGCGACAGCTTCATAGGCGGAATAAGGAGAAGTGTTATTTTTGCTTATTTTTGTATGGTCATTTCATTATCTCTTGGTGTTCCATATGTTTGATACGTCACTGAACATTCAAAGATGAAGGTGTACTGTGTATTACGAACTAGTCTCTGTGAATGCATTTTCCGATTCAGATTTTGGAGAGCTAATAGGCAACGAGTATCAATGAACATGGGTACAGGCTGCATTGAACTGGTCCAGCGGATATAACTCGCTGACGGCGTCTGGTTCGGGGGAGCAACTTTTGACGCTAAAGATCTAAACGAAGAGTCGAATTGGTCGACTGATCATGATACAACAGGATCAAAAATAGACCGAGGTTTATCCGATCATATTGTGATGCAATCTGGACTCAGGCTGGACGCTGTGGAACTCTGGAGGAAGCCTAGCTGAAAATCCTTGGAGGTAATGACGAAGTAAATGGGTTATGAAAGCAAATCCTTGCCCTCTCAACCCGAGTTGCAGATATTGAGGCGTAACGTTTATCGCGAGCCACCAGACTCTATAGCTTTATTGACGAGAAACTCCAAGGAGCAAGAATGAATTCAACAATAGATTCTAATCGTTCAAAGTTGTTTTGAATGTTAACGATGTATTTTTGCATGATAACGGGCGGCTAGGTTTTCCCAACTTTGTACCTTAAGATCGCAGATTGGTTCGCGTCACCTATATAGCTGTACATTGAGACGCTGGTATCGGAGGTATATAATACGAGGTTTAGTTTTACAAGATAATTAACATCCTAAAGTTTCGCTCTCATATCGGCGGCTTGCTGTTGGCCGCGCTGTAAAATCGGTCTTATAGATTCCTATACATCAATGAGTATACATAATACCATTTCATTCACAACGTATCAACAGCGTACCTCATAGACTGCGGACATCTCAGCATTGTTGGTTGGTTCTGAAAGGGCGCGACGCCAGAGCTGTTCATAGACCTTTCCATCATAAACACCAAGGGCACTAGTATCCTCTTATAAGCGAAAGACATTTTAGAAAATAAAAGATAGACAAACCTGTCCAACTCCCAATCCGTGAACCCAAAAGCGTCAGTCAGACCAATAGCTTCGGGTAATAGTTCCAGGCATAGATTCTTGATAGTCAGTCTCAAGGAGCGGGTAACGTCGCCTTTCCCTTTCGCGGCTCCAAATGCACCAAAGGACAATAAATCGACGAGGCCAGTTTCAAGTGTTGTCAAGAGATACTAGCAATGCACATGCACGATATGAAAACCCCTGATAGCACATAGTTTGAGGATGGACGTACCAGTAGATACAATCTTTCCAGTATCTTCACGCTTCTCTGATTGTCCTCAAGAACCGCCGGTAATTCTTTGACCATCTCCATGACTCTCGCAGCTATAAATGCCTCTGTGACCGCTCGAGCTGTTCTTTGTTTTGCAGATGCATCGAGGTCATCGACATGTTGTGCTAACTCCCGAACAAGAAGCGCTGCTCGCCATTCAAGGAGTAATATAGATGTAGCAGGGTCTTGCCATTCGTTGTCCGAGGGAAGCGAGGGAATAGAATAGTCGCCAATAAGAAGTCGTAGATAGGCGTTGGATGGCGAGAGGTTAGATACATCCTTTGATTTGAGAATATTTGTATACGATTTCAGTGCTGCACGGATGACTTGTTGGTTTAGAACAAAATTGTCACCCTCGAAACTATGCTTATGATAATGAGTGTGATTCAATGTGAAAGAAACAAAGGAGCCAACGCACGTTGCACTGGGAAGTTGATCCGCATATAACGACCCTAGGCCTGAAAATGCACTGTAGCCATGGCCACCCATGGAACGTCGAGCAGTTTCAATATCTTGTATACAGGTAGTGGTTACGGTGATTTTAAGGCCACTTGTGATAGCATGCATCTCGGGGAGAAGGGATGTATCTCTCTGCTGTAGACGGCTGGACATTGTATCGAACAATCTCGTCTTCGTGAACGCGATCTGAGTTCATAGCACCCGACAGGAATGAAGTAAAAACTGACCAAGACCTTGCCAAGTTGAATGTAGACGTAGGCATGTGAGAGAATTGGTAAAAGTCGGATATGGACAGAAGGATAAGATATGGTTTGACGTTCTAAACCATCCGGGCCTTTCTCTCCTTGACGACGAACAGTAGCGTAACGAATAGCTACGGTGGCAGCTAAAGGAGGAATGTATAGCAATGGCCAAGAGACAAGGGCAGATGGATATACCTTGGCCCATTGCCCATCCACTTCTTCCTACCATGGATGTACGAATGTACAACATCTAAGAATACGATCATGGGTACACATTGATAGAAAAAAAATAGTCGACGCGCACTTACTCCGCCATAGCTCAATTTAGCGTGAGGTGGCTGGATGTACTTGCCGTCATCCGTGACCTGAGCAAATTTGGAAAGCATCTGAGTTTTAGGGATACGGACATGGTCAAAGCGAACGAAGCCATGATCATTCGCAATATGACCTCCGAGGACCTTAGGCCCAATACTGCCGATCACGATACCAGGCATGCTTTTGTGATTTTCTGGGAAATCAAAGTTAAATCAGGCCCTCAGGGTTGTATTTCGTTTACAGAATGCAAGGCATGCATACCCAAGGACCTCAATTGGACAAAGAACAAGTGTGGTCCATGATCCACATCACCGAGAATTAGCTTGGCTTGAACGACGCCATGGGTTGAGGTCTTCGCAAGTGCACCAATCCACCATTTGGTACTCGACAAGGTCGGAGAGTGAATTTCGAACTCCTTAGTCTCCGGAATATAAGTAGCGGTAGTTTCAAGGCAAGATACGTTCGAGCCGTGGCCTAGTTCTGTCTGCATGTAGCACCCAATAATTCCGCGATTGGCGACAAGCGGTCCGTATTCCCTGATAAGTTCGGGAGATCCTTGTGACATGACAGGCGGTTGGAATGCTGGAGAAATGTATTTCTTTGATCACTAAGAGAAATTTGTGAAAAAATAGATATTTATACCGATATTATGCAGCGAAATGGAAAGTGATTCATCAATGTTGCTGAAGGCGACTCCGACCTCATACTGGGACCAGTTATGAATAACTTGAAGCTCGTAAACGCGGTTCATCATGGCAACACCTCTCGTATAACGCTCCGCTTTGGTCTGGTAATGACTACATATCATTCAGCATTTCTCATGCACACCAATGCACAAACACGAACCGTTGACTCTTGTCAAATACAGGATCACTGCTCAGTATGGCAACAATCCGCTCGCGAGTCTCCCATTGCGTACGTTCATCTATACGAGAGTCTTGAGCGTGCAGGCGACAAAGCCTCAGATATCGAAAGACGCACAGTGAAGAAGGTGACATATCGAGGAGATATCAACGGAAGTCTTGCGTCGTGCATTGGCCATGTCGATGCCGGTTTGCGTACTTGCATCATGGGTGGCAGACATGGTGGGGCGCAAACTATGGTCTGGAAGGGTGATCACTGATCATGAGAGATTGTTCTAACCGGCGAGTCATATGCCGGATCAGTGATGGGCCATCAAACAGCTGCGACAGCAGTTACTAGCTGGCAACTCTCTCACGGGTTCATCAGCTAGCAGCACTTGTGACTTGGCAGCGGTTGCGCAACCGGCAACAGTGATATGCCGAGCCGCAGGCGTATTCGTTTCAGACTCTCAGTTTCGCCTCCCTTCAACGCATTTCTAATAAATAAAATCTCTGCTTATATGACACGCTGGCCAATGGTTCTCCTTGCCTAGGACACGACTCCAAGGCCAACATGAACTCAAGCCGAGGATACACTTGGTGCAGTGACGAGGATCCAAAAAAGGACTATCAAGTTGGAGAACGGGCAACTCGGCCTTATTTCTACGCGAGAATCACCTCTACTTTAGTACAGTACTGCACAGCTGCAAGTCTCATCCGTCCCGGTCTCATGAGTTTCCGCGTCACCCTCCTCCTTGCCATTTTTGTAAGCTGATTTATTTACTCAAGTTTTACGTACGTTCATGGAAATGCGAACGTTGACGTTGAATGTTGTGACCTACTAATAGACCTTTCCGAGATACAGGTTCCAAAACGTTGGAATATCGATATGGGTACTGGCTAATTATAGGAAGGTCCTCGTCTAAGGACAGTGGATTTTGTTTTCTTCTGTCGCCTCTGGCTTCTCCTCCTCGTTCTCTCTTTTATGTTCGGCACCGTTTCATGGAAGTCGTCATTCAGCATGTTTCTATCTATTGTAATATCTAGGCGCTTCTTCCGCAGAAATATCGGTCGCCTGATTAATCTATGGGTTCTATCATACCTACAATCTTTTTCTCTACTTCATAGCCTCACTGTCAAAAGAGGAAACTCGTGCGTTTGTACTCACAATCAATTCGTTTTCCCTCTCAACTGAAATCGCCCAGCTTTGTGATCCAGGTTCCTTTCCTATCGGGTTCTTGCTCTTCCATAATTCGAGTGGGTCGTAACGCTCAGGAAATGGTCGAGGTAGCTTCTGATACAATTCCCAACGGTTGTGCCAGAAAAATCTCCGTGGTTGTCTCCAGTGGTACGTCATTGGATGCTGATACATAGACTTCACGTACTCATGAAATGTTAGAGGCAGCCACTACCCTTGCTTATCAACCCCCGATATCTGCTGGTAATAGATAATGTCTCTCCGCTAATTAACATCGGCCGGTACCTTGCAATGACTCTAAGCTCTTTTTGTTGCGGCTTTAATCATACATATTCAGTTGTCCCATTCTTTGACTTACCGAATGGACCCGATTTCTTTGCCGATTGCGAGTACAATCATCGACCACCTGAGTAGAATTTGACCAACCGATCGGTATACTGAGGGAAGGAAGTACTAGTGTTGCTCAAAGTATTAACGCACATCTACCTGCATTCATTGAGCGTAATGTTTGCTTTGGCGCTTTGTGCTATCCTCTTGCGTGAGGAGATGATAAACGTTACGAGGAAAATTAGTGTGGATTTGGCATGTTACATGGTACCATCTACAAACCAGTGGCTAGCCCCGTGCTGCTACGATGGATCTCCATGTTATTGCTCTTTCTGCCGGCAACATTGACTGTAACCGAAGCTTGGCTTTGGCATGGTTGGATTATATGTTTGAAACAGATTGTGCTTGGCGGTTGTAAATGACATCGATACACGAACTCATTTTTCTTGGCTGATCCTTGGCCTTATTTCTTGGACATACCTTGGCGACGAACACTCATTTAAAATAGAAGTGACAGATTAGATTAAAGGTAGTTTGTCCCAATGACTATCCAGGTTTCCCTTACCATGAAGGTGCGTATATACACTGCAGAGCCATCGTTCAACTTGAAGGGTTTTGTAGCGTGGTGGTACTTCATGATATGGATGCCGGTTTATATCATTACACGGTTAATGGCCGACATGACGAGCACGACTTATGACTATTGCAAGATCAAGAGAATAAGATTCAAGTCTTCAAATGTTCGGCTGTTCGACGTGTAAATATCATTGCTAGGTTATACTTGAAGTGGTACAGCTTCGATCGTTGAAAGCAACTTGCTTCAACACTATACCTCCTCTGAGATATGTTACTAGCAGCCAACGACTCTAGGCCCTAGCGGTCTAGATAGGACTGTTCGCTGCGCTGTCCTCGTCGTCTCTGATAGGCGAAATGATGGCTTACATGGGCTAAGGGCGTGAGAAGGATCGTCGTCAAACGGCAGTGGGCGCCATTGTGGACTGCCTGCCCAGCCCCACTCAATTTTCTCCCCGTTCATACCCCTTTCTTTCCTTACTCTTTCTTGTCTTGTCAAGTCTCAATACGGATGGTCTTGTGGAAATTGGCCTTCGGCTTGAGTCTGTTTGCCCGGGCTTTTGTCCAGGGCGTAACTATACACTATGTACCAGGTCAAAATCCGTTCGGGACGACAACAACTGCTGCTGCTGCTGCCTATACAGGAGCCGCTGCTTACGACCCCACCACTCTCACTCCTCCACCGGTCCCTACCGCTCTGAATAAAAACTTCCAACTTCCGCTCATTCCTGGCGGCGTCCCGGGCCTCTCAATTAAAGTACCTGGACGTTTCTTTGGGTTTTCTGTAGAAATGTCAGTCGTTGAACAACTCTGTGAGTTCTGTCCTATATACAATCTGTCTCATTACTGATGAGGCTATTAAAGTTGGGAAAAACTCGTGCGTTTTTATTCTACAGTTTACTTGTCCTTTCTCTCAACACTAGATCCCTCTTTAGCTCTTTCATTCAGGTTCCTTTCCTGAACCTGATGGCCAACATCTTGTCACGTTCAGGATCCTTCATGATTCGAGTGGGTGGTAACACTCAAGAAACTGCCAAGGTGACCCATGATTTTGATGCCTTTCCTAATGGCCGTGTTATGGAGAAAGACTTGAGCGGTGTTACCAATCCGGTAAGTTATCATCGTAAAAGTACTTCATTTTTGATCCCGTACGACTGTAATAGACTCAAACGCCGCCTCTTCTCATTACTCCCGGATACTTGGCGCTACTGGGTAATATCTCTTCGCTTATGAACATCGACTGGTACCTTGGTATGGCTCTGAGCTCTTCCCACGGCGGCTTGTACTTACCTTATTATTATTCAGGTGTCCCATTCTTTGACGTAGCCAATCTCAAGCTAGATATTGTCGAGTTAGGACAACAATACCTCGGAAAACACCTTATTGGTATTGAAGTTGGCAATGAACCCGATTTCTATGTCAGCCACGGTCATCGCCCTGAAGGATACGGTCCACAAGGTTACGTGGACGAATTCGGCCAACTAGTCAGTGCCATGAACACTGATGCCAATGCCGCCAATCGAAAACTTCTTATCGGGCCGAACATAGACTTGAACTGGGACATCCAAGAGGTCTGGAACACTGGCTTCGTCGATACATATAATGAGAATCTTGTTGCCCTTGCTGTCGAAAGGTCCGTCCTTCGTTTATCCTTCCTGACCTTCAATCAATGTCGCCCTGGCAGATATCCAACCGATAACTGTTTTGCCCAGTTCGGTAAAGGAACCCCAAGAAATGCTCAGGATGAATTTCCAAGTTATCTTACTCATCAATCTGGTCAGGATATGGCGGGCCCCTATCTTGCTTCCACAGCCTTTGCCCAGACGAAAGGGAAGCCATTTTTGATGTTTGAAACCAACACGGCTTCCTGTGGAGGTTTCGCTGGAATTTCTGATGTTTTCGGTGCTGCTCTCTGGGGTGTGGATTATGCTATGACCATGGCTTATAGCAACTTCAGTGGCATAATGTTCCATTTTGGTGGTCAGAACGTGTTTTACAATGTATGTCAATTGCATTTCAAATGGCTGATCTGATGACTGATCTGTTGTGTTTAGCCTTTCACTCGTAAGCTCTCACTAGAATGCACTTGCCGATAGAAATACTGAGATGATCTTCAGCTCCTCCTACCAACCAATCCGCTTTCCACCAGTGGACTGTGGGACCCATTTATTACTCTGCTATTGTTGTGGCTGAGGCAATTGGATCTTCCGGCAATTCTCAAGTCATCGACCTTGGAGCAAACGGTGGAGAACCTCTCACTCCGGCTTACGCGATATACGAGAATGGACAACCTGTCAGAGTGCTACTAGTCAATTTTATCGACGACCCTTCTGGAAACAGCGATATAACCGCTAGTATTTCGGTGGGCGGTGGCCAGACTGGTGTTCCTGGTGCTACACCCGCTTCGGTCAAAGTCAAGTGAGCCGATACCTTTGCTTCATTTCCTGAGTTAGAGAGTTGAACTCTATAACTACAGATATCTGCGTGCAGGGTCCGTTTCGCAGAAGGGTAACTATACCTGGGCTGGTCAGGTACGTTACTGTAATTACCGGGCTCAAACTGTTTGTTGACTTTTTCCAGACTTGGGGTGATCACTTCTTTTCCGATGGTCGCCCCGTTGGCGAAGAGCAAATCGAGACCATCAACTGTGACCAGACTGCTGGTGTTTGCAATGTCCCTGTCCACGCACCATCAGTCGCACTCGTTTTCCTTAGTGATGATGCACAGACTGAAAATACTGGTCAACCCTCTACGACTTACTCGACTACTGCAAGAACGAAAACTTTTAACACGGCATCGGTTGATGATGCAGTATTAGCCACATCTAATGGAGAGAAGGACGCAGGATCTAAGTTGGGTAGCACGAGTAAAGGGAGTGCTAATACTGCTCAAGGTATTTCAGCACATCTACCTGGATTGAGTGTTGTATTGTCTTTGGCGCTGGGTGCTGTGATCTTGTCTGGGAGGAGATGGTGAGCATTGTGAGGACGGACGAATTCTAACACCGGTGATGGGCTAGATGTCCTTTTGCCCTATTATCGTCAGACACGATGGACTTATTTCTTATTTTACTCCGCACAACCAGCTATATCGATCTATTTCATCTACCCAGTACTTTGTTTCTGCAGGATTTTTTTAAATAATACTTTGCCTTCAGGACTTTGTTTGGAATGTTGTACAATTGTAGCCTACATTGATAGAGACACTCATGGTCCTTGAGATCACGAAACAATCAATATTTGATGTGGGTCCTTATTTACCCTCGTGAATGGGCACAATTGACGTTTCTCTCAGTGGACCTATGCCAGTGAATGCTTGGCAGTGATGGCCGGCTGGAAGGCGCACCTAGCTGATCCCAACATATTGATGGTGTCAATTGTCATTGATGTTATAGATACCGACTGCCCTGAGCCGCTGGTTCCTTCACGCCTCCATCATGGTCTGCTCCAAGTCTGCTTCGCGTTAACTGATCTGGACTAATATTGAACGATCCGAACAATGAAACTCATGAAAACCTCAATCATACATACTCTGACAAACCCCTGATATGCCGCTGACCTCCCATAACGCATGCTCAAGCTACATTTCAAAGAGGACGGCTTTTTCTGCTCGGGTCTCTGCCAGCCAAGTCTGATGCCAAAGTAGGCAGACAGCCTTACTTATTAGTCACTGAGATCAAATTGCGGGGCGGGTCAATAGGAGGCTCAGGACTGACACTTGCGGGTTGCCAGCCCGCACCTTAATTTTCTCGTTGCAACCCCTCCTTTTCCTCTCCCTTTTTGCTCTTCTTCTTTCTATCGTCAAGTGTCTTCGCAATTTGGCCTCTCATGGTCTCCCGGAAGCTGGCCTTTGGCCTGGGCGTCTTTGTCCAAGCTCTTGGTCTTGCCAAAGGCGATGTAACCGTATACTATGCCCCTGGACAAAATCCCCTCCAAGCGACTGGATCAGCAGCAGCAGCAGCAGCGTCTTACACGGGCGCAGCTGCATACAACCCAACGACTCTCACTCCCCCTCCTGTTCCTACTGCTCTTAACAAAAACTTCCCTATCCAGCTCGTCCAAGGCGGCGTCCCAGGTCTTTCAATGCAGATACCCGGCCACTTCTTTGGCTTTTCAGTGGAAATGTCGGTTGTCGATCAGATCTGTGAGATCAATTCTACTTATTGTATCTTATGTTGCTCACAATGTGCTTCAAGTCGGCAAAAATTCGTGCGTTTCGTAGTTCAAATCTTGCTCGCTCATCTCATTTTAGGCTTCTCCTAGTACTTTCATCAATGTCCCCTTTCTCAACTTGATCGCCAATTTAGTGGCGCGCTCAGGCCAATTCATGATTCGGGTGGGTGGTAACACTCAGGAAACCGCGGCGGTGATCTATGACACGATTCCTAATGGTCGTGTTATGGAGAAAAACTTGACCGGTGTCTCCAACCCGGTATGTCGTCGTAGTAAACGCAGTCCTTTACTGTTCTCATGAAACTATACACGATAGACCCAAACGCCGCCTCTTCTTATCACTCCCGGATACTTGGCGCTACTGGGTAATATCTCTTCGCTTATCAATATTAACTGGATCCTCGGTAAGCAAAGACCCCTGATCCCCCCCGCGGTCGCTTTCTCATTGATATCTAGGCGTTCCTTTCTATACCCCACCGAACTTCAAGTTAGATATTGTAGAGCTAGGACAGCAATACCTAGGGAATCACCTCGTCGGTATTCAGGTCGGCAATGAACCTGATTTCTATGTCGATCACGGTCACCGCTCTCCAGGATACGGACCCCAAGACTACGTGAATGAATTCGGCGAACTAGTTAGCGCGATGAACAATCCTGCCAATAGCGTCAACCAGCATCTTCTTATTGGACCAAACGTTGACCAGGGTTGGAATCTTCAAGATGTTTGGAACACTGGTTTCGTCGATACATATAATGACAACCTAGCCGCTCTTGCTGTTGAAAGGTTTGCTGTCCATTTCTGCTGACGGGCCCTGCATTGACATCACCTTGGCAGATATCCAACAGATAACTGTTTTGCCCAATTCGGTACAGGAACCCCAAGAGATCCTCAGTCATTATTTCCCACATATCTCACCCATCAATCGGCTCAAAATATGGCGAGCCTTTATCCTGCTTCAACCGCCTTTGCCCAGACGAAAGGGAAGCCATTTTATATGATGGAAACCAACACGGCTTCTTGCGGAGGTTTCGCTGGTATTTCCGATGTCTTCGGTGCTGCCCTGTGGGGTGTGGATTATGCTATGACCATGGCCTACAACAATTTCAGTGGTATAATGTTCCACTTTGGTGGTCATAACGTGTTTTACAATGTATGTCTATCACGATCTTGAAGTCGATATGATACTGACATATTTAGCCCTTCACTCGTAAGCGTTAACCGAAATGCTATTACTGATAAAGACACTGAGATGGGCTCCAGCTCCTCCTACTAACCAGTCCGATTTCCACCAATACACCGTAGGACCCATTTATTACTCTGCTATTGTTGTAGCGGAGGCTATTGGACCTTCCAACACTTCTCAGGTGCAAGACTTAGGAGCGAATAATGGTGATCCCAACACTCCGGCTTATGCGATCTATGAAAATGGGCAACCTGTTCGAGTGCTACTTGTCAATTTCATCGACGACCCGTCCGGAAACAGTGATGTCACTAGTGGTATTTCGATTGGTGGTGGCCAAACGGGTCTTCCTGGCACTACACCTGCTTCGGTCAAAGTCAAGTAAGCCAATATGTACATGTCTCCTTTCCTGGCGGAGTAAAACCTGATAAATATAGGTACCTTCGCGCAAGCTCCGTTTCACAGAAAGGCAATTACACGTGGGCCGGTCAGGTACGCTAATTTGTATGGCTCATTTAACCCGTTGCCTTACTATCTATCTTATTCAGACTTGGGGTGAACGGTTTTCTTCCGATGGTCGTCCGGTTGGTGATGAGCAAATTACGACTATCAACTGCGACCAGGGTAACAACGTCTGCAATATCCCCGTCTATGCCCCATCAATCGCACTCGTTTTCCTCAGTGATGCTGCACAAACTGAAAATGCCGGTGAACCCTCCACGACGTATTCTACTACCGTTAGAACGAAATTGTACAATACTGCAACAGTGGATCCTGCTGTCTTAGCGACATCTAACGGAGAGAAAGAGATGTCGTCGAAATTGGCTAGTACGAGTAAAGGAAGCGCTAGTGCTGCTCAAGGTATAAGAGCACAACTACCTGGATTAGGCGTCGTGCTTTCCATAGCATTTGGTGGATTAGGATTGTTAGGAAGGGGGTGGTGAACTTGTGGAGGGGATAGGTGAAACACTGGTCAAAGTGTTTGGGTACGTTAATCGCATTTTGACTCCCGGACTTTTTTTTTGGATCCCTCAGGCGTCGTTTTGAACAGTCTTATTCTGCTTGACTCTCATTCAGCTCGATATGTCGATGTATACCAATTTTTGTGCATTCTTATGTTGATGTATACTGTTCTTACTAGATTTTCTTGTTAGCAGCGTAGTTTTGTATACAAGCTTAGACCCCTTACATTCCCTCCATAGAACCGCACAGCACCCTGATAGCTAAATTTCAAGCTTGACCGAGCTCACCTGAACATCCGACGTCCGATCAGATCAAGGATCAATTGATCAATCATCAAATCTTTAAAGGCTTAGACGCTATGTACATCCTTAAGTGAACTCCAGGTGAACTCCCATCCTTACAGAACTCACCCGCTCTCTGCCCGCTCCAAAATGGCCGCGAGTGACGTGCGCATTTGTTATTTCTCTTTCATCTCTTTATACTGGACTTATGCGACATCTAGGATATCAGCAAAGCCATTATTGCGGCCGCTACAGGCACATCAGAGGATAGCGGACATACTCTAGCCCAATTGAAAACTTTGGTATCGACAGCGGGCATCGCTGATTCTCTTGTGGGTGGGCAGTTTAAAAAAGCTCCTCTCCTTTGCATGACATGATTCAACGCTAAGACGGGAAATAAAAATCTAGGATGTTTTGGACCTGTTGTCTGTTCTGTTGGTGTGTAGAGACCCAGCGGCTAGGGATTTGATTGCGATTATGGGTGAATGTAGTTCGGCGAAGGAAGTCGTCATTGCTGTACAAGAGGAGATGGAGAAAATTATCGATAGAGTGGAGGAGGGCGAGGATGATGACTGTTCAGATGGTGAAGGAAGCGAAAGAAGGAACGAGATTGGACTAGTGGAAAGGTTCATTGAGCTGATTGAACTTTATCGAGCAGGTAAAGTTTGGTCTATGCTTAGGATTTTATGAAGGAAAATGCTGAATATGTGGTTTGTATGCTGTCCAGCCATTCCGAGGCTCAAGTTGAGGAAGCGAACGGCATCAGAAACACTGCAACCTTTATTTTCTAACTTACGGCGGGCGATGGAGGCAATTTCTGTTCGCGTCAAGTCTGATGAAGCCAAGGTGCTAATGGATGAGACAGAAAGCATAGTATCCGCGACATCAAAATGGGTAGAAAGTTTGCCTACGATCGATGATGAAGAGTCCAGGAAGTGTCTGGTATGTCTATCTGCGTTTTCAAAATCATTCTTATGCAGAATGACGCCGTGTAGTCGCTATTGAAGTCAGTCCTAGACGATGCTTTGATGTTGTTCAGACATCACTTGGGATATGACACGGCACAGATGGCTTTCGAGACATGTTTTCCGAGGCTGGGTAAGAGTGGAGGAAAAACTTACGACGGCGAGGGGCGGCAAATGGTTGAAAGATACGCGGTGTGTATCTCGGCAAATTGATATTTGCGATGTTTAAAGACTAACCGTTCTCTAGTCTGCGTATAAAGATCTGGGATACGCATCAGAGCAATTCGTCTTCTCACCTACCATTGTGTCCATTATCCTCCTCGTCCACGACTGGATATCTTCGTCTACAGTGCTTCAACTGCCTGGACTTTCACGCTTCGTACCTAGCATACTCACAATGCTTCAGCCAACTTCCATACTTCACGATGACGCGCTAGCCTTCCTCCTACTGGTCCTCCATCAGAATCAGGCCAACGCCTCAGTCGAAGTCTCACCTGAAGTCGTGACGACAGTGCTACCACAACTCATTGTCCTCTCAAGCGTGCACCCATTACCCGCTACGCGTCATCAAGCTTTCCGTGCCTTGTCTCTTCTCCTGGCGTCCGGTCCATCACAACTTCAATTACAACTCCTTGCAGACCTCGTTGCGAAATGTGAATATCCTCAAATGCGTGTCGCGGCTGTAGGTCTAGTCAAGGATGCTGTACTTCAAGCCCTCGATACTAGCCCTTTTAATTCACGGAACGCATTTGGTTCTTCAATGTTCATGAGAATGTTTGGTCCTCTCCTCTTTCGACCCAGCCCACCAGAACTATTTGAAACGAAAATCGATCTTGAGAACTTCATCGACAGCCCAGAGCCAAAACGAATTACGGAAGTGTTGTCATTGTATTATGTAGTTATGTTACGGGACAAAAGCAATCTGGTATGTGGTCCGGTTCAACTCATCATTTTGATTAATTTTAGAACGATTTTTCTCTTTCACAGACGGGAGTGAGAGATAAAGATATGCTGGTAACGATAGAAAAGAACCTTCTCAATCCTTTGGCAAGTTGGCTGGCAACAATCGTGGATGAAGATGAAGCAGAATGTACGCGCGAAAATTATTTGATTTTCGATTTTATTCTGCGATATTTATGTCCGATGACAGCCACTCATGAAACAATGCCTTTGGTCTCGCTAAAGTTGGGGCTGAAACGAATTGAGGAGGCGAAAGCATCTCTGCGAAAATGAATTCCAAATCCGATGCGTTCTAAATTGACCTGGGATCTGACTTCTTGCATATTTTTAAAGCGTCCATTCAAAGTTATCAGCAGACTACCGGCAGAAGGTCCGATTGTCAGCTTCTCCATCTCCGACGAACAGTGACAGCACTATTATGCCTTCAGAATTTCAAGGTTTTTGTGTCATATGGCAAACAGTAATTGAGTTGGATTTAAATCGGTTATGAATATGCACGCATATGAAGGCTTGCCGTGTCCTATTTTTCGCATTATCATGTGGATTGCTTGGTTTCACGGAGTGGCTGGCATTCCTCATGTTTCTGTCTGACCAATAGCTTCTCACGTCGAACATATAGAAAACTTAGGGTTCTATGACGCTTCCGGTCGATGCAGGCAGTACTCACGTTGCTAGTGTGGGGAGATATTGAACCTCGGAAGGTGGAGCGGTATTTAAGAGGCTTCTTGGTCGAGTGGGGCATGTCAACTCATACGCACACCTGCCACCATCTACTGCGGCTCTGATTCGATACAACCACTCATGGAGGAAATCACTACTGCAAGAACCTCGAAAGAATCGATTGAATCGCTGTCGAACTTTGATGCTGCCAAGGACCTGCAAAAACTGGGTTATGCACAAGAGTTGACTCGGGTATGTGATGAACTACTGCTGTAGAAAGAAAGCTCAAGTGCATACGATTCATGTCTATTACAGACAAGGGGATTATTACATATCCTATTTAGTGAGTGTAAACAGTATTTTCTGCTTTTCGTTTCGTGACGATTGGATATCTTCAGTGACCCTAGGTTGGTCGTCATCCACTAATGCGGTTCTCGTCTGATGTTCACGACTTAAATATCGGTGCGCAGCAATCATGGCTGTTCGTAAGTCTTCTGGACGCCCCCAGTAATTGTATTCCTTGACACATAGGTCACCAGCTTTTGGGCTTTCTGCACCGATAGCAACTTCTCTGGTGGCAGGCGGACCTACGGTCATGGTATGGGGGTATGTAACGTAGCTATATACTCTTTAAGTTCAACTCTGAGCCTAAGTAGCTTCTTGATGGTGTCACTGTTCTGTCAAGCGCTCGCTCTGTCGATGGCGGAAATTTGTTCAAAATATCCCACCGCAGCTGGCGCTTATTATTGGACGTATCGTCTTGCGGGGCCACGCTATGGACTGATGTGCTCTTGGATAAATGGGTGGTTGACTATGGTTGGGGTTTGGACCATCAGTTTGTCGGTTACTTTTGTATGTCACCCCCAAAAATATCTAATCCCAATTTTCTAACCTGTCTGCATCTATTCAGGGAACAACGCAACTACTAGTCGCAGGTGTCGGTATCTACCATCCTGAATGGATAGCCACAACCTGGCAAACTTGTGCGTTCATTTGATCTACTATGGTGTTGATCCAGATAATCACCTGCAAAACAAAGACTTGATATTTCTGGCTGTCACCGCATTTGCTACCGGGTTCGGCATCTTCTTTAATGATTTGCTGCCCCTCGCAGACGTATGTCGTTTTCTCGAATTAGTTAGTTCGTCTTGTAATGTGTGCCGCCTTGATAGGTTCTGTCAGCGGTATGGACGCTATTCGGAATGATTGGTGAATCATTTCGATTCCATGGTAACACTGAATATGACGCTGACTGAGTCATAATGTTTTGGGTTTCCCGTATATAAGTCATGCTCATCTGTCTTTCTGTGAAAGCTGCTTCTGGTCGTAGACCAGCGTCTTTCGCTCTTGGTGCATTTAATTCTTCTGCATCGGGCTGGACGCCAGGATGGTCATTCTTCATAGGACTACTCCCAGTAAGATTTTCCCATCATTGGCATATTAATGGTCCTAACGGAATTTTTAGTCAGGTAAAATGTTTCGTCCTCATCTTACTCGACGGAGTACTCATATCATTCATTTTGCAGCTTATACGTATTCTGCTATTGGAATGAGTCGGTCCTTATTGGAGAACTCGAGTTTTAATGAACTGACGATAGTAATCTTCACAGTTGCAAGCATGTGTGAAGAAGTCAAGCATCCTGTCAGACAAGTACCTCGTGCCATGGCATGGTCTATACCTGTTGGCTTCCTGACAGGCCTTTTCTTTATTCTACCCGTGGTTTTCACGTTGCCTGATATCAGTCTCCTACTCAGTGGTAAGCTTTGTCACGATCGGATTCTATATGAGCATTCAAAAGTACATCAGTTCCTTCTGGACAGCCGATTGGGATTCTATTCGCGTCAGTCATGGGCTCTCGAAGTGGAGGCTTTGGAATGGTAAATGACCTCAGACTGAAAACATGCTCATAATAACAGCATCACTGATGACGTTTGAAACTCAACTTGACAGTGGTTTATAAGTAAGGTACCTTTCCTCTGATGCGGATTATGAGCTCTTAAGGCATTCATTTTACAGTCTTCATGATTGGCATTTTCTGCGCAATCTCAATTTGCTGTGCTGCTTCGAGAGCTACGTGGAGCTTTGCTAGAGATAAGGCCATACCGTATTCGAAATTCTTCGCCAGGGTCAACCACGGGTTTCTTGAAGGCGTCCCTGTAAATGCCTACTTATTGTCAACTCTGATCCAGGTGCTTCTAGGCTTGATTTTCCTCGGATCTAGCGCGGCGTTTAATGCATTCGTGGGGGTGGCGGTTATTTGTCTTGGCGCTAGCTACGCAATGCCGGTGTTGCTGTCAGTCCTTGATCGTCGTCGGGAGATGCGTGATGCGCCCTACAATCTTGGGCGCTTTGGATACTTCATCAATGGCTTTGCAGTAGCGTGGGTTATATTTGAAATCGTGCTTTTTTCTATGCCGGCGGTGATTCCAGTGACATCAACGAGTATGAGTGAGTGTGAAGATATGTTCTTCTGGGGACATTTTGTCTGAATACTGTTAGATTATGCACCCGTTGTGTTCGTAGGATTCGCAGTGATGAGCGCTGTATGGTATATTATCAGTGAGCAGCTGACATCTGCTAAGTCTCACGAAATGCTCATATACTCTCTAGATGGCAGGCAACACTTTACAGGGCCGCCTATTCCACATGAGGCCTGGGCCCAGAAAGATAAATTGAGCCAAGATTCAGAATCAGAAGCTCATACCACCCAGGTTCTTAGTCGCGAATTATGAGCTTTTTTATATTTGTATGTAGTGGTATCTTTTATCAACCCTAATATTCGTTTCACTGGTCGCTACATAAATAACGTCAACTTCAATCCATTTAAACTACAAAGCTTCTGCAGTCAGGCAGACAGCTTGGGTATTACTTTGGTCATTTGGTCGATAGTGATAAATTGAACCCATGATTCAAGGGCTTTTGCATCGTCATACCATATAAACTTGAGGTCGTCACATCCACGGAAGAAAGCTACGCAACATTGGTACTCTTCTTCAACTATTTTGGGGGGATCAGTCCCGCGAGCGACACCGAGCTTGGCACGATATAGACGGAACTCCCATCCTGTTAATGCATGCCCATCGGCGGTGGCGGATTTATTGTCAACATCAAACTCGAGGCGGGCCCAATCAAAAGCAACGCTCTGGCCAATCGCGCGCATGTATGCAAGTTTCAAACAAAGGATGATATACAGCCTCCAGAGGATGAGCTCGCCTGTCTGCGCGCTAGTGATGGCAGTCAGTTCAGTGGGTGTCAACTATGCCAATTGAGTCCAAAAAAGAAGGGATTGTGCACGACGTTATCGCACCTTGTGTTGTTGGGACTCTATATAGGACGGGAGCGAAAGTCGAGCGGGCTGCTTATAATGTTGGATTCCGAGGCCGATATTGATAACCTTTTTCTGGTATCCCTGCGTCATTGCCATACCAAGCAGTGACTGATCCTTGGCAAGATGATAGCCAATCATCGACGAGAGGAATTTTTCCGGCGGAAGGTCATCCTAATCGATTGAACTCAGTTCTGATTGAAAATCTGAGCGTTTAACGTACCTGTTCTATCCAGTGTTTACCGTTCTGGCTCACACAGTCGCGCCATTTTGATCTCGGAATGCGACGGTGGCGCATCATAAGGAGCGGGAGCATTGAGAGGAGCAGGTCGCCTGGATTTGATGCAGGTGAGTTGGCATTGCAAGAAGGAACACGATGACAGCCTACGAAAGCTATTGGCGTCGTTTGGAGCCCTGACAACGTTCACGCCCGGTATGCATTCTGTTACGAGCTTGTAGCATTCGTTGTATTCCTAAGACTGGTGAGCAGTGGGAATGTTCGTCTGAGCGAGAAGGCTCACTTCTAGACTATAATCACGATTCAGCGTGATCATCCAAACCAGGATTGGGCATTCAAAAGCTGTGCCCAGTGCTGCCATCTCAAGGAAAGTAGGGTCAATGGAAGACGGATGGAAGCTTTATCCACGCTTTATATGTGGCAAGCAGTTTATGAGCATTACTTGCCAATGAGATCCACCTACGGCTGTGACGTGACCAAGTAAAGTGCCGTTACCATGTTTACCCCACCCAACTTCCTCCCTGTCCCACTCTAATAAGTATTTGCAAAGCGAGAATGGCATAACGACAAATATCGTCTCCTGCTCCCGTGGCATTACTGAAAATGAAACCCAACGATGCAAACTCTGCTGTGATCACCACCTGAACAAAGGACCCCATCTACCACGGTTGATCTTGATTGCTGCTTTGTCTTTTGTTGAAATTCCTCATGGCGGCATGGGCGTTGTTTTTCTAATTGCCTCTGGTAGGATTCGTCTCTCCCGCCTTCGAGAGTCACGTCTTCTGTACGAAGAGCTCCCTGGTTAGATCATATCTGCAAATCATCTGGCAGTGGAGTCCTAGAAAATCGTACGGGCATTAACCTGGTCCCAAGAATCCGAGTTCCACACTCATGTGCATTACGTACTCATAAAGAGTCCTGTGTTTTTCTTGTTGATACTTCATGGACATCAGCGCCACGAATCGAACACCACAGCTGGTCATTGGAGCGGTGCTACGAATAGTAATACTCTATTATAGTAAGTCGCTCTTGTTCTAGCAACGGGGGACGAATCGCAGCTTAATTGTTGAACTAGTCAACCAAGACCTCTATAAGCTGTATGTTCTAATTGTGGCGATTTGGCGCCGTCAATAATACCCTTCGTCGCTTGATACTCGTCGCATATTCATGGCCAACGGAGGCCATGCTGTTATCGTGCTGTTTTCGAATTTACCTACGTCGCCTAGAAGAACACCGCGCATCAAGCATTTCGGGTTCATTATTTGTTTCTCAAGCCATGTTTTCTTTTATTCCATGACATTGTTTTACTTCAGCTGACTCGCTCTACTGGAGTCATCACGGGCTCCATTTTTCGGCCGTAAAGTTCATTTGACTCCGGTTGAAAAGGATCGTTCTTCCGACTCAGGTTCACCGAGCAGTGGTTTTGAAACTCGCCCACTCGGCTTAGGGTTCTATGGTGAATCTTCGGGCGGGAGGAATATGCGACACTCACGGACCTTTTGTCAACTGCGCCGGAGATCTTTACTTTCAAATTTTTCTAACGCCAAATCATGACAGCCGGAACGTAAATTGAACAGTTGCATAAAGTTGATCGCCGCTACAAATGAGTGAAATGGAATTATAGGTTGACTGCTCCGAGTCTCGGAACAATAGCAACTATTCGTCGGTAAGATGAACCCTGTATTGTCGAAGACAGACAAGGTTGCATTTGGAGTTCGCCATTGTTATTGGTTTACTAGGAAATCGTGGTGGTCAATCATTCCCTAAAGCGCCTAGACCGCCCTCGGTGCGACTGTCCTAACAATACCTCTGCGAGAAACATTTAGGTCAAACAAATCGCTCCCCATAAGCCACCTTGGCCAGACTTGGAAAAGCCTGGCGTTGGAGAATCATGGTGATTGGGAGGAACCGAATAGCTACAATCCATGACTGGTTTAGCGGCAAGGAAACATGAGTTATGACATGATGTTGCAACATGCCTTCTTGTGCGCCACATCATTGAGGTTTACACGTCTCGGAGATTAAGTTTAAAAAGCGATATCACATTTGCTATTACTATCGCGTACCCAGAGTCTAATTCGAGTTGAAGCTTAGACGCTGACATGAAGAGCAGTGAATATTCCGGACACTTCCAAGTGGACACGAGGAAAGTGTGGTAATACATACCACACGAGGATAATCTTTTAAAATCACCTCGGGTTTATGGGCTTTTTGAGAATTCAGGGCAAAGGGGACATGACCGATCTTTGAAAACTTTAGTGAAGTACAACAAGGGACAAAAAAATAATTTTGACAAATGCTTTATCTCGTGATCGGCTCATCGAATTCCGAAGATTTTGTGGCACTGAGCTCCAATGATGGATGGACTTTTGTAGTAAAAAAAAAATTTCATAGGTCTTTGACTTGTGCCAAATTGTTCTTCATGAAAGTCAAGCAGTGGTGGAGAACATGCGAGAATGCTTTTTTTTCTTTTAAAAAAAACAAGATCAAAATTTCCTAAAAGTTACTTGAAATATTAGGAGAGGTTACAGCCTCAAGATGTTTCCGCCGAATGGAAGATAGTCCGAGAATTATTTTGCAAGCCATCGAAGTGATTACTGGAAATTTTCCTTACGGTAGATTCGGAAGGAGGTGGGACGTTACAATGGAAATTTTTCGGATTAGACTTTTTTTGTTTGTGATATCCTTCAAGGTTTGTTGCCACTCCACTCTTGAAAAGGAAGCGATTCCGCTTTCTCTTATTTCTTCTCTCAGGCTTTTTTTAGTTCTGTTTACTTGTGGGTCTGATTTCTTAGATTAGATTGTCTGGATGAACGGTTCATCGTTTTCCGACTCTTGAATATCACCTGAAAGCTCGCAATTCACATCGTTTCCGGGTGTCTATAAAATTTTTATTTATGACGTTGAGCTAAATTGGTCGACGTTGACTGTCCCCCAACCTGGTATGCACCTGGTTGTTTTCGACAACTCCGATGGCCGATCATTCCTTTTTGGCGCACGTCTTATTTATGTCCCTACCTTTTTTTTGGCTTTTGTTTTTTTCTTCGGCAAAAAGTTGACAGTCACTTGAAATATTGAGTGACTTGCGGACAGTTAACTGTCATGGCACTACATTGATGACTCACCGGTAAGACTCTCAGAGCCAATGATGCACGAAAAGCGAGAGGAGGTAGATGATCACACTCTAGAGCATGTTAATCGCGACATAAATAACAACGGTCATTGAGCATTAACGATTAACCTCGGCGAAATGAGTCCGAATACACGTTGCAAATGTTGATCGATCCAAAAAAATGTCGAAAGACTTGCGTGGCCCCGGATCAATATCCGTGGATCCAGTTCTTAAAATAAATCAAGTCTTGTTATCTTTCATAGTCGACCGCTGTCGTCGACAAGTTTCCAAAACTTTTCATTATTTTCTGACAGGCCTCGTATTAGATAGTTAATAGAAAAGTTTCACATCTAGCTTCTCGTATGTTTTAGTAAAATCCAATCACGGTCTCTCTGTCCGTATTGATCTTGGCCTTTTCCACCAGATACTCATAAATACTCTCTGCCATGCTACAGCCATGCTACAGCTGATTGATACTGATACCAGTTCATAGGCTGGAACCCAGGCGACCACAAATTCATTCATTTAGTCCTTTTATATGAGTGTTCATATGTTTCTCGTGTATGGCACGCAACTTGTTATTGAAACAATGCTAAATTGACAAGCGAAAGTAGGTCAAAATGAGTGATGGTTGTCCTAAAGTAACAGTGTGATGACAGCGAGTATTAGAAAATATAACAATTCCGGGAAATGAGGCATTATGAGAGAGAAATCCATGAATGACGAGGAGATAAAAAATTCCATAAACAAAACGGTCCACAGTTGACCTCTTTACAGGCCTTCCATCATGATATCGCAGTAAGTAAAAGTAGCTGACTCAAGCTTCGGCAGTCGGGACCAAAACCAACCCAAACATCCATCCCCACATCACCATCATGAATCTGACCATCCACGCAGGATCCGCACCCAGTCCAAGCCCTGGTCGTAATTGCATGGCAAGAGCAACTTCGAGAGGTGAACGGGTACTGGCAATTGCTTCTTCCAGGGGAGACCGTCTACGTCGGGGGGAATGTAAAGGTACCGATAGTTTCGGCGACAATGATTGAGGCTCTGATACTGGCTCCGCCTTCAACGATAGTTTCGTATCGGGGAATGTTCCCGAAACAGGCGTAAGGGGATGCTCCGAAGGCGGTGTTGGTACGGATGCCGGAGCGACTTCCTCTTGGACTTCGTCTTCTGCATATGATGGTATTTTATCAGAAGGATGAGCGTCCATCTCTGACGTAAGTGAGATTTCGGCTGCATTGACGACCGCGTGTGCCCGCTTTCCCTCCAAAGTGCCAACTACAACTTTCTCTTCTCCAACTCGGCAGTCAAAGCTTTTGGCCTGGCCGATTTGGAGCCTACCTTCCAGATGATGCAGTACCACTTCCTTGCCCTCGGTGCTCTCGACGCAATCATCATCCACTTCATGTGGCGAAGGCAATATGTCAGTTTCATCGTCGCAATGGCTATCATCCGCACAATCCTCGTCACTTGCCGTCTCAACGTTGACTGTAAATTCATCATCACTGTCCAGTTCATGCGTGATACATTCGGGGGAGTGGAAGAACCGCTCATCCTCAAAGAAATGTGAGTTATCCTCAATCCCATTGCTGACTTCGGCCGAGACAAGCGCCCCATCCGTTGGTGATGAGTTAATCTCTGTACCAACGAGCGGAACAGATGAAGCCCGGAAACGGTCTTCGATCAGTTTTGTATCGGTGGGGCCAAGACATTTTGACATTGGCAAGATGGCAGTCGTAGGAGCCAATCTATCATTATCCAAGTCGTCCATGATGGTAGGCTTTGGCAAAGAAACCCTAACTTCACGGGGTGGTGACGCAGGTGGTGTCGGTGTCTGCACTAAGGAGATTGGTGAAGCAGCACCCAGTAGTGATGACCCAGAGGAAATATCCGAGTCATCATTGGAATGTTCTCTGCGAAGAACGGCGGGTTGAGTGCAAATCGAAATCACGGGCATATTATCAGCTTCCGTGAATATTGAAGGTAACACGTTAATCGTTTCAGGCAACGGAAGAAGGTCGGGATCTGGATACTTAATGTCTGTCTCGGTTTCATAGTCACCATCAAGCTCTTTAGCCAGCGCCAAAATCGATGAGAGCACCACTGGGTCAATCACGTCTCTACCCTCGCATAAATCCTCTAACACGGCTTCCTCATCCTCCAGAACCTGACCAACGCGTGGAATGCCAGCCTCAGCGTGTGCTTCCACATCCCAACTTCCCTGATCATCAGGTTCACCATCCCATTCCCATCTCCTTTCTCCGACTCGCGTCTGTTCCTCGTTCGACTCAGTATTCTCATCGTCCAACTCAATCAACTCCTTCTCGAACTCTTCCCTAGTAAGCTTGACTGGACTGCCAGAGATATCTTCCACGGATGAAGGACTATCGAAATCTGCGAGCACGAGTTGAGTGTCGCCTGGTTCTTCAACATCGAAGCTCCATTCAGGAACCCTCCAATCCACTTCAAAGCCAGGCATTTCACTTATATGTTCGTTTACATTCATGCCAACGTCCACAAGAGGGAGTCCAGGTTTTACTAAATCTGACGAATTCGAAGATTGACTAGTCGTACGTGACGCTGTGAGTGGAACAGAAGTGGGAGACATATCCGAATTCGAAGTCGAAGGTGAAGGTGATAGTAGGTCTAATGTTGAACTGGAATCCGATGTCGGTGATGAAGGCGGTGAAGAGAAGTCCAGGAGGAATGATGGTGGACCAGCGGCGAGAGACACTGACTTGGTCGAATTTTTGATTACTTCTCCCTTGGGCTCGACTGTCATGCTTCCAGTGTTTGTCAAGCAATTAGCCACGTCCTGTGCAGGCTCTAATCCCGACTCCTGTTGATCAAGTTCGAAGGGTGGCGGAGATATCCTCTTCACAGTAACACCACCAAGGCCCTTGCTTCTCTTACTTTGCTGCAGTGACAGCGAGCGAGGGGAGAGGGACAACGATGACAGTGTGCGCGAAGTGAGGAAACGGCTGTGAGTGGGAGAAGTTGGTCTTGTTCCTGCCACAGCATTACCCGATTGACCAAATGTTGAGTTGTTCGGCTTGAATGGTGATAGGCTGATTGCCGGGAAATGACCCATAGGTGGCGGTGTAGGTAAACCACACACATTCGCCGTGGTCACAGGCATCTGAGGTATGGCCTTGGGCTTCGAAGGTGTGATCGGGACCAAAGGGATGTCAGGATCCCCCACCCCAGCAAATGACTTTGGAGTCGTCGGAGAAGGGGTTGCCGGAGGAGACGGAGCGTGGCGTGCAACTGGAACCAGGATGGGGACCGGTGTAAGAGGCCTATAGCTGGGTAATGTATCCATACTAGAAGACCTTGATATTTGTCGAGTCTGAAATATAGGACCGTGATTCTTTACAACCGGAATATGCGAAGAACTTGACATGACTGATAGGTCAAGAAGGGAATGGATTGTGGAAGTAGAGTCGGGCATGGCTATAGGGAGGACATCTGGTTCTGACAAATGTAGTGGGGAAGATGGGCGAGTGAATCGACGATAGAAAGCCGACAGCGGTGACCAGCGGCTCCGACTACGCGTCGGCTTGGCAATGGTTGATTTCTGCCTGCGACGGAAGAGAGAAAATGGTGAACGTAACGAAAGAGCTGACGTCCGACCGGCAGAAACGGGCTGGGGTAATGTAGTTGGCGCCGCCGAAGATTGAAGACGAGGTTTCAGGATGAAAAAAAGGCGAAGGAGAGCACAGGAGAGCCCGATTGCCAGAAACGAGAATCCTGTAACAGCCAGAGGCGAGAAGGTAGCCATTATTGCGAGCACCGGCGAACGCCTGTGTGGCTCGCTATGAGAAATTGTTAGGACAATATAAATGAGCAGAAGAGAAAGGACAGACGATGTGAGAGAGGGAAAAGCAAAAACACTAGAAGCCCAGGTATTATGAGTTAGGTTCTCGTCGCCAGGATGGTTCGTGTACGCACGTAGTAGTATTCAAAATGAAGAAAGTGAGAATGACTAGCAATTTGGATGGAACGGAGACCGAGAAGAGGAAGCTGAGCATGATGATACGTGTCATCAGACTGGGTTAATTGAAACAGAAACCGAGGCCTGCCAGAGTCCACAAGGTCAAGCTATGATGGCGATTGTACTCGGGTGGACACAGTGGAGATGCCTCATTGCATTCGCATTTCCATCACGCTTTACTCCGTCCCTTAACACGCGTTTGCGGCCCGTGACCATGTTCTAGGCAACTCTCCAATTATTTATGCATAGGTAGAGCCAGTGTAAATCACTGACTTGGTCTAAGATTCGACTACTCGCTATTCTTGAAGACCTCGTTTTCTGGAGAGAAGGGATTGCAATTTCAAATCGCCTTTCAACTTTGGGACAATGTCGTCAAAAAATAGATAAAAAGGAGCTTGCTGCAAAATCTATGTTTCTCACTTCAAATTTGATAGTAAGCCCTCGCCTAAGGAATACCTCACCGGTGACAGGAAGGGATGACAAAAAATCTTGGATGAAAGTCGGGCTGAACGCTGTTGCATTTTTAGATCAAACAAGATGACGTCGTTCCCAAATAGGCTAGAGTCTTCGTGAATTGTACTCGACATCAACTGTCGGGCCAACTTGGCCAACAGTGAGTACATTTGCCCAAACTGTGCATTGAACAAGTGCATATAAAGAAAGAACTCCTTGAATTACAACAGAGAACTACGAGGAACCAAAATGAAACGGGGAATAAAACGCGTTTTCAGAAATGATACCGTGGGAGCTCCGCGGCGAGGGAGAATTCGCATAAGTCAAATACACATTCATCCCAGTAAGTTTTCCCAGCTTGAGGACTTCGTTTGTGAAGCTTTCACTTGGCTTCCTCCCAAGTACATACGTGACATTCACACTCTTCAAATGTGCCACACCAGTTCCTGATGCCGTATAGACCGAGCGCGGAGAAATTCAAGAAATATTGACTCGGAGAACATCGCTCCCGCGCAATCAAACACTATAAGACTCGGAAAGAGATGTCCAGCAACCATTATCTTTTTTGAAGGTGATGAGACAGTGAGTGGACCAGATGATAATCTTTCTTCAGAACCATCTAGTAGGCAAGAATTCGAATCGTCATCAAGAGGGAGGTCGACTACGCTCTGGCTCATTCGAGAAACAGAAACAACGGTTTGGGGTTGGGCACTTAACACTTCCGGTATAAATCTGTGTAAAACCAGGTCAGCAATGTCGAAATGTCCAGACTCTGGCATTACAGTCAGCATCTCGTAGCTCACTACAGAAAGTCGTTTCAGACCAGGGACCATTTCCAAAACTCCTATCACGGCTTCAAGAGAGGACCTGCCCGCCCCCAGCTCCAATTCTCGGAGTGGCTCAAGGAGGTTACGCAGAAATAGATCAAGGGCCTCCATCAAATGCTGTTCGCGTGATAAGGCATTGTCTCTGCCAAATGAAATCTTGATAATAAGAAAGATGACACAGTTGTGGCGTAATAAGAGTTTCCAACAAGATACGCATGTCCTCCTGCCAACAATCGTTCTTCAATGCAAGAGCTTCCAACTTCGGTAGAATTGCCTCGGGAGGCGAAAAGTGTTCTTCGGCGTGACCGACAGGGTCCACATTCGGTATGAAGATGAAGCACACTCGAAGTTCAGGGCATTGTCCCAGTGTCATCAAGATGTCCTGCAGCGAGAAGATACCAAGGGATAAGTCGAGCTCAAGAAGCTCACCCCATCTGATTGGAAATTGCAAGACCCTGGGCGCGAAGCGAGGTACGGACACCGACTGTAGACGGGGAGCATAAAAAATACTATTCTCCCTTGTGGCGGCCGCGAAGTCGACTTGAACAGGATCCCAAGGATTTGTGGCTGTCATACTGGGAACCAGATTGCCGTCAACATGAAACTTCTCCAACAGTGGTACATCCTCTGCACCATAGCGATCGAAAAATTCTGGCCAAGCATAATTTTCTATTACGAACGATATCGATCGCCACCGAGACGCAAAAGAACTGAGGAGATTAAGAAAAGGCCGGATATAGCCATTCGTTGGAATGAAAGGGTCCAGGGAATATGTGGAAGAAATCATTGAGATGGACAGTGGAAGAATTCCGGAACGCGCAAGCCACTCCGAGACGGCAGCCAAGAGCCATGTATTATTTACAATATGCATGGAAGTCCAAAGTCGTGGCGTGGAATATGCAATCTGCCTCCAGTGGCTACATACTCTTCCTAGAAGGAGCGGCACCTCCAAGGCAGTCATCGCGGCATTGTGAGTGGTTGGCAGATAGTGATAAAATATTTCCCGGAGGACCTCAGGAATCAATCGACGAGCAGGAGCGAGTATACCGTTATACTTCGCAATTCCTTCGCTCAAATGTTCCTTGTCAACAGAAAGTACAACGATCCCGTAGCCTCCCTATCTCAGCGGTAAGTAAGGAGAGGGTTTTCTCAGACTCGGCAACCCTACGTTCGAGCATGTTGATTTCGACCGGGATGGGAACGTAGTTTGAGTTCAGTTTCTCTTCGAGCAATATGGTCATGAGGGTATGATGGTAACAGCAGAAGCCTTAGGCTGACGGCGGCACTCAGATGAGTCAGAAGGGTTTGACGGCTGGCAAAATGACGAGAACATCAAAAGATCATTAACATGGCAAGGGGGTAAGGGTTCACACAGATTTGGTACCTACACCATCACAGACATGCCCCTCGTCATTTCTAAACATTCCAACTTTATTATCCGTTAACTCGGGAATTAATCCACGTGATGCCGAAGATGGAGTCTGCAATATTTTTAACTGCCTCAGTATAATTGCTTATCAGATGAAAAAAGGTCCGGCAATGGTGACAACTTCTGGTTTTTCATAAGGAAGCATTGCATTTCGTTTATCGAGAGGCACATGATTGTCAGATTCTTTGCGACTCATTCATACTCTCACTATTTTTAGAGTCGTCTTCATGCCTACGAATTTTCAAACATAGTAAATTCCTGCTCCATATTCCGTATGGCTATCCCGTCACTGGGTCCTTCATCGTGTGATACCGATCGGCGCGGAATGACATGGTGTCGATGCCCGATGTTTCACGGAGCATGAATGAGAATACTGGACAAACTATCAAATAACTGCCACGTACGTCTGACCGCAGCTTCATAAATCAGCAGTCGTGCCACTTGCCTGTAATATCGGGGATCATCAAGATAGTCAATAAAATGAAAAATAAAATGGGATGTGGAATCGGGAGGCCTTTTGATATTGTTACCACCTCCCAGACGCCGCTCCTTGAATGTAGTCATGACATCACGTATGAGAGGTCTCACTAAATCATTTCGCAACCTCTAGAACGCTTTTAGTCGTTTCCTTGGCATGCTAGATGTACATAGTGTGTCAGCATTCCTGCTCCGTGTTGCGGAGGTTTAAACATTGTAAGATACGTTATTTTAGCAACATAGCGTCTTTCTTCCTGTCCGATTATGCCATAACAGTACTGGATACCGGTCCAAACAAATCTTCTTGGACGTCGACGGCGACCTTTGTGTGAATGAGTGATTTGTCTATCTAGATCTTGGAACCTAAAATACCTGACCTTGTGATTACCTCTAGCTTACACTGTACAGCATCATAAGATTCATTGCCTCTGTCTTATGATATCCAGTACGTGGACGAATAACGGCCTTCTGAGAACCTTTGAAAGTCGACGAATGCGAACATTAAGTTTGATAATTGCAATGTCCATTGAAAAAATTCGCTGTTGATTTCAGAAACAAGAAACTAAATCAAAAGTTAAACTGGTCAATCAGCGCCTAACGTCCAACACCATGTTTTCAATAAAACGGAACTCCGAGGATGAAAGAGAACTGTCGCGCGGCTGGCGTGAAATCTCGAATTTACCTTAAATAGTACATTGCCCCGGAATACTGTATTTCCCTCGAAATGTGACACAAGAAGAGGGTGCCACATCCGACGGGATTAATCTCGCATTGAGTTCATCTTTCTTTTCGCAAAATAATCAGTCATTTGACTTGTCCTGCTCATCACCAAGTGAATGATAACATAAATCATTCGCTAAACGTCCAATCTCCATCCGCGACCTTGTATACCAGGTTGATCGGAAGTTTTTACAGGACACTTCTTGCGTGCGTGACCCAGGGTTACCGATATCTGTGTCAGACAGGAAATAAGATTCATCAAAGAGTGAAATGATAATTTGACGGTGATTTCCGAAAAATCTTGAGGGGTTGAAAAAGCTCCGTCCTTCAATTCGCCCTCTTTCTTGATAGTCGGAAGGGGTGATGTTCTCAACTGGCTAGTACTGACTCTTGAGCTTGGCTGTGTCATCACCGCTTCAGCTCAAATCCGGAACTAGTACTGTATCGGTCTTAGCAGAAAATAATAGATTTGCTCTTACTTGGCGTGTACGTCAAATATTCTGATACACCGGACATCATGGAAAAGAGGCAATGCCGGCGACGGATCACTCGATGCGGGGGGTTTCTCAGATTTTTGCAGCATCGATGGGTATAATTGGGGTAAAATTACAAGAAAATTACCATCACCGTCTCATCGTTTAGAGCCGGAAATCTGCGTTATCTTGAACAAAAAAACTGACAAATCAGGATGAGATCTGTACCTGATATGTTAGGAGCTAACACTACCCGACGGAGAGGCTTGTTCCCCGCGCATCTCTCTTATGCAGTAAACACGTCGTCAGCACCCAGCTCAAATGTCATCCACGTGGTTAAGTAAGAAGCGGAACTGGCTAACCCCTTCCACCCTGTTTCTCTTTATCAGAGATCTAAATAGCTAAATCCGATGTAGGTAACGCCTGGATGACACAAGAGCACTCTAAACCGCGAAGATCAAGGGACTGAAGTCCTTTTCAAATGAGTGCTTGGACCTCACCTCCACTCCGGACATTGTTGCAGCCAAACCAAACGACTCGATTACCTCACAACGCAACCCTTACCACGGATACTGTTCCTGGGCAGGCAATACTGGGCAATGTTTTTCCTTTGTCGGGTATAGTTAATTATTGGGTTATCGGGGGTGGGTTTTGGAACCCTGGCTTCCCACTTCAAGCGCGTACATAAAAAGATGACACAGGAACTGAAGTTTCCCCTAGCTTGATTCTCTCCCCCGGTTGCTGTAACCTTCCCCTCGCCACAGCAATCCCAGGCTGGATTGAAATACCCTGGAGACTCTGACTTTTTATTCCTTCCTGGAGCTGGCGTTCGTCATGTGCAAGCACGAGGTGTGAGTGACGTATGTTTTCTCCCTCGATGTTTGTTGCTGACGCGGTTGCGATGGCATCGTACAGGGTTGGTGATTATTATAGAGGGTGTGGAGTATGTGGTTGTCACGCATGGTCCTTGCAAAGCTCACCTAACCATATTAACAGCACTTTCACCTGCGATACTTTACCGGTAAAGTGAGCGACTGTGACCTCACGGTGTGCAAGACAAGTAAAAAACATGCACATGGCAACAAAAAGAATTGTGACTGCCCTGAAGTAAGTTGGATTGTTTGCGCCATGGTTCGACGCGGCAGCATCACAAAACGCTGGGTCATTGTGGCTGACAATGGCGCAGGTTATCATCGAAGATAGAAAAGTGGAAAACCTGTTTCAAAACCCCTTCTCACAGTGTCAACGCACTACCCGATGATACGAATTATTTTGAATGGCATCACACTATGTGACGTACTATATCAACCGAGCACTTTTGTTGTAGGTGGAGTCGCAGCGCTCGCAGTTTGAAATTTCCGTCACTTAAATTTAGTATGCTGTTTTAATGTACACTATAATCGGACCATATCAATCACTGTTGTTCCAGAGAGACCGGGTGTTATAATGAGTGAAGATCTATTTTTGCCTGTCCCGAAATAGAGCTTACAGTTTGCCTGGAATGATGACGAGTCGGAAGGAGAGGCTGACGTCTGCTTGAAGCTTCTTTAAGGGGATGGGCAAAACGCCGTTGCCAGGAAAATGATCAGAAATGACTAAAAATTGCCATACAACCATTGCCCTGGCTCCCTCATTCGAAGCCGGGAAATGATTTGAGGTGACGACTTGGTCAGCGATCCCGTGACTCTGTTCCTTTCTTCCTCCCAAGATGCCATCATGCAAGCAGTCACTATACACTCATAGCCGTACTCTGGACGCTGATTATTGACCTGTAGTTGCTGATATCAAGTCCAAAGCATCTAAAGCAACTAGCTCTGGAGTTCAGAAATTACAGAATGTCCGAGATCGTAATACCAGGTACGCCATTTTCTGCGAAATCTGAAGTCGGTTAACGCCTCATAACCGATGCCAGTATACCAATGAAGAAGACTAACTGGGATCCGTCGAGCGGTGCTCCACCCCCACCGCCTCCGAGAGCCAACACGGCCAGCAAACCCACTGCATTCGCATCTCTTCCACCACCTCCGACTCGTACTGGCTCGTCGGTGAGCTCGGGATCCTCTACCAGCAGAGCCCCAGGCGGTGTGTCATCACCGGCTTCACCACCACCACCTTTACCTGGCCGAAGTGCTGCGAGCGGGCCGCCTCAACTTCCTAGAAGGAACAATACATTGTCACCACCGACCCTACCTAGTCGCGGAAGTTCTGCGTCTCCTGTGTCTCATCATGCTGATGCGCCATCGCCACCAGCGCCCCCGCCTCCACCATACCGTTCGCCATTGCCTCCCGCAACCAGGAATCCCCCTTCCACAACTTCCGGTCAGGGAATACCACCACCCCCGTCCTTCAATTTATCTACAAAACCTGGAGCATCACCGGCACCGAGTTTTACAGCTCCATCCCCGGCTTTCTCGGCCCTAACGCCACCGAGACGTTCTCCTGCAATCCCGCATGTTCAACCTAATACAGAAGACAATATTGACTGGGCGAATTTATTAAAGGAAGACAAGGAAGTACTTTTCAGCTGGCTTGACGAATTCTTCACTCGCTTGCTCGGAGTTCCTGTTGGACCTGTAAAGGGTGCAAATCATGGATCCCCCCCTATGGGACCGCCTCCAGCTCTCCGTTTCAGCGTAAGTGTCGTTATTTGTCTTTGATGTGGTTTGAAAATAATTCGAAATTGGTGCAGACGAAACCTATGTGAGCGTTTGGCGAGTTTTTTTGCACAACCTGAATGTGTGATTCAAAATTGCGAACTGCAACATGATACGGAGGGATAACCGGATGCTTTACAACATATTAAAATACATGCGCTACGTAAACACAGAAGAGGAAAGATGCCATTTTGACTAGTTCCCATTGGCCACATTGGTTCCGGCTAGTTGAAGAAAGATGGACAAGTGTGGCGATGGTATGCAAGATAATATCATGTGTATGTACATTATCGCAAGGAAAAGACTATACTGTGTCATGAAAAGTGAATACCAATATCATGAAAGGCAGATAAAAGTCTAGTGATCGATAAAAATATCCTGTCAGCATCGCTGCAGAAAAGCACCTCTCATTACATACTTTAAGAGGTCATCGATGTCCATCTTGGCTGCCCTACTTTCCATATTACCGGCGTCGGTCAACACCTTGTCCACAAGCTCCGAGGTTGAGGAGAAGTTATCATCGATGGGCTGAATGCAGATAAAGTTAGCAGATATTTCGGAAGTCAATCAAAGAATCATTTATAACGTCTGCAAGCACGCGCTCGCCTCAATGATCCCGTTTCAGGGTTGCGAGCATGAGATGGACTGCCGAAGAGGTTTTGAGCAAAAGTAGAGGGAAATGAGTAACTCACCATTTCTCGAGTTGCCATCCATGTCTTACGGTTTTGCTCAAGCATTTTCATCACACCTTTAGCTTGGAAATTCCCGCGAACCGTCTTGTTAGGTCTAGAGAAGATGATTCGGTTCATACCATCGAATTCTTCAAATTTGACTGGTGGAGGCGGATCGATAGGTACCATGCGGATAACGGATGATTCAACTTGAGGTGGTGGACGGAAGTCATTTCGTGAGACGTTGATAATATTATCTACTTTTGCGTAGAGCTGTATTACGTAGGAAATCAATGATGAACATTCAATCAACGTTTTGGGGGTGAATGCGAGGCATTTTTCGAAGGAACTTACTTGGACATTGGCAGACAATCGCGACCAAAGAGCGGTACCCGGTCTTGCGATTAGTCGAGATGCAAATTCCCGCTGGAACATGAGGATCGCGACTCGGAATAATGGACGATGGGATAGGAGTTTGAATACGAGAGGAGATGAAATTTGATAAGGTGTGTTGGAGATGCATACTTCAAAGTACGGTAGCGGTTCGACTTTGACGAAATCCCCGATGACAACATCCAGTTTACGTTGAGCCGGTCTGCAATGTGACGTTAATGTCCTCACTCAAGATAGATTGAGATGATGATAGAAGGAAGCGGGAATATAGAAGCGGAAGACGTGAGGTGTGCAGGAATTGGGGGTAATGAAACAATAAGAGGGTGAAGGTGAAGCTGGCGGACGTACGATCCCTGTACCCGTTTAATTACTTCCGCAGCCATGCGGGGGTCCATCTCAATCGCTGTAACGTGCTTCGCCTTTTCAAGAATTTTTACAGTCAAGTTTCCGGTACCGGGGCCGACTTCCATGACCTTGTCTGTCGGCTTGAGGTTCGCCTAAACGAAAAAGGCGGACGGATCAGGAAATTTTATGGGTTCGCAATGGTTGGTGAGCAAGGACTAAACCAGGGCGGACGTAGCAGACGAACCGCATCGACTATTCTGGAAAGAATATCGGTATCAGAACCACACAGATACTGGAGTATATACTTCGGCGCACCGCTGGCAAGTTTGGGCGTTCTTTAGGATGTGCTGACCAAACCTCGCAGTATTGAAGATGGGGTTTGTTATTTGCGAACTGCTGCTTCCGCTTCCGCCAGAAGAGTTAGGATTATGAGCACCTTTCTTGGGCGCTGACTGGTGCACTCGAGAGAACTTCTGCGAGGTCGCGCGAGGCATTATCTGGACGAGGAAAAGATAAGAGGCAGAAAATAGCCAGAATTCGTCACGTGAATCATAACCGTCAAGTTATTCTCGACATGCTATGCCTCTTCCATCGCTTTCCATTCTATCACTGACAGTCAACTCCCCTGGACCTGTCTGCTCGACTTAGCATTCAAAGGTGCACCCCATCACCGCATTATTTCTCATATGCTGTACTTCTATTTCTAATGCGATGTAGACCAGGTACCTGTCCTATCGTGTACAGGCGCCCTCAGTCAACCCTACGTCCGAACATGTTCTCAACCTCTCTGAGGAGTAGGTTCCGTACCAATGAGCCGCGTTCAATTCAAGAAACCACGGAAGTTAGAATGGCCTTTGGAATTGTGTCTGGCAAGGTGCGGGCTCTCGAGGATGAAATCGCTCGCCTCCGGAACAAACGCAATATACTGGAAATTGAAAGCAAAAAATTGGAAGCATTTATGGACGGCCATACCAGACTGCTCTCTCCCGCAAGAAAACTCCTCCCTGAAATTCTCCAGGAAATATTCTTTCATTGTCTTCCTGTCGCTCATAATGCAGTTTTGGACACCAGAGAAGCGCCACTTCTCCTCGGGCGAGTCTGTAGTCAGTGGCGACGGATTGCTTATTCGACGCCAAGGCTATGGACATCGATTCATATTCTCGCTTATCCAATCAATTTTACCCGTCCTTCTGCCAGCTGCCGGGAAATTGCGAGGAAAGAAGCCATCTCGTCATGGCTTTCTCGATCAGGAATCCTCCCGCTATCCATATCGATGTACTGTAGTGGACTTACAGTCTCATCGATGCCCGAAGAACCAGTTAACAGCGAAATTCAACCATATCTAGACGTAGTCATTTCTCATGCACATCGTTGGAGAAACGTTCATTTCACCCTACGTTCCTTTGATTGGTTACCCTTTTTCTCCCAGTTCTCTTCCTGTCAATTTCCTTTGTTGGAGAGCCTTCATGTTGATGGTGATTTTGAATGGGATCTCACGCCTCCCTCTCCTGGCGATTTCCCTACTCCACTAAAGGGCGATAATATATTACAAGGACCTCTCCTTCACGTCCTCTCGCTTCCCAAATACACCCTATTCACGCTCGTTCCAGATTTGCGGTGGAATTGCCTCACAGGCCTTAACCTGGGAGGCACCACTTTACTCCTTGGAGACATCACCCGAGCCCTGAGGCTCTGTCCTAATCTTGAATTCTGCTCCATTTCTGCAGTTCCCGGACCTCATCACCTCACACTTATGGGTTCACCATCGTCATACGATATGTCCGAAATCACCTTGGCAAGACTGAGGTCTTTGAGCGTTCTCAATAGGTCAGGGATCGATGAAGCATGTCGCCAAATATTTTCTTCTTTATCCGCACCCTCTCTTCGCCACCTCTCGTATGAAAGAACGTGTCATGTGTATCCAGATTCTCCTGGAGTCCGTGATTCGGAACTTCTGCTAGCGGATGCCGTTCGCTCATTTCTCCAGCGCTTGATCCATCCTCTCGAAGAGTTGAGCATATCAACAAACCCATTCCATGCTTCATTTGTAATGGATATCTTGCCGCTTGTTCCCGAATTGAAGAGACTATCACTCAAAGGATATGCGACATATACGTCAGATTCAGTGTTCGGGACCCCATCGTCGTTCTTGGATGGTCCAATGGACGACTCCTTCTTGACAGAATTGATACCTGGTCGAATAGAAAGAGGCGACAGTCCAATATTACTCGATGCCAACTTCGACAACAACGATGAGAACAACGAAAACTCTCTAAGCCGCCCCTACTTTTGTCCCAGGCTCGAAGTTCTCCGTTGCTCCGACGCTCTATTCTCGGAAACCATGCTTCTTGAATTTCTACGTTCTAGAACTGTGGACAGTCAGAAGAATAAAGTTTCCCACCTTCGTCGAGTTGGTATCACTTTAAGTTCGACTCATTCAAATTCCAATGAAGACCCGCGTATGGAGTTTGTAAAGCAAATTGACATTTTAGAGAAGGAGACTGGTTTGCGTGTGGATGTACGCCATAAACCCCCGGAATTTCATCTGGCACCTCTAGCAGCACCTGTCACATTTACACCATACGATGGTATTGGGAATCATGTTGTAGCTCCACCACCTTTGCTCATGTTTTAGCTTTACACATGTACAGAAACATGAGTATCGAAACACCAAAAGGGTGACAGTAGTTCCCAAAACTTTCGCAAAGAGTACAAAGATTACAAATCTCGGTGATACGATCTCGAAACTATTTGTTCTCTTATGGTAGGGGAGTTCGACAGAGGAATAACAATAAAATAGAATAAAATAGCGTGCCGTTACATATTTATGATGGTGTATTGGTTGAGTCCATTACATCCGGAGTGAGGCCATAAATTTCTTATGTGTTCCTATATACCGATTTGTCACGCGAGCGAACGTTTATGCGACCACCGGAAGAACAAGAACGTCAATTCTATTATAGATTAGGGAATGCCCACAGATAAAATTGTCGTCCAGCTGGACAGATCTCTACCATAGAACAGTATTGAATACATTCCATTATTAATAAAAATCTGAATCATCTGAGGAATCCGAATATCCATGGTCAACCAAGGGTGTGTTGACTCGGTCGGAGTATTCGCATAGGAATTTATAAATAGATCACATCATTTCCCAGCGCTGCAACGACAGCAATCAGTAATGCGTGTCAGCTGCGCCCATTGCGCTCCCACAACTTATCACTACCCAATATGTCCAGCCCATCTTTCGTCCATCAAAAGCTCCGGACCAAATCAGGTCTTACCAATGAAGCAGAGACTAAAGTCAGAAGAGTGGTGAGCCAGACATTGAAGAAGCTCGAAGCGGTAGAAATCGAGATTACTCGCCTGCAAGGCAGGCTCATTGTCCTCGGTCAAAAGAAGAGGGACAATGAAAGAGTCATTGAGGTTCATCAAGGATTATTCTCTCCCATCCGTCGACTCATTCCAGAAATCCTGCAAGAGATTTTCTGGCAATGTATTCCAGTTGCTCATAATTCTGTGCTCAGTGTCGAAGAAGCACCACTTGTACTTGGTCGAGTTTGCAGTCAATGGCGCCGGATTGTTTATTCTACACCAAACTTATTGTCTTCACTCCATATCGCCGTTCCACTGCTCACTTATCCTCGAGCCAGAGCGACATTCGAAGCTTCTGACGCATGGATCGCTCGCTCAGACACACTCCCACTTTCCATCTCGATATCTGATGTTGAACTGATCAAAGTGTCCAAGGATCAAATCCAGCAGTATTTTGACCTTATTGCAAAGCACGCTTGACACTGGAGGAACATTCACCTTTATATTCCGTTTTGGGATCCGATAGATTTCCTCGTGGAAACTGATGGGGACCATTTTTCCCTGCTCGAGGGTTTTCACTTTAGCAAGACCTTTTTGACTGTGGTGGATCACTCACTGTCGAGGAAGGATGGTATCCCATCTGCTCCCTTACTCCGTGTTCTATCCATAAACAAAGTTTTTGTGGAAGAGTTAGACCTCCCTGTCCAGTGGAGCTTGCTCACAGGCCTTAAAATTAATTTCTCGTATTCCAACAAGTTACAGGAAATCTTCGGGCTGTTATCGCGTTGTTCAAATTTGGAAATGTGTGTTCTACCTTTCGACACCTCACGTCGTCTATTTGCGAATTCACAATCTTCCAGCAGCGGACCCAATATCGTGTTACCCAAACTTCAAACATTGCAGATTTCTGGGCCATTAAAGTATAGTCATGCCTTGCTGATCCTACTCGACAATCTCGCCACACCCGCTTTACGACATTTCGCGTACCTTCTTTATGGCCGGTGATGTTTTCTATTTGCAGACCTTTTATTATGGTCAAAAGTCTTTTATTCAATTTCCCAAAGGTTCAATCAACTACTTGAAGAACTAGAATTCTATGCAAGTAGCTCGACGATGACACATCTGACAGAACTTTTCTCCCTTTTTCCTGACTTGAAGAGGTTATCATTCCCGTCCACTGTTCGAGGGTTTAATTTTGGGATTTATTCCGTATGAGCATAAAAGTCACAGGCAGCAGTCGTGCTCATCTGAAGAGCAACAGATAGATGATTATGAACCAACATTGCCTTCATCTACTACTTCTTGCCTTTGTCCCAACCTCAAAGTCCTCAACATTAAGTATGCTTCGATCTCAAAGGATGTCCTACTTGAATGCCTTTGGTCGCGTTTGGTGGACTATGACAAGTATAATTTTGCACGTCTCCGCCGTTTCAACATATTGTTTGAATGGAGCGTGGAGGACAGTGATATCATGATGGAGGAGATTAACAGGCTGGCTCAGGCTGATGAATCCGGATTACTGGTGGAACTCTGACATTATACTTCAGATACACCTGGGGAAACCCCATCGCTGCCTGCGATGGTATTCAGGAGATATTTGGAGTTTGATTGATTTATATCTCGATAGCAGTGGATGATCTCATTCTCGGTTGCTAAACCACGGCACGCGTCGGTTAGTAGGGGGTCAGAGAACCATAGCTTCAGATCATCATGGTTTTTTTTATGATCTTATGATAAATTAAATTAGTCTTTGAGGCCCTCGTTTTCTGATCTTCCGAGTCGTAGCTTTTTTGTGTGAAGATGGATTAGTTGAAGAGTCGGGGTCAGTGGACAAGTGCCTGCGTTGAATGCCTAGAGAAATGTCCACTGCGTATTCATACCGTAAGATATAGATATTCCCGCAGTGACTTGGGATTTTTAAAAATACGCACTGGGGGCGTCGTCGACTCGGTTCGGAGTATTCACATAGGCATTTATGAATAGATTTTCATCATTTATCAGTATTAATGCGTGTCAGCTGTACCCACTGCTCAGTGCTCTCTTACACCTTACCACTATCCAACATAACCAGCCGATCTTTCGCCCATCAAAAACTCTGTAAATATGTTGACCTTATATTGAATGAAGTCGAGGCCGAAGTTGGAAGAGCGATGAGCCGGACGTTGAACGTTGAATTTTGAACTTTGAAGCTGTGGAAATTGAGATGGCTAGTCTGCAAGACAGGCTCATTGTTCTCGTGTCAGAAGAAAAGGGATAGGGATACTGAACAATTTTATTGAAGTTCATCAAGGACTATTCTCTTCTCATCCATCGATTCGAAGTTATAGAAATCCTAGAAGAGATTTTTTTGGTTATGTTGTAAGCCCTCTCTGGCTTACATCTACCTCGTATGTGGACTCCTCTATTTTAAGATACATATATATAGTGGACAGATACGAAATGTAGATTAGTTCTTCTTTACCTTTCGTTTTCTCAATACACCTCGCGTCTATTGTATCTTTCCGCGCTCCCGCTTAGTGAGGTCGTCTCTGATCTCGACGACCTTTCATATGTATTCCAGTTCGCTCATCATTTTCGTGCTCAATGCTCAATGCTCAGTGCCCATTAAATTCACAATTCCTTTAATAACAGATTCAATTATCGTTTTTTTTAATCCAAATTTCGAATATTGGAGATCATATATGGGTGAAGTGATTTGTCTGGTTGATCTTACTCAATTACCCTCGCCGCCACACCCGTTTTTACGATGACATTTTTTTTGTTTTGTTTACTTTCCATTCCTACGAGGCGCAAGTTTTTACTGTTTTACTATCTACAGACTTTCCAGCATCGTTGAAAGTTTGAAAGAGGTTGTCACTTATATATTTCTCTACTCTTTCGTTCAATGATTGTTTGCTTTTAGGATTTATCCCGTATGAACATCAAAGTCAATGTTAGTCATGCTCATTTGAAGAGGAACATGTAGAAGATTACGACCCAAATTGTCCTTGTCTCTGTCCTGAACTCGAAGTCCTGAATATCGATCACGCTTTTCTTCTATCAAAGCACATCCTATTCGTTCGCGGTTGGTAAACCGTTCAGAACGAGTGTGATGGAGGAGGGTGATGGGATGGGGGGCTGAAGAATTGGGGTTGCTGGTGATTCAACTCGGAGATAAACCTTTGTCTACAGCTGTGGAAACCCCTCCACCTTCCTAACACATGTTCACCTAGTGTTCGAGAAGATGCGTATATTACAGATTGTCCGGATATGTAAATAAATATACAATGCAAAATGCCATGCGTGTCTGAAGTAACTGATCAAGACTTTCCAGGTGCCGGAAAATCTCTCGACAAGTCGATTTCGCCTCTGAGATGAGTATTGGTGATACGGACTTGACGTTGTCTAGGAGCACCGCCTCTTTTGCCTTTCTTTTTTGTTGTAGGCGCTTTGGGGACGGTGGATTCCGCGTTGGTGACTTGTAAACCCTCTATCATTCAATTTTAATGATGGCAACAATCGATATAGAAAGGGACAACGTACCGTTAGCCAATTGTTTCAACAAATCCACATCATTCGGGATTTTCAAATCATGCCACAACTTTCTAAACTCCTCTTCCACCAATTTACCAGCACCCTCCTCCTGTGGCTTAAGTTCATTGTAAAAGACCATACGGAGTTGACCGTCTTTGACTGTACGCGTGACGAGGACTTCGCCTTCTTTTTCGAGTTCCTCGATGGCTTGGGGGGCTTCTTTCCAGGAGTCTTTGAGCGCGCGGGCGGAGATTCCTGAGCCTTTGCGGGTTTGACGTTGGATTTCGGTGAGGAGGGCGGCTTTGGAACGGAAGTTGAATTCGTGTTTGTAAGAGTAGAGATCGGTTTTAGGGTCATATTGGACTTTATCGTGGGCTTTGAATTTTTCGAGAAGAAGGGAATTGGTGTCTAGAGGTGTGTTTGTGACGATGGCGATGTCTTGCAACCGCATAGGGTTGTGTGTCGACTGAAATGTTTCATATTAGGGTGATGAAGGGGGAGTTATGAAAGTGATTTACTTTAAGATGGCTGACGGCATAGACGAGTTGGGTGTTGACGTTGGTTCCTGTGCCCGTGTCAGCGGGTTGAGAGTAGACGATGTCTGCGCCCATGGTGGCTGATGAAGAAAGAGGTGACTCGTGACGTGACATTTATTTGGTTGTGCTAAATAGATAAAAAGGTGAATTACTGAGATCTTCTTTGCGATTGTTGAGATGGATGACTCACCATGGGACGAAGATCCAAGTCTACTACAGGACGTAGAGTGGTCAAAACTGTCGACAAACTTTACTAATGTCCGTTATCCATCCCCTCCCCAAAAGCAGTTAGTTATTCACAAACATCACTTTAGGCAGGGTACCGCGAAGGATTGACTGCAGGAAAAGAAGCTGCGCTCCAAGCGGGGTTTGACGAGGGGTTTGCCGAGGTCGGTGGGCCGCTGGGCAGGGAGATAGGGCAGGCACGGGGGATGGCGTCGGCGATGCTGTGGATGGTGTCGTTGCGGGGAAGCATGTCGGACAAGGAGGCGGAGATTCGGACGATGGCCACAGAGCTTGGCGCGCTGTCGATTTCGGAGGAGGGTCGAGTGCGGGAGCTGGCGGGGAGGTTGGCTGACATAATGCGAGAGAGCACGTGAGGGGGAATACATACTGTACATAATTGTCAGCTCAGAAGATGTGAATCTGTTGATGACGCTGCCAGTGCTCGCCCTCGCCCATCCCCTCCTCCTCCTCCCCGCCGCCAGCTTTGCCATTCCCGTCTCAAAACCCATCGCAGACGCCCTCCTCGACCTCATCGACTCCTCCGACGCCCTCCCCATCGTCGCCGCCGTTCCCCTCATCCAGCCCCCGGCTACACCTCACCCGCTCCCGGATGCAGATTCTCCGTCCTACCCCCAACAGCCCCCGCTATCAGAGTGGGGCACTGCTGCCCGTGTTCTTCGTCTCGTCAAGCCCCCAGCCCGCAACCGCCACCAGCCATATCTCGTCTCCCTCCATGGCCTAACCCGCGTGCACCTCAATCTTCAATCAGGCAAGGACAAGCTCCAGCACATCACCGACTCATTACCCTCCCTTCACGTCGACTACCCCTCTAACGAAAAGGTGCCCAGCAAAGAAGCCATCGACAAGTTCAAACAGGCCGCTTTCAGGCTCCTCGATCGTCTGTCACGAGACGCCGTACAGCCCTCGCGCAAGGATGGCTACAACAAGATAGCCAATATGCTCGATGAGATAACCGATGCCAGGACCCCCTGGATGGCCGATGTGCTCGTTGGAAGCATCAACACCGACTACGCTGACAAATTAGGTCAGTTCTATACTTGACTTGGTCCGAAGCATTCCATCGTAACTCTGTCCGAAGCTCTACTCAGCACTCCGGACCCAGTTGCTCGGCTTTCCCTTGCCGCCGACATCTTCCTCAAACAAGCGTCCATATCCGAAGTCACCAAGAAGATCGCTTCCGCCGTTGACGAGTCCTTGTCTAAGCAGCAAAAAGAGTATTTTTTGCGCCAACAACTCGCGGCTATTCAGAGAGAACTTACAACGCTACAACGAAGTAATGGTAATAGCACAAACGCCCCATCTGATGCGTCCAGTGGCAGCACCTCGAGCGAATTAGACGATGATGAACAGCACGAGGCCGACGATTTGGCGGACCTCAAGAAGCGTATCGAAGCCATGGAACCAGGAAGCGAAGAACGCAAGATGGGCGTGCGGGAATGGAGAAGGCTGAAAAGGATACCTCAGGGAAGTGTCGAGAATGGTGTAATTCGAAGCTACGTGAGTACGATACCTTTTTTCCATCCCTTCGTCTCGTCATGTCTCTCGACTATGCACAGCTCGACTGGCTGACCTCTGTTCCTTGGTCAAATACTCCTATCCTAGCAAATGGAGGAATCAAAGACAAGGCCTTTCTTCAGAGGGCCCGTGACCAACTCGATGCCGACCACTTCGGCCTTGACAAGATCAAAAAGCGGTTGATCGAGTATTTAGCCGTGGTGAGGCTAAAGGAAATCAATGCAGACAGGGAAGCGCGCGAGGCAGAGGCATTGGCTACCGCCGAAGAAGCTGCCAAAAATGCTTCATCGGCTGACTCGGTTAGAAAAGATGAATACTCCGTCGTTCCATACGATCCCAAATCCGCTTCCCCTCCCAAAATCCGTCAACCTCAATCCACTCAAATTCCGTCCCCATCTGCTCGTCCGGTCTCGAGTACCACCAAAGGTCCTATACTCTTATTCGTCGGTCCACCCGGTACAGGGAAAACTTCTCTGGGACAATCTATCTCACGGGCTTTGGATAGACCGTATCAACGTATTGCACTTGGTGGCGTTCGAGATGAAGCTGAAATCCGTGGTCATCGACGCACTTATGTTGCTTCCGGTCCAGGGTTGATTGTGCAAGCCCTCCGTAAAGCCGGCCGTCGAGATCCTGTTATCGTTCTCGACGAAATTGATAAGATCGGTCAAAGCAACTTCCATGGCGATCCAGGAGCGGCTTTATTAGAAGTCCTGGATCCCGAACAAAACCATACTTTCAACGATCATTACATTAACGTTCCTATCGATTTATCGCAAGTTTTATTCATCTGTACTGCCAATACGCTTGATACCATCTCACCACCCTTATTGGATCGATGTGAGATTGTGCAATTGAGTGGGTATACGTATGATGAAAAGATCAGTATTGCGAAGCGGTTTTTGGTGCCGAAGCAGTTGAGGGTGAATGGATTGAAGGAGGAGCATTTGGATATGAGTGAGGGTGCTATGAGGGGGATTGCTGTGAGATATACTAGGGAGGCTGGAGTGAGAAGTTTGGAGAGGGCTATTGGGGGTGTTGTGAGGTTTAAAGCTGTGGAATGGGCGGATTGGGTGGAGAAGTGTGAAAGAGAGGGGAAGGCGCTTTTTGTGCCTCCTTCGAGACCCTCGTCGTCGTCGGAAGACACTGGAGTTTATAATCCTCTCGTCGAACTTTCGCAACTGGAAAATATACTCGGTCTGTCGCGATATGATTCAGCAGAAGAAAAGGAGAGAGAGGAGAAGCGGGGGGTTGTGTATGGGTTGGTCGTTATGGGACAAGGGGAAGGTGGGATTTTGCCGGTGGAAACGATTATGGTGCCTGGGTCGGGGAGATTGAAGTTGACGGGATCGCTTGGGGAGGTGATTAAGGAGAGTGGGGAGTTGGCGTTGAGTTGGGTGAAGAGGCATGCGTGGGAGTTGGGGGTGGTTGATGGGAGGATGCAGGATCCGTTGAAGACTTTGGGAAATGGTTCGAGGAAAGTGGTGGGAGGGGGAGGGGGAGGGATGGAGAGTGGTGTGGATGTGCATTTGCATTTGCCGGCTGGGGCGCAGAAGAAGGATGGGCCTAGTGCTGGCGTGGCGATGGCGTGTGCTTTGGTTTCGTTACTTACTGGTGCTTGTGTACCTGTAAACGTGGCTATGACCGGCGAGGTATGTTTTTCTCTTCTCCCTTTCTTATCCTCTCAACTCACCAATTCTTATTTTTTTTAAGATCACACTTCGCGGACGTGTAAGTCCCGTAGGAGGAATCAAAGAAAAAGTGTTGGGAGCGCACAGAGCGGGTATAACAAAAGTGATATTGCCGTATGCGAATAGGAAGGATGTGGAACATGACGTGCCTGTGGAGGTGAAGAGGCAGATGGAATTTGCGTTTGTGAGGACTGTGGAGGAGGCGTTGGAGGCTGCGTTTGGGAAGGAGGTGGTTGGGTGGAGGAGGCCCGGTTCTGGTGGGAATAATGGGAATGGCAGTGGGAATAATGGGAATAATAATGGTGGGGGTGGGGGAGAGGAGGAGGGTGGGGATGATCCGTTTGGTGCGAGGAGGGGGTTTGGAGTTTTGGTGGAGAGTAGGTTGTGAAAGGGAAGGGAAAAAAGATGAAATTTTATTGTAATGTATGGTGTATGTACGCTTGTGTCGTCTTTTTTTTTCTTTTCTTTTTTTTTTTTTGGTTTGTTTGTTGCGCTGTTGTTGTTTTTTTTTTTTTTAGCATTTTCTTTTGGATTGTGTTGTTTTTTCTGATTTGGAGAAAAAAATAATAATTGAGCGAGTCTTTTGGAATTCGAGAGGATCTGAAATGTGTCAAGGGCGTTGAAGGACTGAGGTTGTTCAGGTTGGCGAAATGTTGAAGTGATTTTTTTTTAGGTTGGGTTAAGAAAGACTTTGGTAAGGTGAGCTGAGCTGTTTACAACATGTAACTTACTTATATGTATACTTTAACGACAATTTATAGTAATTCAAAAGAAGAAAACAAAACGAAAACAAAACGAGAGATGAAACGGTTCGTGCATAACACAACAACTGGGATAATTCTTTACAAATAACAATACAACAAAAAAAAAAAAAAAAAAAAAAAAGAAAAAGGAAAAAGAAACGCTTTTCATCCTAAAAACCAAACTTGATAAACCCGAAATTCATACCACCCAAAGCCGCAGAACTGGTTTGGATACCATTATACGGAGATTTGTCATCGAAAAACGATTGAGCCGGAGGTCCATATTGACGAGGATATTCGAGTTTCACTACGATTCCCGTATCTCTTGACAAGGTTTCGATGTGTTTTGTTATGGTGGTGACTTGATTGGTGTTTTCGGGTGGGATGGGATATTTGAATGTTATGCTGGCGTGATGGAGGTGAGCGATGGTGTTGTTTTGGAGATGGTGGTGGTGGTAGTGGTGTGTTGATGAGGAGGAGGATGGGGAACGGGAGAGGAGGAATTCGAGGAGGATGTGATGGGAGTATATGGCGTCGATGCTGTTGAAGACTTCGAGTTTGGGACAAAGACAGATAGATGTGGGAAAGCAGTTTTCTTCGTCTTCTTCTTCTTCTTCATCCTCATACTCATCCTCGTCCTCGTCAAATTGACATCTCAACCGATGTTCATACGGAATAAATTGAGCAAGAAACCGATCATTCAATGATCGTTTCGATATAAAAACCTCCGTATCGGAATTATTCATGGCATAGACGGGAAAATCCTTCAATGATAATCTCTTTAACCCCGGGACAAAAGATAAAACCTCCATCAAACCCCTCCTCGTAAGTGAATTCGACCAATAATCGAATTCTTCAAGAGGTTCGTTTATTCTTTGGAAGAACGAACAAAGGGATTTCATGGCCCGCAAGGGTTCCGAAGCTTGGGATTCTGGAAGAAATGGATGTGGGTGTGGGCTGACAGGTCGTTCATATGCGAAATGCCGTAGTGTAGGTGTGGAGAGTCTATCGAGGAGAGTAAGCAGGTCGTCGTTCAGACCCGACTTTCCAATCAACTTCAATGAGCGAAGATTTGGAAGAACGATGGGGGGAATATCGGAGGCACTTGTATGCAGGGATTGTTGGTCCGAAGTTGCAATAATAACGGAGCATGCTTTGAGGTTTGAGCAGAGCGTGAAAACTTTGATAATGTCGTATAAAGGGAGTACACGACGTGCCAAATTGAGAGCTGTAATTTGTTCCCATTGTACGGGGAGTTCCAGTATTCGCTGGGAATAGTCCGGTAGAGATAGGACACATAGCAGAGGGGAAAATAAGATCCCGCCTTTTCTTGCATGAGGGGAGATATCGAGTGATGTTGGATCTCGGCCCCTCACAAGGTCACCTTCAAGGTGAAGTACTTCCAGTAGAGGAAGATCAGACGCGTTGATCAAGTGGAAGAATTTTGACCAATCATATGGTAAAAGCGAAAGATGGATACGTTTCCACCGTTTGACATACGTTAGAATAAGATTCAAATACGATCGAATTTTTTCATTGATATGAGCAAATTGTCCTCTGTATCCCCTTCGAAACCCAGAAGCTGACATTGAAATGGAAAGCGGGAGTGCTCCTGAACGAGAAAGCCATGCGTTTATGGCTTCGAATCTCTCCTCGGCTTGATAAAAAGAGGATGGAATGGCAACGATATGGAGTGACGACCACAATTTGGGGGTGGAATATGCAATGTGCCGCCATGAACGGCAAACTCTACCAAGAACAAGCGGCGCTGCTTCTGGATCAAGCACCGAATTGTGAGCGATTGGAAGGCACTGGTAAAATATTTCTTGAAGGATGTCTCGGTGAATCCGACGAATGGGTGACAGGAGACCTTGGTGAGTCTCAACAAAGTTCTGAGTGTCATTCCTTTTCTGACAGAGATCGGCGAGCCTCTTTTGCAGGCGGACAGTCTCGCTTTCTATGGCATTGAGCTTGTTCAACGACACATCCATGGCTCTCACGACTGCCGCAGCTTCCTGGCTGGTCGGTGGGTCATTTGTACGGAGTTTACGGTAGATCGTTGGAGTTACCATGACGGATGATGGGGTGAGAGAAACAAGCGTGCGACAAACTTAGAGTTCATCATCAAGGTATGATTGACACTGGAGTGGATGGTATTCTGTGATGAGCTCAGACCGCCGAAAGGAAGTGCAGGCAAAATTGTCAAGGTGACAGCTCCACGCAATGTTGCATGATGCATCGAAAATGGTATGTTGCGTCACGAGGCGGGTTGAAATCATAGTATGGTACAAAGAAACGCAAATGATAATCTCGGAAACGCAGGTGCCAAAACTACTACAACGGAAATAATGGGCCAGAAAAGGTGGTGTACTAAAGGAAAGAACAAGTTCGCAACGCTGATATGCACCTTAAAGGACAGAATTGATTTGTAAAAAGATCATGAAAAACCATAATGATTCGAAGCTATGGTTTCCTGATTTTCTAGAAAGACCGACGGACGCTGTGGCCTAATAAACGAGATGTGCCACTGCCATCGATACACAAAATCAACTTCCAAATATCTCCCTAATACCTTGACTGGGGCAATATTTGCTCGGAAGCGGCGAAGAGGCCTGCCTAAACGTAGCCAAGGGGGTATGTCTGAGTTCCACCAGTAACCCCGATTCTTCGGATAACCCATCAATTTCCTCCATCATGACTTCATCCTCCCATCTCAAATGGAACGATACACTGAAGCGACGAAGACGTGTGACATTATACGTGTCGTAGTCAACCAAACGCGAGTGCAAAAACTCGAGTAGGATGTGTTTTGATACTAAAGCACCGTTGATATTGAGGATTTCGAGGTTGGGACAAAGGCAAGCGAAAGGAGGAAAAATTGAATCATGTGTCTCTTCTTCATCTTCTTTCAGCGTGCATGATTGGCAATGCCTCCGATGTTCATACGGGATGAATCCCAGCAGCAGCCGGACATTAAACAACCAACCAGAAGGATATGCAATGCTGAAGGAACATCTCAACGATAACCTCTTCAATTCAGGAAAAAGAGATAAAAGTCCCATTACGTAACTTGTCTCAATGCCATCAGCAAGAAAATCCAGTTCTTCAAGTGGTTCGTTTAGTCTTCGGAAGAATGAACGAAAGGAATTCAGAGACGATGATGATTGTTCAGTGAACGGAATACCCATCTCAGGCATGAGTGACGAATAAGAACGTGTGTATGCAAAATGCCGTAAAGCAGGTGTGAAGAGGTCATTGAGGAGATTCAATAGTTCACTGTTCTCATTTAATAGCCCATGAACCTTCAGCGTTCGAAGTTTGGGTAGAACAATCGCGGGCCTGTCATCTAAGGATTGCGAAATTGCAGATGTCGGGGAGGATAAATCATCTGGATCTCCGACGGTTATAGCGCAAGTATCCAAATTAGGACACAGTGCGAAAATTTTCGAAATATCCCGTAGATTAAAACATGTTGATTCTAACCCGAGGCCTGTAAGCTGCCCGAACTGGGCCGGAAGGTCAAGCAGTCGCACAGAGAAATCGTTGATGGATAAAACACGGAGTAAAGAGGTGGATAGGATGCCGCCCTTCCCCCAAAACGAATGAGCTGGTGCGCCGCGAAAGCCGAAAGGGTCTCGTTGAATGTGAAATAACTCGAGTAAGGGAACATCATCCGCCGTGATCTTCATGTGGAAATTCATGTAGTCGCAAAGTTCAACTTGAAGATGGATATACTTCCAACGTCGAGCATATTTTGAAATGAGCTTAAAATATGGTCGAATTTGCTCCATGGTCATATAAATCCATTCAATGTTAGACATTGAGATGGAAAGTGGGAGGCTTCCCGAGCGGGAAAGCCATGCATCCAAAGCTTTGAATCTCGCTCGGGCTGGAGGATAAGTGAGGGGGGAAGCGCTAATATGCAATGAGGACCATAGCTTCGGTGTGGAATAAGCAATCTGGCGCCATTGACTGCAGACTCGACCAAGTACAAGCGGTCTCTCTTTGAAACTGAGTACCGAGTTATGGGCAGCTGGAAGACATCGCCAGAAAATCTCTTGTAGGATCTCCGGGGAAAGTCTACCAATGGGAGAGAGGAGTCTTTGATGGTCCTCGGTGAACCTTTCGAAGTCCTTTTTCCTCTGACCAAGAACGATGAATTTGCCTTGTAAGCGAGCGATCTCGCTTTCTACCCTCCTGAGCTTGTTCAAAGACGCGGTCATCGCTCTTCGGACTTCAGTCTCTTCCTCGTTTGTAAGTCTTCCATTTGTACGGAGTTTATGGTAGAGGGAAGATGAATTGAGCATGATGGATGGTGCCAGATAGACCGTGAGGAAGCAGTGGCAGATTGTTGTTAAGATATGGTTGATGAACTGAGGTTGAATAATCTATTTATATATATCCTCGATGCACGGGTATTCCACCCAGTCCCTCGTACAATCAGAGCTGGATTCAAAGGCGTGGATTTAATTCACATATTACAGCCTAAGTCTTTCCAGGAGATGAAAGTTGATGCAAGTATCCACCAGTAGTTACAAAATCGCGTAGAAAATGGAACAGCACCTACACCGATTATATGGACGTGGGGGACTGAGATGCGGGAGTTGTACACAGAGGGAGAACTGGCTTGATGAAGTGGGGTAGTTAACACGAGCAGAAGGCAGGGTCACTCATTTTTCTGAGTTGCGGTCTGCGTACGGGCACCGCTTAATAAATTCTGATCTAAACAAAAAAAAAAAAAAAAAAAAACTCATTTTTCTGACGGGATTCAGGGACAAAGGTGTGGGTGAGTTGGATTGAGGACTCATTGAAGGACGTATTTAATCTTAGAAGTTCGGAAATCATAAGCTAATGATCAAATTGTTCAATAGTCCGACCATTGCGCCTGTCAGGAAGCTGGGAAATGCATTCACCTTTTTCAGGACAGAATTATCGAGGAAGGGAAAAATGGAGGATACTCTAACCAACGTCTGGTATGAAGGCCCTTTCTGGAGCGCTCTATGCTCAATTGATTATTCCATTAAGGTTTCAATTCGGACGCTCAGGTTCATGTGAATCCTCGAAAGCGAATCGACTGATGTTCAGGGATCGGTCCTTCTTCTAAAGTAGACACCGTCCCTCCTTACAGTGCGAGAGGAAAAAGTGGATGATTTCAGGAGATATTAAAAAATTGATTCGAGGGCTACAGCTACAGCTCTATCTCTATTCGTAACCCATACAGAGATGAAACCACAGTAAAATCTAAATAGATGGGAAAACGAGTCCGATGGAGAAATAATTATGCCTCAGAGTATGATGAGTTCGGAGATGGCGAGTAAGATATGAAACCTAACGACTCTGACTCTAACTGCAACTCAGTTTCCGACCCCTTGGCTACCAGTGTGGTCTTCTCTGGCGACTTCCAAAAGAAGCTCACGGATCTTTTCAAACTCACTCTCCTTTTCTGACTTTTCTCCTTTCTACTCTCAACCATTTTCAACCACCGCCTACGACTCGCAGCTGCAAAAGGACAAACCACTTCGGCTAAATCCCTCAAGTAACTATCCCCCACCATTCTTTCGATTGCCATTTGAAGTCTACTGGTCACACATCGCTGGAATCCTGTGGCCATCTTCGCGAGTTCCTCGCCTGAAATTCCAGAAACGTCGGGCAGGATGTTCCAGCAGTGCATGTCCTTCGCCTCCTCCTCAGATAAGGTGGATTTGTAAGTCAAAAGTGCAGCGAAAAATGCGCCCATAAATATATGCTTTCCGCTCCAGTGAGACTTCGATATCATCCGAGAGAGTGGAGTACGAGTCAAAGCTCGAGAAAGCACATGAGATAACCTCGATGGAGATGTAGAGGGACGATCAGCATCGAATTCATCGTCATCGTGGGGACCTCTACAATGGCAAGATTGGGAGATAGAGGCGAGGAGGTAGAGGGCGGCAAAGGGTATTGTTTCTGGGACCTGAGAGGCGTGTATCACACGAGCGATATACAGATCGAGCGCTTGTGATAATTGAGGCGAAGCGCTTGTATCGGCGGGAGAGCGGCAGTGAAGAGCAGGGGTCGAACATATGTATTTTCCAAATGCCTGAGCCACGGTTCGGTGGCCCAAGTATCTGTCAGTGTCCCAACAAGCTACAAATGTTTCAGCAATTGGACCGTTGAGAAGAGAGTAATTACCGAATTGATCATCTGGGCAGCACATTTTTCAACTCAGATAGGACTCAGATAGGAAGTAGCTATCGTTTATGGGTAGTGCAATCCAGACGGTTGTTGTATTTGAAGGTTAGCTCCACGTTTTGGAGGTGTTTTATATGTTAAAAGGAGATTTGGTTGTCTCGTCTCACCTCGAAATTGACTTATTCGGCTGGCCGCGTAGCTCACCCGTGCTTCACATTGGAGCCCCGTTATATGTCGAGATAATGTGTTTTGTTGGAAGTAAAGTATGAGTTTGCGACGTCCCAACGATGAATCGATGACTCTTCACCAAATGCCATCTACCTCACTTGCCGGATGTGCTCGATTCTCGGCATATGATTATTAACCTAGGGCTGATCCGCGGTCCGCGCTAGTGTGGACACAAGCTTACCAAGAATATCGAGTCCTTCCCTCGAATGAGTAGTCGAAGGCCCAACAGATGTCAAAAACATGTAAAGAACCGACTTGTTCATCTTCATCTGCACCGCCGTAACGTTGTGGGGCGAAGGCCTTGCCCTTTCTTACCTTCATCCTTCCCTTACCATGAGTAAGGGACCGCTGAGATAGTCGACTATTCGCCAGACCGACACAGTTGGAAAAGACTATTCAATCGACTTGCCGATGAGTTGGACGAGGCGGAGGATAGCACCCACAAGACTCCTTATAAGACAATGGAAAATTTGACTGATGGCCTACGAGGGCAATAAAAATGATACAACGAACACGGTAGAATGACTTTTGCTTCTTTTTTATGCTATCAACATATATCCCAATGCTGGTTTCTGATTGAGTATATTCTGGGAAGCCGAGGTCAACGAGGAGACCGCTGTGCGATGAATTCGTGCTCCTACCTATCTAGCCATTCAAATCCCGACATCTTCAAGTATTATAAATCTTTCCTACTCATGTCACTCGCCGCTAAATTCTAGCTCTTAGATTCTATGACGATGCGTGAACGTGGATTAATTCATAAAGCGTGTAACAACTTCTTTGAATTCTACGGGACTGTCCCCGAAGATCAATGAAATGTGCACCTTGAGTGAAGCTCAGAAATTTTCTTACCGTTCACCATGTACCAAGTGACCAGTATTCAACTCTTGTAGAATATGGTTTGGAAAGAAACTCTTCATGAGGGGCATTCCATGTCGATTAATATACCTATGTAATGCAGCCTTGAATGAGGCAGAACGAGAGTCACAGACGTGGACGACTTACTTGCTCCTACTACCTTTAATGAACAAGGTCCTGCCATGCCATGCTCTCTCTTCAGGTGTATATGGAAAACTTCCGATTTCTAGCGAGCATTCACCGATGGTGTCAACGGGTATTTTAAATTTGGCATATGGTCGTTCAGAAGTTGCCGTCTCGAGGTTTGTCAACAAGAAAGCACGTATCGACGGGTCCTATGCGCCACACCACTGAGATTGTGAATTGCTCGAACGCATTTACCTGTCTCACCTTTTCATAATTAGAGAGCAGATCCGAAGCCTCTTTTCGAGTCTTCAGCTTCTCTTTTTCGATTCTCTGCATAGCTTCAATATAGCCGTGGAATTCGGGAGAAATGCCGGCCCTATTGGGTGCGATATCCACAACAACTAGGTTTTTAAGCAAATTCTGATGGGTGTCTAGATATGGGTCCAGGGCTAAAGCCATGGCGACTTTGCCTCCCCTGCTCGTATTTCAGTGAGTCCGCTATTCTCATTTTCATAACTTTGGCTCACATAGAGTGACCTATAATAGTCGTCTGGTGAAGGTTACGCTTTTCTATGAACTCTAGGACGTCATGAGCCATGTTTGTATAGGTCATTTTCGACACGTGGGGTGAAGTTCCATGATTTCGCAAATCCTGGTTATTCCAACGTCATACAAATGAAAATGAATGTGGAGGATACAGAGTACTCACGAGGGTATAGATTGGTACTTGGAGACTTCCACTAAAACCCTTAGCCAGAGTATTCCAGTTCCGTTTTGATCCGCTGTTCTTCAGCCAGAGATGTGGATGAAAAATCAGAATAGAGGTGTCGTTCTATGTTTTAGTCAAGTTAGAAAATGAATTATCTGAAGCAAAACGCACAAGAGCCCATGTAGAATTAACAATGATTCTTCACGTTCATTCTCTGTGGGCGGGTCATAGCGCTGGTAATCCAGCCGGACAGTGTGGTTGAATGAGGCGAACATTCGGGTTGTAAGAGTTTTATTTAGACAGTCGCGGAATGTCTGACGAAGTTTTCTCTTTGAAATCGAGGTCAAGAGACGTTGAAGAGTAGGCATTTTTCAGTTGGAATAGGCGAAAAAATGTCCATACTGTATCCAATCACCTCATCCATTCATGACGTCACGTGAACATGGCTCCTCGGTAAGGCGCATTCGACACGCCCAAAGGTTCAGAATGGTCAGCGCCAGCTTTCAATATACCCGTCACGCAACGGGACCTCTCACTCACCTTCGGATTCTCAGTCTCACTCCACCAAGACTTCGACCGATTCGTTAGAATCAAGCACATCTCAAACGAGATCGAGTCACTCGAGTCTCAACGTCTCCTAAAGCTTTAACTGCTCATTTTTCCTTCTGCTCGTTAAATCGTCATCTCTGATCTTCACGCCTACAAAGCCTTCTGAGCAGCCATTTGATGCGCATTCGCTGCTTCTTTGAGTTCGGCGATGCGACAAGAAATTGACTAGGAGTCATACATTACATCGAAATGATTATTGGTTTTTCTGCATTTTTAAATTTCTGAGAATTTCGTGTGCACTGGTCGCTCCCCTTCTCCCTCATCGTGATTCAGGTTCTCCTAGACGTTCTTGGCAGCATGCATTCACCGAACACTCTGAATTACACTTCTTGTCTTAGGCACTTAGCTCTCGTGCATATGAACTTTCTATTAGCCTTCGGAAATGTTTTTCACACCCGCATCTCACTGAAGCAGATTTTTCACTACCCATCACACTAAGTCACAAATCAAAACAAGTATTCACCAAGTATTCAACATGTCTATTAGTCCCGAAAGATAAAGATACCTCGCAGTAAACTGTTGAAGTGGATTCCAGGTATGAAGGGCCATTTTTTGCCCCTCGAAAATCTCGTTGAATTGTTCTTCAAGACCCGTATCAGCATCATGTGAAGGGATTCTCACGCTTTGATGCAGCCGTGTGATGCGTGTTCTTATTAGCTGATCGCATATTGAATTTGTTGAATCAGGAGTCAACTTGCTCCTTTATACTCCCTTCCACAATGGTTGGTTCCCCTACCCCAGTCTCCCATGGACCTGAACTCGGATCGCCTCTTCATGGGTCAATGAAGGCATGGATGACCCGACAAGTGAGTTCCCTACCACTATCAAAAAGAATGGGTCACTGATCTCTCTCTGACCTGGCCCATGAAGCTAATCATCCCACAATCGATATTCTGGTACATTGACATCATGTGATTGCTCCACTAGCTGGTACTAACATGTTGTAGTGTTTCAGGCTAGCAGCACTATATGCTCATGGCATAGTAAGGTCGGTTGGAACATCCTCTCAATTGTTGATGCCATTGACATATGAAGCTTTGATCCTGGCTAATGAGACCAATAGCCTGATGCTCTCCATTCCATTGAATGGCAAAATATGTATGATTGATTAGATTGATAAGTAGATTACCCCAATTATGTATTTCTAATGTATTGTATAATATAGAGTAGAATTTCAGTCATTTAATTATTACAGTGCTGTGTATGAGGATCTCAAAGCATAAAAATTAGAATGTGAATTCATGTAAGAGCTTCAATACTCAAGTAAACTTGAATGCTGCAATACTGGCTTTTTGAGCATCCCATCAATACTTCAACTTTCTATTTTCTTTCCTGTCAACTATCCTCTATGTTTATTTTTACTCAGTCCTATTGTTGGATTAAGAGGCGGAGTACCTGCCAGCAGACCTGCTAGCATAGCAGCAATAGTAGCAGAAAGACTTACATTGTACATACAAAAACAGCTTGCAGGGGTGAGTAGTAGTAAATGAGTAGTGAAGCAGAAAATTAGAGAACTGCCTATTGAGAGACAAAGCATAGCTACTTAAATACAAAATAAAGTACTATGCATAATGCTATGATCATAAGATGAAACATATAAAACATGCATAGAATGCATGGTGTTGCAAAAGCAGAGTGAGTACTGCACAATGGTATTAACAGACTTACATTGGAGATAGTCTTGATAGTAAAGTGAAGTGGTTGAGAGAGTAGAGTTTAGCTGGTAAGGCTGAGAGTGAGAAGGATCGAGACTTGGAAACTTATCATTATCAGTAAACTACAGAGTTCTTATATACTACTACAGGATAGGGTTTAGGGTATAGCTAAAACAACTCATGAAATCATAGTGCCCTGCAGGCGTAGTCTACATGTGTATAATGCATGGAAGCACAGTCATAATGTGTATAATGCATGTATTTGAAACAGGAGTCATTCATACGTCATACCAAGTGTAAGACTCAAGGTATTCATTTCAACACTCCTCCTTGAGTGGACTCACTGTTGCTTTAGATTAAGCATAGAGCAGAAAAGAGAGAATTTCACTTTTTCTAGATTTTTGGTTAAAACGTCAGCAGGATTCTTTGATCCATCAATCCAATCAAGATTGATTTGCTTCTGTTCTAGAGCTCTCGATATAATGGAAGCGAATGTCGATATGCTTTGATCATTTCTCCTGAACTTCAGAAGTCGACCAGAATAGACTGCCCATATTGTCTCCATAGAGCATTGGAGTTTGTATCTCAAAACCAATTCGTTAGGAGTTGGGAGACCCAAACTAATTGTTGCGAAATCAGAGATAGCCATATATTCGGCTTCTGTCGATGAAAGTGCAACTGTTTTTTGTTTACGACTCAGCCAGGAAATAGTTCCATTAGCAATTGTAACAAAATTGCCGGTGATAGATTTCCAGTCTTCTGAATCAGAAGCCCAATCCAAATCAGAATAGGCTATGACACCTTGATTCGAGTTACCATCAAACTCAAGAACTATATTTTTAGTACCATTAAGGTACTGAAAAAGATGCATGCCGGCAGTATAGTGCTCTTTATTTGGAGTCACTATATGTTGTGATAATTTTACAACAGCAAATGCAATATCTGGTCATGATCCGATCATGAGGTACATTAATGATCCAACCAACCGTTGGTACTTTGTTCTGAATCCATTGTTTGGTACTTTATCAGAAGTTTTGAACATGTATCCTTTCGGTAACAGTGTTTTTTCAGATCCGGATATGATACCAAATTGGTCAAGGACCTTTTGAAGGTACTTCTGCTGATGCAAGAAGATTTTCTTGTTCTGACGATCTCGAGATATTTGCATACCGAGAAATTCTGTCATAACACCTTGATCACGACATTCCCATTTGGTTGAAAACTTTAGCTTCAACTCTTTGAGGAGCTGGGAGTTTTTCTTTCCCATAAAAGCTACATCATCAACATAGACAAGTGCATGACAAGTTCATGCATTTTGGATGACGGTAATATATAGCCTGCATCGGATTTACATTGGACAAAACTGATTTCAGTCATGCTGGCAGTTAATTGTTTCCACCAACTTAACCCGGCTTGCTTAAGGCTGTACAATGCTCGGCGTAATTTCCAGACCTTATTTTCTTTACTGGTGGCTGTGAATCCTTCGGGTTGTGTCATATAGATTTCTTCATCCAGTTTGCCATATAAATAGGCAGTTTTCATGTCAACGCTAAACATATCCCAATTTTAAGGGCGGCGATGCCTAGAAGGAGACGGGCAGTTTCATAGCAGACTACTAGAGAGAAAAGCTCATTATAGTCGATTCCTTCAATTTGAGAGAATCTTTTTGCGACTAGTCGAGCGCAAAGGCGGCCATCACTTTTCTCATTAAAGACCTATCTATTTTTAATAGTTCTTCGACCTTTCGGGAGGTCTACTAATTCATAAACACTACGTTTCTGTAAAGCTTCTAATTCCTCCAAACAAGCATCAATCCATTTTTTCCGCATTGCTGCAGGTAGTTGCGTTAAGTCCTTGAATTGGACCGGTGTTTGGATCTGATTTGCAAGTTCGAAGAGAAAGTTATTTAGCCTTACTCCTCCTTTCCTGATTAGAACTTGAACTTTGTCCATAGTGGCTTCTCCAGGGACTGGAGCATCGCCAAATTTGGATGGAAGTTGAGAGCCATACTCTTGTTCGTATTCCTCAGCTCATCAACTAGCTTCTTCGAAGTGTCTGTGAATTTCTTCATGACATGCTTTGTCAGCTTGTTTGTCAGTAGGTATACGAGCATTCTGTCTATCAGATCTTGGAGGTACCCTTCGCTAGATTCCTTCTTCGAAGTCTGGCAAGAAAGGTTGTCTCTCGTAATCTTTCAGAACTTTCGATGGGTGTTTATCCCCGTAGATATTATCTGGTCAGTTCGGTACTTTAGTTTCCTGTTTAGATCTTCTAACATTATGTTCTGATTCATCAGGTGGAGTTATATTGTGCCGTTTTCTCCATGTTGGCCATTCTTGCTGTGGAGGCTGGTTAGACAGGCTGGGAGTTGTATTACGAGGAGGTGGTAATGGAGCTCTTTGTTGCTGTGATGGCAGCATCAGCTGTGGCAGCATTGGTAGATGCGGCGGTACTGCCGGTGAAGCTTTATTAATAGGTGGTTGATCCGTAGAGGGACCATTAAGAGAATTGGGGTCGAGATTAAAATCGACTTCTCCTCTATTTCTGGAGTTCTCTGATTCCGAGGAATTACTTCGACTCGGAGTATTACTCAATCTTTTTCGAGGTTACCTGGTTTCGATTTATTGCATTTCGGAAGAAAGCTTCATCGAAAATGGCTGTGGGAGAAATGAATACATTTCCGTTTTGGTATAAATTGATAATTTGGGCCTTGGTATCCCAAAAATATCATAAGCTCAGATCGAGAGAGCTTATTTTTATGTATCTCTTTTGGGAAATAACTAGCACCACAGCCAAACACTCGGATCTTTCAGTCCAGTTTGGTTCCATAGAATAATTCATATGGAGTTTTCCACTTCAGTCGTTGCAAGGTGTGCAGTTGTAAATATACTGCATATATATAGAGAATCCCCACCATGAGTTGGGAAGACATGCATGTTTGCACATGGCTTGTGATTTCTCGTGCAACATTCTATTGAGTCTTTCAGTGCACCCATTTTGTTGGTGAACATTAGGGGCAGAAAGCTCATGTTTAATGCCGTTGGTAGACAAGTACTCTTGTAGAGTACTATTGGTGTATTCTCCTCCTCGATCAGTGCAGTCTCTTGATCTTTTGATCAGTGGAGTTAGTGAGCAACGTCATGATTTTGATCATTTCTCGAGGTGCATCACTTTTGTGGGTAATCATTACAGTGAATGCCATACTGGAATAATCATCCAATATGGTTAATACCCATTTATGGCGATGATAAGAGATTACCGGAAGTTCGAATAGATCCGAATGGATTAACTCAAGAACTTGTGTTCTATGGCTTTCTGAAGTGGGAAAGGATTTTTGCATGAGTTTACCTTCAGCGCATCCTTTACAAACTGGTTTATCTTGTGGAATACTAATAGGTGGAATGCCTAAAGATTCTTTTGAGAATTTACTCAACACGAGATCTGACAGATGTCCTAATCGACGATGCCAGGTTGTATAATCAGCATTCATGGTTGTGTAAGCACCGGCTTCGGGGATTTCCTTGATTATCCTAGTAAGGACAGGACAGCGGAAATACTGGGAAAATGTCCCGAGATACCTGAAAGTACAGCATGATTTTTTTTATCTCGAAAGGTGAGATGCTTCGCACTGGCTTCTAATCTTAGTCTGGACCGTAAAAGTTGTCCGACAGAGATGAGCCACATGTTCATACCATTTATGTAAAATACAGGCCAAAGTTTAGTCTTTCGGACTTCTTTGGTTCCTGTGTTTGTATCTACGACTAAGTGTTGGATGATTACTGTTCCTCGACCTTGAATTTTCAAGTGGCCAGAGGCAGTTTGTACCATTCCAAAGAAGCCTCGATCGACTGTAGAAAAGTCTGAGAGACTGCCAGTAAAGTGGGCCAAAGCACCGCTATCTAGCATCCACTTAATTGGATAAGAATCAGAGTTTGATCTTATGCTCATGATGAATGACTTAAATTCAGGCATGATGTTATCGAGAAGAGCGTTCCTGATGCTCAATTCCATCGCATATATTACATCCGGATCAGTACATGAGGGACTATTTGATATCGGTCTTCTTCTTGAACTGGAGTGGAGCACCAGGCTCGAAGCTCTGGTAACATCACAGCGCTGGAAGAAAGAATTAGTAATTGATTGCGAGTGGAGGAGTGATACTGGCGAGTATGAATCCTCTTCGTTCTCAGCATCATAATTGAATTCTTCTTTGCCATCCATTTGATTTTGCCCGGAATGGATTGAGATCTCATCATCCTTCTTCTCTTCTATCACTGATTTCCCAAATTCCTCGATCGTATAATCAATAGGCAATCCAGACCGTCTTTCAGGTTCCTCAGGCATTGTGTGATACTCAGATTGAGTTACACTTGGCTCCTTCACTGTTTCGACATTGGTCGTGACAGCAACACTATCGATTTGGTGAGCTCTGAGATGTTTGTCCCAGGTGAGGAGGGCCTTGAGTTTGGCCGTTTGGTAAAGAGTAACCTTACCAGTCTGAGAGACATCGAGACGAGGGTCTCATGTCCTTTGTAAACCAGTTTGGGTAATGCATTCTAAATCTCAATAGGTAATATCAGTATAGAAGCTGTTGACCCAAAGATATGTTCATCCATATGGAAGTTCGTATTCCATGGTTACATCATCAACGGTAAATGGGTAATCATACCGGTGATGAAGGTTGCATGACCATGTGTCCATGTAGTGTGAGGAAGGAGAATGTGAAAGGTTTATATCCGAATAGAAGTCAAACCATATGTTATCATCATCCAGCCAATAATTGATGGCGGATCCGAGTTTGACAGAAGTGTCGGATGATAATTCACCTGAGTAGTCCCATTCAGGGTATGGTATGACATCAATATTGTCAATAGAGTAACCTCATTCGATTATTTCATCCTAAGTAAGATTGGGTGGGATTTCACATGATATATCACATGATATATCATCAATGGGAAAGCAGTTAGCATTATCCCATGCATCACAGAATGAGGTGGTGGAAGAACCGGCGGGTTCAACATTCCAGTCCAGAGGATGAGAAGTTGGTTTGACCCATTGGTTATTCCAGTCATCGCCCATGTCATCGAATGTCCAACCAGGTGCAGCAGGTCTGATAAGACCATGCGTTATGGGGGTGACATTATCGAGTCAGTTTGTAAGGATCGGTCGTTCGATGTTATCAATAGGCATGCCATATTGTACCCAAAAGAGTTGATCGATTGTAGTGACCAATTGTTCCAAAGAATTATCCACCAACCAGGTTCCATCGGCAGATTAATCAACTTATTTGGGATAATTTTGGACCGATTCAGTGTTTATAGCATAATCGATGTCGTGATGCCAATCATCAATCCATTCATTGTCATCATGTATATTTAACATGACAATGTCCACATTAGGGGAAGAAACAATGGACCCATTGTCAAGAGATGATTGTGATGTATTTAAACGAGATAACTCACCAATCAAGAGAGTCAGCAGTTTGATTGCCACTTTCTCGTTTCAGATGCGATGCACCAGAGACCGTGTGGTCGGTGCAGTAGAGACCGTGTGGTCGGTGCAGTAGAGAGAGAAGGAGATCGAGGGTCATAGGGTTGGGTTGTGAAACCTGGAGGAATGGCGATCACAGGGAATGTGATTGCAGAAGCTGCAGTGTAATCAGGAGGCAAGGCCTCAACTGCTGCAGCTTTTCCTTTACCCTTGCCCTTGCCTTTAGCACGAATTCTCTTGCACTTCTTATCATCATCAGGTTTAGCTCCATGTGGAGCCTGCTGCTTCTGCTGCTGGCCTTGCAGCCATTGCTGCTGCTGCTGATGCTGCCCGGAAGGTCCAGGCATAGCATTTTGCCATCACAGAGCCTGTCCGGATGGTTTAAACCTGGTGGTGGCGAGATTCCGAGGGTTTCGCCAGGCCATGGTGATAGTGACCCTTGCTTTCTCGATAATGAGATCAGCCACATTTTTGGCCAATGCGAGGATGATTCCAATTGTAGATTCCATACGAGCCGGAAGAGCAGAGAGGAGCATCATGGTCTGGAGCGAATCATGAAGAGTCACCCCAGTGGCAGTGATCTGTGAGCAGATTGCGATGAACTCAGCGATCTGCCCAGATGGATCCTGGGTATCTTGAACCTTAAAATTTAAGAGGGCCTAGAGCCTTTCATAAATGAAAGTTGGTCCTCGGACTCCATAATTCAACTTCATTTTAGCTCAGAGGTCTCTTGGGCTGTTGAATTCTTCCTGGAGCATATAGTCTGGGAGTGTGGACTCGATCATTGCAGTTGCCTGCAATTTGAGAGTCGCCCTGATTGCCTGTTCCTTAGCCAGTTCAGTGGCATCAGTGGGCAAGGTGGGGAGCGGCTGAGTGTTGCCACTAACATCCCATGCGGTCAGGGTGGAGTCCTTATGATTCATAAAGATCAATGCATTTTTAACGCGGCGGGCCCAGGTATCATAATCCTTGGCACCGGAAAGTTTGGAGAGAGTGTTGGTGTTGTTACCAATTTGGGTCCTGCAATCTGGATCGGTTAGTAAACCTCTGATCTAGGGTACGACATGCTATACTATAGGCTATTCTAGGTGGGCTTTTTATTTGTCCATCCAAAAGCGGTTGGATCTGGAGATCCGAAGATCATCAACAGATGCACTAACCAGGGCCCATAACCTGTTGCGAAAGCAGAGTGAGTACTGCACAATGGTATTAACAGACTTACATTAGAGATAGTCTTGATAGTAAAGTGAAGTGGTTGAGAGAGTAGAGTTTAGCTGGTAAGGCTGAGAGTGAGAAGGATAGAGACTTAGAAACTTATCATTATTGGTAGACTACAGAGTTCTTATATACTACTACAGGATAGGGTTTAGGGTATAGTTAAAACAACTCATGAAATCATAGTGCCCTGCAGGCATAGTCTACATGTGTATAATGCATGTATTTGAAACAGGAGTCATTCATACGTCATACCGAGTGGAAGACTCGAGGTATTCATTTCAACACATGGTTGCTCCTTCAAATGAAGACTGCAGGAGCAAGAGACAATAGAAAAATACAAATAAAAAAACACTCAAGAAAGTATTGAAATATTGAGGTTGTAAGAAGAACATGAGATATTGAAGTTAAATAGAATGCGTGAGAAGACAACTATGAGCGAAGCGAATAGAATGCGTGAGAAGACAACTATGAGCGAAGCGAATAGAATGCGTGAGAAGACAACTATGAGCGAAGCGAATAGAATGCGTGAGAAGACAACTATGAGCGAAGCGAATAGAATGCGTGAGAAGACAACTATGAGCGAAGCGAATAGAATGCGTGAGAAGACAACTATGAGCGAAGCGAATAGAATGCGTGAGAAGACAACTATGAGCGAAGCGAATAGAATGCGTGAGAAGACAACTATGAGCGAAGCGAATAGAATGCGTGAGAAGACAACTATGAGCGAAGCGAATAGAATGCGTGAGAAGACAACTATGAGCGAAGCGAATAGAATGCGTGAGAAGACAACTATGAGCGAAGCGAATAGAATGCGTGAGAAGACAACTATGAGCGAAGCGAATAGAATGCGTGAGAAGACAACTATGAGCGAAGCGAATAGAATGCGTGAGAAGACAACTATGAGCGAAGCGAATAGAATGCGTGAGAAACAACTATGAGCGAAGCGAATAGAATGCGTGAGAAGACAACTATGAGCGAAGCGAATAGAATGCGTGAGAAGACAACTATGAGCGAAGCGAATAGAATGCGTGAGAAGACAACTATGAGCGAAGCGAATAGAATGCGTGAGAAGACAACTATGAGCGAAGCGAATAGAATGCGTGAGAAGACAACTATGAGCGAAGCGAATAGAATGCGTGAGAAGACAACTATGAGCGAAGCGAATAGAATGCGTGAGAAGACAACTATGAGCGAAGCGAATAGAATGCGTGAGAAGACAACTATGAGCGAAGCGAATAGAATGCGTGAGAAGACAACTATGAGCGAAGCGAATAGAATGCGTGAGAAGACAACTATGAGCGAAGCGAATAGAATGCGTGAGAAGACAACTATGAGCGAAGCGAATAGAATGCGTGAGAAGACAACTATGAGCGAAGCGAATAGAATGCGTGAGAAGACAACTATGAGCGAAGCGAATAGAATGCGTGAGAAGACAACTATGAGCGAAGCGAATAGAATGCGTGAGAAGACAACTATGAGCGAAGCGAATAGAATGCGTGAGAAGACAACTATGAGCGAAGCGAATAGAATGCGTGAGAAGACAACTATGAGCGAAGCGAATAGAATGCGTGAGAAGACAACTATGAGCGAAGCGAATAGAATGCGTGAGAAGACCAAATTAGTCTTGATTATAAGTAAATCAAGTAAGATACAATTTTACAAAACATTGATTACTTCACTGTGAGTATTGAGAGGTGTGGGTGAGGCCATTGAGTCAATGAATGCCAGTTGATTTGGCTGACATTTAATCAAGACATTTTTTTTTTCTGTATGAAATGAATATAATATTTTTGTCTGAAGTTGGATCTACATTGTACCATTCCGTGCCCTAGCACAGGTATGTATTCTACTTGATCTTATGCTATACATGTTGGAGGATCAATTGGCTAATATGCGGGTTTAGGGCCAGCGAGATAACGTGTGGATCTCGATTAGAGTTCTATTCTCGTCGGTTGCGGGGTCTCTCAGAAGAAGACGTATATCCTGTCACTCTGGTTCCGGGGTCCATGCCAGTATCGTTGTCCGCCTACTGACTTTGCTCACTATATAAGAACCATGGAAATTTTCTTAATCCCATGTTCTACCCCCTTTCGACTTTCATTTCTGTTTGAATCATGCCATCTTTTCACGCAACTCATGTCAACGGTCCGGACTTCTCCCTTAAGCTAGAACGTATGTGGGCATATATGACGATGGCTGTGCTGTATGTCTACCACTACGTCCATCCAATGTCTCGATTTTGGTCGGAGACTGATCAAAAACTTGAAGCTCTATCAGTTATTTGACAATCTTCCTCAACGACTTAATTGTCATGGCTATCACTCTCGGGGTTCCGTACCTGCAATTCAGGCTGTACAGATACGACGGAGAGAGTTCCACCGAAATACAGTGGGTTGAAATCATGAAATCATTGGTTACATTATGGGATCAGTATTGCTATCTCCCTTTACACGTACTTCCGTGCGTATCTTCACTTCATGCCGCAGTTCATATCATCGGATACTAAACCACATTGCAATTTAGACTTTTGTTCCCAATGATCTCTTCCTCGGGACTTACTCCATGTTCAACTGCCAGCTTTGTGGCTATTATGACCCTAATCACTGGAGTTATCAGCGTTGCTACCAGTAGCACTTATAAACTGAATGCCAAAGTATTGCACAATCAGCGCACCATCGCCGAATGGTTGAAGGTAGACGATTTTACTTCGTGAAATAGATAGCCTATGCTAATTTCACTGAAAGGCATCCCAACCAACATGGCGTGAAATTCCCAACAAGTCATTCTGGGTTTTCATTTCTTTGCCCAACCTCATATTCTTCTTGTCGGTTGGTCTCTTTATCTCGACAGTTATGCTCACCGTCTGGGAGCGCTCAGTTGTCAGTATGACTCCAAGCTTGGAAATACAAGGCTGCTCTATGAAGAGATTCCAGACTTTCAAAGCTATATCTCTTGTCATACTTGTACCTATCGTTGCGCATTTCGCTTTCATCTTTACAAAGATGCGTTCTATAGCTGCCTTACGCACCGCCGAAGTCGCCACTGTTGTTTTACCCTCACACACGTAAAATTTCTACCTTTCATGCTACCCGCATGTATTTCTCATATATATCAGGTTGATTGTTGCTATTCGCTGACATAGCTCCGACGTTCCAGACGTCGGTTCTAAAGGCGTTTCGTATGCACGTACTTCTATATGTACCCTCTCGAGTGTTTTTATAGGATAGAATTATATTTCTGGGCTTGTTGGCCATCCGCTTGGTGACGAATCTAAAAGATGTGATACTCGTACCATGCTTGAATGAAACATTATTCCAGCGCAAGGGACAGGTGTACAGTACTTGCATCATCTCTTGCGAAAAAGGCGAGAAATTTGGTTCTGTATGGTTGACAGGGCGTACAGTGTGAGATAACTGATTCGTCAAGTAACGACTCGAATGCCAGAAATGTTGTCAATAGCCTCAGTGCTGACGAGCTCGATAAAGAAGCATCCAAAGAGTCAGCAGAAAGTGTTGTTGCGGATCACATTCCAATAAACCCATCAAAGTGCAGCACGATGTATTTCTAGTGTCTAAAGTTCCAGTCTTAAAACGGCAGTAATGATAGTCTGTTACCATCATTCACGGTAACTGCTTTGCGGTATGAAAAGAGTGTTCTTTATCCCAGCCGTCTATTGATAGTCATAATTTCATTATTTCTGCCTGAACACACTGAAAATCCATCCCCCCGTTCGTTCTCGTGATTTTGTACGCCTTCTTACTAGAGCAGGAGCAGGCGCGACAACGGAGGAACCATTATGTCTTCGCTTATACTCTGCAGGAGTTTCTTTCGCCTTCCCACCCGTCCACATTCCTCGTTTAGCTGCCCTAGATATCAAGAACACAATCAGCCGAAAAATTACATGGAAGCTTTTGCCGGTTCTTTACCTAGCTTCATTTTCGACTCGAAGGTATTCATTTTTTCCTTCTGGTCCATATTCCGCACCAGCCTACAAGAGAACGCATAGTAAGTATCATTATGTGACAGGCAAGACGAGACAAACGGGACCTGTTCGTAAGTCATCACACAACCAGCGGCCAACATCTCTAGCGATAAATTTTTGCCACGGAAGATAGCACCAGGAAGGAAACGAGGAGCCAAGCATACATGTGCTACCTAATATTCCGATAAGAAACGTAAGGAAAAAAAAATGGAATGTTAAGGAACCGTACCACACGGTGATATTGATCTCGTCGTAACAATTGACAGTACACTGGCTTTCCAGATATTTTGTCGCGTAACCAAAAGAGACTCTCATTAGAATGTGGTTGAGCTGGTTTACCAAAATGTGCTGCCTTGGTATTAGACCGAGTAAATTATTCATGACAATAAGAAGAAAAATTCGAAACGAACCTCCGGAGCGTCTACACCCGCAATCCTGACGTGCAATGTTTGATCCTTGAGCTCTACATATAGGAGTCTCTGTTGATCCAAATTCATCCGTAACGTATGATAACAAGGCATTCAAGAACCTTTAGTAGATGTTGGTATTCTTCTAAACTTGAACGGCCAACGCCAGCCTCCAAATGACGGTGTATGAAATAATCGAAAATTATCCGCGTCACCTACACTAGTTGAGGATAGAATGATTCCATCAGTGTCTATATCTTATTTTTCTTCAATAATAAAATAAAATACACACTTGGTGACAATGCCTCTTATCCACCGTTTCCTCGTAAACAAATTCGGGGTAATCCAATCTGTGTTTCGTATGCGCCTTCCGTATCTCGCATACAATAAAGCACCACCCAATGAACTCGCGCCACCAAGAGCGAAAGCTACCAAGGCGACGAGATATACCGGTATGGACTCGAGTTGATTCTGTGCTCGCTCCAGTCCTTCGTCCACTTCTCGTGCAACAGCTCTCTTCAACGATGATATAGACGATGCATTATTGTTATAGTTTGTTGTGCTTTTGTCGGAATCGCTGGACAGGAATTTGGTGAACATGCTGACGAAGGTTTAATTGGAAGCCATGAACATGAACATACGCGAGTCGCCGAATTTCACGGCAGTTTATAGTTTCAATCTTCCCACGAGGTGTGTATTGGTGTGCACCATGCTGGTGACTTTTGTATTTGCTTTAAATGCTCTGTCCGGATTGCAGATCCCTGACTTGGGATCTCGGAGCATTTATGAGCATGAGGTTTCATCTAGAGTCCAAACATGATTGTCAGTATCCGCCGTTACTAATTGTTGCGCCTGTAATGTTGGAGAAAATATGAATGTCAAGTCTTGCGGTGAATTTAGAAAAAACACATAAGAAAGGTTGACATCTCTTGTACTTGCTAGCGCTAGCTCAAAACCATCTTCTTTCCATTATCAGGGGAGTAAACTTTCCTATGCTTTCCGCGAAGAACAGATCCAGGGAGATAGATTCCTACACAAGACAACGAGTTGATAACGGTATGAATACGAATAATACATAACATACACCATAAGAACTCTTTGCACATCTACAAGAAAACAACAACAACAAAAAAAACGACAAGAAAATACAATCCAGTTTTACACTCTTTAAGCTCCATTGGTCTCAGACCAGGATGATATCAATCGTCGAACAGCAAGAAGATTTGAGTGATATGCAAGTTCCCTTCAAATTTTACCGCGTCGGTTGAGCTGATTTTCCTTCTTTGCCCGAATCTCTTTCGCCTTGGCTACAAGAATTCGTGCAAATGAGCATATGATAGCCAATACAAGGGTAAGAGAGAGAGAGAGAGAGAGAGATTGAACGAACCTTCCGCTTCAGCTTGTCTCTTTGCTGCGGCGGCTTCACGTTCTGCACGTATCTTGGCTAGTCGTCCAAGATCAGATTTGGCTTGGTCTGTCTTGCCTTGAACATGTAGCTAAACGAGATCAGAATGAGATTTACGAAAAGATCTATATCAATCGAACGTACCTTCCAATATCGCTCATCCGCTTCCTTCTTCTCTTTTTGCTCCCTACAAAGGATCGTGACATGTTATGAACTCTTGTTCTAAAGTGACTGATGTACGTACCTTTCGCGTCTGGTCAACTGTCTAGGCTCATTGAGATCCGAAATCGTTAGTTTCTTTTGTACATGGTTGGGATTGATCAAATCTTCATCTTCCTCATCGTCTTCACCCTCTTTAGCCGCCAATTTCGCTTGAACTTGTTTCTTTTTCATCTCTCGACGTTGTTCCCTCGTGAGTTCAGGTTTCCCTTCCTCTTCCTCTCCCGATTCCTCCTCCTCCTCCTCCTCCCCTTTCTCATCTTCGTCCTCATCTTCAGAACCTTCTTCAGAATCATCATCATCGTCATCATCATCATCGTCATCGGCGTTTTTCTTTCTGAAAAATCATCAAATCTCAGATATGAGATACATATCGTGGAGGGGGGGGGGAGCTGTGGGATGGAAAGGATATATCTTCTAACCTTGGATCTCTACCCCCAGGGAACGACGAAGCATCCCTATCTATACCCATAGCACGACTCAAAAAAATATCACTCTAGAAATTCATATCGAATCTAAAGCGAAAAACTCACCTAAAGTTTCGTCCACCCCCACGCTTCGTTTTGAACTTGCCTATCCATCAAAAAAAAAAAAGATCATTAAGCAACCATGAATCCAAAATTCAAAGACACTACGATTGCATACCTGCGCCACGAGCCATGATTCCACAAAACAAAAAAAACGAAAAAAAAAGTCAATTGAGACGATTCAGGAAAAACGGTTTAATGAAGTATACAGTCGTGAGCCAAGCCACGAGGTTCAGAAAATCAATACCAAACAATCTTAACCTGGCCGGCCAAATATTCCCAATATAGTAAAAACAACTCACCGAAACCCGGGGCTTCCGATTCCAAACCGTTATTAAGTAAGTTACTTGTACTACAACCTTAACTCGGGGGGAACAACTTACAACGAAGCAGCGATGTCGACGATACCCTCCCGTCTTTCCAGGGTAGCCCGTTCATCCACATCTTCCTCCGAATCCCGTTCTCGTGTTCTCTACCTCTACCGCGATTGGTACCGTTCCGTACGTTCTCTCCTCCCCCCCCCCTCTCTCTCTCCAACTTCCTTCCCACTCATTCATTTATTATCAATTACAGGCCCCCGAAATCTGCACCCTCTACGCCCTCAACCACTCTCCTACCTACATCCGTCACGCCATCCGTCAAAAATTCGAAAAAAACCGCTATGTAACAGATCAACGCGCCATCGACGTCCTCATTCATAAATCTCGACTAGAACTGCAAGAGACGATGAATGTGTGGAAACAGAATGATCATGTTTATGGGATATTGTTGGCAGATGAGGGGCCGAAGGAACCAAAAACCTTTTTGCAAAAGTTTTATGAAGGTGCGTGTGTTTTGTTGGTTGGTGGAGGGGGGAGGTTGCTGACCTTTTTTTACATAGGGAGAGATGAAGAGGCTGTTGTGCCTGCTGCTTCGGGTGTACATTAGTTACTATTGGATCAGTAACTTTATAATAAATCCATTTCGCCGAACATGACTAAGTTCTCTCCACCAAAACCCTCATAATTTTCTAAACCTACATAACAACCATAAAATAACATCTCCCATTCACCGTTTCACTTCCCTCACCTCCCTCACAATCCTCATCCACTTCCACACATCCTCCACACCCGGCACCCTCTCCTCCCCAACCCACTCCCTTATCCACTTCACCAATCTCACATACTCCCTCCCCCCATTCTCATATTCCGCATTCATCATACTTCCCCCCTCCACATCGCTGCCATTATTATTAGGACTAGCAACGCGGTGAATACTCTCAATCAACGGCGCCTGACTACTCACTTCCCTCCACACCGCCAACCCCAATGCTAATGTCGAATTCGACGGCCGAATCCCCAAAAATTTCATCCATTGCAATAAGAGCGGAATCTCATACGATCGTCGTGAGAGTGTCAATAACAGGATATATTGCAGGCAATTTGCATTTGTCGGGAATACCGAAGGGTAATGTGACCGAGGCGAAGACGACGACAACGACGACGACGATGATGGAGGAGAAGGACACTCAGAACGCAAAAGCAAATCCTCAAACGGTTCAAAAACATACTTCACCCCTCTCAACTTCTTAAACCCAAACCCCAACCCCTCCGCCGGATCATCATCCACAGAAGTCCTAGCCGCCCTCGCCGGACTCTCCAATCTCACCATCTCCCCAACCCTCTCCTCCCCCCCACTCTCCCCAGCAACCCCAAACAAAACCTGCAAAAAGACCTTTTTCACCGCATTCATCGGCTCCTCATCCCGCCATATTCCCGACTTGTACACCCTAGGTTCCTTTTTTTTCAAATCGAATAATACGTTTGTGATATTGGCAATGGCGTCTTCGCGAGAGGCAAAAGTGGCAGAAGGTGAATGTCGACGAAAAGGGTTTTTGAGGGACAGTTGAGCGAGGGCTCCAGAAATCGTATCATCCAATCTATACGCCAATCTCGCAGCCTGTAACAATATCGACAACGAAAACGCATTTGGTTGAACACCATACAATTGTTCCATATGATCCCACATCCGAAACACCACATCAGGTCGTTGGATCCGAATCAACGCAACCAAAAAATCGTTTATAGTCTTTTGCGTCACTTTTATAGGTTCTCGCAATGCGACTTTTTTGAATCTCCCGACATTATGTGAATTAGTAGTGGGTGGGTGTGAACCATATTTCTCGAGGAGCATGAAGGCGTCGTAGGGTCTACCGATTCGGGTGAGAGCAACGACACCCGTGGCTAAAGCCTCCGAATCGATCGCAAGACCACTCTTCATAAGCTTTTTCCAATAGGAAACGGCGTTGACGGTGTCGTTTCTCTCTATTAATCCACGTATGAGGACTGTATAAACCGCGACTGTCGGTCGGCCTCCGGGGACTTTACGGAAGAATGTGAGTAGATGTAATGAAGAGCATCGGGAATCGCGAATGAGGACACTGAGGGTGGATGTGAAATCGTAGATGTTGCGGAATTTGGTGCGGAAGATGCGGTGGAGAGTGCGGGTGTTGCGTTTCGTGGAAGGGAGGACGACTGTGGGTAGAGGTTGGAGAGCGGCGAGTTTGCGAAGAAAACCAAATGCAGATTTGGCAGAGTGGTGGGTGCCTAGCATGAGCGTGTTGGCGCGGACTTGGGGTATAGATGAGGGATCGAGGAAGAATGTCGTATCGTCGAATTGAGTAGACTGAGCGTGAATCGCTTTGTAATATTTCTTGGCGTCGTGTATAGCTCCGTCTTTGGCGAAAAAGCGTAGATAGGCTTCAAGGTGTGATGTTGAAGGAACGAAAGCCTCTTGGACCATACGAGACTGAAGGTACTTTGTCAATTGTAGAGTGACGAAACGGTCATCGAGTAACATCTGGTAGGTATCCGATGTCAGTTTGAGTTGACGGGATTCCATGGCTTTGAGCAGCAGAACAGCAATATTGGCGCTCTCAACGGTGTGGTTTGGGATGCAAGAGATGACTTGGAGCATGAGGTTGAAATAGGGCGCAGGATTCTCTATCCACACGGTGAGAAATGTGTTTGCGAGACGGCGGAGGGGCACGACGAGGCCAAAGCGGGCGAGCTGGACGGCGGCGGCGAGGATGAGTGGGCCGTGTATCTCGTTCTGAGAGGCGTCGAGATGCGCATAGACGAGATCGAGCATGGGGCCATGGGCGTGCTGGGCCGAGCGGACCTTGTGTGCTATGAGATAGAGCAGGACCCAGGACGGGGCTGTGTCGAGTGGCACAGAGTCGATGGCAGGTTGGTGGATGACAAACTTCCAGCGATTGAACTCGGCGACGGAGACAGCGCTGGCATGAAGGGCCTCTGAGAGAGAAAGCAGCTGTGCGGGCCGACGAAGGGCGTCGAGAAGGCGCCAAAGAGGATTGTGCGTCTCTCTGTGCAGGTACTTTGCGTGCGAGGCGAGTGCGCGTCGGCCGAGGCTGGCAAGCATGCAGCACAAATACAGCCAAACACCTGTTTTTCGACTGGCACAGCATTCACACTCCTCTCCACCAGCACAACAATGCCCCGCATCCTCTTCGTTAGCGGATTCCACCCCCAGACACGCGCCAGGGATCTCGCTTACGAGTTCGAACGGTATGTTATTGTCTTCGCGCAACGTCGCCTACCACTCCTCACCGTCCACAGCTTCGGCCCCCTCATTCGCTGCGACGTCCCCGCCCCGAGGAACCCCCGCGCAAGCTCAAACCCGTGAGTCCTCCGTTTCTACGCCACATCCTTCTTTTGGCCCCCAGTGTCGCCACTCGAGATTCTCGACGCGAGCTCCTCCCGTCCTTTCGCTCGCACGCTCTTCGTCGTTGCACGTTCCGATTCGACCCCTCCCTCTCGTCTGTCGATTTACCGAATCACCAATCGCTCAACATACCCCCCTTCGACTCGTAACAGTTATGCTTTCGTCGAATTTCGCAGTGGCCGCGACGCTGAAGACGCCTATTACGACATGTACGTCGTCTTACCATTCTGCTACCGTGTCACTCATACTTCCTGCAGGCATGGACGCTACTTTGAAGGCAGCCGACTCAGCATCCAGGTACCTCTTCCGCGTTTTTTCAACCCCTCTCCATGCTCTACTCACACGTGACCCGCAGTGGGCCAAAAATCCGCCCTCCTCTGTGTGGCGCTACGAACGAAGGTCACCTCCCCCTCGTCGAGACCGTTCTCGCAGCCCCCGCAGGAGGGAGGATCGAGACAGGGACTACGACCGTGACCGTGACCGCGATAGGGACCGCGACCGCAGGAGGGGCCGCTCAAGGTCTCCCGAACGACGTGGAAAGACCCCGTCCCCCGATAGAAGACGCGACGATCGAGACAACCGTGATCGCGACCGCGAAAGGGACAAGGAGAGGGATGAACGTAATGGCGACCGTGAACGCGACCGTGAGCGCGGAAGGACCCCCCCACATGCTATAAACGCTGATGATGCTAGCAAAAAAGTTGTAGATGACAGAGATCTTAGGGAACGAGATGAGAAGAGGGAGAATGGTCGTACCCCTCCTTATGATATTTGAATGAGGCCTTTCTTTTTTCAGTATATCTTACGTAGAACCTTTGGCTCGGCTGACTTTTTTTTTTTTTTTTTTCTGTCTTTTTTCTACACCAAAATAACTAGACACTCCAAATCCTGGGTATCTCAGTTTGTCTATGTAATCACGCTTCTTCAATATACGGTTTATATTAAATATGTTGTCGAGATGAGACTATGTTCTTGGATGATTGGATCTCGAGAAGGTACTTAGTGGCGCAAGTTGACATGTGGGCATGTATTCGGTGGCCGATTCTTGATTCATTTGTAGCACCTGTGAGATTGGTGTCACTCGCTGAGTTATGATTTGACCTCTGCTATAAATTTCAATGGGACTGCACGTTTGAGCGTTCTTCGAGTACAGTACAGTTTAGCCGCACGCTGTGATCTGCTATTTGTTTCAAGATGACAGGTTAACAATGGTGGGACTACAAATAGGCGAGTGGTAGGCGTCGCGTTTTTTCACTATTTTTTTTTTAAAAGAAGACGCATGTGGCCATTGACTAATAGCGCAGACATCATGATTCTATTTCGAGCTAGACCCACAAGTCAATGATGACGTAAGTATAAGAAAGCTAACTGTCCGTGGGAATCCAGCTTTTACTTCATGTCTGCACCACGAGTGCCCACGGTCGATGACCTCCGAGTATGTATCCACCTCCCCAACCATATCCAAATCATCACTGAAAATTTTCATAACAGGTCAAACTTTGTTATATCTGTCGTGAAGAAGAACCCAACGAGTCCGGTACGTGCGACATTTTATCATAACTCATGTATTGGCTACTTTCTGAACTTTTTTTTTTTTTTTTTTGTTGTTGTTGTTGTTGTTGTTAACGGTGTTGGATAGGAATCCGACGAACATGGACACATCCGTGTAGATGTACGCTTATAGCTCATGAGTCATGTCTCCTTGAGTGGATTAGGTCTGCACAGGGAAATTCTGCACGGGCAGAGAATGCGCTCAAGTGTCCGCAGTGCGGTACTCAATATGAGATGCTGAGTCACAAGTCCAAAATGCTAGTGTTCCTCAGTTATGGTGATCGGGTGTTGCAGAAGGCGGGAGGAGTCTTTACGCTAGCTGCTACGGCGGCTGTGATGGGCGTTATGGGTTCTGGTAAATATCGTTTCAGTTTTTTTTTTTTTTTGCAGGTAGAGTATGCTGATGTGGGGACTTTATTGTATAGGGATTTATATTACTCTGACAGCGTACGGTGCATGGGCTGTCAAAAATTTCCTTGGAAAAGAGTGCGCCTATCCTATCAACTTGCTAAAAAGAAATGGGATGCTTACTTGTAATCATCAGAGTTTTCGACCTAATGTTAACAGACGATCCTTCAAATTGGCCTTGGACAGCTTTCATCAACCTTCCCATCATCCCCCTCTCCCTGATCACATCCCGCATCTTTCCCGCCAACAAATCAGCCTTCCCAACCATCGTCCCCATTTTGTCCATTTGGCCAGGAGCCCATGTCACACCTCAAAGAACGCACCACGAACCCTGGCATACTCAGGAACGTCCCTACTCTCCTCCCCTCTGCACTTGGCCACCCTCCCCAATGATTTTTGGCATCTTCATCGCACCTATTTTACGGTTAGCGTACAAGAGGCTGTTGCACCGATTTGCATATTGGTTGTTGGGTGCCAATTTGAGCGATTTTAAGAGGAGATCGAGGTTTGGGTTGCAGTTGAATGAAGGACCGTTTATGATTCGGATTCGGGCGAATATTCAAGATGAGAATGGGAATGAGATACAGGAGGGGGAGGAGGCTGGGCGGAGGAGAGTTGGTGCTGGTGCTGGTGCTGGTGCTGATGCTGAGAATGCTAATAATGCTCCGAATGCTGCAGCTAATGCGGATGATGCACCGCAAGATCCCAATGCTGCAAACCTAGCAGCAGCCGAGCGTCTTGTTGAAATTAACGCATTATCGATTGGCAGGCGTATCGGTGGTGCTCTTCTCATCCCATATATCTCACACCTCATGGGTGCTGTCCTCTTTCGAATTTCGAAACGATCACAGATTCTTCGTCATATTTTGGGTATCAAGCCACATCGGAGATTGGCGTTTGGCCTTCAACCGTTGGTGAATGTGGATGAGGTTGGTGGTGGGGAGAGTGGTGGGGATCCGAGTTTGGTGAATTTGAAGTATTGGAAGTGGTTGGCGAAGGCTGTGACGGGGATTTGGTGGGGAGGTGCGAAGAGGTGGGCGGAATTGGATCCGGTGTGGTGGAGAAATATTATTGGTCTAAGCTTGTTTGTTGTGGTACGCCCCGCCCCATCCCTCACTCATTCATATATTTCCAATCCTGATTTTTTTTTCTTTTTTTTCTTTTTTTTCTTTGGTGTTTCCAACCCTCAACCAGGCTAAAGATTGTTTATACCTTGTACATCTTTGGCACACCAAACGTGAGATCGAGACACGTAGAGTCAGAAGTAGGGATTTTTCGGGGGTGGATATTAAGGAACTTGATCTTAAACCTGGGTTTTTGCGTGAACCGCCGTTGACGTTGATTAATCCTGGAGATGTGTTGGTGAAGAGAGCACTTCGGTGAGTATTATTTTCTATGTATACGATTTTTCTCAAAAATTTTTTTTTCTTTTTGTGAATAGTGAGGAGTGAGGGAGGTATGAGCGGACGTGTTTTTTTTTTTTTTTCATCTTAGGATTTTAATAACTATCATTTCGTATACAGTTTAACACCGACCCTGATGTGTCTTCTTATTTATTTTATTTTTGCTTTGATTTTGCATCTGGTTATTGTGTAGGTTACTCACAAGTTGTTGGTGTGTGCGGTTCGGCTAACAAGTTGATCCGAGCAGAACATGGATTTGGTATGCTGAGTGAAACGTTATTCCAGTAAGGTCATCCATGCATCATCCAACCCACAATGCCTGTATATGAAAACACATCTACAAACACACATGCGATCTAATCGACCTCCAACACCGTTCCCCTTTGAACACTTCCCCAACCCACAAGACGCCAATGTTTCTCAATCCGACGGGACAAAGCTACCTTTTCACCTATTTCTGTGCATGCTGGTGAGGTGAGTTGAATCTTTGCTAGATCAGCTTTGACAGAAAGCACACGACCACCGGTAGATGTCGATCCGATATTAATGAGAAGAAGTTCGCCCTTGGTGAGCTTTGATACTTTTGTTTGTTTCTTGTCCTCGGTTTTCACACCGAGAAGACGACGAAGGAGGAATAAACTGATTTCGAGTTCTGAAACACATGCGAGGTAAATAAAAATAACAGCGTTTAGGTGTCGTGAAAAAAGTGAACTGACCAGTATAGATCTTTGGTAGCTTTCCTACAGCACCCAATACTTGACCGACAAGCCTATCCGCACGACACAGTGTAGGATCAATCCTTGTTCCAACACCAATTAATCCACCTGGTACAGCAAATTGCAATAAATTGTTCTCTGCATGTAAACTTAAGATTCTACTAAAGATCGGTTTGCATTTTGTTTTTCCAGAGCTGTCTTTCGTAACGATGCCGGGTCGGATTTCAACTTCCTGACCAAGGCGAAGGACACCGGTCAAGATGGAGCCACCGGCGACACCACCTTTCAGTTCATCGACTTCGGCACCAGGTTTATTGACATCGAATGAACGGATGACGATGAGTTTGGGATCGGAGGAGAAGTCGCGGATGGGAATTGGGATGCGTTTGACAATGTATTCGTTGACGGCATCGATGTTGTACTTGAGCTGAGCCGAAATGGGGACGATTGGGGAGCTTTCCGCCACCGTACCTGATGTGAAGTGAGTAATTAGTAGAGCTAGAGCTGAAAGAATGAAGACTTACCTTTGACGAATGCTGATATGCTCTTCTGATGTTCTAGTGATTGCGCCTCTTTGATCAGATCGACTTTATTCTGGAGAATGATGATGTTTTCCAGTTTCATGATTTCGACGGCAGCCAGGTGTTCGGATGTTTGGGGTTGGGGACATGTTTCATTTGCGGCGATAAGAAGTAGAGCGGCATCCATGACTGCGGCACCGTTTAACATCGTAGCCATCAGGATATCATGGCCAGGACAATCGACGAATGATACGTGACGGACAAGTTTCATTCGGTGACCACAACCAGGCCGTTCACATGGTGGGTTGTCTTCTTTATCTGAACGATACGATCTATAGCAACCTGGTCGAGGGCATGCAGGATTTTCACATTTGTATACCTAAGATCAACGTGATCGAATTTATGTCGCTGGGGATGTGAGGAAGGTTAACGCACCTTAGCATTGGCGTATCCGAGTTTGATAGTGATGTTACGGACGAGTTCATTTTTGAAACGGACTGTCTGTACTCCAGATATGGCTTTCACTACCGTTGATTTACCATGAGCGACGTGACCGATTGTACCTATGAATTTTCGAATTAACGTAAAAGTTCCCTGGAAGAAGGAAAAGATTGCAGACCGAGATTTATGGTTGCCTGTAAAAGGGTGCATAGTAAGATCGCAGGATAGCAACAAAAAAAAAACTTTTAGATTGCACACCTGTTTAGAGATGACCTCGGGCGATAATGGGTTGAGTTTGGTGACATCGACATCTACGCTTGGTACCTGCTCGAGTTCGTCGTCCTCATCTTCCTCAGATGCGTAGTCTTCTTCGCGTTTTTGGAGTGTCTCGTCGGACATTGTGATAAGCCAGTAGCAATGTCACCGATGCGTGACTCGAAATCAGTATTGCCATGAGGTGATTAGATAATCGTAGCTGTAACATCAATAGAACGCGTTGGAAGCAGCTCGGAACAGCGCTCATTGGATTTCTCAAGTTTCGACGTTGGGATGAGCTCCCACAAAATACGAGTCCTTCACTGACTGCATGTCGCCATTTAAGCAAAAACAAAAATATCAGGCTTGTTCCAGAAAATTTACCACTGCAATAATCCATCGGGATCCACACTTTGCTTGAAGTTTGTTATCTGGATAGAATGATCTGTAAGTACTAATGATTGTTACCCCTTGTTCAGAATACATCCTACCGTACTGAGGCACTGCCAGGCCGAAGCTATCACCCATTATTAGACTTGGCCGGAAATCGATTTGGAAGAGGAAACCCATACCATAATATATCTGGACTCCTATCAAAGGGAAGAGCATTATACTTAGTGAGAATCCCTTTGTTTACTAGATGGGCAGGAAGAACCCAGGATCTTCTCAAGATATGCCGAGCGTTAGTAAGTAACGATAGTTACCAATCATCTGAGTGGTGGATCGGCAATCCAAAGACTAAGAAAGTCAATTCCTTTGAATCGCCGACGTTATGATGCTGTGTTCAATTTATTTCAAGGAATACGCCCACGACGGGAATAACCAACGAAACATCATGGTGGATTGGAATCCAGAGACCAAGAAAGTCCGTCACTCCGGTTCGCCAACCATAAGCCAGGTTCGATATAATTTTAAAGAGCACGCCCACGCCGTCAGGAAAAAAACAGTAATTGACAATGTCGAGATGCATCATGACCTGATGACTGTGGGTTATATTGTATTTATCAGGGACAGTGATAATTTTTCATACGTTCATCCAGAGTGGATCTGTCTTTAAGTACAAGAAATGTGAATGCGACGCGTTCGAATCGCAGGCGGCAGAAGTGTCGGACGATCCATGCCGATTTTCCCACTGCCAGATTACAACACACATAGCCGCTGTGAACCACGCCGTTATACGCAGGCTCAAGTGGCCTGTAGTAGCGCCATCACTCTAGAAATAGTCTTGCGGTTTGCACGGGTGGTACTTATATGGGGTAACGCCATGATTTATGCGCATTAGCCGCATGCGAGTAGTTTGGTATCCCATTAAGGACAGTGATAATTTTATTAATAACACCTTGTGAAGAAGGTGATTATCACGGCCACGGCCACAGGACCAGCTTCGGGAGTGATGTCCCACTCACTGAGTTCGCGAGAGGCAATTAGCTTTTCTCGTTGACATGGCCCATATTCTAGACTAGCACAACTTTGTGAAGTCTGAGAATCCTTGAGAGTCTGATATAAAATGAAAAATTAGGAAAGCGGAGAATATTTGATTCTTTTAAAGGTTACTAATTACTATTTCAATTAAGTACCGACTATACTGTACTCAGGCTGAATTGGCTCCTCATATGCCTAACAGAATGTTACATCCACTGGTGTCTCTTATCACGCATCGTGGCTGTTGATGAAGTCAGGGAGACGATATTGTCAATGTTGAAATAGATCATACTATCGGTCGCCCAGAGCAGAGCCGCAAATTATCATGGTTACGTTATTACCTGACCCATCCATAACCAGACTGTTATCCTGGATGAATTTATTCGTGGAGTGAGTAGCGGAATAATGTTCAACGACGGGGCAAAAGCCAGCGGTTGCATGGCAGCGTATCGTCTGGAACTTGAATGGTGTGGTAGTGAGATGAACGTACATAATAAAGTAGGAAGGGAACACATACTAAGCCGGCGTTGCTACTGTATGAGTTTGAGTTTGCGCATTGAAAGCTACCGTGCAATTGCGAACTTCCCCAAACCTGCATCTCTTGATGCAAAGTAACCCGTTCATTAATAAAATCTACTCTTATTCTCGTTTCACTCTGGTATTCTACCAGGACCTGAAACAAAGGTGTCTATTAGTCTCATTTTTTTTTGAGATATTGGTAAAGGACTCGAAAGCTCACTCGCAGAATTTGCAATGCGGTCTGGAGTTTCTTTAAAATTCGTTCATCAGATTGGATACTGAATAATCGTTTGAATGTAGAGCGTTGAAGATGTTCTTTGAGAACCTCTTCTATAAATCGTGCTGTGCTGATTTTTAAGTGAGTAACAGCTTCAGTTTTGGGGGCTCTTGGAGTAAGACTAACTGCAACAATTTCTGTGTAGATTCTGCCATGAGCAATGTTTCCGGTAAAGATTGTTTCCGAGTAGGAAGGCATAAGAATTTGTCGGACGGTAGAATCTGATGAGGGTATAGCGACTCGGTTTTGTTCTTGTAAAGACAACAGGAGAGGTTGATTGGGAGATAAGTTTCGCTGTAGACATTGTTTCGTGGATGGCTTTATAAGAGTCCCAGGATTAAAAGAAAAAGTTGGCTGATCTCGATTGCGCCCCGAGGAATTCGGAAGACGCCGGATACCCACCACTGCCGCGGCTGGCCAAAACGGCTGAACATCAGCCAATTTTCGTCGTCTCCCGGAGTCATTCACAGTTCTGGTGCTTACGAAATCCACATCAACATGACCGGATTACAATCTCGATGAATGTTCGCCCTACGTCGTTGATCAATCAATCATCATCTTTCAATAGGGCCATTGACGGACTAGCATATCAAAATCTCGATATCCAGGCCTCTGGTCTGACAGAGCAGTGTTCACGAAGTCTCAGCAGGTCATATTCAGTCTCTATCCAAGGAGCAAAGTATCGTATTGAAATGACCTTTGCTCGTTTTGGAAAACGCAGTAAGCGGGCTGGGTACAGTAGGAGCCTGAAATATCAAGTGGACAGACGCTGACCATCAGGACGCCACAACCCGGACAGCATTGAGTATTTTCCGCGATCAATATGGCTGATATTAAGAGGTTCTGCAACCCCTAGTGATTCAGTAGTGGTCAATTGAAACAGCATGTTAGGTATGATATCGAACTAGAACCGAAAGGTCAAAATAGAGAGAAGCGTGATGTGAAAAACTCGCATTTCAAAACATTTCGGGCGTCCGAGAGGTTTCCAACGCCTAGTTTGTATTTTTGGGGTGAAGAAGATCAGCATCTAAATTATGGGATGGTCTAGATGCTGCTTTTTGCCCCAAACACACAATGTCCAAAGAAAATTCGGTCGAGGCTGAAGCGAGAGTTGAGATCCTGGAAGTCGATGAATTGTCTCTCGGTAGGCTTTAAAGCGAGATTGAGCCAATTGTAGCATGTATCTCGAAGTCTGATTCTGTATTGGGTAGATGTTAGATGTACGATGAAGCAATGGTTTATCTCAGGGCTTCAGAAATGGTTCATCGACTGATGAGGACAAACACACAATAACAACGCGTGGCGCGCTGGTTTGATTAATCACGCGACACGACACCGATGGACCATGGAATCCTCCACATCGCGGACAAATGTAGCGCAAAAGAGACAGCAAGAACTCAGGGCTCAAATTGCTGCCCTTGAGGCACAGCTGGCTGTACTACCAGACGACGACCGTATTGCCATCAGGGCCCCAAATTCACCAAAGCGGAAGCAACCAGAGCCAAGTACATTAGTACCCGCAACTCCTTCTCCGAGTGAGATAACCATATATGATCATCATTCTTCACTTATTCTTACATTCAGAAAAGAAACGGCGAGTAGAGGAGAAGGATGGCAGACCTAAACTCAAGCAACCACTATTCCAGAAACAACCAACAGCTCCCACTTCTGGAGCTGGGTCTGCTTCTGCGCAGGCGGCGGCAAAACCTGACGTTGGCCGATCCCAGTTTCTTCAAAAGCTAGCCAAGGTCAAGGACCGGACAACTGACAGTCCTATGCCTGATGCTATTGCGAGGACGTCTGCGTTCTCCGACAGGACGCGTCCAGAGGGGTCTGCGGAGGCCTCTATGCAACCTGACGGTTTTGGTGTTAAGCGAGATGATCGACTTGCATTAGTGGAGGACATTGAGCGTGGACCTTACGAGTTTACCCCGCCCACTGATGACCCCGACTTTCAACAATTGGAACCACATTCTGGGATTCGACTTTCGTTAGTTGTTTCTCTACCTTCCGGTTAAATGACTTTTTTTACTAAATTTGTGTCAGAAGCCGATGCCTTTCCTATGAGGATTTTCAGCTTTACATGGATATGCGTCACTATCTCTCGCCCTCACGACTTTATTCTGTCATTCGAATACAACCCGACAAACAAGGATATGATGTCCCATTATTCGGTGATTGGGTAACGATTGCTGTCGTGGCTGAACGTGGTCCTGTGAAGTTGACACGAGCGCCCGTCACCATGGATCCTGACGAACCAAAGGAGAAGAAGAAGACTTGGCAGAAAGGCACAAGTCAGGGGAAGGGAGATGAAACTAGAAAACCTACTGGAAAGAAGTTCGTCAATTTCAAGTTGATCGATTTTGGTGCGAGATCGAAATCCTCAGCCGACGGGGCGCAATCTGCAATTCGTGGTGACGCATTCTTGACACTTCTTTTGTTTGAGGCGGATGGTTATGATTTCGTTCAAATGGATGGAGACAAGAAACCACGGAAGCGTTACAAAGGAGGTAGTCATGGTGCTTTCGAGGCGATGGCGAAAGTTAAAGAAGGAGACGTCATTGCGTTATTGAATCCGAAAATCCTGAAGCCATTCCAGGTCGGTGCTGGCTATTCGTATTACTGACTTTACTGATAGTCTATTTGTGTAGCGTTCACAAGACACTCCTCATCCCGTGAATAACATCCTTGCTCTGACACCAGAGTCTGCCGATTCTATAGCTGTCATCGGGCGTTCTCGTGATCTTGGGATGTGCAGCGTCGCCAAACGTGATGGCAAGCCTTGTGGAAGCTGGTGTGACAAGAGAATCAGTGATGTTTGTGAATATCACTTGCAAAATGCCGTTCAACACAGGCGAGCAGGAAGGGCAGAGTTTACAGCTGGGTTTGTCATTCTTGCTTTTAAATTTCCATAGAAAAGTGATTGATTCGTTCTCATCAGAACGTCGGGGATGTCAAGTTCCTCGAGTCATAAACGTAAATCTCAGTATGATCCTGCGCGTCGATGGGGATTAAAGCCTGAAGAGTCAGCACGAGGATCGACGTATATAATCTCCGGACACGTCGTGGGTGGGGCTAATTCTGATCCACGAAATATGTACGTTGGCGAGACGATGGGGAGGGAAGGACAGGCGAGGGCACAGAGGAAAAGTGCTGGTGATGCTGATTGTGCGTTGAAAGCTCTGTTAGAACGAGATCGCGACGGGATGAGAGCGGTAATGTTGGCGAGAGAGGCTACTAAAAGTTCAAAAACGGCCGGAGCGGTTGGAAAGATGGAAACGTCAGGGAGATCAGTATCGTTTGGTGTCGATGGCCTATCGGAACCGCTAGGCAAGAGTGCATTCAAGGCTGAGGTTGTGAAACAGCTCGGTTTTGATCCTACACTGAAGACAGGGCAACAAATGAAAGCGGACAATCCTGCAATCCTAAAAAAGGTCATGTCAATCATGCTCCTGTGATACATTGATTCTGATATTGTTAACTAGTTGAATGTACTGGAGAGTGTTCGCAATGGTCGCGAAGATATTGCTCTTGGTCCTCGACCTGGTCCTAAAATCAGGTCGGGAGTGATGGTCCCCTCTGCCCCGCAGAGAATTCAACTATTCAAAGGACACCGGGTTCCTACGACCGAAGTCGACGGAAGTATTGATGCTAATGAAGTTATGGTTGATCTTGATGATGACGATTGAGCGTTTTCGCATTTTAAATAGTGTCGACTATTTGCATAACAGTCTATACATTATTGCCCAGATTGATACATAGAATAAATAATATGGCGATTATAATTGCATTGCGTCCGCGGCACCATTTTGTTTGTCCTCTGTATCTTCAAGATCGTCAGCAGAGGGTACTGGTGCCGATGTGACAGCTCCCGCGGAAGCGAGCGCCCGCGTCGGGGGTGCCACATCCCTATGATTAGTCAGGATGGATAATCAGCCGCTCACTGTTCAGAAAACGCTCACCATTTGATCTGGAAACGAGTGACACGAGGTTTTGTACTGATGTCGCGTACTAGACGTTCAACCATGATTTTCGGCGGCGGTGTCTCTTTCATCTCTTCGTTGTCGTATTCCGTATTTTGATAATAGCCCACTCGTACGAATTCTTGATCGCGATACGAGCCCGTTAAAATTAGAGCGGCGACACCTAGTACATCCTCTGGTGGAATTTTGGAAGGATCAGGTGCTGAGCCTTCGAATTCGAAAGAATTGACGCCAACAGGTACAGGTCCCACTAGACAGTCGTCCAGTTCTTGGTCTAGATCTTCGTTTCCGGGCGAGGATACATAAATGAGTTTCCACTCAAGGTCTGGGAAAAAACAGAACGAATGATCTCGTTGAGAATAGACGTGAAGAGGCGGGTTTGACTTACCATCTTTGAGAGGCGCGATGCATTCGAACATGACGCGAAAGCGATAAACATCTGAAAATCGTGCCGGATTGTTGATAAATTCCACGTTCTGTCAAGAGACCAGCTTAGGTTTCTGGCTATATAGAGAGAAAGATTCAGTATACACACCCTAATTGTTACAATAGACATACTGGTTTCTTGGGTATAGCGTAGTGCTGGTCAACTGACTGTCGTCTCTTTGGAAGAATAGCGACGACGTGAGTCACGGGTAACGTTTCGATAGTCACGGGTCACGTCAGCACCGCTTGTGCTTACGTAATATAGACAGTGATGTTGTGCTACAGGCCTCCTGGGGCGCCGACGCGGGAGCACTACTGGCGAGCGCGCTGAGAGAAGGCTTGTTCTTCTCATGGACAGCAAGGCTGGGCTGAAGGAGGAGGGAGAGGCGGGGAAGGGGAGATGCATGTGACTTAGGAAAGGGGCGAACTCACGTGGGGACGATAACCAAACCGGAAGAGGCTTATTTATTGTTCATGTCTGGCTGAACTTTCTTCTCTCACCTTCAACGATTCCGACGACGCGCTCTCCGTCTTTCTCTTTCGTCTTCCCTTTCTCGCTCCGTTATTTCGACTTCCCAACCTCGCTTAGTGTCTTGTATCTGTTTTCATAGTACTCCCATCGCCGACAACGGGCCCAAGATTTTTTTTTTTTTTCGTTTTTTTTTTAATGTTGATTTCTGAACTTTGGAGCATGACTATCTGATTTACCACTCTTCGCATCCTCAGATACTTGCGCAACGAATTTATAACGCTTCAACCATGTCTTCACACTCAGCGGAGATCGTATCGGACCTTCCCCGCCCCGAACCGTCTATACCTGTGCCTGACGAGAGCAAAGTCTCTGTATCCCCTCTCCTCTCTGATACACCTCGCCCCGAAGATCCGCCGACGACATCTATCGATGACACTCTTCCCGCCCCTCTACCTATTGCCCAGCCATCTCCTCAACTCTTCTTCCCACTTCCGACTCCTCTCGTCGGAAAACCTCGCATTGCTTTATCCGAATTGGTCGCCGATCTAGGAAATGCTACGATGGTAACTCCTGATATCGCTACAGCGGAGATGGTGGTTGGTGGTGAGTTTACTTGACGAGATTGGTTCTCCACATTGCTGAGATGTTCCGTTAGCTGATGGCAGCTTCGTGGATACCTCTTCTGGTTCAGCTGCCCGAGGTTTTAAGAAGGCCTTGGACCAGCAGTACGGGGTCAGTGTCCAAGTCCGTTCCCCTTATATCATCACTGGCTTTGTGAATCAACACGGACAACAACGGTATAGGGTCGGGTAAGTAGATCAAGTCAGAGTCACTATTTTTTAAATGTCATTTTTTTTTAGGCTTTGGGATCAGGAAGCACCCGCCGCCTCCGCTCAGGGTGTTCAGGAAGCCTCCTCTGCTCGCAATACGTTAACCAAGATATCCACCGACTCTTACTCCTCGAATCAGAAGCGGCGGTCGCGAATGAGCATGCACTTCCTGCCTCCTACCATATTTAAAAATGGAACCGCATCCAACCGTCCGTATACCACGCTTGCCCAAGGACCTGGATCAAAAAAGCCAAGGAGAACTCAATCTATACCAGATCTAGCCGAATTCGGAGAAGGGGTCCGCCGTTCTCAGTCCAAAATTGCCCCCTCTGGTCGCACTCACTCTCAAAGCGTCACTTCGTTCGATGCACCCCGTTACCTTCAGAATGTCCAAGCCCAACCTCCTGCTATAAAGCGTGGTGACATTTTTGGTCAAGTGATGGATTGGTGCGACCCCGCTCTGTCTTTGACGCCATTTTTGCAAGATCCGGGTGTGTCTTCTTTCAGCAATAGCATGCCTATTCAAGCCCCCTTCGGATCCGGCATCACTTTCGATTCCCCTTCTCTCAAAGAAACTTCTATCTCTATGCCTGTGATGCGGCAGTTGCAAGAGAAAGCGTCATTTGAATCGTCGCATACAGCTCGCCAAATAGACGCCTACATACCGATCTGTGACACCACCGGCGCTACTGAAAATGCGGAGCCAGGTCGTCCAACTTCGGCTTTGAGGATTCGTCCGCTCTCGGTGGATGTTAATCCTCCTGGCGAACAGCAGGATGAGGGTTATATTCTCAGTGATGAGACTGCCATGTTGACCCAGTACTCCACCAGAGTTTTTGATGTTTTACAGACGTATCGGGGCTTGCCTCTTCTCGACCGTTTCTCTCCAGAGACAGTTAACACCATTGTCATCAAACTCTCACTTTCAGCCGATGATACAGCTGCACCTCGAGACGATCCACGCTTCGTCATTTGGGGGGAACTCAACTCCGATTACGACCATGATGATCGCTCAATGTCACGCGACAGCTATACTGACGCACCGGCCGGGAGTGCGACTTCCACTCTAAGCAAACGGATGAGTAGAGCGAAGGGTCGTACGTCAGACGCCAGTCGTATCTCCGTTCAGACACGCTCCGCCCCGAAAGTCCTCCTTGCTGCTACCATCGAGCGCTGGATTGCTCAACTAACTAGTGATCTCAACTATGACGAGCTGCTCAACTTTTTTTTAACTTATCGGACATATGTCACAGCAATTGATTTATGCCAGTTGCTCATATGTCGTTTCCACTGGGCCCTCCAGAAGCCTATGTCTCCCGAGGATGAGCAAGTCCGGCGCATTGTGCGAGTGCGGACCTTTGTCGCCATTCGCTACTGGTTACTCACGTTCTTTACGGTTGATTTCTTGCCAAACCGCGAACTGCGAATACTTATTTCAAATTGGTTGAACTCTCTCTCAAAAGACCCTATCCTGAAGCCTAATTCTGATGGTTTGGTGTGTGCTAATTCAATCTTTCATGCGCGTATGATTTATCAAAGTCCGATTCAGGGTATTGTGAAGAGGCTAATTAAGGTGGGGAAAGATTGCAAGCAGGCTCATACGAAAATCACTTCTTCCAAACCGAAGCCTGAAAAGTCCGTACAACCGCAGGACCACGTACTCGGGAAGAAATTTGCCGAGATTGTGACCAAAAAGGCTATGGAGGAGTCAGAAGATTCTGTTCTTGATCTTGACTTTCTTCCAGAGGAAGCTCATGTTCCGGAGTCCAACGGGAAAGATATTGCTAATGCTAACATCGCAGTGGCTACAAATGCCACGAGTGGATTCTCCCCGACGAGACCAACTCCTCTTCCTATATCCTCATTAAACATTTTGCACCGTACCGATCACGCACCTGGTCCCTCGTCTAATGCTGACGCAGCACATACATCGCTTTCAGTGCTTCCTATTCAACAAAGCGCCCTATCTCGGGCCTTTGTTAAGACCATCGGACGCCTAGGTCGCTGGACTCGAGTTCTTAGCTCCCGCTCTGCTGGCCGCAGTCCCATCAGTGCTTGCGCTGATCCCTCTGCCTTTGATCTTGATCTCAGCGTTGGTAGAGATCTATTGACCATCAATGATGGGGTAGAGACGTACCTCAAGGCAGCCGAGGCCAGGCGACAAACTCTTTCGTCCCGAGCTTCGCAGACCACCCTGGTCAGTTCTCGGCTATCATTGCCACAGACGTCGTCCTCTGGTCGAGATTCTAGCCTTTCGGTTTCTGATGAACTTGGCGAAGATGCCTCAACCCCTGTAGTGTCGCACTTCATACCCTCTGCTTTTTCTTCCGTGTCCGCTGACGATACGGATGGTCGTTTATCTCCTTCTGATTATGCTGAAGCTATGAAGCATCCGGACAGCCAGCTAAATAAAGACGTCATAGATTCTCGCCCTGTATCTCAAGAACTTCTCCCACCCGCACAAACAAATGGCGAGGACGATGGTGTAAACTCGTATGACCGGCCCATCTCGATGATGACTACATCCACGATGTCATTCGGTGTCCCACTTTCGGAGCTTGGTCAAGCGCCCACTTTTCCACCTTTAGAAGACACACATTGGCAGATGGATGTTGCTTCCCTGGATGACTTGGATTTGTCGGATTCCTCCTCTGAGACGAATGTTCGTGCTCCGGCTGCACCTCCTGGTTTGCGAAAACTTCCTCGGAAGCTCCCGCTTCGTCGCGATTTTGAATTTGTTGCTAGGCCGGAGACTGTGTCCTCACTTGGAATGGCTTCGCGAGCATCTGTTGTATCTGCTTCTAGTGAGGCATCTTTCCAAGGACTCGGTGGGGCTATACAACAATGGCAAATGAATGCTCTGATTGATTCTTTGAGTGATGAGGAGGAGGCTGGTGATGCTGAAGCTGCTTTACGTCGTTTAGAGGGTCATATCAATCCAGACCGGCAACAAGAGAAAGTCTCAAAAGTTAATGGATGGGTGCGGACTATTCAGGAACGTTTGGCCGCAGGGGATTACGAAGATGAGGAACCCCGTTTCCCAGTTGATAGCGATGAGGAAGAAGGTGAAATAGATGATGATTCGGTTAGTCAGGTAGGACAGGGTAGCTTGACCCCTCCAACCTCCGATTCGAATGATTCGAATGTGAATGAAACGAGCGAGAAGAGAATTGAAAACGATACCCCGGTTTCTGAACATATACCTCATAAAATACCCCCTCCTCCCGGACTCGAACCTCCTGTTTCTCCTACGACCGTAGAAAGTAAACCATCGCCTGAGGATGTCGTGCCATTGGAGATATTACAAAGTCGTATGCCAATGCCGCCTTCGAGCACATCAGGGACATCCATTTCCAAATTTGGTACAACCTCAGCTCCGCCGCGCGTGCATCGCTCCTTCATTCTTAGTGCTCGCGCGGAGGTGTTTGCGCAACATTTCTCGATGGTTGATAGAGAGTTATTCATGGGAATCAAGTTTGAGGAATTGGTTCTAGATGATTGGGCCGGTACTGAAGAGATTGATATTCTTGATTGGGCTGTGTATTTGAAAGACCGAGCGCGGTTCAAGGCGGAACATCGGTCCCCGGAGAAAACAAGTGCGCTAGCGGCTGTACGAGCGAGGTTCAATTTGACAGCCAATTTTGTCATATCCGAGATCATCCTAACGCAACCAAATGAACGTCCACTGATCGTGGAGAAGTTTGTTCGCATTGCATGGGTATATTTAGTTTTCTTTTTCAGGGTCTCATTTCTTTTCTGACTTTTCTTTTTTTTTGTTTTATAGAAATGTTATGGGCAGAGTAACTTCCACACACTGACCGCTATTATTGCTGCTTTACAAAGTGATTGGGTGAACAGAGCGATGCGTAAATCGGGTTGGAATCGGATCGGTATATTCGAGGCTCGAGTGTTGAAGGACTTGAAACAGTTCACCTCCAGTGTCGATAATTTCAAGTTCATTCGACAAGCTACTGATTCCATAGCTGAATCGAAACCATTGGAGACGAGTACCTCCTCTGTGGTGAGCGGTGAAGGCAAAGGAAAGCACATGGAGCGTCCGCCAGTTCCGACCGCTTGCATTCCTTTCATTGGTAAGTTGGCTTCTTTCTGCAGCTTAAAAATTGTTGTCTGATATTTTATGCAGGTGTGTATTTATCGCAGTTACATCGATTAGGCAGGCTCCCAGATCTCATTGACCCCACTGCGCCGCATCAACCCGTCGGCGTTAATCCACAAACTAATACTTTCGACCCATTGTATCAGCCTGACGTCTTTTCCTCCCTGGCTCCGCTACCTGACGCCATGAATCTAGAGCCTTTGATCAACGTTCATAAACAGCGGAGAATAGCGGAAGTCATCAAGTCTCTAGTAGCTGGACAACATCTTGCTAGTCGCGTCCAATTTGACGTGGACAAGAAGATTTTCAATCGTTGCTTACGTCTCCGTGCTTTGGATGGCCCAACGCTTCAACGGGTTTTGGCGATGTATTCGGACGGTTGATACCATAACCACAAATGACCCTGACTCTGGTGTAGTCATAGATTTCCTCAGTTTTTTTTGTCTGCATCATCGCTTTCCTCGACTTGCTTTCCTTTATGTAAACTTTCCCCTGGGTATTGTGATTGTTGCATTACTTGTTAACCTTGATCACATTTGGTTAATCGATATATATAATCGCTTGCAGAATTTTGTTTCCCGTCTGAGAGGATGTGATGTTCTTCAAGTTTGGGCTTGCTGTATCAAGTTTTGATGTGTACAAGAACCTGGAACATTAAACATTAGCCTTGGCATTTACCATTCAGCTTTCTTGGGTTGCTTGTGACAACACCTTTTGGAAGGCTCTGTTGAATTACAATCATAAGATCTTATATAAATTATACTAATAACCAAGCGAATCAAGATCTATGGGCAAGAAAATGTTACATTAAGTTTGGCACAGTAAGACTATCTCTTATCGCCACCCATTTCACCATCTCATTAGTCTCCGTTCTCGACCGCGTATGACACAAATTCAAAATCTTCGGGAAAACCATCCTGAAGAATTCTGCTGCAAGGCCTTCGTCACCGACGGTTGATTCCCCAAAATAGAGATTATGGACGTTGGAATTTTTAGCGAGTGCATAATGTTCGACTCGGGCTTCGATGCTGTCGTGGTCACCGTGAAATCCTGTCAGAGTCCTCAAGGCCTCCCAGTCTATGGTAGCGTCAATCAATAATCCCAGGTCTTCGAGGTTTTTACACTGTTTGGCTAGAAGCCAAAGACCAGTCAATGTTGTCCTTGACTTTCTGCCGTATGGACGAGCGGAGAAGATCAGTGACTTGAGGTGAGGTAGAGATGCTCCTAGTATCCCCAATTCTTTATCTGACAGGTCCAAGTATGCTTCATTCAGGTCCAACACTTGTAGTTCGGAAGCACATGAGCGTGTGAGATCAGAAGCTACAGGGAGGGTGAGCACATGGAGAGCATTGGCAAAGGTGCAAATATATGGCTGAGTGTCGGGGGGAAGTTCCGTGATTATTCGCCGGGATGGTGTCAATTTAATGCTTCGAGCTTGTTTCTCATCTGAGAAGTGTTCGTGTCCTAACATCGTTTCTAGGAAATGTTTGATGTCAAAAGCATGAGGAAACCACGGCCCACCCAAAAACTGGAAATCCACCAAGTTCGGCGCTCGCAGTTTCCTTATTAGTTCCGTATAGAAACTATCTTCCAACTTTCCATCTACCTCCACTCGTGATTTTAATTCTATATGAAATTTCTTGAGGTTGTCCCGTGGCATATCGATGTTAAATAAGTCGTCCATGTCAAAGGACCTGACCTTCAACGCCATTTCTTCTAGCGACTGGCATTGGAGTATCGCCTTCGCTACCTCTGACGGTATTGATATCCCAGTGACATACGCGCTCTTGAGGTAAGGGGTTGCGTGGGCCAGCAAAAAATCCGATACCGGTGCACCAAGTTCTACGTATGCGTCCTGGGCAGCGAAATGAATGTTTTTCAAACATTTCAAAACGGGCAGTTGCTTCTCGGACGCTGCACAAAGAGCAGGAGAGTCCCAGAAGAACGATATTCGAAGCGTATGCAGCTCCTGAGACAACAGACATACGAGCTCTTTACAATCCCAGCAGCTCAGCACACGCAGCAAAGGAAAGATATGGGTTCCATGGCTGTTGTATCGATTTCTGAGCGCCTGGACAATGTTATCCTCCGGTTTAAAAACTTTGTCCTGATAATCAATGCCATTAAACTCTTGGACGTATGCGGCGAGACGCTCGAAATTCCTCCAATCTTTTTCTGTCGGGGTCTTCTTGAGGATCTGAGGAATTTCTTGACTTAAGCTAGGGAAAACGAGATTGATGACAAAAACCCACCATGTGTCCTCTTGACCCTATTACAGTGCCGTCGAGCGAGGCTCCTTTTTTGACATTCGGAACTCTTTGGACTACATCCTCAGACATACTTCCAATCAACCGATCAAGACCATTTATGCGCCGCCACAATACTCTTGTTGCGGGTTCGTAGAAGCTCTTGCATGTTAACGCCAGAGAGAGCAAAGGGTATCTCTTGCAAATCCCGTCAAACGAGGAACTTGCCCGATCTGCAGGGCAATCATCGGACAATATGGGGTCATTGAAGATAGTGTTTAAAATCTCGTCAATATAAAGAGATTGGTGCATGACTACGAAGAGGGATGGTGCGTATGGCTTTCAGAAACGCCATGTTTTATGTAACTCCACTATTTATTTTTGTGAAAGGAGATACTGGTTTTAACTATACGAGTTTCAATTTTGCCTACAGTTGAACCTCTGAATCACCTTTCCCCCATCTGCGTAGAGCCTAAAGTGCTGACAATCAAATTCCCTCCAAAAACTTCATTCACTCGGAAGATAGAGTATGCCACTATTGGAAGGTCCACCTATTTCACGCTCTCGGATTCACATCGCGTCCTTCTTTCCTTGGGGTGCTGTAAGTTTATTATATCAGGCATAATTCATTAGTTTAAAATACCAACGCTATGTCCGGGGCCTTCGACAAGGGTACTTACAACTTATGCCTCACGATGAGGAGAGTGCAACAATACCGCATGTTGTACTCGCAAAAGATCATTTGCTGTTTTAATGGACCAGACGCTACCTTCAGTTCCTACTCTGATTCAACTGGCAATGTCTGCCCATGGGCAATGTGCAACCATTCACTCCAGATGATTGAGCAGCTAGAGTCGAGTCGCAATTTTCCGATCAAATCCCCATCATACCCTTCTGGTCATGCAAGGCGTTAAACTTTGGTATTTACTTGTCGATCAATCCCACGAGGTCGCCGCTTCTGTCATTCCCCCCATTGTTGTTTCCAGCACTCTTTTAATCAGCGAGTTGAAGGAAAAAATCTATGAGGAAGGTGATAACTGTGGCAATGTTGCACCTAGGCACCTCTCTATATACCGCCCCAATTTGATGCGAGACGAGGACGAGGATAACATTCAATATCGCATCACAGAATTTTTCACGACCAACCCCAAACCGAAGTCACTGAATCCCGGGCTTGAATTGGAAAACTTGGACGTGAAGAAAAAGGAAGTCCTACTTGTCGAGCTTCCTAGTATGCCTTTTCTTTCCTCACTCGTTCGTCCCTAATGCCCTCCCTCAAAAATAACAGTTTTTTACGCCCTTGTAGATCAGTCCCACCAAATATTGGGCCGCGTCACCCCCGTGAACGTAGACAACTCTCCCTGTCAGCCTCTTAATTGCAAAGATTAGGGCGGAGCAGCAAGTTCACCGTGAAGTTAACCCTCTACACATCAACTTATACCGCTCACAAATTGTGTTGTCTGATGAAATATTCTGGTGAATTACTCCACACACGCGTCAGAGCATTCTTCGAGACTAACCCGACTTCGTGCAAGGCGCAAATAATCTATAACCTCAAAATCTCCGCCAAGGAGATCCTGCTTGTCGAGGTTCCTGGTGCGTTTTCATTCTTCTCTTTGATCCTCCTTGACCCATTCCCCCAGATCTAATCACCGAGTGCCGGGTTCTGTTCGTCCTCGTTGATTGCGAGAAAAATTACATCGGGTCTTCAGTAGTGTCTGCGCACAGTGTCGCAGATTTTCGGGCGGTCAAGGAAGTGTGGTCAAACACGCTTCATGACGTTGATGCTGGAAAGCTTGTTGTACGGCAGCTATTTCCGGAATCCACCGATTTATAACAGGGCTGCTCATGATCATCTAATAATCCAAAGCTCTCTCCACATCAAATCATTCTTTCCATGGGGCGCTTTAAGTTCAATATATCAGGCCTTCAGGCATATTGATTGGCGTAAAATGCCAATGCTAAGCCCGGAGCCTCCGACATAGTTGCTTACACCTGACGACAGAGGAGAGTGCAACGATGCTGCATGCGGTACTGACAGAGGATCGTTTGCTTGCAAGGAATCACGCATCAAGGTTGACCGGAGTCAAAGGATGTGTTTATAGTGATGAATAGTACATTGCTTTAACTAGTAATGACAGGAAAGGGTAGTGTCTACGGTCAATGATAGAGTCGATAGAGATGTTTATGCGCTGGTAGGTTCATCAGAATCGGGCGCGAAACGTAGTCGTGTAAGGAGCAACGCATTGGGCTGATCGCCATTGACGGATACTTTATATGCGCATTGGAGCGGCTGCTGTGAGGCATCACAGTAATGGGGTCCTTGCTCGTCAGATACCTTGTTATCGGTTGTGAAGACTCCCCAGGGCTTTCCCGGCCGCTTGTGTGGAAAAGTATGGAAATGAACCTGATTGGATGTCAGAGCTCGCCGAGCAGCTACAGTCGTCCAACTTACATTACCATTCGGGTGCTTACGACCGACGAAAAGGGCATAGTTTGGCGCCTGAAGAACAGCAACCACTTCACTGACGTGAGTCTCTATTCGAAAGATTTAAACAAAAGCATACCGAGACAGAGGTCTTCTCTGTGCAATTGGTGTCCCACACCATAGATATCTAAGATGCGGTCCACGTTGGCTTTGAACCACACCTTCGCAGCTTGCAAGTTTTGCAACCAGTAGTATTCCGTTGCTTCAGTATATATGAATGCTGTCTTTTGACCAGCTCTCAGCTGAACAGAAATCCGGCGGCTAGTACTGTCCATGCTTTCAAGAAGATATTTTATGAAAGACGTTACAGTACTTACTGGGGAAGTGTCTCTTCTCGCTTTCCAGAGCTAAGAAACTCAACAACAGCATCAAGACCTCGTCGCGCAGCATTTCGCGTCGCATGTCGATGAGACCCAATTGATATTGGACCGTAGCCCCTAATGGAAGGCATGTTTGCAACTCGTGGGTCGGGACAATCAGACGGATTAATCGCGTTGAACAAAGTAACGAAACTTCCGGTCGGCCTGACCATATATCCGACGGCACCAATAGTCACCGGTACAGGCTGCCAAAGCGCCAGATTTACTGGAAATTTCCGTTAGCACCATCGAGGTTTCTAAGGTCGAATGAAACACCTACACGTCGAATGATAATGATGCGTCAAGTGCATACGGTACCGACGCTCATTCCTTGCTTCCCAAGACATCTGATTTATCCCAGTGTCGATCTTGACAAACTCCTCCGAAAACGCAGAATCTTCACTTAGAATTGTAGAACAGGAATCATTACTTGGGATTATAGGGTCCTCCCGATCGCTCTCCGGAGGAGACTCAACGGCGGTACTTTCTGGAGAAGGCGCGTCATCAAAGCCGCGAGTACCAGGACTACTATTGTAGAAGGATGCACGGTTTTTGAGCTGGGGTTGATGATCAAATGGATGGGACGACACTGATGCATAGTCAAGATTAGATAAACTGGCATATATCAACGGTTCTCACCACAAGGGCTCAAGGTTGTGGGAGATGTGATCCCCGGGTACGACTCGGATTCGGGAAGACGAGGGAGAAAGCATGGCGGAGGCGTTTCCTGTATACCAGCCAGACTGTGCCGATGTTTCCTTAAAGAAAGTACAACTTCTGTAAAGGAAGGACGAAGATCTGGGTCGCGATGCCAACAATGTTGCAAAAGCTCGTAGAGTGGGGTTGCGTGGTACTGCTCTGGAATACTGGGACGTCCATTTTCCTCTAGAGCATTGTATCAGCCTTTACGGAACGTGGTGTAACAAATCAACATACTGAGCACAACAAATTGAACGGAATTATCATCCATAAGGCTCCATGGCATTTGTCCCATGTTTAATATCTCCACACACGTGATGGCGAACGCGTAGACATCGACTTTTGGCGTCAGCTCACTCAGCCCTTCCATGACCTCAGGAGGTTGCCAGCGCAGAGTGCCACCTGCATCGGCCATTCAACAGACCATACGGAATAAGTTAGGTTTAAGACTCACGAGAGTCGCAAACTCCGGTCATGCGACAGTGCTCAGCTTTAATTTCGCTTTGTCCGAAGTCAGAGATCAAACAGATATAGTTTTCATCCACCAGAACGTTAGCAGACTGTTGATACTGATCTCAGCAATGTTTGAGAAGTATTTGTTGGGAGATCGTACTTTGAGATCACCGTGCAGCACACCATGTTCATGAAGGTAATCCATTCCCATTGCTATCTCCAACATGAAACGGTTGAGGTCGCTCTCTCGAGACGGCCTAAAACTATCTCTGCGCAATTTCTCAAGTGTATGTGTCGAGGTGGATGAGAAAGAGGGCAAGAGTCCAAGTCCTCGTTGTTCCCTTCCCATACTGAGATATCGGAGGTGATTTGTAAGGTCGCCGTGTTTTGCAAATGGACTGACAAAAAACCAGGGAGGACTTCCGCTTGCACTACTCGCACCATAGAGCTCAATGACATTCGGGTGGCTGAGATTTTTCCAGATCTCTACCTCTCTAACAAAAAGGCGACTCGAGTTGAAGTCGCGTAGAACCTTGACCGCAACAGTTTGACCACGCCACCAGCCTTCATAGACATCGGAGAAAGCACCGACTCCGATTTTCTTTCCGCAGTCGATCTCGAATCTGAAGTGAGAGTTAGCTCAAGGTTTAAATTGATAGAAGGGAGAATAAACCTCGTGATAGTCCAGCTGGGCAAGCTACTATTTGATTTGCTCATGCGCCGCAAAGTATCGATTCCAGCCTCAATAAACTCACAGCCCAAGATATTCCTGGAATCATGCGTACGGACGTTCGCGAGATCTCTGGCTCCTTGCTGTCTTTGCTTTTCTAAGTATCGTTGCATCGTTTTTATAGCCTCCAGAATGTCTTCTCTAGGAACCTGAAGGAACTTGAACATGGTCGTATCATTCCCTGACTGGAGAGTGAGATCCATTTGCTGATCCAAATCGTCCAGGTCCAGTTCTCTGTCCTTGTCATCTTGGACGCTAATGATCTCCTCCAAGGGTTTGGAAAACCGCCTTGGACTCGGGCGAAGTATGGAAGGTGTCCTCGGGGTATGAGTCAAGCCTGGAGTGTGAGGTGATGCTTGAAAATAACTAGAATTTTGCAGAGCACGCTGAATAGCCGACTCGATACGATCGTCCATACCGGCTGTAAATTCCTTGATCACTTTGACAGTACGTATCTGGATTGAGGGCTGAACGAAGTCAGAGGTTGAATTTGACCGAAGATAAAAAATTATACCCCAAGTATCTGAAGCTCCTGATCCAGCTGGCGATTCAAGGAACGGATATGATTGTAAGTCTCGTCTCGTTTTAGGAAGCGCTTTAAGAAGGGAACGTGTCCCTCCTTGTCGACGAGGCACTGAACACTAGTGAACAACCTGTCGTCCATGAAGGTTAATTCAACGCCGTAAAAAGAGTAGGACAGCGTACTCTTCTATCCTACTCAAAGAACCCGAAAGTTCCTGGACAATACTCTCACCCGCATCTTTCATTTCTTGATGCAGGGTAATGACAATACACGCGCAGCGTTCCGCGAGGCGTAGAAATGCGAGCCGATTCGTCTATGCAGGTATATGCGCTAATCAAACAGTGTCCGACGTCGTGCTGAAGGTCACGTACATCAACCTCCTGTACAGCATCCCATATATAGAGCAAGAGTTTTGCTGCTATAACCAATCCAGGAACTGGAACGACATCCAGGGCGGGGATACTCGCAGCAAGTGTCTTGTGAGCAGCTACAGCAGCTGGCCCTAATACGCTGATGGCAGCCCGTACAACGGTCTGAAAAAAAAGGAGAATTAAGTTCCAATTTCGCTTTCGATGTATAGATGCCCATTGACGTTACGTGTCTGCTCCCAATTCTCCTTCTGTTCGTCCGGGACTGGAAAACTGCACTCTGCACCATCGTTCCAGGGTCTTGCCCTCACTTCACTTTGTATTCGATCCCACCAGGGTACCGAATTTACTGAGGGGACCGAAATGACTTTCGGTGAAGTGTGTGCCTTTCCCCTTTCGGTTGGTGCATGCCCAACAGATGTCGAACGGTCTCGAGAAGTCAACCTCAACGCGTCAGCGAGGTTACCAGAATTTGAAGAAGATGAGACTGTCGCGGAATGATCCAGCTTGACCGCGATGGTTGGCGAGACTCTGCTCAAAGGATGGCTCGAAGACGAAGGAAAGTCGCTCGTCTTTGACTCGGAAAATCCACGAGACCTTCGTGGAGGAGACCCCAGGGCCCAATCAGACATAGACTTCTGCATTGGCAAACCTTCTTCCTGCAACGTTCCCAGCGCTGATAAAGGGCACATCGAGGAGCGGCGTGATAGGAGAGGTGAGGGTGTCATGGAGAAAGATGGAGTGTTGAAGGTGGAAGAGGGGATATGTCAAGAGTCGTCAAACAATGACGTTCTCGACATACACAAAATTAATTTCAGCTGGTTTCACTGTCTGCCTGGAGAACGCATCCCAAATGCTAATAATATCCCCCTCCTTGGCATCCGAGGACGTCAAATCGAGAATTATGGTCTTAAGCAGACGGAAGAGATAGCGCGACATAAGGTAGCAGAGCAAACAGCAGAGAGGAACTAGATTTTCTCCGAGCGTACTCACGGTGGGAGATGGTGAACGGCGGAAGACCCTGGAAAGACCCAACAAGCTTTCTTAAAATAAACACCGTGAATTGTGGTCGTGGGAAACCAGCTTCACCTTCTCTACGCCATCGAACATACACCTTATAGTTACTGAGTCGGTGTTTCGTAGGAAAGGGATCGGACGGAGTCACATACACAATGTGGTCACAAAATCGTCCGTTAAGAGAACCTTGTGCAGCAGAAGCAATAATATTAGTAAATCCCGAATTCTAGACCTCTGACTCTCTCACCGTATGGTTCATCTCCACAGAATCCCTAGAAATGTATGCGTGGCTTGGTAATTTCATTCGGCCGGACATGAGAGCGAGCCCATGATTCTCTCAATCCGTCTCACTCTGCCTACTTGCTTCACTATCAATCGTCGCCTTGGCACTGTAGGCTATTTCTCACGAAGAAGTGATGGAGATTGGCAGCGAACTTACCAGATCCAGCTGACCTGCGACTCCGCTCCTCCAATAGTGGTGTTACGTTCTGTAGCACATGAAATATACTCCAACTTCTCGATAAGAAATGAGACTCTAATTAAAATATGTAGGGTCGTATCATTGGAGCTCAAGTTACATGCGTGAGTGCCAAGTTCGTCTGCTGCACTTGGAAGAGATTCATCGTCTTATACGCAGTTCAGGTTAGGTAAATAGGGCTCGGGACCCATGTGGAGGCTCTACTCAAAATCTGGCGAGAACTTGTCCTCTGCGACGTCGCAAAACTAACAACATACGGATGTCTCCACCAAAATATAAATCCCCATGACCATGCAATTCGGTGGAGTGGAGCATCACCTTCCTTGAGGAACTTAATCTCGCCATTATCGGATATCGCAGTCGCTCTAGAATATCTTCCAATGCAGTCGACCATATTGCATTCAACCTCCGACCTAGTAAATTCCTTACCCAGGCTTCTCGGATAATCTGAGCGGAAAACTGATAAGTGTATCGCAATCCCAGATATAGAAAACAACGAGAGGATAAAAGGCCATGTATTCCTCGACAACCTCCAGCCACTTTCGTGCTCCTCCCATCGGTAGTCAACATGGCCCTGCTCAAAAATTATCTCGGTCTCATCACTTCCTCCTTGATATTCATTTGTGGAGTATTAGCCTTCGACAACTCGAGGAACGATAATGTATGACCTTAGTTTTGTTTCTGGAGTTGCATGGAGCTGATTAACAATTATTAACACTTAGGTTGCTGTGTACGGTTTCGATTATTGTAGTTCAATCCGAGACTCCACTTACAAGTTTGCTGTAGCTATTGGGGTCAAAATTCGTATGGTGCAACTCATCCATCCGACACGGCAAACTTTCAAAAAACGCTTTCCACTTACTGTCAGGTGAGCCCAAGATTCTCGTCGATGTTCATTTACTAATGCACCATGTCCTAGGACGGTTCAATCGACGCCATCCCAGCAGCATTTTTGAACGTCTTCTTCGGTACGGGAGGTTTACCGGAAATCAATATGGCTAATGTAGGACTTCCGTTCTCATGAACGTCTGTATGGTATTCAAACTCATCGGATTTTAGACTTGTAACAATGTCGATAACGATGTATTCCCAGGCACTGGTCTGGCCAACTGTCAATTCCTTGCGGACGATATCAGAACTTGTCAGGCTGCAGGAAAGATCATCACTCTCAGTCTAGGAGGTGCAACTGGCTCGGCAACTTTGACCTCCGATGCACAAGCCGAAGCATTTGCCGACACCATCTGGAATCTTTTCCTCGGTGGAACGAGTGATACTAGGCCTTTTGGAGACGCTATCCTAGATGGTGTTGACCTCGATATCGAAGGAGGAGGAAGCGGTTCATTCCCTGCTTTTGTTAGACGCATCCGCGATCATGCAGCCGGTGCGAGCAAGCAGTAAGTGTTGAGTCTTTATTTCGCTGTAGGCCAATAATCGCGAGGTATCAACCAGATACTTTGTCACTGCTGCTCCCCAATGTCCATTCCCTGATGCAAATTTGGGTTCTGTTCTCAATGCGGTTGGATTTGATGCCGTTTATGTCCAATGTGAGTTTCGGCTCTTTGAAACCGAATCAACAGGCCATTCATATATGCAATTTCAGTTTATAACAATTTCTGCGGGTGAGTAAAGATACAGACTCCATCTGTTCCTGTTGTATTGACTAGATCGCAAGCTTGACGAATCCCAATGTAAGCATACAATGTCTTTAAAGAACCCATCAGTTAACCTATGTGTCGCCTAGGCATTCAATTTTGCTGATTGGTGAGCATCGCGCACCACGGAACAGAATCAGAACTCAACTGATTCATTTTATAGGGACAACTGGGCAAAGACGCAATCCCCGAACCCAGATGTTAAGATATACCTCGGTGCTCCAGCCTCCTCCACCGCCGCCGGCTCAGGATTCGTCGACATTGGTACACTCAGCAACATCGCCACCACCACCCGTTCTCAATTCGACTCATTCGGTGGTGTCATGCTTTGGGATGCCTCTCAAGCCTTCGGTAAAAACTCCTTTCTCCGATTTCTAGCAAACCCCTTATATATCATCACTTCATAGCCAATAACCGTTATGACCGCGCTATCAAGAATGCCCTGACAAGCGGTAGAGTTTCCCCGGTCTCTTCTTCTCCACACTCGCAGAAACCTGAGTCTATTAAAGGTGGAAAGGGTAGAAAAGAGAAGCCTAGTGCACGCGTATCTTCACGATTCTTTAGATTCTAAATAATGATGAAAGGTAATGATTATGACCTGTACAACACCTGTCCAACCAGTTATGAATCAGTTCGATTAATTGACTTCACGGCTTGAATTCTAATTCCGAAGTTATTCAGCGCAAAAAACCGTTCAAGAAATTTAGTGCGCCAACATAATGTAATGTGCATCTCATGCAAGGAATCCAACCAGACGTTTTCAATCATCCTTCATCGCCAGTTGACCCATTGAACGACGAAAAACGCTGCCAGAAGTCAAGATGCTCTCCAAAAGGCCTCGATGCGATGACCATCCATTAGTACTGCCAAGCTGTACTCTCATTGCTTCAAGGGTGGATTCCTGGATCTCATAAGTAGTGGACTCTTGAAGTTCAATGCTTCCTTCGAAAACAAGTCTCTGTTAGTATATCGGTTAGTACACGCGCCTGTCATCAAAAAGTCAGTTTGACCGCGCGAAAGCGGGGTTCGACTCCCCGACAGAGAGCTCATAGTAAACAAGCATTTTTTTTCATCCCAGTTATTATCAATTCATTTCAAGAGATACCATAACCCTACTTTACAGCGCAAGTCCAACTCGTGTTTATATCTCTGAAAGTAAAACGCCATAGTAGGTAAACACACACAGACACATACTCTCTCTCTCACTACGTCTAAAAGACCTTTCTTTCGTAGCCCTTTTTACGCCAAAGACTTACTTTTGTACAAAAGCACATACGCTGACGAATCCTCCCCTATAATAAATATCAAGCCATCAAAAACGGAGTCCAACATGTTGTTCAAAAAAAAAAAAACGTACCACCACCATCCAACGTAGCCAACTTTTCTGCAGGAAACACCGACACTTTATCATCATCAAATTTATACCAATCATCATCATCCTCATCTATTCCTACCGCCGCTACCGCCGCCGTTGCGGCATCAGATGACGATGGCGAAGTCTTTCCTTTTACAGGATGGAAAACCGATTTCTTCACAAATGCGATATAATGACCCGCATCCGCTGCGGCACCTTTATGGGTCACAATGGCTTATGGAGGAGGATAAAAGTAATTTGAGCATGTGCATGTTTATATGCGCAAGGTAAGCAAACTCACCAACAAGATCATACAACCCTGTCTGACTGGCACCAATATCCTTCTTCAAATCAGGGTCAGCCAACTCAGCAAGCTCCTTTTCCTCTCTGCCTCTGTACACACTCTCATCTTCTAATTCGCCCTCAACGGTGGTTTTACTTTTATCCTGTTCCGTTGTAGATGTTCCCGTATCAGTTATAGCAGCATCACCGTCAGGACCTGGAGCAGTATTTGTAGCCTTGACTGCTGAGGAAGTCGCTGCTTTGGAAGTAGGAATGTTTTTTGTCCGTTTCCGGATTTTTCTCCTCTCAGCGCGTTCCTTTTCTACTTCTTTCAGTTTACGACTTGCTGGAAGGATCTTAGCTTGGAGTTCTTCAGTAGCGAAATCTACAGCGTCCAACTCCATCGGAAATTTCACTTTTCGCTTAACGTCGTGAAAGCAAACACGTCAAAATTGGGTGTGTTTCTCCACTCAAAGAAATCATTTACCATTATCTTTGCCTTCTTGCCAATATCCGCTCTCCACGCGAAGCGCACCATATGTACTGTGAGATAGGTGGGTAGTCTTGATAGTCGTGATTTTTGTGAGTACACAGCTTCGCGGCCTAGACTGGGCGAGTTTTTCTCCAGCTTTTGGTCCAAAGACTATATAAGATGGTAGGGTCATCGATTCAAGGGCATATGGGACGAGTCGACGCACGTTCATGATACCAGCCACCATGTAATTTGTGGAAACATTGATATTGCATTCAATCTTGAGCACCTGTTCGGTCGAGACACTCGCAGGTTCTTCAGGAGCCTCGTCGCAAGTTAACCTGGCAAACATGAGTGCGCGATTTTAAATCACAAAGAAATCAGGGCATACTCTCTTCGCATCTCTCCCATCAAATACTGTTCGACAAACCTCTTACTACCAATATCTGCCTGAGCCGAAGTCGCCGAACTGATTCCTTCATTCGTCAAACCGGGGACGTTACGAAGAGTCTGGACAATAAAGCTCAAGCATTCTTCCGCATCTAGCCGATACTATATCATCATCTCACAGTATCATCCATTTTGGAGAGCTTACCCTGTTGAGCGTAACCACCCATCATCAAACTGCTCTTTTCCCGTCTATCCGCCTCCGCAAATTGCGGGTTGACCTGGTCATTTCATCAGAAAGAAACATATAGCAAAGAAGGAGATCAAATAACCTGACGCAGGACTGTTAGGAAGGACATGGGTGTTATATTATCTGTTGTTTTTCCCATATTGACATAGAGATCTCGAAGAGCGCCGGGTAATGGTGTGGCGGACTGAAGGGCAGGCCTAAATATGATATTTAATACGGAATGGGATTGCCAAAGGAAGATAAAACTCACGCAGTCAAAGCTGATTGTAACTCGGGTACCGCACGGAGGGCTTGTACTGTGGCGTTCATGTAACAAGTATTGCCAAGACTGAGCCAGTCATAAGCATCAGTGGTTAAATAGCGATACAAAGAGGGCAAACTTTTTCAGACCGACAGGCTTCGCCAGCTGGAAACACTGTCATAGACAGATCTGCTAGAAAATAGGTGGGACATACTGCTTCTGCTAGTTCGGCATCATCAAGGTCTTTTCAAATCGCCATCAGCATTGTGTCGAACACTGCAAGATTATATCAGACCTTCAAGAAACACGACAGGTTTTTCAGGAGGTTTTGGAAGCTCCCCAGCTGCACCGATGACCATGAAAGTTTGGCCCTGCAGCATTTCAGACTTATGATCTGGTATGAGAATCGCCCATACTCACTGGCTTTGGGCCTATTTTCTTCCAGGAGGAGTCATCCTTCAAAACGCGGATGTCAGAACTTAGAATACTGAACCCACGCCGCCAAGATAGTCTTACCTTGAGGACGCCACCCTTGACCATGACTTTCATACGGTCGACTGGGACTCCGGTTATCTGGTAAACAGCATCCTTGAAGGCTGATGGGGGTAGATCTGGGTCGAGCTGGACGTCTGACAATTTTCCAGCGTGCTTGATGTGGACGGCAATGGGAGCCATGGTTGTCGATGAAAGAGATTAATTGTCGAGCTTGACGCGTCGCGCTTGCGTCACCCGCTTGAGTCACACCATTGTCACAGTGACAGTCACTCTCTCAGCAGAACAAACAGGCCATTAATCCACGATAATCTATTGCCAAACTCAACTGGTTATTACATCTAGATAGCCTTACTCTTAACCAGCTCTGCAGGAGACTTTTAGCATGGACATTGGACAAAGCTGGAGGTACTCACGTTCTATTTCAGTAATAGCGCTAGTAAGGATCTCTTGTTGCGTCTTGGGCTCCCGGATGTTGGTGAGGACTTTAGCAATGACAGCTTGGGTGAGCTCAGCCTGCTCGCTCTCCTTGAGCTGTTGTTCATAGCGAACCCAACTGTCGAGTACTGTTTTGAGTTCAGAGGCCATGGCAACCCTTTGTTTTTGCACGAAGGTCTCTGACTCTAGCTTGGCGGTCTCCTAACAAGAACATGAGCAATAACATAAAATTGGAGAATTTGAGGCGCACCTTTGACAAGCTAAAGAGTGCCTTGGTAACAGAAACCGCGTCCTTCATCTGACCGACTGAATCAATGCGGTCCTGGACGGCTTGAGTATGTTCGGCACGAGCAGTATCAAGAACCTTCTTGATACGCTGAATGTGTCCCTCTGCCCATTGGGTATAGGGTTCACGCAAGACCTAAAAACGGTCGTGATCGAGAATTCTACAAAAACGAGATATGACAGGCCACATACCTTGGCAAGGTAGGTAAAGACAATAACGGAGCCAATCAGGAGAATGGTTTCTTCATTGACAACGTAGAGTTCATTCGAGATGGTGGCAGCGAGAAGACCAGTTCCGAGGAGAGCAGTACCGGTCTTGGTGATGAGACCGGGCTTGGAGGGGAGTTTCTCGACAATTTCTTCGGCACGCTTGGAGGGAGGAGTTGCGAGGCCACGGCTGCATTAATAACGATTGGATCCTTTCCAAATGCAATTAACACAATAACGCACACATGAACCGCGGTAGTAATGGCCCGAGGGCGGACTAGAAAAAACGCGAAAATCATGAGAATTGAAATAAAATAATGACTGTTGTTGCGGCTTACTGGCAGCTCGGAGGGAGCTTGTAGCAATCCTTGAGACGGAGGCCATGGAGATGTTTTAAAGGAGAAATATGGAAAGAGCTGCAGAGCTCTTCAACGCCTCTGCACAACCCGTGGGAACTTGTCCCGACTTTCCACGAACAACCGTTCTGGTTAGGGTTAAGCGCGTACACGGTCTGTTCATACTATCTGCTCTCACAGCTCATTTTTGTCTGTTTGGCATGTCGCGAACGATTTTCGTCTCGAAAACCATTTGGAGCAGAAAATTAGAATCTCACCGGAATATGGCAATTCGCCACTAGTTCTTGCGTTTCTTACGACCTCCTCTTTGTAATAATCTCTCTTCCATTCCAACATCCCCGAAGAGGCGGTATTCGTAGGAGGATCGTAGAGCGATTTCAAGTTTTACAAAAACATCTACATGCGGCGATTGATGCACTCAACGCAGCCTGCGCACCAAATGTCAAGTCCGAAGCAACCAAAAATAAACGACAGATCAAAAGCACTCTCTGACTTGCGCACTATTTGACTTATATTCCGCTCGAAGCGATATGAAGAGCGACAAAGACATGATGCATTTTAGGTATACCACTTCTCTAGACGATAACATAGCCACATAGCGATTGATTGCAATAAACAATTTTTCAACAACGAAGAAAGCCTCTACAACCGTCCAAAACTTTTCAAATGCTCCAAGGAGAATATTGAATTTTACCAACAATCCGGATGTGGAGGTCTCGCCAACTTCTCTTTGGGCCAAATCTCCACGATAGAGTCCTCCCAATACGGCATAAAATTATACCTCCTTCCCACAAACTCTACCTTTTCAAAAAACAAATCCAACCCGACATCCTCAATATTACCATAAGAAACTTTTTTCTCTTGCAACTTATCACATTTCATCGGTTTGAGTTTCGTAGCTTCTATAACTTCTTCACTGCATCCCTGTATCACCAACTTTTTCAGCGTTACGCCATTGTTCGCTCTGACGTTGGCAAGGAACATAAGCGGTCGAAGGTCATCAAGAGTGTATAACTTGAAAGGTTCAAAGAAATCGGGATGATCGTATGGATTAGTGATATGAAGTTCCTCAAGAAGTGGCGCAACACGAAAGCGTGAATGCTTAGAGGATTCTTCCGACGTGCGTACAGATCCTCGAGGTAAGGGTCGCGTCCGTTTCGTATCTGTTTCAAATTGAACCAGAAGGTGGCATAGTCGTTCTAAATGTCCACAGATGACCCTTGATACCCGCAGAATTTTCAATGCCGGCAGCAATAGGAGTAAATCTTCATCGAGGATATCCCCATACTTGCTCCACCGGAATTCCGGACAATAGTTGAGCTCCGTAACATTGACGAATGCCCCGAGCGAACGCATAGTTGAAAACCCAGGTGGGCCAACTCCACCGTAGTAATAGAGAGTGGAGTCTTTAACACCCACGAGCGAATCAGCTTCGCAAGTACTGTCACCAGATAAAAAGCTTGTAACGTTGATTTTTGTGCAACGCTCAAGTAAAGAGCGGTTCTCGAAACGAGGACAAATCAGATTTCGTATATTGGCCTCACAACCGATATTCCAGAGGCAGATTGTCAGGTCGGGTGGAAGTATAATATTCTCCAGGAATATCAAAGGTGCCATCTCAAACGACCATTCTCCAAGTTCCAAGTATCGTAAAGACGGAAGAGATAGGGGTTGCGTGAGTTCACCACCATCAAGAATCATTTCGTCTTCCAAACCCGCACTCACAAGAATGAGAGTTTCAAGTTGTAGAGATTGACTAAGGGTGTCAAAGAAGGTATGAAGAGGAAGTCGTTCTTCGTCGAGTTGATCATACAGTGCTAGATGCCGTAGGTTATGGAAACTACGATAAGGCCATATTGAAACGTTTGCCATGACAAGCTTTCTCAAGCTGATCGTCTCGCCGCCAAAGAGAAGAGGCAGAACAGCAGGGGTTTCAAGATCATCCTCGTCGCTCGATATGATTGTCAAAGATTCAAGGAGCGGAGCTGGTTCGTCAAGGTACTTCCATGGCGAGAAACTCTCCGACGAGGAACAGAACGCATGAAACTCTCGAAGACGTCGTAGGTTTCTTTGGATGCCTTTCAGCGCCTCGTCTTCTACTGTGTCCGATGTCCCGGATGGTAGGTTTGAGAGATCAGCGGTATAATAAACCACAAGAGGTAGATCTCCGGTTAGAGGGATGGTATTCAGCGCGGCCTCATCGGAAAGCTTGGGAATGTGAATTCTGGGCCAAAGGGAGGGCGTCGATAGGGCAGTCGTACGCCAGGAACGACATACATGAGTTACGACTTTCCAGTCATGGAAGGTCTCTGGAAGCGGAAAAGGAAATAGTTGAGGGACGGGCTCGAGCAGAAAATTGAAGACGTGTGCGAGCAACTCGGGCGGCAAAGAGTGAATATGAAGCATTATTTGGATTACATGAAAAGACGACCATGCATAGACATCTACTGGAAACAAACGTATCAGATAATTGTCCTGGACGGGTGCAACAGTAAAAAGAACATACATATCCAGATCTCGCCACCACAATGGAACCGTCAAGAGGTGTGCCGTGACAACTGATGCATTTAGGTCACATAAATCACAGATACATTGCTTATGTTTCTAGTCCAGATTTCCACCACCCACAGGTCGCTGCGTCTCCTTCTCTCTCCGCTCTCTCCGACGCTTCACATCCCAGTTATATACCCGCGCCGTATTCACCTCCATCACCGTAATTTGTTCCCGCAAAAATTCCAGGTCTTCAATCGTGTTACTTAGTGACACTTCAGCCGCTTCCAGTTTCGACTTTAGCAGCGTGACAGCAGCAGGAATTTTGTAAGACAACATGACATTGGCCTGCAAATGTCAAGTAGAAGTTTAAACAGTTTGCATAGAACACTTACTCCGAGCCAGAGATAAACGCTATCAGTATCTTGTAACTCGGCCTCAGCATATAGTGTATCATTCAATTCAAATGTCGTCGTAGTTTTGGTGGAAGCCTCTTCGTCTTCGAGGTCGTCGTCTTCATCGGAAGCCCTTTCTTTCCCTTCCTGTTCGGGGAAACTCAAATTCCGATCATCGTGAGACTGGGGGATGCACGAACACGGCGATCTCTTAGCAATTCGACCATATCAAGCGTTTTCTTGATGTCAGGTATCTTTTCCTCGAGACTAGCCCGGCGTTGCGTTAGGCTTCTATCCATGTAACGGTACTTTCTGCGCTTTCGTTCAGCGTCAATCAAGGGCTGCTTTCCATTAAAACATCACACGTACGCGAGCGCATCTTGAAATCTCTGTATTGGCCCTTCAACACTCCCGTCAGGGCCTCCCAGATACGCTTCGATATTTTCCTATACGGCGGATGAGGATTCTTCGAAGGGAGATACAGTAGTAAACTCACCACAAATGGTGCCTTCGGTATACCTCTTGGGTTTTTTTCCTCCGCGAATACAGGCTGATAGGCCATAGTACTTGTAGTATTTAGAACTTGGGCAGGACAGTTAACGTATGTTCGGCGATAACCGAGCGGAGATAATTCTGCCGAGACACGTGACGTCGACAAGCCGAATGGCCGGGATGATGAATCGATGATTCCTGAAGACCGTACGATGCCGCTGCAACGACTGCAAATGTTCTCAAAACTCTCAGTCCAATGGGAGTGGGGAAGTTTATCCTGAGTACGTGGTTGATGATTAAAGTTATACTCGAAGAGTCGATTTAAAATTTTTCCCATAATCAATCTCAGTTCTCAATCTCCACGAGTGCCGTCATGATGGAAAGTGGAGGCTGAAGGAGGAATTTAACATCTTATGATTCCTTTTAAACTTGTGATCAAACCACTCGAAAATATGGGAGAAGCCAAACACGCAACCAAATACATGTATTTTCTTGTCCTGCGCAAGCATCTTATATCTATCACTAAAGGTCCTCGGGATGGGCGTCTCACTCCCATCATAATACCATGCGAATTTTCGAAGCATCGCCATAACGTGGGCATATTGGCCATATATAGACCTTCACGACGCATGTCTATCCTTCTTATTCCCGTTCTCGACATCTCAGATGTCGAACGAGTCAAAAGCTGGTCTTGCAAAGCGTATCTCTTCTCGGGTTTCTCGTATCAAGAAGCATGTCTCCTCTGCTTTCGCTCGCTCTCGCTTAGCGTCTCCTCCCAGTCGGCATTCTTATTTGCCTGGACATGATATAGGAAGACTGGACAAGCCTGCTGAAAATCAACTCTCTCCAACGTCCATCTCTCATCCCCGAATAGTTTCAAGTGTCGCCGCGCATTCCGCAGATACTGTACCCGTCCATCCATTAGTACGGAGTCTCCAACGCTTTATCCATCGCTCAGAAGACTCGGCTGATCGGGACTATTCGTCTACGCATCTCCTACCCACTTCTGCCCCGGGCCTCCAGCCACGTCATGTCAAAGCACATGTACAATCTCACGCCTCCCAAGAGATTGTAAGTTTTTTTCCCGGGACTGGAATTACCTTAGCAACTAACATGCACACTACCGACAGTACTACAGCCAAGGCATGTTCAGCGGGTCTCAAAATATTTCTATGATGGGCAATACATTTATCGATAACAGTACCATCTCGGACAACTGTAAGGATTATCCACTCTGTTGCACCTCTACTTACTGCTACATCGGTCAGTCATGAAGGAGTTTCTGCAGCACACGTTACTTGGAGCAGAATTTGACTCGTCCGATCGCGACCCACCCCCACGATGTCACCCTGGAACCCGTCTTGCTATCATCCAGCGGTGCCTCGAATTCATCGTCCAGTGTCACGACGAAGGAAAGATGCGTTGGGTATTTGGCGCCGCTGGAGTCGGCAAGTCGGCTGTCATGCAGATCGTCGCGGAAAAGGTCCTTGATGGCGTCACGTTGGGTGCATCAGTCTTCCTTTCCGTCAATGGACGGAGAGATGGAACCAAAACTATAGTAACCATCGCCTATCAGCTCGCTGTCAACTGTGAGCCATATCGTCGATTCATCTGGAATGAGATCACTCGCGATCCGTCCCTCCTTCGCAAATCGCTATCCGTCCATTTCAAGAGATTCATTGTTGAGCCATTCATCCATCGGCGCCTTTTCAATGGTACAGACCGATCTCTCGTCATCATTGATGGTCTCGACGAGTGTGATAACCCCCTCGTGCAGCAGGAGCTCCTCGAGCTGATCTCGGATTTCTGTATCACACACCCTACGTCTCCGATTGCGTGGATTATTGCCAGTCGACCGGAGCCTCATATCACTTCATTTTTTGAGAGGGCTGGGGTCCAGCCCGCGTATACCAAGGAGGAAATTGAGGTAGATTCAGATCAAGCATGTGAAGATGTCCAACGATATCTCCGCGATGAGTTGAAGAAGATCCAGCTCGCACACTCTACACTCCGACACAAGCGGCAGTGGCCTTCCGAGCTGGAATTCACCAAAATTGCTACAGCTGCGGGTGGGTTATTTGCGTACGCCTCGACGGTGGTTCGATATATTGGCGACCCTCACTACCGGGACCCATCCTCTCAGCTCGGTGACGTGCTCTTGCTCATTGATGCTGGACTAATGTTGGGAAGGAATAATCCGTTAGCTCAGCTCGATGCATTGTATGAGAGGATCCTCTCCAACATCCCAGCTGATGCTATGAATAACACCAGAAAACTCCTATGCCTATATTCAAGACGTGGTTGGCCTAGAGGGCCTTTTCGCGAGCAATGTAATAGGTTGCAATTGACTGAGGATGCCGCTTATGGTGCCATTCGTCATATGTACGCCGTCATGAGGATCCCCGAGCCTGAGAAAGCTGATGGCCAACCTCTCGAATATTTTCACAAATCATTTCAAGATTATTTATTTGACTTCAAACGATCTGGATTTCATTTTCAAGACGAAGTTGAGCAACTCGTGGTTCAGATTTTATTCAGAATTGTCGAGGAAGTTCAAGGCGACTCTGATGGTATATTTGGTGGTGAAGGTATCAATTGCTTTGAGTACGGTCATGTGAAAGGTGGCTCTGCCTCTGTGACAGTATCTCGCTTTCTTGGCCTGGCGATGAACGTTTTGAAAAAACTGATGATACACTACGGCTTGAGTGTACCGCGCTACGATGTTGGATATAAGCCGCAAGTTTAGTCCGACCATGGCCTTTATTGACATGATCTTCTTTCATGTTTTAACCACGCGTTTCATTACGCCGGGCTACGAATCTCCATTTTATGCATTGCGGGACTCTGCATTGCAAGTTTCCTATGCTCTTTCTCTCTGCACTGCTGAAGCCTTCCATCAGGACAAGTTCCGTCCTGAACTCACAGAGCTTGGCAAGTTGAAGCAGGTGCCGCTCCGGACATTAGATTATACGCAATCTGTGGGCGATTGATTTCCAGTTTACGAGTCCTATTGGAATGGATATTGAAGTTCTGATCCCTGGAATATGTATTGCGAGGTGAGTTTTCAATTTTTATCAGGTTCACTGAATCTGAGTCTATGTAGCATGACCAGAGGAAGTAGACGGAGGCTGGTCAACTAAGTTCGAGAGACTTCAAGACAAACTTGGACGCTGACTCGGAAGATGACGTAACAGATAAAAGAGATATCCCTCAGTTCAATATTAAAGAAGCCCACTGGACATGTTTCACAAATCAAAATGCCATGCACTTTACACCATGCAATTCCTGCTTCCGACGCCTTATACGCTACATTAATAACAACCCAGATTATCTTGTAACAATTTTCGTTGACTCGACTGAGATGTGTTATGTAGAATTGTCATTTGTCGACCCAGATGATGAGGTGTCGCAGTGGAGATACCGATTTTTGCATTCTGGTCCTCCGACATGTATTAATGCATAGTGTAGCTTTAGTACTATGTAATTATTATGATTGATTCCATGCCAATCTTTTGTCTCAATTGATCAGCTGGCTATAATCTAAATGATATAATCGCTATACCTCAAATCCAAGTTCCTGACAAAAACGCTGCGCATAATACCAATCCTGGACGACATACAGCGCAACGGCGAGATTTATCAAATTTGTCTAGTGTCGGCCACGCCCGAATTAATCTTATGGGTTCCTTAGAAAACCGACGCGATGCATCCCGATTCTTCATTTCAGGAGAGCTCTATGAATTGATTCGGAGCCTGTAATCCACAGATTCTAATCTTAAGGCTCTGATGGGACGTTGGAAGTTACTTTTCTCGATGGACTACACCGCTGATACTAGAATGTCAAATGCCGCCATTACGATCTACGCTTGATATCATGAGCAGCGCTCTGGTCAAGAGCTCAGATTCGTGGTATTATTTACTTGATGACTGATTACTCATTTTAGAGAAAAAGATTATTGGGATTAATCGCAGTAACTACATAATAAGGCGTACACTATGCATTAATACATGTCGGAGGACCAGAATGCAAAAATCGGTATCTCCACTGCGACACCTCATCATCTGGGTCGACAAATGACAATTCTACATAACACATCTCAGTCGAGTCAACGAAAATTGTTACAAGATAATCTGGGTTGTTTTTAATGTAGCGTACAAGGCGTCGGAAGCAGGAATTGCATGGTGTAAAGTGCATGGCATTTTGATTTGTGAAACATGTCCAGTGGGCTTCTTTAATATTGAACTGAGGGATATCTCTTTTATCTGTTACGTCATCTTCCGAGTCAGCGTCCAAGTTGTCTTGAAGTCTCTCGAACTTAGTTGACCAGCCTCCGTCTACTTCCCTCTGGTCATGCTACATAGACTCAGATTCAGTGAACCTGATAATAAATTGAAACTCACCTCGCAATACATATTCCAGGGATCAGAAACCTCGACATCCATTCCAATAGGACTCGTGAACTGGAAATCAATACGCCCACAGATTGCGGTATAATCTAATGTCCGGAGCGGCACCTGCTTCAACTTGCCAAGCTCTGTGAGTTCAGGATGGAACTTGTCCTGATGGGAAGGCTTCAGCAGTGCAGCGAGAAAAGAGCATAGAAAAACTTGCAAATGCAGAGTCCCGCAATTCATTAAATGGAGATTCGTAGCCCGGCGTAATGAAACGCGTGGTTAAAACATGAAAGAAGGTCATGTTCATATAAAGGTCATGGTCGGAGCTAAACTTGCGGCTTATATCCAACATCGTAGCGCGGTACAACTCAAGCCGTAGTGTATCATCAGTTTTTTCAAAACGTTCATCGCCAGGCCAAGAAAGCGAGATACTGTCACAGAGGCCAGAACCACCTTTCACATGACCGTACTCAAAGCAATTGATACCTTCACCACCAAATATACCATCAGAGTCGCCTTGAACTTCCTCGACAATTCTGAATAAAATCTGAACTGTTGCGAACGTAGCGAGTATAGCGAGTAGCATTAACAGACTTACATTGGAGATAGTCTTGTTGAATAGCGAAGCGGTTGAGAGAGTAAGAGTTTTAGCTGGTTAGGCTAGAGAGTGAGAGCGATTGGAAACTTAATATTATCGGTAGACTACAGTGTCTTTATATACTACAAATATAGGGTTAAGGGTATAGCTAAAAGAACTCATGAAATCATAGTGCCCTGCGGGCGTAGTCTACGAGAGGATAATGCATGGAAGCACAGTAATAATGTGTAATGCATGTATTTGAAACAGGAGTCATTCATACGTCATACCGAGTGTACGACTAAGGTATTCATTTCAACACTCCTCCTTGAATGAACTCATTGTTGCTTTAGATTAAGCATAGAGCGGAAAAGGGAGAATTTCACCTTTTCTAGGTTTTTAGTTAAAACGTCAGCAGGATTTTTGATCCATCAATCCAATCAAGATTGATTTGCTTCTGTTCTAAGAGCTCTCGGATATAATGGAAGCGGATGTCAATATGCTTCGATCTTTTCTCCTGGACTTCAGAAGTTGACCAAAATAGACTGCCCATATTGTCTCCATAGAGCATTGGTGTTTGTATCTCGAAACCAATCTCGGTTAGGAGTTGGGAGACCCAAACTAATTGTCGCGAACAATCAGAGATAGCCATATATTCGGCTTCCGTCGATGAGAGTGCAACAGTTTTTGTTTACGACTCAGCCAGGAAATTGTTCCGTTAGCGATTGTAACAAAGTTGCCGGTAATAGATTTCCGGTCTTCTGGATCAGAAGCCCAATCCGAATCGGAATAGGCTATGACACCTTGATTCGAGTTACCATCAAACTCAAGAACCTATTTTTTAGTGCCATTAAGGTACCGAAGAAGATGCATGCCGGCAGTATAGTGCTCTTTATTTGGAGTCACCATGTGTTGTGATAATTTTACAACGGCAAATGCAATATCTGGTCGTGATCCGATCATGAGGTACATCAATGATCCGACCAACTGTTGGTACTTTGTTCTGAATCCATTGTTTGGTACTTTATCGGAAGTTTTGAACACGTATCCTTTTGGTAACGGTGTTTCTTCAGATCCGGATTTAATACCGAATCGATCAAGGACCTTTTGGAGGTACTTCTGCTGATGCAAGAAGATTTTCTTGTTCTGACGATCTCGAGATATTTGCATACCGAGAAATTCTGTCATAACACCTTGATCACGACATTCCCATTTGGTTGAAACTTTAGCTTCAACTCTTTGAGGAGCTGGGAGTTTTTCTTTCCCATAAAAGCTACATCGTCAACATAGACAAGCGCGATGACAAGTTCATGCGTTTTGTGGTGACGGTAATAATATACGCCTGCATCGGATTTACATCGGACAAAACCGATTTCGGTCATGCTGGCAGTCAACTGTTTCCACCAGCTTAACCCGGCTTGCTTAAGGCCGTACAATGCTCGGCGTAATCTCCAGACCTTATTTCTTTACCGGTGGCTGTGAATCCTTCGGGTTGTGTCATATAGATTTCCTCATCCAGTTTGCCATAAATAGGCAGTTTTTACGTCAACACTAAACATATCCCAGTCTTCAAGGGCGGCGACGCCTAGAAGGAGACGGGCAGTTTCATAGCGGACTACTGGGAGAAAAGCTCATTGTAGTCGATTCCTTCAATTTGAGAGAATCCTTTTGCGACTAGTCGAGCGCGAAGGCGGCCATCGCTTTTCTCATTAAATACCCATCTATTTTTAATAGTTCTTCGACCTTTCGGGAGATCTACTAATTCATAAACACCACGTTTCTGTAAGGCTTCTAATTCCTCCAAACAAGCATCAATCCATTTCTTCCGCATTGCTGCAGGTAGTTGTGTTAAGTCCTTAAATTGGACTGGTGTTTGGATCTGATTTGCAAGTTCAAAGAGAAAGTTATTTAACCTTACTCCTCCTTCTCTGATTAGAACTTGAACTTCGTCCATAGTGGCTTCTCCAGGGATTGGAGCATCGCCAAATTGGTAAGGAAGTTGAGAGCCATGCTCTCGTTCGTATTCTTCAGCCCGTCGAGTAGTTTCTTCGAAGTATCTGCGAATTTCTTCGCGACGTCCTTCGTCAGCTTGTTCGTGGTTGGTATACGGCGTTCTGTCTATCAGATCTTGGAGGTACCCTTCGCTGGATTCCTTCTTCGAAGTCCGGCAAGAAAGGTTGTCTCTCGTAATCTCTCAGAACTTTCGACGGATGTTTATCTCCGTAGATATTGTTGGTCGGTTCGGTACTTTAGTTTCCCGTTTAGACCTTCTAACATTATGTTCTGATTCATCAGGCGGAGTTACGTCACGCCGTTTTCTCCATGTTGGCCGTTCCTGCCGTGGAGGCTGGTTGGACGGACCGGGAGTTGCATTACGAGGAGGTGGTGATGGAGCTCTTTGCCGTGATGGCGGCATCGGCTGTGGCGGCGTTGGTGGACGCGCGGTTCTGCCGGTGGAGCTCTATTAATAGGTGGTTGATCCGTGGAGGGACCATTAAGAGAATTGGGGTCGAGATTAAAATCGACTTCTCCTCCATTTTTGGAGTTCTCTGATTCCGAGGAATTACTTCGACTCGGAGTATTACTCAATCTCTTTTCGAGGTTACCTGGTTTCGATTTATCGCATTTCGGAAAGAAAGCTTCATCGAAAATGGCTGTGGGAGAACGAAAATTACATTTCCGTTTTGGTGCCTCATAAATTGATAATTTGGACCTTGGTATCCCAAAAATATCATAAGCTCGGATCGTGAAGAGAGCTTGTTTTTACGTATCTCTTTGGGAGGTAGACGTAAGCACCACAGCCAAACACTCGGATTTTTGTTAAGTCCGGTTTGGTTCCATAGAATAGTTCGTACGGAGTTTTCCACTTCAATCGTTGCATAGGTGTGCGGTTATAAATATAGACGCATGTCATAGAGAACCCCACCATGAGTCGGGAAGGCATGCATGTTTACGCATGGCTTGTGATTTCTCGTGCAACGTTCTGTTGAGTCTTTCAGCGCCCATTTTGTTGATGAACATTAGGGGCAGAAAGTTCATGTTTAATGCCGTTAGTGGATAAATACTCTTGTAGAGTACCATTGGTGTATTCTCCTCCTCGATCAGTGCGCAGTCTCTTGATCTTTCGATCAGTGGAGTTAGCAAGCAACGTCATGATTTTTATCATTTCTCGAGGTGCATCACTTTTGTGGGCAAGCATTACGGTGAATGCCGTATTAGAGTAATCATCTAATATGGTTAATACCCATTTATGGCGGTGATAGGAGATCACTGGAAGTTCGAATAGATCCGAGTGGATTAATTCAAGAACTTGTTTTCCACGGCTTTCTGAAGTGGGAAAGGATTTTTGTGCGAGTTTACCTTCAGCACATCCTTTGCAAACTGGCTTATCTCGTGGAATACTAATAGGTGGAACGCCTAAAGATTCTTTTGAGAATTTACTCAACACGAGATCGGACGGATGTCCTAATCGACGATGCCAGGTAGAATAATCAGTGTTTGTGGTTGCATAAGCACCAGCTTCGGGGATTTCTCGAATTATCCTGGTAAGGACAGCGGAAATACTGGGGAAAATCCCGAGATACCCGAAAGTACAGCATGATTATTTCATCTCGAAAGGTGAGATGCTTCGCATTGGCTTCTAATCTTAGTCCGGACCGTAAAAGTTGTCCGACAGAGATGAGCCGCATGTGCATACCATTTATGTAAAATACAGGCCAAAGTTTAGTTTTTCGAACTTCTTTGGTTCCTGTGTTTGTATCAACGACTAAGTGTTGAATGTGTACTGTTCCTCGGCCTTGGATTTTTAATTGGCCAGGCAGTTTGTACCATTCCAAAGAAGCCTCGATCGACTGTTGAAAAGTCTGAGAGACTGCCAGTAAAGTGTGCCGAAGCGCCACTATCTAGCATCCACTTAATCGGATAAGAATCAGAGTTTGATCTTATGCTCATAATGAGTGACTTAAATTCAGGCGTGATGTTATCGAGAAGAGCGTTCCTGACGCTCAATTCCATCGCATATATTACATCCGGATCAGTACATGAGGGACTATTTATAATCGGTCCTCTTCTTGAACTGGAGCGGAGCACCAGGCTCGAAGCTCTGGTGACATCACAGCACTGTAAGAAAGAATTAGTAATTGATTGCGAGTGGAGGGGTAATACTTGCGAGTATGAATCCCCTTCGTTCTCAGCATCATAATCGAATTCTTCTTCGTCATCCATTTGATTTTGCCCAGAATGGATCGAGATCTCATCGTCCTTCTTCTCTTCTATCACTGATTTCCCAAATTCCTCGATCGCGTAATCAATAGGCGATCTGGACTGTCTCTCAGGTTTTGTTGTGTGGTACTCAGATTGAGTCACACTTGGCTCTTTTACCATTTCGATGTTGGTCGCGACAGCGATACCATCGATTTGGCGAGCTCCGAGACGTTTGTCCCAGGTGAGGAGGGCCTTGAGTTTGGCCTGTTGGTAAGGGGTTACCCTACCAGTCCGAGAGACATCGAGACGAGGGTCTCGTGTCCTTTGTACACCGGTTTGGGCAATGCGTTCTAGATCCCAATAAGTGATATCGGTATAGAAGCCGTTGACCCAAGATATGTTCGTCCGTATGGAAGTTCATATTCCATAGTTACGTCATCCTCGTAAATGGGTAGTCATACCGGTAACGAGGTTGCGTGACCATGTGTCCGTGTAGTGTGAGGAAGGGGAATGTGAAGGATTAGCATCCGAATAGAAGTCACACCATATGTCATCGTCATCCAGCCAATGGTTGATGGCGGATCCGAGTTTGACAGAGGCATCGGATGAAATTCAACCGATTGGTCCCATACAGGGTATGGTATGACATCAGGATTGTCAATAGAGTAACCCCGTTCGATTATTTCGTCCCAAGTGAGATTGGGGGGGATTTCACATGACATATCATCAATGGGAAAGCGATTAGTTATCCCATGCATCACGGAAGGAGGAAGTTTCAGAACCGATTGGTTCGACGTTCCATCCATTGGTCGAGACGTTGGTTCAACCCATTGGTTGTTCCAGGCGTCGCCCATGTCATTGGTTGTCCATCCATGTGCAGCAGATTCAGAAGAATTGCGCGTTATGGGTGTGACATCATCGAGTTGATCCGTAGGGACCACACGTTCGATGTTGTCATTAGGCATACCATATAAGGCCCAAAAAGGACGATCGCAATCAATCGAGATTGATTGTTCCCATGAATTGTCATCGATCCAGGTTCCATCAGCAGATGGATCAACCGATTCGATGTCCAATTTAGGTTTTGTTCGATCGCATTTTCGTAATCGACGTCGTGACGCCAATCATCAATCCACATGTTTCCATCATGTATGTTTAACATGTCGATTTCCGAGGGAGGGGAAATAGAAATGGAAATCTCGTCAGGAGATGATTGCGATGTAAAATGAGGTGACTCACCAATCAAGGGAGTCGGCGGCTTGATAGCAGCTTTCTCATTTCGGATGCGATGCACCAGGACCGTGTGGTCGGTGCAGTGGAGAGAGAAGGGGATCGAGGGTCATAGGGTTGGGTAATGAAACCCGGAGGAATGGCAATCGCAGGGAATGCGATTGCGGAAGCCGCATTGTAATCAGGAGGCGAGGCCTCGACTGCTGCGGCTTTTCCTTTTCCCTTGCCCTTGCCTTTGGCACGAGTCCTTTTTCGCTTCTTATCACCATCAGGTTTAGCTCCATATGGAGCCTGCTGGCCTTGCGGCGTTGCTGCTGTTGCCCTTGAGGGCGTTGCTGCTGCTGCTGACCTTGCGGTCGCTGCTGCTGCTGATATTGCCCGGAGGGTCCAGGCGCAGCGTTTTGCCATCGCGGAGCCTGTCCGGATGGTTTAAACCTGGCGGCGGCGATATTCTGAGGATTTCGCCAGGCCGCAGTGATAGTAGCCCTCGCGTTTCAATAGTGAGATCAGCCACTTTTTTGGCTGCTGCGAGGATTATCCCAATCGTAGATTCCATACGATTTGGGAGAGCGGAAAGAAGCATCATGGTCTGGAGCGACTCATGGAGAGTTGCTCCAGTGGCAGTGATCTGTGAGCAGATCGCGGTGAACTCAGCGATCTGCCCAGATGGATCCTGGGTGTCTTGAACTTTAAAGTTCAAGAGGGCCTGAAGCCTTTCGTAAACGAAGGTTGGCCCTCGGACTCCGTAATTCAACTTTAATTTGCCCCAGAGATCTCTAGGGCTGTTGAAATCCTCCCGGAGCATATGATCCGGGAGAGTTGACTCTATTATTGCAGTTGCCTGCAATTTAAGGGTGTTCCTGATTGCATGCTCCTTTGCCGCTTCATCGGCATTGGTAGGCATGGTGGGAAGTGGCTGAGATCCGCCACTAAGATCCCATGCAGTCAGGGTGGAGTCCTTATGATTCATAAGGATCAATGCAGTCTTGACCCGGCGAGCCCAGGTATCATAATTCCCAGCGCCGGTGAGCCTGGGGAGAGCATTGGTGTTTGCACCAGTGTTTGCCCTGCAACCCAGATCGGTCAGTTAATCTCTGATCTAGGGTACGACATGCTATTCTAAGGTTATTTATAGGTTTATCTTAGATAGCGTTCCATCTCTCAGGTAGTCCACGTTTTACCGTTTATCTGCTAAGTGAGCATGATGTCACCGCAGGCCGTATGCAAGGTGTAAAACGCCCTGTTGCTATCATGCAGGCCGGTGGTTTTACCACCGAAGATAGCCAGTCAGCTGTTCCAGTGACGATGGACCAGCAGACTACTTTCTCTGAGATAGAGAACAACTGGAGCGAGCTCGACAGTTGCTAGTACGCTTTATCCAAAAGCGGTTGGATCTGGAGACCCGAAGGTCGTCGACAGATGCACCAACCAGGGCCCATAACCTGTTGCGAACGTAGCGAGTATAGCGAGTAGCATTAACAGACTTACATTGGAGATAGTCTTGTTGAATAGCGAAGCGGTTGAGAGAGTAAGAGTTTTAGCTGGTTAGGCTAGAGAGTGAGAGCGATTGGAAACTTAATATTATCGGTAGACTACAGTGTCTTTATATACTACAACAATATAGGGTTAAGGGTATAGCTAAAAGACCTCATGAAATCATAGTGCCCTGCGGGCGTAGTCTACGAGAGGATAATGCATGGTAGCACAGTAATAATGTGTATAATACATATATTTGAAACAGGAGTCATTCATACGTCATACCGAGTGTACGACTTAAGGTATTCATTTCAACATGAACCACGAGTTGCTCAACTTCGTCTTGAAAATGAAATCCAGATCGTTTGAAGTCAAATAAATAATCTTGAAATGATTTGTGGAAATATCTGAGTGGTTGGCCATCAGCTTTCTCGGGCTCGGGGACCCTCATGACGGCGTATATATGACGAATGGCGCCATAAGCAGCATCCTCAGTCAGTTGCAACACATTACATTGCTCGCGAAATGCCACTCCAGGCGAACCGCGTCTTGAATATAGCAGTAGTAGTTTTCTGGTGTTTATCATGGCATCAGCCGGGATGTGAGAGAGGATCCTCTCATACAATGCGTCGAGCTGAGCTAACGGATTATTCCTTCCCAATAATAGTCCAGCATCAATGAGCAAGAGCACGTCACCGAGCTGAGAGGATGGGTCCCGGTAGTGAGTGTCACCAATATATCGAACCACTGTCGAAGCGTATGCAAATAACCCACCCGCAGCTGTAGCAATTTTGGTGAATTCCAGCTCGGAGGGCCACTCCCGCTTGTGTCGGAGTGTAGGATAAGCGGATTGTATCTTCTTCAACTCATCGCGGAGATATCGTTGGACATCTTCACATGCTTGATCTGAATCTACCTCAATTTCCTCCTTTGTGTACGCGGGCTGGACCTCAGCCTTCTCAAAAAATGAAGTGATGTGAGGTTCCGGGCGGCTGGCAATAATCCACACGATCGGAGAGGTAGGGTGTGTGATGCAGAAATCCGAGATCAGCTCGAGGAGCTCTAGCTGTGTGAGGGGATTATCGCACTCGTCGAGACCATCAATGATGATGAGAAATCGATCTGCAGCATTGAAAAGATGTCGAAGGATGAATGGTTCAGTGATGAACCTTTTGAAATGGACGGAAAGCGATTTGTGAAATATAGATGGATCATGGCTGATCTCATTCCGGATGAGTCGACGATACGGCTCACACTTCACAGCGAGTTGATAGGCGATGGTCAAGATAGTTTTGATTCCATTTCTGCGTCCATTGACAGAAAGGAAGACTGATGCACCCAACGTGACGCCATCAAGGACCTTTTCCGCGACGATCTGCATGACAGCCGACTTGCCGACTCCAGCGGGGCCAACTACCCAACGCAACTTTCCTTCATCATGACATTGGAAAATAAATTCGAGGCACCGCTGGATGATAGCAAGACGGGTTCCAGGGTGACATCGTGGGGGTGGGTCGCGATCGGACGAGTCAAATTCTGCTCCAAGTAACGTGTGCTGCAGAAACTCCTTCATGACTGACAAAGATGACAGTAAGTATAGATGCAACAAAGTAGATAGTTCTTACAGTTGTCCGAGATGATGCTGTGGTCGATAAACGTATTGCCCACCATAGAAACATTTTGAGACCCACTGAACATGCCTTGGCTGTAGTACTGTTGGTGATGTGGCCGTAAGCTGCTAAGGACATTTCAGAGGCCTGAAGAAGACTTACGATCCCTTGAGGGACTAAGCGGGCGTGAGACTGTACGGGTGCCACGACCTGGTCCTGAAGAGGCTGAAGGGCAGAAGCGGGGCCGGGTGCGAGATGCGTAGACGAATAGTTCTGATTAGCCGGGCCTTCTAAACGATGGGTAGAACGTTGAGGGCTTGGTAATACATGAACGGGTATGGTGTCTGCGATGGCGACACTTGAAACTGGTCGAGGATGAGAGGTGGACGCTGGAGAGAGCTGATTTTCTGCGTGATGAACAGACGCGTCCATTTTTCCTGTACTAAAGTTTTCGGGCACTAACAGATGAGAATACCGTCGGGAAGGAGACACTGAACGAGAACGTGAGAAAGCAGAGGAGACATGCTTCTTGATACGAGAAACCCGAGAAGAGATACGCTTTGCAAGGCCAACTTTTGGCCTGTCTGACATCTCGAGAATGGGATAAGGAAGGATGGGCGTGCAGATCACACTTCGCCTTTACATGACCAATGCGCCCATGTCATGGCGATGCTTCGAAAGTTCGCATGACATTATGATGGAAGTGAGACGCTCATCCTGAGGTCCGTCAGTGATAGATTCTAGCACAGAACAAGAATTTCGACTCGATTCCTCCCTTAGCTTCTACTTTCCAAAAACCGCTCTCATGGAGATTTGGGAAATAAATGATTGTCAGAAAACTTCAGTTGACTCTTCGGCCACAGCTTTTTGTCCTTCGCTCCAAATATCCGGACTTGTCTATCAAACGGTTGAGTATTCAGGACAAACCTCTCCACCCGGGAGGCCTTAATCTTTGAGCGCCATGTCTTTTTGCGCTTCCTGTATTGACTGTTTCTCATGATACACGTTCCTCTCTCCTCTCTCCTTGACGCCTCTCTTTCCGCTTCTTCACGTGCTTCCGCCATCTCCTTCACGTCCTAAGTTGTCCTCAAATATCAGGATGATCGGGTTTTTTACGTCGCAACTCACTCGTTTGAGTCTGTGTTGTGCCGTCTTCCACAATTGCTCCCGTGCTACGATATCTCAGGACGATCGAATGAGAAGATATTATGTGTCATTGTTCTGAGTGTCACTAAGTTGTGGCGCCTATAAGTGGCATGCTTGAAGCTCATACACAAACTGCCTGAGTGGATCCCCGGCCTTCTATGGTCCTTTTCTGCGGTGTTGTGTTTGCATTTATTTCAATCGTTTCATACGCTGTAAAGTTGCCGAAATTCACTCAATTTCACATCTCATTGGGATCCCTGTCGGCCATTCGGCGATCACCGAGCGGAGTTTCGTCATCGGGATGCCCTGATTTTTTCTTCGTCGTTTTGACGGTCAGCAATGTCTTTCTCGCTCTATCATGAAGGAAACTGATTATCCTCTGAATAGATCATCTCAACCATGTCTCGGTTAATGATCAAAAACTTGCCCTCATATGTCACTCCAGTTCGCCTACGACAGCATTTCGAACAACAAGGATGTCCCGCAGGAATCCTCACGGACGTTAAAGTTGCATACAAGTCTGACGGGACATCGCGGAGGTTCGGATTTGTTGGTTACAAAACAGATGAAGACGCTTCCGCTGCGCAGAATTGGTTTGACAAGACTTTCATCGACTCGACTCGAATACATGTTACGCTTATCGACGTATGAAATGCCTTTCCCCTCATATTCGTTTCTAATTACAACCTTCGTAGGGTTCTAAAGATGCTCCTACTCCTAGGCCTAATAAACGGCCAAGGTTAGGCCCTTCCCCCATCGAAACCAACCCCTTGCCTACCAGAGAGTTCAAGTCCGATAAAAGCATGGTGAAAGAAAACCGTCCCTCTCAGGTGGAGGAATTTATGGAAGTCATGAAGCCTCGCACCCAAAAAGGTCCAATTTGGGCTAACGAGGCACAACCCAAAGATATTCACCCTCGAGAACAGCCTGTCGACAAGGTACCTGTGAATTCAGCCATTCTCTCGGATTCGGAGTGGATGAAGCAACGGATGTCCAACAATGTCGACAACAAGGGCAAGGCTTTTGAGCAGTCAGACGAGGAAAGTGAAAACCTAGATCCAAAATCAAGTCTACCAGTTAGTATATCATCTACCGATTTGAACGAAGTATTGAAGCATAGCTAGGACCCAATGGACGTCAGCTCTCCCCAGGATCTTGCCAGGGAGACGATCTTACGGACGCAGAGGCTCTTCTTGCGGAACTTGGCCTTCAGCTGTACAGAAGCAGATTTACTGGAGCTGTTTCGACCCCATGGCGATATCTCACAGGTGAGTCTACTGCTGCCCTTTGTTTCGTCCACGAGCTTTTTGGGTGCCGCTGGCTACGCGATGAACACCATATAGGGACATCAGATCTTCGGAATTGCTGATCTCTCAGGGATTTTGATAGTAGAAACTTTTTCTGAAAATTTTATCGTATTAACATATCTCAAGCTCAACTGTAGTACTGACTCTTCCTATCAGGTAAAGATGAACCATTATTTTTCAAAAATAAATAAATAGATATTGGGATGATAAAATGCATAGGGACATCAGACTCGACTCACCTCGGGTATGCTGATCCTCAGGGAAACCGATAGTAGAAACTTTATTCTGATCATTATCTTTCTCTCGTTTGGAGCTTCAGACTTTTACTGATATCTGCTGCTTCTAGGTTCATATACCTCTTGATTCTCTCTCCAAACAGCCCAAGGGTTTAGCATATGTAACTTTCGCAACTGGTGCAGATGCGGCGTCTGCGTATGAAGCTCTTGATAAAAAGTCCTTTCAGGGACGTCTTCTACACATACTTCCCGCCCAAGATCAACAGAGATCGTTTCGAGTTGAAGAGGGGGAGAGGCGCAAGAAAACTGTGAAGGAGGAGAAGCAGACCAAGCGAAAGTCTTTGTCCGGCAAATCCTTCAATTGGAGTATGCTTTATATGAATGTATGCCGTTCTGACTTGTTTTATATCTGGAAGGCTAAATTACCAACAGAGTGATGCCGTAGCATCGTCCATAGCAAACCGGATGAACATCGACAAGTCCGAAATTTTAAGCGCTGAAAATGGAGATAATCCCGCTGTAAAACTCGCCCTCGCTGAGACCCACATCATTCAAGAGACAAAGTCGTACCTGGAGTCACAGGGTGTTCTTTTATCCTCCTTCTCTACCAAGGCTCGCTCAGACACCACTATCCTCGTTAAAAATATACCTTACGGGACGACACTCGATCAGATACGGGACCTCTTTACACCGCATGGCCAGCTTAGTCGCGTACTTGTCCCACCTGCTGGTACCATGGCAGTAGTCGAGTTTGAGCGGCCTGATGAAGCTTCAAAAGGCTTCAAAGCCGTTGCGTATAGACGCCTCGGAAATTCAGTCATTTATCTCGAGAAAGGTCCTATTGGCATGTTCACGGATGAACCTATACAGACGGCTTCCGGTGGCGCCTCTTCCCTTCCTGTCGTCAAGATTCCCGAACAGGAACAGGATTCTGCTGGAGGAGACGCTGGAGAGGAAGTTTCGATAACTGGTGGCATGACGCTCTACGTCAAGAATCTCTCTTTCGTAACGACTCAGGAACGGTTTGCTCAAGTCTTTCGACATCTACCTTCATTTGCTTTTGCGCGGATTCAGACGAAGCCTGATCCAAAAGAACCCAGCGGTCCTCGTCTTAGTATGGGCTATGGTTTCATCGGCTTTAAGGACGTTGATGGCGCGAAAAAGGCCTTGAAGAGTATCCAAGGTTTCGTACTCGATGGTCATTCGCTACATGTCAAATTTGCTGGACGTGGCGTAGAGGAAGATGAAGCGAAGAATAAAGATGGCGTCATTTCAAAGAGTCAAACTACGAAGGTCATTGTCAAGAATGCACCTTTCGAAGCAACCAAGAAAGACATCCGCGATCTCTTTAAGTACATATAATCATTTCCTGATTGTCCGCACCCCTCTAAAGCATTTACTTCTTCACGTTCACAGTGCACATGGTCACCTCAAATCCGTCCGACTGCCCAAAAAATTCGATTCGCGCACTCGCGGTTTCGCATTTCTGGAATTTGTGTCCCGACATGAAGCAGAGAACGCCTTCAACGCGCTCCGGCATACACATTTACTTGGAAGACATTTAGTATTGGAATGGGCAGAAGAAGCTGAACAGGATTTGGATGTACTGAGGCAGAAGGCTGGCGTTGGATTTGGTGGGGGCAAGGAAATGCCTGGACGGAAGAGGAAAATAGAACTGAATAAGAAAGGTGGCGATGACGAGGATCCGGTAGCACTCGCTGAGTGAGGCGTATCATGTGTATGTCTTTTGGTGCTTTACGACCCTGTTTTTTTTTTCGCTGAATAGGCATGTAACTATAAACCTTCCCAACCTGTTGTTTAACTTCGAATCACCACGGTAACACTTGGTTTGTATCTGCCTGTAGTACTAGATTACAAAGTCCATCGATCACCTATATAAGCAGTCTTAGCACTGTACATCAGAACGGCAATTGGAAGTGGATCTGACAGATATAAGGAAGGTCGCAAATACTATTGAATAGTTGGGACAGGACTCTTCGACGCTCGGCCGTGGCAAGTTTCGATACAAAGTGGCCGATGAGTGACTTGAACACACTGCTGCTTTAATTATCGTGTACCTATCGTGGACCGTCATCCCAAACCGCTTATGGACTCCCTATCCGTCAGTCAAGTCGAGACAACTCCCAGCTCACGGATGAACTATAACAACAATATCTCGGCGAAATCCAGAAGGCGCGTCGATTCGGCCGATGCTTCTGTTAATCAACGCCGCTGTCTTATTGAGAATTGCCCCAATGAGCGCGCGGTTCAGTATTGCCACCTTGTTGCCAGAAGCTGGACAAAGAATGAGAAATTGGTGAGATCTTACCCTTCCCTTTTCTATCAGTTGAACTGAACGTCTTTCACTTGCCCACAGATGACCCGCTTAGAGCATTATTGGAAGCTCAAGCACGAGGAACTGAATCTTGATACCAGGTATAATATCTTCTTCGGTGAGCCTGTTAACTATCTTTCATAATGTCACTGACCCTCACATGTTGTTCAGCTGGCGCTTCTCTTCACATCTTGCATGATAATGATTCCTGGGGACTATTACCTCCCGAAGACTCTGTCAATCAATATTACAATAAACTGAGAATTGTCGATCCTATCCCTTATGCGAATCGGGAAACATTCCCCATCATCCCGGTACTTAAATTTCACAGATTGGCGTTCATCAGCGTTATGTTTATTTTTGCCAACAGAACGGTATCTTTTCATACAGGCTTATCCCCCTAAATGCCTCCATGAAATCAATTTGTATCACTCGACAAGAAAAGCATGCTCAAAATCGGCCAGTAGCCACCACCGACTTCAAAATCCACGTCTATCCCTTCGATGAGCTGCCGGATCTTCAAAGTCATGTCCATCCGAAGTTTGCGATCGTTGAGCTTGGCCGTAAATTATCGAAATTGGGTCCAGACACTTTGGAGTCACTTATTATTTCTTTCCCAATCCTTAAAGGCGTACTTACCATCTTTTCGGCATGGACCCGCGAAATACCCCCACAGGAAGGTAATTCTCAGAGCGGCTGGTTTCATCGCGACGAGGGTGATGGCCAGTCTGAAACAAGCACCAAGACCGGATATAATTTTGAGAGGGCGAAAAAGCGCAAGCGAACAGATGCAGCTCAAACTTCGCCCACTCCTTCTAGACCGGTCTTAGGGGCTACGAGAGTGGCAGGTCTCTCTCATAAAACTTTGATAGATCACGAAGCAATCGCAGGAAAAGAAGGGTGGACTCGAGAGAGCTTGCTAAGCTGGGCAGAGTCTATTGCGCCGCGTGCTGAAGTTAGAGAGGGGTGTAATATTTGTAGATAGCGGAAAACAGTTCAGACACAGTAAAGCTCGAGGTCAACGATGCCTGATTTATAAACTGTTCGGAATATTGAACCCAATACCAATTCGTTATGGTTTTATAGGCCGACTCCTCCACGACTATGTGAGCGACTACGCTAATATACGAACGGAGCGGAGCAGATACGGGTGGTGATATTTTACGAGAGGAGTACTATGAAAATTATACTATGTATCGTCCCCCCTTTATATATACTACCTACTTGTTATCTCTAATTCTACTTCCTTCAATGTATCAAGATCTAGTCCTTTGTTCCTATTACTTGTTTTCTTTTTTAATGCGTTCTCTTTCATTCGCTGTCCTACGTCGTCCGAGCTCCCTCCCCTATCTGTTCTCCTGTTCCACGTCCTTCCTCTCTATCTCCTTCACGATGGTGAAGAGATTCGCCTGCTTACAGCATGTACCATCAAGCCGACTGTGACTTAGGTACCCATCCGGATAACCTGTCAATCTAGATTCCGATGATGAAGATGATAATAAACGCGGCATTGATTCAGACCATGAACTTCCATCATTCAACTTATAAGTGGAAAGCATACGCATCTTTACCAATACACCCTTGTCTATCTATCAACCTACTCATCAACCCTACTAACCCTTCGCGTCATTTCCATCGGCTGGGGACGACTTCCACATCTTATCGTTCTAGAAGCCGAAGAAGTAATTAAGAGAAACGAAGCAGACAGATCTCTAGGATTTTGCAACGGAAAATTGTACATAAAATTAATGGGAATGGAGGATTCACGTGTTTCCGAGCGCCACGTATATGTCAATGGCTTAAAAAGGGCGCAGAAAGATGTGATGAAGAGGGGGAAAAAAAGAATGTGGGTTTAAAAACCCGAATCCCCAAGTTATTGCAGTAATATAACAACAGGCGAACCCATCAAGTCCACGGTACGCCTTGCAGCTATCAAGTCCCATGTCTTCCTAAAAAAGGGGAGCAGAATGCGGCGAGAAAAAAGGAAATGGCTTGAAAACATATACTTTGAGTCTGAGGTACCGATGCATTCAGAGAGCGGTTTGCATGCTGGTGAGTTTATAGCGGTCTTATCTTCGGGTATGGCCAAGGGTTAAAGGACCACCAGCAGACGGTGCGTGAACGAATATCATGCTAACGTTGAGGCCGTCGAACAGTCCTCCTCTCTGTCTATCTAAGCCATGGAAATCTAATTATAATACCCAAAGAAACTAAATATACGACCACTTGACTCTGAACCCGAGCGTCCTTACATTGAACGCCAAGGTCGGGAGTATCAAAGGAATTGGACTACTTAGTTATCAAGACATTCAGGAAGAATTCTCGCAAACGTCTCCGTCGCAAAATGCCATACCGTCGCTAAGATGAATTCATCTGAGAAGGACGCTATAGACGTACTCAACTAATCAATCACCATTGCCATTGGATTTCAACATCAAAGAAAAGAATATACATCAAGTACAATGCAATCAACTTCCATCAGCACAAGCTCCAAAGCTCAAGCCTTCATTCAATCCCGCCTTCAAGCAAAGGGGAAGACGTTCAGCGAATCCCACACCCCCGGACCACCTGCCAACACAGGATAGCCCGCGACCGAAGTCTTTCCGGAGAGCGCAGTGAATCTCATAAGGATCCAGTGGCCATCTAGGGTATCGCCTAGGAGAGACCCCCCGCATTACACAGGGCAAATAACCTAGGCGTCTTGTGGTTCAGGCGAGAGCATGAGGAACCCAGCTTCAAGAGCCGAAGCGAACAAAAGTACTAGGGGTGAACAGGAGAAAAATAAAAAAAGAAAGAAAAGGATCTGTATACCGTTGAGAAGGCGTCTATAGGGCACAATAGGTCACTTACATGTATATACGCAAGCATAGCCAGCGGCGCCGCTTTCATATAGGTAGACAAGGATAACTGGGGCTATATGCATGTATGCATGAGTACAGGATTCTGGCGGCTTGCGGTCAGTTACCTATACCCAGGCGCGGCCCTGACTGCGACGTCGCCACGAAATAGTCGATGAGGTATAGTACTCTCGCTGAAAAACATGTAAGTCGATGTAATACGAGCGATATATCTGGCTGACCTGTGCGCGTGTACGAAGGTGACGGCATCCCGGTTGTCGGATACGTCTCGGTAGTAGAAAAAACCACCGAAGTTGGCGCCGACTAGCTGTATGCATATATGCATGAGTGAAAAGTGCTGGTGGCTGGCACCTAGGCGTACACGAAGGTCTGAGGATGAAAGGAGAAGGCCATCGCGGAATTATCACAAATAGCTGAATCGGATCGACTATCAATGTCTTCGTGTTGGCGTGACAAGAATGACAATAAATCTAGACACACCTGATGATCGTCAGCGTCGTTCGAGGATAACGCGTATGAATTGTGTCAATAATGCGAGGCGGCTGGATCACCTGTTAGGTCAGATCACCCAAGTGCATGGAAGGAGACACACTCCAGTGAAAGACAAGAAGCGTCGTGAGTAGGAGCAAAGGTAAGGCATCAAAGCGCTCGAACGCGATGCGTAGAAGGTAGTGGTTCGAGTTCAAGAAAGATGAGAGAAGAAAAGCGCGGGGTGGGGGATTTTATACGTTTCCCGGCGGGGTCTCATTTCCCGGCGAGGTCTCATTTCCTAGTCCGGTTCGCTTCGACCATTCCTAAAGTCTCTGACCAAAAGGGCAGGACAGTCCAGTCAGCTTTGACGTCCTGCGCGAGTTCAATCCGCAAGAAAGATTTTAGAAAAATCATCGCAATCGAGAAAGATTCGCGGTTGAATGTTTGAGCGTTGAAACGCTGAACATTGAACGTTTGAACGCTGAGATCCGATTATGCACTGCCAATCCTGGTCTTGAATTTCTTGATAGTCAGAAGATTGTAAGCAAGCGATATTCCCCAACGCAGTTGCATGGTAGATATAACGATGTCGATAAGATATCTGCATAATGAGAATGCGAGGCGAGCAATACAAAACAAATTGGTTTGTCAAATCCACTGTCGGACCTGAGAGAAAGAAAGATTCCATTCCGCATGGACGCTGTGCTTACAAATCAGACAAAACCATGCGGAACTTGCCAATGAGTAACTTGCACATCTACTTACTTGATTAGTATCATGAATGTGTTGTCCCCAAATTACCCGGAATTATACCAGTGAATTATCCTGAAAAGCAATTTTTACCAATACGCCCTATCCCTCAGCTGAATCGAGACTACTCCCAGCTCGCGGATGAACGTTATATCGGCTGAAGTCAAAAAGCGCGCCGATTTGGCCGATGTTTCTGTTAATCAACGCCGCTGTCTTATTGAGAATTGCGCAAACGAGCGAGCGATTCAGTATTGCCACCTTGTTGCCAGAAGCTGGATAAAGAATGAGAAATTTGTGAGATTCTACCCTTCCCTTTTCTTACCAGTTGAACTGAATGTCTTTCATTTGCGCACAGATGACCCGCTTAGAGTACTATTGGCAACTCGAGCACGGGGAACTGAATCTTGATACGAGGTATAACATCTTCTTTGGTGATCATTTTGACCACCCTCATGACTTTACTCACCCTCGAATGTTCTTCAGCTGGTGCTTCTCTTCATATCTTGCATGATAATGATTCCTGGGGATTATTACCTCCTGAAGATTCTGTCAATCAGTATCACAATAAACTTGCACTATTTCTTATGCGAATCGGGAAACATTCCCCATCATCCCGGTGCTTATTTTTCTCCAACATTCACAGTTTTGATACTCATCAGCGTCATGTTTTTATCGGCAACAGAATGGTGACTTTTCATACAGGCTTATCCCTTTAAAAGCCTCCATGAGATCAATTTGCATCGCTCGACAAGAAAATCATGCTCGAGATCGACCAGTAGCCACCACCGACTTCAAAATCCACGTCTACCCTTTTGATGAACTACCGGAAATTCGTAGTCATGTCCATCCGAAATTCGCGATCGTAGAGCTTGGCCGCAAATTATCGGGGTTGAATCCGGTCACTCTGAAGTCATTTACCGACTCTTTCCCAATTCTTGGCCGTGTACTCGCCATCTTCATGGCATGGACCCGCAGAATACCCCCACCGGAAGATGGTTCTCAGAGCGACTGGTTTGATCGCGAAAATGGTGATGACCAGTCTGAAACAAGCACCAAGACTGGATATAATTTTGAGAGGGCGAAAAAGCGCAGGCGAACAGATGCAGCTCAAAATTCACCCACTCCTTCTAGACCGGTCTTAGGGGCTACGAGAGTGGTAGGTCTCTCTCATAAGACTTTGATAGATCACGAAGCAATCGCAGGAAAAGAAGGGTGGACTCGAGAGAGCTTGCTAAGCTGGGCAGAGTCTATTGCGCCGCGTGCTGAAGTTAGAGAGGGGTGTAATATTTGTAGATAGCGGAAAACAGTTCAGACACAGTAAAGCTCGAGGTCAATGATACCTAATTCATAAACTCTTCGAAATATTGGACCATATACCATTTCCTTTTTTGTTCTGGTGACGACGTATTCATTCACAGGCTGAGGTTTCCAACATAGAAACTCGAAAAGTGGACTAAGGTCCCGCGGAGTTAATTCGACGTTACTTGTACTCAACCCCACTGGTTGCCCACTTTTTTATAACATTGGTTTGGGGCGACTTCCTTGAACCTTTGACTGTGTAGCCGCCTTTACTCATCGACGAAGTCAGCACTCCATCAAAACAGTACTATACTAAGCAGAAATTACTCCGTCTTCAACATCTCCGAGTGACACCTGGGACGAGCTATGATACTCTCAGCGACGGTCTTACTCAACAGTGTATCGGAATAAACAAGCCCTCAATGAAAGCCCGAAGGCTCACTAGAATAGAAACTTACAGTCACGCCGAAAGGAGTATTCTCAGCAGTGTATAAGCGGGATAAGATACGTGTATTGTACAGGAAGAAGGTAGCGAGAAGAGGGAGGAAAAAGATAAGAGACTTACGTAGCTCATGACTTTTATGTGCTTATCTAAAATTAGTATAGTTAGCGTTGTAAGCAGCATGCTTACACTCTCCCCCCCTTTGAAAAGTTTTCACCGGGGTGGCATAACAGACAATGGACCATGTTCTTTCAAATAATCGTCTAGTGCTTGGGTATGGTTTAACGCGGAGAAGGTCTTCCATTCATTATGAGTTTCAGGGAAGCCTTCCCACCGGACAAGGAATCGGTAGCCACGGCCACTTCGCTTGTGCGCAATAATGTCCTTGATATAATGTTCGACTCCTGCATGCGTGAGACGAGAAGGAGGGGAAGGTGGATCTTGAGGCAGAGATTGTTTGGGAGCAGGAACGTTATCGGAATTGTTAGTACTGTCATCTACCAGTGCGTGGTAAGGTTTGACAAGTGAGGTATGGAAGACATGGCACTTATTAGCAGGGCCAGGTAAGTCCAATGTGACTGTACTGTGAGCGGCGTCGCAATCGGTAATAGGGAAGGGCCTGATGAATTTCGGCCGAAGTTTTCTCGTGGAAGGGAAAGGCTGGAGGGTTTCATCATTGGAGAGATTTTTCGTTGAGAGGAGAACCTTATCACCAATAGCATAAGGGAGGTCTGGTGCACGATGTCTGTTGGCCTGACCAGCTTGTGAGATTTCGGCTTCAAGGAGATTGTCGGTGGCAGTGCCCACATCAAGAGCAATACGCTCCAAGAGTTGAAGGGGTGTTTCGGAAGCATCATCAGAAGGATCCTTGACAATGGGGGGAATAAGGCGGGGAGACATTCCGAGCCGTAATTGAAACCCAGAGTAACCAGTTGATGCATTGACGTTATTCATGATGTGAAAATGGATGCATGGTAGTGCTCTAACCCACCCTTTGTGATGCTTGTTTACTGCAATCCGGAGGGCCTGCTTCAGTGTCTTATTGGTACATTCTGACAAACCATCAGTCTGAGGATGGAAGGATGAGGACATTTTTAAGGTGATTCCTGTCAGTTCATGGAGATGTTTCCAAAAGCGAGAGAGGAAGAGAGTGTCACGATCAGAGACAATTTCATCTGGCAAGCCGTTCTTGCAAAACCAGTTATCAAAGAAAAGCAAGGCAAGTTCTCGTGCAGTACGGTTTGCGCGACAAGGTACAAGCCGAACATTGGCTCCTAATTGATCTGTCATGGTCAGAATGTGGTCGCAGCCATCTTCTTCAGGTAAAGGGCCCACAAAATCAATAGCAACTGTACGGAAGCGCTTGTCCGTGGTGGGTAAGGGATGGAGTGGACCAGCGGGGCGAGTAGTTGGTGCTTTGACTCTCTGGCAGATGTCGCAGCTCGGGATATAGGACTGTTCGAGGAATGTATGCATTCCAGGCCAGTAGAATGTATCGCGTATTGCAGCATATGTTTTATCAAACCCGAAATGACCCAATGAGTTGTGTGCAAGTGAGGCGAACGTGTGTGGTAAATTATTTGTATGGGGGATAATTAAACGGCCTTTGAAATACAAGAGCGAGCCTCATTTTTCGAGGCCATCCATAGAGGTTGTCAGTGCTCTTTGGCACCAAGTGTTAACCGGAAGAAGGGGTTCCTTATGTGAGCGAAAGCTCGTAAGGTGAGAACAGTCAATTCCAATCTAAAGAAAGTACATAGGCAGTATTCTACTTATACTGTGGTAGAGGTACTGCGGATAAGAAAGATAAATCAATCGCTTCACATGGAACAGGGAGAGAGAGGAAAGATAACTGGGCAGAGATAAAGGATTACTGGACTACGGACTGCGGATGAACTGCGAGATAGATAAGAGATCAGATAAGGGTAATGTTGGTAACACTATTCCCCTGTTTATACTTGTAATTTCTCCGAAATTTCTTTTTCTTCTTCAAACCATTCCGACGGGCTCGTCGCACATATTCCCCAGAGCGACGTCGTCATACTCCAATTCGCCATCGCCATTTTCTTCACAGAACGAATTCTTCATCAAACAATTTTCTTCATCATGGCCAGGGGCGTACTTCAGATAATACCGACAATAGTACTCAGGGCAGTCGGCAAATCGGTGTCCAGGTTCGTAATGATCGCAATTAGGACATTGATATCGGGGACAATTAGTTTTGTAATGTCCAGGGGCGTAAATTCGACAGTTACGACATTGATAGTCAGGGCAATTCAATGCCCAATGTCCGAATCGTTGACATTGATTGCAAGGGAATTCGGAATTGGCGGAGGGATGAGAATAACGGGGGAAGGGAGTTGCTTGTCGGGCAAGATTGGTGAGTTGTCGGGATTGTCGCCTAGGGGAAGGGACAGATCTAATTTCTGACGAAGCTCGCTGTCGTAATAAATCACCAGAGCCTCGTCGATCCGTGTGCGAAGTGTCTTGAGCTTGTGGACGAGGAGGGGGGTTAGGAATAGATGAGTTTCCACTTCTCTCTGTTCCATTCGTTCTGTTAGTTCGAGAATTAATTGCAGGAAATGAGCCTCCTCTTCTACAGCCTCGGCGTGTTCATCGATCTCGGGCGCATCGCTCAATATGCGCTTGGATAGTTCGTCCAACTCCTGCTTCGTCCAGCATCCTTTCCCCAAGTTCAATATTCCCTTCAATCTGGTCCAGGGTGCTCTGGACGAAATCAGCGAGTCGTCGATTAAAAATATAGTCGATGAAATGAACTGCCTGAATGTCGGTATGCACGTCTGACAAGGTTCGAACAACCGAATAAGAACACCGTGCATATTCTCGTACGTCTCCGTTTGTCGCAGATCGTAAGCCTGGGCGTGGTCGTGAGTTAGATTGTAACCTTTCACGGCCTTCTTCGTCTCTGGGTTGATCTCTATCAACATCTCTGATTCTTTCGACTTGTAGGGATTGTTGTTCACGGTCAAAGGGGCCGCAGCGTGGGACCTTCGAAGACAAACATTCTGGCGAATTTCAAGCTCAGGCAGAATTTGATGGGTCCGGTGAAGAAGTAACCCCGCTTGATTCGTTCTCATTGTTGTCCTGGTAACTACGACTCGGTAGAAAAATATAATAAGTTGGGACAAATTTGTAGGAGCGTTGTCTGAGGGATGCAGAGGAATGTAACTCGGGCGTTGACAACGTTGAACTTTTGGCTGTGCCGAAGATCTAGCTTACTGGTGACGAACACTTTAGCCGGAATAAGATGGGCAGTTACTAGGCGGCCGGAATGACAGAATGGTCAAGCGTTGCAGCGACACATAATCAAGCTTCTTTCAATGATAAGTTATCCATCATAAGAATGTTAATATACACTGTGAGGCAAACGTATAACGCTACAAAGTTTTGAAATATAAGAAACGCCCTACAGCTACCCATATACGACAAAACTGAAAACTAAATATTTCCTATAAACAGAACGAAAAAGATGGTTAGATGAATGAGGTGGGGTTCTGCCACAGAACTCCGAATGTATCAAGTCATGGTGCTTAACGTCGTTAAGCTGTTTCGTGCACAACTGTCATATGAATCAACGCATCCTCCTGCCCTTTTCCAGACTGATTTCTACCTTTCATATTGGATTGAAAATTTTTTAGACTGGGACGCGGGTGACTGGTTTGAACGTAAGACCGGGTGGTGACTGAGGAGAAACAGGGCGAACAGAGTATTTTCCAAATGGTCGAGTAATATGAGATGAGGAATGAGAGCATTGCGGAAGAGCTGGAGAGCTGGATCGAGTAGGTGAAACGATATCAACTGGTCCGGCCATATAACGATCTCTGGCAGGACTCGGAGACGGCGCAGCAATGGGTGGTGATGGCCAAGTCTCCTCTAGCACAGCTTTGATATCGCTTGCCTTAGATGCCGTCTGCGTATGATGCTTATGGGGGAGCAGCTCCGTCGAAGAGGAGTGACTACAGAGAGACGGACGAGCTTCATAAATGATATTATCGTCTACGTATTTTTCAGGCTTTTTCGTAGGCGATTTATGGATGGGAGGAGGGAGTATGGGAGTGTTGTATCCGAGCGAGTGTCCAAGCGGCGAGCCTAATTGCGAGATCGGACTCAAAAAACTGTCCTCGGTGGCCCTAGAACTTGAGCGTGTACGAGTGCTCTTGGGTGAAGAGGACTTATTCTTCCTCCAACCTTTGAGAGTCAGCCTTGAGCTTTTGACGTTAAAATCATCGTCCCAACCAGACTTGAGTTCCATGGCTTGATCTGGAGAAAAGTGAAAGGGATTATTACGCTTCCGATGGCTGTACAAGAACATGAGTTAATGTCACAAACCAGTGAGAAGAAAAAACGCACCTAGGTGTGAGGATGGTACGAAGGTCGGCTCGTGGAACTCTCTTTATCAAGCTAGATAGATATCGGACGATATCCCGAGTCTCTTCGCCAAAAGCGAGAGCAACGAAAATGTAACAAAATGTAATCGATCTCAAACCCCACCACAAGGTTTCGACAGACGCGGATGGCTGAAGTATGATATTAACCTCCGAAAGATGCTCGTGAACATGCGCCCAAGAAAGCCACGAGTCCGACATAGGAAATGAAAACATAGAAAAGACTAATACCACGAGAGTGGCACAGGTAGTCGTTACAGAAATAACGAGGGTACGTGACCTAAGTCCTGTGTTCATACTGAGATAGCGAGATTCGATATGATCAGAGTAATCGGTTGTCTTGAAAGAAGGACGATTGTAAATTGCCATGCCTAATTCAGTGGATCACCTTCAGCAGGCAGTCGATGAAAACAAGTTCGAAACTCGCACCTGAACAAAGGAGTGAGAATATACACATGACAATTTGAGGCATCCAGACCACCATAGCCGCTGGTGTCGAAGGATGAACTGAAGCCATACAACCGATGCCTTTGGCGAGGTCAAACCTGTGATCCTGGCCGATTATATCTTTTCAAATTGTCAGCACTCAGTGACGTCGGAAGTTCAGATTCAACGTACGTAGGGGCATATATAGAATAGGAATTAAGTAACAAAAGAGTGCGGCAAAGAGCTTTTGATTTCGAGTAGCTCTCGAACCAGTGGGAGTCTCGCGAGAAGATGACATGGCAGTAAGGTTATGAGAGATACATAAACATGCTCCAGGGACTGCGATTGTCGTGGCAAGTACAAATTTTGTCACTGCATGAGACAGTGCATTGAGAAACTATACAGATAGAACACAAATGAGAAAATGGACCTTACCAACATCACACCAACCAAATCCCTCAATGTCGACGGTCGAAGACCATATAGATGCATTAATACCGTGAACAAAATTGCCACCCAAGAGCCAAGCTAGCAGTGCGAGTCTTGCAACGTCTTCCCGCACCCGGCGAGCAAAAATAAATAATGCCAAGAAAATAACACAGAGGAACGAAACAGCAGCTTGCAGGGAGCCCATGTCGTCACAACTCGTTAGGGGTTCCCAAAGGCCTGAGATTATAAGAGTGGCTCGCGGGTAGTAAGGGATTACCGAGTTTCGAGAAGACAGCTTTTTAACAGTGGAGAGTACAAGGCAATCATTAATGGTCGATCGTTTGTCGACGACAGCTAGACCGGTTATTGAAGGACAACGTCACAGCCTTAATGACAACAAAGGCATTTTCGAGCTGATTGTGCCCTGCAGTACTACTAGACAAGGGGATGAACTTTTCTGGATTGTGGCATGAAGGAATGGGCGATCCGGACCTCCATTCGGGTACTTGCACTTGCCCAATTTGTCGAGGCCTTTGTGACCGGGGTTCACTGAACCACGTGATAAGATTACGTAGCGCTTTTGAATCTGAATTAACTGGATCTGGATATCTCCTTTCCGGATATCGATCTTTTGTCTTAGTATTATGTCTGGCTGACTCCAAGCCAGAAATGAGGTCAATGAGAAACCCTCCGCACTGGAACACTATTTTGTCGCCCAGGGTTTGACGGCACTTGACTTGGCTCCCTTTCTTTACTTCGTCTCTTCTGATTAGCAGACAATGGGTTGGTACTTTCTTTTTGACTGCAATTCAGCGCACGGAACGTTGAGCATCCAGTAGGAATGTTCTCTAAAATTACTGGCCAGTCTCCCGAAGCCGAGAAGGCAGAAAACGGTGGCACAATTACTCCTACTCGTGATACCGCCGGTCGTTCTGCGGATTACGATAGAGATGTGGACCAGGATGCTACTCGTAGGAGCGATGCTACCACTGGTCAACAACACAGGCTCCCCGCTGGCACTGGCCCCGGTACGTCGGGCAAACCTTCTGAGTCAGCGATGGAGCACGAACGGGAACGCGCTCGTGAGTACGGCACAATTGCTGGACATGGTAAGGATTCCGCCGCTGCATATGGAGGTGGTATGTCAGATACTCATCGAGATTATGCTCGGTTATCTTCAGGTGGTAAGTTTACCCCCTCACGATTAGCGAGGCGCAAAAATCTGACCGGTTGATTGTCTAGATCGTATGTCTAGGTTAGATTTGGTACTGTAAATGTGCTGATATGCGATTCAGGATATGGCGCTCCTTTGGTTAGTGTCACCAGCCGAGAAGGCAACGTTGAGAGAGGTATGACCAGGACCACAGTCAACAAACGTTTGTATCTCCTTTTGATCTACCCAACTTACTACTCACCAGTGTCTCAGTCTTCAAAGAATCGCATGAACGCGGACACTTGAAGTTTAGTGATCCCAATCTGATGCCTCCCGATGACAAGAAGGAGGAGAACACAGATCAGTTGAACCGTAAGTAAACTCATTCTTCTGCTTTAAAAGCGCCTGATCTTTACTCTATCCGCAGCCGTCGTTCATGAAACGATTCAGCCGGAGGAGAATCGTGAAGTCCAGCGCGTGAAAAATATTGAACGTCACAGTAAGTATCCTATTTCACTCAACACCCAACTTGCGAGCCTCATTATTCTCAGTTCACCATATACAACACCATATTCAACCTGTCATCGCAAAAGAAATCTTGAATGAGTCTTTCCGAGATGACGTATGTCTTCCAATATATCTCTTCGACGTCAAAAAGCTGAAGGAATGCTCCTAGAAACATCCAACAACTACAGTTCAAGAGTTTCACGGGAGCTTGCCTGGCGACAATAACCTATTTGAAACTCAAATGCGAGAACCCAAGAACGTGACTGTATGTTTTGTTGTCGAGCATCATTTATTCGAGATTTTTGACAATTGGGGATAGACTCGCCTCCCGAAAGAGTATCTCACCCTTGACAAGGGTACTATAGTGCATGAGAACGTACATCACCATGTTCACCACGTTATTCAACCCGTCATCCAGCAAAGGGGTGAGTCATCTCGTTCTTTTCGTCTTTTCCTACTTGAATCCTCACGACTTCTTTTTAGTCATCGAGCGTGAGAATGTGCGATCTACCATTCCGATTCATGAAATCAGACACGAGGCTCCTATTATTCATCAATCCGAGTCTCACAGTCCCGTCACCATGGACCATTTCCGGGACCACAATGGCATACTCACCAACGCTCTAACTGTAGACAAAGTTGGAGATATGCTACTCCGTCGTTCACCTTGCAGCCGTACAGCGGAAGGTCCTGAAACTGATGTCGAAAGGGAGCTTAGAGACAATGATGTGGGTTTATCTTCCTTTCTTTGACTCACGTCTTACTTACTCAAAACGAATTTCAGCGTAACATTACGGGCGCGGTAATTGGTGCTACTACTGCTACTACTACCTCTGGACGACGTGGTTCACGCCATCTCGATGAGAGTACTGCTACTCAGGATTATGGAGGAGCAGGACATGGTCGCCAAGGTCGTCACGTCGGAGCAGAGACTGATGTTCCAGAGACCGTTGCTTTGGCTTAAGCCGTGATATATCTATAATTATCGCTCCTCTTTCATTAATCGCCCCCAGCTCTTAATTACGATCCAATTACTTTTAATAATTATGTTTAACGCTTGTTGTACTTTACTATTGTACCTTATGCATAATCATTGCAATCATTGTACTCGTTCATTTCAATCGAGCGCATCAATTGATTGAACACCTATCTGAATCCTTATTAAATTAACAAAAAGAGTCGCACCAAAAAAAAACATTATTTTATTCGTTTCCTTTCTTTGTATTTTGTTACAAGTAATCAACAAGCTTTGCATAGAAACAAGGAAGAGACATAGCGATAACGTAGTGCCAGGTGATAAAAATAAACCATGAAAGAAAAGGGAGAAAGAGAAACACATAATGTTTCGGGAAGGGAGAAAAGGAGAATCATTCAAAAAGGTACGTAATACATAAACAAGAGAAACATAGGTGGTTTCGATTGACTCGAAACCGAACCAGCGAGCCGGCATGCATACAAAACAATAGGGGGTTGCATAGATATGGTCTCCCAAAAAGAAAAAGAAAAAAGAAAAGGAGAAGAAGAGAGAGAAAACAATTCATAAATACGAAAACGACAAGAAAGCAAAGTGAAAACATCTCTTGTGATTGAATCGAGCCAACATATTGTTCACCATCAATACCTGCTCAAAGCGAACAAGCGATACAATACATTTGCTTCTTCAAAGCGCGAACAACGCAGTGTAAAACCCATCATTTCCGCAGAATCCACATCTGATGATGGGTCTACAATTTGGAGTTTTATGAGGGAATTGAAGAACCGGCAGAGCTAATACGCCAAAAAGAAAGCAGTCTTCAGTCAAAAGAGCTTAAAGGAGGGATCGAAAGGGGGAATTTAACTTACGTTTTGAACTCCTTTCCCAAACCTATCATCACTAATCAATCCCTCCCTCTCCTCCCTCTCCGCTCTTTCCAACCACTGAATACATTCATGAATAAACCTTCCCAAAACTTCCATCCTAACCAAATCCGCAACAGTCGAATACCCAGGTACTTTGATAAACGTTTGATCTCTCAACAACCGACCTATCAAATCCATACTCGCAAGTGATGGTGGAAGGAATGGCAAGACATCAAGAAACTGTGAGATGTTACTATTATCATCCGATGCATTGTTTAATAAACCGACGAAGAGAGGATGTGCGATTGATAAGTTACGTGCGACGATCGGCGTCAAGTCGAGTGAGGTTATGATCCGAGAAGCAGTTACGTCGTTGATTAGGGGTAATAAGACCTAAAGGTTAGAGAAAAGGTCTCATTTTGAGCTATCGAGAAAAAAAGATCCGAAATGCGACTTACGCGTTGCTCCGCGAGTGTCAAGGTTCTTTCTCGTGCCACAAGTAAAAGTCGCATACCCTGCACCACACGTTCATTCCGTCTATCATCCTCGACCGTAACAGGCGAGCTTGTAATAGGACTGAGTCTTGAAGTAGCATTTGTGGAAGCAGGAATATTCGTAATATTGAGGCTGGCAGAGGTGCTTGAAGGTCTGTAGTTGTTTTGTTGTTTTTGAAAATACGAATATGTAACATCATATCTGTCAAAGGAAAACGGGGGTGTGAAGCAGAAAGGAAAAGAAGAAAAGAGCAACGAAACGTACAAGTCAGCGGTACTATTATACTGATCATCATCCAAGGCTAAATTAACAGCTCTAAGCTTAGGTGGTAGAGGCGAGCGCGCCAAGGTGCTTGGGGAATAAGGTCCGATCTGGGTAGATAGTGAAACAGATGTTTCAATCCATGAAGAACGTTTGAGTGCTGAGGGAAGGGACTCACATCATTTCCATCACCCTTCAGAATTTTCCACAAAACCCATACCAACTGTTCATTAACACCCACACCTCCCTCACGTGTAACTTCAATAGCTTTATCTCTCTCCGTCACATAAGCCACATGCAAAACAGTCCGAAACGGGTTGATCGTAATCGGATAAGGCGCATATAACGAATAAAGGATAAAAGAAACCAATATCCGTTGTGCAAGCTATATCAAACGTCAAGCAATCAATGTCAACAATTTCCATCAAACGAGCTTAAAATGAGTGAACGCTTACATCCACACCACGACCCTGAGAATCCAACAAAGGCAATAAAGCATCCAGAGCCAATTGAAATCTCGCCGTAGGTTGAACAAGTTGAGTAAAAGCTTGAGCAGCAGTCGAACAAGGTAACGAATATCCTCTCGAAAGTAAATGTGATACCGATGCGTGGGTTTGGTCTGGTTCTGAGATGCTAATATCCTTTGCTGGTTTCATCGTCATCCCTAATCCTGACCCTGTATCTGCGTTGTTATTGACATTCGTGTTTGCCGCTCCTCCAGTAATCGTAGCACCACCACCTGTCTTACCAATATCCATGGGGTTGGGAGTCAAAGTGGGAGGAGAAGAAGGAGAAGCGTTGTTGAAACCGCCAGGAGGACCATTTCCACCATTTCCACCACTGAAAGGCAAACCAAGCCCTATATGTAGAAAAAGAAAAACGCATTCACTTCAGCTTCCTATCAAAAAGAAGAAAAATCGCGCGATGATAAACGAAAGAAAAAGAAGTAATTCTAACCAGATGTATAACTTGATGATCCAGACCCTGTTTCGAAATTGCCATTGCCATTACCGCTGTTGTTGAACGAAGTCGTTGCGTGAATCGCCGGATTAGTTCCTTCAATAGATGAAGAAAGCGATGGCGATCCTGTTATCTCCATTCCTCTCAACCGGGGCGACATTCCTACACCTCCACCAACACCCTGCGTTGATGATATGTCCGTCGATGTCAAACTCGATGATGCTCCTGATGTCGCCAATCCTTTCCATTGCATCGTCATCCCAACCGTCGGCTGCTGCTGCTGCTGCTGCTGCTGTGGCTGTTGCTGCAACAACGGACTCGACGACTGCACCAAAGCCGGAAAAGAAGAAGATCGTAAACCATCCGTAACAGCAGGAGTAGTCGCAGCATGAGCCTGCATTTTTATAGTCCAACGCACATATGTAAGAGATCTCGAAAGAAGGAAAGAAAGAAGAGAGGTTCTCTCGAGAATTCGAAAATACGGATGTAAGAGGTAGGAAACGAAGCTTTCGACTTGTTAAGCTTCTTAATTACAAAATAGTTTTTTTTTTCTTTGCTTTATTTACGATAGTGTGACACATATACACACATGCACACATTGTAACATGCATTGAGCCGGAGCGATTACGGAACGGAGCTTTAGGCCTACTCTCACTACAAATTACCACAGTGCGTCGTCCTCAACCGCCGTACATTCCCCATTAAACGTCTTTATTTACACGCCCACGGCACCTGTACCTAATCAGATTAATTGGCATTCGCCATTGACCGAAGCCATCTCATCGTAACCAGGCACCTCCCAATCCACTGACAGAACCCACCCAACCCGACGGCTTCTCACTCGGTGATCCGGTCCTCTAACCCGGCCTTACCAGCCCAACCTTTATCATCTGTCCAGGTTATTGCGTGAAAAAAGTGACGAAGACTGGATATCTCGGATCGGCTCCATAAAATCATTTATAATTTTGGCATTTCCCTCCCAAAGTTGTCCCATGAGCTTGTGTCGGTACCAATTACATGAGCATATCAGATCAAAGAAGAGTGTTCCTCAATGATCGATGAGCCGCATTAACTCCCTCGCCATCAGCCACATCATTAAATCATTCACAATCAATCTCATGGCGAGTATCAGCGGTGCATCACAAAAGGAAAAAGTTGACAACCACCACAGGAGAGCGACATGAAAGTGATAAAGCAATTCTCCACTATTTTCGACCAAAACTTCCAGGGGAACATTCTCCTTAAAACAGACCAACATTCGAATTTTCGAAAAACCCAACCCGTAGCCTAATACCGCGGACTTTCAAACGGACAGCCAACACGTCGCAAAAAAAGAAAAAAAAAGCAAACCTCTACCATTGATTGATTGATTTGATCATCACCAACATTCAAAGCAAAACCACATTACCAAAATTACCAATAAAAAAAAAACAAGAATCAAGCGACAAGAGACAAAAGAGACAGAAAATAAAATAAAAAGGATTCATATCGGTGTAGTAATACCAAGTAAGCAGCTAACAGTCCTAAAGAAGAAAAAAAGGGGGGTAAAAACTAGAGATATACACGCGTCAGTTCAACCTCTTCTCCAAAACAAAACAAAAAAATGAATTATTACAGCTAGAGAAGGAGGAACAAAACAGAGAGGGAGAGAATGATAGAGCGACGGTAAACGCCAAAAAACAAATTTGGATATCCTATGTATGATATATTCGAGGGGCTAATCGCGACCGTGTGTAGGGGGCTGAGGTGGAGGGGGGGAGAGTGACAGATGAAGACGAGGAAGGGGGTAAAAACGTAGAAGGGTAGAAAATTTCCATCTCATGATGACTGCTTGTTACTCCTGAACCGTAATAAGGGAGCCAGTCCCGTCAACGCACACGCCTTCTTCAAAAACTCATGCTACAAAAAGCAAAACAATCAACAAAAAAACCAAATTGCACTCATAAAAGACACTCACATCAAGCAACTCATTCGCCGTAGCCCTACTCGCCACATCCACACACAAACACACCGCCAAAAAGCTCTTCAACTCCCTACTCAACGCCTCCGGCTTCTTCAACGTCGGTGTCCCATTCGTCGCAATCAAATACAATGCCTTCAACGGCTCCTCATCTAAATACGGCGGCTCATTCTCAATCATCTCAATCGCCATAATCCCCAACGACCATATATCCACCTTCGCTCCATATTCCTTCTGTTTCACCACTTCCGGCGCCATCCAATACGGCGTACCCACCATCGTTGCGCGTTTGGATTTTTGATCGGTCAGTTTCGCGCAGAATCCGAAATCGGCTTTATAATATATATGGAAAAGGGAAAAAAACAAGGTTTGGGGTAGGGTTTTTTGTTAAGTAGGGGAGTTGTGTGAGGGAGGAGGAGGGGTAAGAGAAGGGAGGTGTAACGCACTGATTTTGACGCGACCTTGAGCATCCAAGAGAACATTATCTGATTTGATATCTCGATGGATAATACTTTGACTATGAAGATGTCCCAATCCTTTACACGTCTAGAAGAAATAAATCAGTTTCCAACAATCTCCAAACCAAAAAAAAAAAGCACACACACCTCAAAACAAATACTCGAAATCTGATCCTCCTCCAAAGTATTATTCTCAATGATATCCGTCAACGCTCCACCCTCCATATATTCCATAACAACCCAAAGTTCCGTACTCTTCACCAAATACGATTCCAAAAAATTGACAATATTCGGATGCTGAGATTCTTTCATCACAAGAATCTCATTGACAATCAGCTCTTTTCTCGGTTGATGCGCGAGATCCATTTCCTTGATAGCGACCTTCTTCCCTGTTGCCAGAGCTTTCGCCACGTAAACATGTCCAGAAGCACTAAATAGCGCGTTAAAAAAACCCCCGCAACTTTGGAAAGAATTGAGGAGACTTACCCTTGACCGACTTTTTTGATCTTGCTATACAGCGTCTTCGGATCATCCTCCGACACGACCGACCTCAATTTCTCCATAATCTGGACCTCGGTCATCGCACTAATCCTCTTTTCCTTCGGTTTCGTCAATGCCGCTTCCGCAGCAGCGACACCGCCGCCACCACCAGGCGTAGGAAGCGGTTTCGGTTTATCCTGCGCCTGAATTTGCACTTTCTTGGTCGGTTGTAAAGGTTGTACCGGCGGCGCCGATTTACTCTGTTGCGCAAGTGGTGGTCGCTGCTCTTCCTTTTCTCTCTCAAGTAATTGACGTTCCTGTTCTCGTTCCCGTTCCCTTTCCCTTTCTTGCTGTCGCTGTTTTTGAGCTCTTCGTTCTTCATCTCTAGCCCTCGCGATTTCTTCTCTCCTTTGTTCTTCTCTTTCTCTCCTCAAGGCTTCATCTCTCCGCGCTTGATCCTCTTTCTCCTTTCTTTGTATCTCGGCTTGTCGCTGTTGTTCCTGGTTTTGCTCTTTCTGGAGCAACGAATCTTCTCTTGCGGGGACAGGAAATGTGGATTGACTAGCCGCTGGTGGTCCCTGAGCTTTAGTGCGTGCTCTTAGGACATCCGGAGAAGGGGCGGTGACATCCTTCTGGACACCAGGAATAGCGGGTGCTTGACGCGTAGCAGAAATGATAGGTGGCACAGGAGCTGCTCTCGAAGCCTGTGGTACATTGTGTATTGACGCCGGGTTAGAACTCGATGAAGACGAGGTCGAAGCACCTAAAGAAGGCAGAGGCGATCTTGAAGCACCAGGGCTAGCAGATTGGATAGCAGCAACATGTGATCCGTTGACATGATCTGCTGCTGCTCGAGCTGCAGAAGACAAGTTTTCATATTCGAGAGATGCGAGACCGGGAGGAGCGGTATCTTGTCTCTTGACGCCTGGTCTGTCAATGGCGGACAATACGGGCGGTTTAGCTGTTGCACCACCGAGACCGGTACCAGCGTTGAACCTGGCTGGAGGACCTGCACCGATTCATTGAGCCAATGATGAGTATCCCTCCACAAAATGGAAGCTCACCCATACCGAGTTCATCCATTTCGCGTTTCTGACGATCGGTATAAAATTCGAGGACATCGAGGACAGCTTGAGGATTTTTGGCATAATCCTCTTGGGTGATGGCCGAGTTTGTCAAGAGTTTATGCCATTGTTCTGGCAGGCCCTGATAAGGGTTCAGGGAAAGTAGGGGACAAAATCGGAAGGAAGGACGCACCGTAAAGTGGCCGGTGACGGAATCAAAGCCAACATGTACCTGATGGACAAAATTTGTGGGATTGCTGACCCCCATAAGGGGACTCCGAGAATAGATGTCGTCCTGCCAACCATATACTTCTTCGTCGTTCTTGAGGGAGAGCCAATACTTTTTGTCCTTTGTTTCGAGATAGAGGCAATATGGCTTGACATCTGTCCGCTCGATATTGGCAATATCGCGAAGCTGGATGACGGTCTGTGTAGGCGATGACTGGGAAAAGACGCGCGGGATAAGGGAAAGATGGAGCAGAAAAGGACAAGAAGAACGTGCCTCGTTTCTATGTATGGACAGGGTCTGTTCCTTGAGGACGAGCCACTTGGCTTTCCACAGCCAACTGGCAAAGCCATCCTCCTTTATGCTTGCGCTGCCGCTCCTGATGATTTGGGAGCCAGGAAAGTCATCGGCAGAATTTCCGCGGGTCGGTGCGCTGCCGATTCCCCCGTTGGAATAATTATAGGATATAGAGGGGGAGGCGGCGGTGGTGAAGGAGGGGCCATAGCCCGAGTTTGCGAGGGCAGTGCTGGTGTCGTTTGCGGGGCGGCGTGGGGGCTGTGGGGAAGGGGCAGGGCGGGAGGGGGTGAGTGAGGCAGGCGATACCTGGAAGTGGGCCATGGCTGGTTGGCGAGGCTGGTGGGAGCAGAAAGAGGCTGCTCGGATCTCTCCGCACCCATCACTAAGGAGACGTAAATCTATTATCCATCTAACTACTGTGCACTATTCTATTTGTTCTTCGTAGCTCTGCACACCCCAGTCAGCATCCACCACACGCCCACCACACGCACGCACCTGTAGATGAATCGCTTCTTCGTGTGCGAAAACTCCCCCAGCTTGTGGCCCACCATGTCCTGTGTCACGACCACCGGCAGGTAATCCTTGCCGTTGTGCACCATAAATTTCACCCTAAGCCATCAGCCGACTCGCCACCTCTCTAACTCCACACTCAACACTCACCCGACAAAACTGGGGAGAATGGTACACGACCGCGCCTTGGTCTTGATAGGTATATGGTTCAGCAGCGCCTCCCGCAGATTCGGGAAGGCGACAAAGTACGGGCCTGCAGACGTCGAGAGATGCGTGACGTGCAGTTGTGACCAGCTACTCACCTTTCCACGCAGACCGCCCTGATCTGAAAAGACTGAGCGTCGGCCTCATCGTGTTCTTTCTTTTGCCACCTTTGACCGCAAAACCAACGTTTTACCAGGGAGTCACAGTCATGTGACACGGGTCACATCCCAATATATCTCAGCGGGTAATCTACCCGAACGCAACACTAAGCGGCACTGGGGTCTATAATGGAGTCCTTCTGTACAAGTTGCCGATGAATTGAAGGGCCTGGTGGCTTCTAGCCCCTCTCCTAGAACCCATGCGTCGCCATAGCACGTTAATTATACAAGTTCCCACACCAAATATCCATCTCCAACAAGTAATTTTAAAGCCGCATCGTCCTATTGAACGGATCATCCCAGATCCTTCCCCACGAATCATGAACCCTTGTTGTTCAGAGGTTCCGATCACCTACAGACCCAGTGCGGCCACATGATCCTACCCCACCTAATACCTCCACAGACGGTCGATCACACCATAATGGGTACGGTCTCAGCCAAAGGATCCAGAACACGCACCATCATTCCTCGACCAAAACCATGTCACTCCATCAACGCGACCATACTACTAACCCCATTCGAACAGAACTAGCCGGCATCACAAGTGCACGCCAATCGCTCGACAATGTCCTCTCAGTCAAAACCAATCTTGAGGAAACCTCATCTTGGCAGGCTGAGGATCCTGCCGATATTGGCTGTGCACTTAATCTTCAAATAGGTGAACTGGAAGGAATGTTGGCTGAAATTATGGATGAGCGGTTTGCTCGAATGATGGGTAAGAAATTGTTATTGTTATTTTACTGTTTCCATGTAATGATTGACTCGCTTTTTTTGTTTATGAGATGCATCACAACCGGATGACGAGAACCGAAATACCGGGTTGTTAAACTTCATTATCGACACGGCAGACAATATACTCGCTTCTCTGTTATCTACAAATGACACTCCACCTCCAACATATCAAAAGCACCATCACCACATCAACATTCAATCTGATTCACCTACTCAACCTTCTCCTGCTCCCAAACCCAAAGTCGAATCGGCGTGAGTCTATTTCTTTTTTCTTTTGCCGAAAGTACTACCTAGTTTTTTTTTCCCTTACTCCCAGGGATATCAGTTTCCCTCTTCCTTCAGATCCAAGGTCAGAAAATAAGTCGCACTCGCTTGGTGCCATTGTTCATCATTTATAGTGAAAACAGGAACAGTAAACGAAGAAGGTCACTCCGCGCGCTTTTAAAGAAAAAGTCCAAGGATTTAAAAGCTGACCATCCAACTAGTAGTACTACCCACGCACTTCCCCCTCCCATACGTTCCGTACCTGCAAAGTCAACGTGAGTCAACTTATCTCGTTTCATGGATAACAAGTCAAATTCAATCTGCACTTCAGTAACAATAAACTAGTTGGTCCAGTGTCCTCGAAGCCTTCGTCTTCGCCAAATCCATTTCGAAAATATGAAGAAGGAGGAGGAGGGTTTGTGAAATCCCGAGAAGAAGAAGAAAGTCGAGATTCGACTACTATAGATGATCTCAGGTGAGATAGAAGTTCTATGATCTTCTCTCGAATTCTCTTCACAATGCAACTAAAAATTCCCAGTCTTTCTGCATTTAACGCTCTTAAAGATTCAGACGCTTTCAAAAAGTTGTTAAATCGCACCGACAACAAGTACACTAGTGAGATTGACCGAGAGTGAGTGTCGTTTTTTATTTATTTTACAAGACGCCCTTTAATTGAATTTGTATAGCAATCTATGGTTTTCTTTCAGAGAAGCCTTTGGGAACAATTTGTCGAGAGAACTGCTTTGCGCTTTTGATGTTCTGGTTCGGGTCAGTTCCTCTGAATGTTCTTCAAAAGAAATGGACAAGCCAAGCTTGGGAGATATTGATAAGGGGAAGACACCATTGAGGAGGTAAGCACCATTACTAAAAGTATCTCTTCAAAAACGTCTCGTCAATCATACACATGTAGTACTTCATCAACTATCGTACCTCCTACCAGCAGAAGCCCATCCCCCTCCACCGATTTTGATTTCGTCACTATCGAATCTCCCGAAATTCAACAAAACACACTCAATTCTCATCACATCCCCAAAACTACAACACCTTTACACCCACCACCATACACTCAACACCACCATGAAACCTTCACAAAAAGCGAACCCTTCTCATCTCAATGCATTGTTTGCGGGAATCCTCACACGATAGTCTACTCTCGCAACTCGACGGATTCGATATTAAAAGCACCTTGTGGACATACGTTTTGTTCTACATGTGCTGAATGGTTAGTTGAAGAGTATATTCGTGATGAATCTTTGCATCGCATTCGGTGTCGATGTAATGAGTATATTCCGAAAGGTGATATTGAAAGGTTTATTGCGGGGTATAGGAATGAAGAACAGCGGCAGTGTATGTTGGTGTTGTTTCGGGAGAAATATGATGGATACGATGCCACTTGTGGTGAGAGATTTGGTTATTGAAAGTGTGTGGAAGAGTTTGATTGAGATTTTTTTTTTAGTTCGACGTGAATAATAAACGCCAATGGTATTTACTTTCAGACATTTTCAGATGAAGGTGTTTGATGAAGTGGTTATTGAGTCTTGTTTTTTGCGGTACTGAGTATATCGGGCCACGGGAAGCCATTGAATAGCATTTGTTAGGATGGTTCTTGATTCTGTTCCTGATTGAAATTCGAGATCCACTGTAAGGTCTAGCGTATTGAAGTATCTCAACGAGTGAATAGTCCGAGGTTGCGACGCTTATCCTTACCGTCATTATGTGGGGCCCACAGATAAAAATATAACAAAGAAATTGCTGTTGAGGATGAAGTTGGTACTAGTTGTACAGCCCCCATCACCACGCCTCGAAAGCATTGTAAGCACTTCCCCTTCTGTCATGTTTTGTCTGGTTCGTGGCGCGATGTCGTCAGTACCGAACCTAAAATCGCCCGGTGGTCCGAATCTTTTGCGTAAAAAAGAAAGCTGTAACCCGAAAATCAAAAGACCCTTATTACAATTTGCTGCGTGGCGCCCAGAAAGACTTACCCCGAACTCTTTTTCACTCTTCCTCTCAGCGTACGGCACAGTGGTTCTACCTCAAAGCTTCTTTTCATGGATCTCAAAGCTCAACTTCGCAGGGAGGAAGAAGCCTTTGGTGACGCACGCCAGATCATGGATGATTTCACCAAATTCTTGCGTAATGGAGGTTTAGACGTAGTCGGTGCCAATGCATACGACCGTCAGCAATGCCACGACAAGTACGAATCTCTGGAAGTAATGTTGCAGGCCCGGGAGTATGAACTTGGTAATCGTGCTACATACTACGGCAATCCTTTACCGGAGTCTGTAGAGTTGAATTTGGCGATTCTGCAGGATATCATTTTAAATGCTGTATATTATATGGTTCCCAGTAACGAGACGCGTAGGGTGATGAATTCGGGGAAACTCAACCTTTTGTATTCTCGCGATCCTTCAGCTCCATATGATACACGATACCGTAATCAGTGAGTAACTATCTTCAACTCGACTTGATGAGGCTGAGCGGAAGATATCATTCATTAGAAACATACCTCAATGGCTCAATTCATTACCGCGGTAAGAACTCATTTGAATCCCCAGCGAGAGGTCACATCAGAGTTCTATTTCACAGGCACTTATTTGAACCATTTGATGATGTCACTCCTCCATCAAATGCGAATGAAATACTAAGGTATTGAGGCAATACATATATCAAATTATCAAAAGACACTTAAATCAGGCTTCAAGGCGTAGCATCCGAATAACGCATACTCCACCTTCTTCTCCACAAACTAGTGGCACACCCTCGAGATCCACGCATGATCAGAGACAGATGCAGCAAAGCTTCGACACCGACAGAAACGTTCAAGCTGCCAGAAGTGCGTACGTGACCAGGTTATTCTTTTCCTTTTCTACTCAACCATTTCGTTTACTGAGAAAAGCAGTGACGCTAGACTTAACGATTACCGTTATTTGAGTCACAGAAATAGATCGGCTTACTATAGTATGGCTCATGGGACAAAACCTCGGAGGATAAGATGGTCTAGCTTTTGTGCGTGTGGGCGTAGAGCTTCTGGATACTCGTGACGATATTTGCATTTCGCTCTTTCAGGCATTTTGTAAGCCCTCTGGCTTACATCAACGTCATCTTCCAGATTAGGGTACTCATGATCAGGTACATGTATATAAAGACTAGACTAGATGACATGTAGATTACCTCCTTTTTCTCTCTCTTCTTGAATATACCTCGCGTCTACAGTACCTTTCCGCGCTCCCGCTTAGTGAGGTCTCGGCTCTCGACGACCTTTCACATTTGGTTTTTTATACTACTAATGGTCAGGTACTTACACCTCGCTCTCCTTCCAGACTGCTCATTTCAATGTACTTTCAGCTATAGCATTATAATACCGTTGAGGGTCTATGCGGACGAATGGCCGGTTTCGCTCAGGAATCATAATGGATCATGACGCGCTGGCAACGAAGATGGGTACTTGATACCCTTTGATCTTTAAGGAAGATAATAATGACAGTTGTGATGCTTCCGTATTCGAGCGCTGTTTCAACAATATTCTCGCTCTTCGAGAACCTCTAGAGGAGTCTACTAGTAGGACATTTTTGAGAGCCGTGACTGATGTATGACATGCAAAAAGCTTTTCTCGGTCATGAGGAGGATCAGGTGATGCTGAGGCTGTATGTAGATGATGAGCTTTTGACTGATACTCGGAGAAGCATGTGGTTTTGCGCGCGTTCTCAGCTCAAACTTGCTGTATGTATCTAAATGAGGAAATCCCTTTGCAGGATACAAGATTGAATAAATTGATTGTTACGTTCAGTGTTCATGAGCTTATTGTCATTGATGACACTCATCCGGTTGAACTTTCGCCTGAAACAGTCGGATGAGAACACAAAGATGATCATTTTCAACTCGTGGCACAATGGTTGTCGGGATGGTATTGTCACATGTGCCGATTTCCTGCTGTTAAAAAGCTGTAGCGTTGGCCGATACACTCTTCGAGAAGGTACCACCTCCCCCGGTTCCAGCGCGGCGCAAGGGCTATTCCTCAAGAACTCCATACTTCACAACTCTACCTTCTGACCTCAAGCCCTGATGAACCGAACCCCTGACCAGGGAGACGTCTTATCTGATGCAAGAGAGGACATGGAAAAGGCCTTCGCTGATGCAAAACAGATATTGGAAGACACAGAGACTTTTCTCTTCAGTATGGACCTGGCCAGGAGAAGCAGTCGTTCGGACAATTATGAGTATGATAGCGAGCAATATAACCGGACTCGCGAATATATGAAGACGCTGCTAGCCACCGTCACCGATGGACCAACCGATTCTTCGTCACCCTCTAGAAATCAGAACCTCAAAGTCCTGAATCAAATTATCGCAATAGGCCTCAATCTCATGGTTCCAAATGAATATACAAAGAGGATGCTCACGTCGTCGAGCCTACATGAGCGGTATCCCCTCGATCCTTCGGTATGCCTTGATCCACGGTACAATAATCAGTGAGTAAGGACTTTTTCTGCTTGATCAGTCTGAATACATCCATGATCAGAATCATTCCTCAATGGCTCCAAATATTGCCGCAGTAAGGTCATTGAGCCCTAACCAGAAGATACTAACTAACGTCTTTTGTTTGGTAGGGAATTGCTTCCCCCTATTCCCCCGGACACTCATATCATCGGTCGCGCAAGCGTTGAAACTATAAGAAGGTATCGAGATTCGTGGTACGTATCAGAAGATCGATGATTGACCAGTAGCTCCGATAGGCGTAACTCGGGAAAAACGCAGTCACCTCATGCACGTTCACGAACAAGGAGGAAATCGGCACACCCGGCACCAAAGGCTAATGCTGTTGCTCATAATGACTTGACCTCTGAAATCAGGTGTGTAAGTTTGCATTGTAGGCTGCACATTAGTCACATTAATATCAACTTTCTTATAGCCCCCCGCCTACTCCAACTAGAGTCGAAAATGTCCCGCCTCGAGTAAGAAATATCGTGTCGCCGTTGTCTGAGCATAATGCTCGCGAAAGCAGAAGCGAGGAACAACCATGCTCAGTCTGCTACAAAAATGTAAGGTACAAACGCTACATGATCCGAGCCCCTTGTGGGAGATGCAGATACTGCTCTATTTGCATGGCACGCCTGGTTGAATATTACATCGCATCTGAACTCCTTCACCCTCTCCGATGCCTTTGTAATGTTATTATTGGACGCGAACGGGTAGAACCGATCATCCACCACACCCGAATTGGCGCATTCAACGAGAGAGAGCAAGTATACAATACCCCGGAGAAGAAAAGATGTTTTTGCCCTAACCGCATCTGCAAAAGGTTCTTCAAGATCGGAAAGCTCTCTTCACTGATGCTCGCATCTTGGAAAAAGACTTTGCATTGTCCTTTTTGCTACTCAAATATATGCTACACGTGTAGGCAATTGGTTCACCCAGGTCGGAAATGTGATTACATGGATTTGCGTGGGCTCCCATGGCCCTATCTGTCGAAGCACGAGCAGTCACGTTGCGACAAGTGCGGTCGACTTTGGGCCAATCCTCCGCGATGGCGTATAACCTGTTACTGTGGAAATCGGTTCTGCTTTCAGTGTAGCGCAACTGGGCTCTGTGGACATATGCGTGGACTTGATGATTATTGTTAAAGGTGCACTTTCAGATTTTTTGTATTTTTAAATAATTCCTATGCCTCCTCCTCGCTGTCATGACACTACTTTGAACCTGCGTTTCGATGTACTTTTAATTATAGAATTATCTTTCCGGCATTGGCATTTATGTCGTTTAGGATCGTAAGGCGATCGTGAGTCTCAGAATCTCTAAAAATTGCTGGAGACATTAAGTTTTCACCTCTGAATCCACTGGACATACTCGGAATAGGTGTTTCACCATACACTTCTCTCACCATAAGCCTCGTTTTCCGGGCTGATATGGATCCTTACGCGTTCACCAACACTGATGATGGCATTCTCAACGCTGAACATGCTCTCAAATCCTTACGAGCGATTTTGGATGTTAACGACGATAACGACAACTCCGTGCATGATGTTGAACTCTCCTCTAGTACCACTACCACCACCCAAGAATCGGCGGACCCCGATGAATTATTGAAATTGAACGAAGACAAGTTTATTGCTCTTCATGAACAATTGAAAGGACTTGAGGATATGTTGAGACTTGTGACTGATGCGCGTCTTGCGAGGAGTCTGTCTGGCCAGGATATCGAGGTTGATGAAGAGATTATGGATGTGTTGAGGCGCGTGATTCGAATTGCGAATGATATTATCGGTTCGGAGACGACGTACGGTGATGAAGGCACCTCAGCTTTGCTGGGCGAGACGTCGCTGAGGTGCGCGAAATGCATAGATATCTTGATTGGAGACTTACATCAACCTCAGCCATTGGAGCAGATATGTTCAATCAGACGCGTCTGTTTATAGGTCGGTGGGATTCATTATAAAATTCTTCGACTGACGTTTTCGAATCAGCCTAGAGGGTCCTCTCAGCCCATTGACCGAATTGTCTGAAAGCGACTCTGAACTAGAGCCTGATCCTATCTGCATTGTTTGCGCAACAGATCTCTCACCACCAAACCGTGTCCAAATGCCTTGCGGACACATTTACTGTCCCGATTGCACCAAAGAGCTCGTCAAAACCTACACCACCCGACCTTTCTCAAATGGTCTACTCCGCTGCTGTCCTCATCCCAAACCCTCCATCTCTCTCCACCACGTCGGCCCTTTCATCACCGTATCTCTCCTTAAAAACTTAGATGAAAAACTCAAGGAAGCAGAAACACCCCACGATCAAAGGATTTATTGTCCTCAAGAGAACTGTAAAAAGTTCATCAACCCAGACCGAGTTACTCCGATAGTCAAAAGGGTAGGATACATCAATTGTCCGAATGATGCGTGCAGAGTTCGGATTTGTTTGGATTGTAAGGATTTGATTCATATAGGTGTGGATTGTGGTACCCATGCGGATGATTCTCAAGCTAAGAGGATTCAGACGCAGTACGGGTGGGGTAGGTGTCCGGGGTGTAGGTTTGTGATTGAGAAGATTAGTGGATGCGATCATGTATTGTGCACGAGATGTGGACGGGACTTCACTTATAGTGCTGGGATTCTAGCATGAGAGCAATAGTATGTACACAGTGACTAGCATTACTTAGTTAAGTTCTCGTTTGTTCTTTCATTTCCTTCGAATTCGATCTGTCTGTTACCCTTTTAAAACAAATCCCCGTGAGCAACTAGTTATCAAAGTTCCGCAGCAACGCGATTCGCCGATTCTGGGATTCAAAATTCCTAAACGGCTTTTCACCGCGTTGCCAAGTTAGTATAAATACCTCCCGAGATATGTAATCGAACTTTCCTCGGGTTTCCTTCCTTCTCATCACCGCCCCCTCTCCTCTCACGAGAAGGAATCGTTGTGGTATCCCATGTACTCCTTCCCGAACTCGAACTCGCGCAACCCCTATGCCCGGTCAGATTCGTCCATGTCGTCAAGTTCGACATCGACGATCACTGGCCCTAGGAGTTTTCAAGTTCGATCCCCCTCCCCGATCGGCAGCACTACCAGTAGCAGTGCATTGGATACTTCATCCGACACCCATACGCTTTTCGATCCCATTACCGATGATAATGATAACATCGATTTCGAAACATCTATTCTCGTAGCCGAACTCTTCTACTCAGATCTCCAATCCGCCCTAGATGCTCGTAAAGGAAAAGCCACTTACGGATCTCCTTTGAGCGATGCGGAATATGCTTTACAGGTACAGTCTGAACAACTTGAGGGTATGTTGAATGAAATGCGAGATGCGAGGATTGCGAGGAGGATGCAAGATGCTTTGAGTATGGATAGGCAATTAATTCAGCAATTGGTGTTGAGTGAGAGAGTCGCTCAACAAGATCGTGACGCTGCGTTTGCTTTGAATCAGGGACTGCAGTTGCCGCGGTTGACGGACGAACAGCGTGCGATGGATAGATACGCTGTTGTTTCGAGGGATAACACGTTCATGTAAATCGACTCGGGTTACAGAACGTTGTTTTGTTTTTCTAATTCTTTTTTATTTATTTATTAGGTCGAGTGATATGTTGGAGGCGCTTTCGCCAAAATTGAAAGAGGCACACGCAGGAAGTATCGACAAGGGGTAAGTCTAATACGTTGAATCTTGTTTTCGATTTGGACAGTCAACGCGACTTGACGATCCTAGGAAAAGCAAAGCAGTCTCCTTTGGATCTTTGACAGAATCATTTTTTCCGGGCTTCTCTAGCTCTAAGCCCAAACCACCTGTCGCGCAGTAAGCCCATTCCCGAAGTACGCGCATTGAAGAATTACTTACCCCCCCAAGTCCCCAATGCGTCAGTTGTGACGATAGAATTCCGCCTGGAAGAGTATACTTAAAGGCGCCATGCGAACATCACTATTGCGCAGCTTGCATTGCCCAACTCGTACGCGCAGCCACAACAGACGAAAGTCTATTCCCCGTCCGATGCTGCAGGACAACTATTCCCACCGCATCCCTCACCTATGTTCTTTCTTCCTCTCTCCTCGCCACATTTCAAGCCAAAGTCAAAGAATTCGGTACTCCAGCAAACGCGCGCATTTACTGTTCCATTTCGACATGTTCAGCTTTTTTGGGTAATGCAGATGAAGCGAAACGCCAACAAGTCTTTCAGTTTGTATCTTCCCCGGCGAAATTGCGGTGTGATAGATGTCGTGTTGAGACTTGTGTCGAGTGTCGTCGACCGGCTCATCCTAATGATATCTGTAAACATAATCAAGCGGATCAAGAAGTCAAAGATCTCGCTCGTGCTCAAGGTTGGCAAACCTGTCCTCGTTGCGAAAGGATCATCGAGTTGAGTTTCGGGTGTTACCACATGACCTGTTATTGCGGTTTCGAATTTTGTTATCAATGTGCGGCGAAATGGAAGACGTGTGGATGTGAACAGTGGGAGGAGAGAAGACTTTATGCGACTGCGGAAGCGAGGATGGAGAGAGAATTGGGGGCTCAAGCGCAACGTGTGGCACCGGTTCAGTGGAGGAGACAGGTGGAGGAGTTTGCGCAGAATTTGAGGGTGAATCATGATTGTTATCCGGGTCATAGGTGGAAGGGCCAGGGTCCTGGAGTATGCGAGGAATGTGGATCGTATATGCCGGTATTTTTGAAGGTAAGTTGTTGGCATTCTTGAATGTGCTTGTACTATATACTGATGAGAGGCGACTAGATGTGCAGGGATTGCCGATTGACTGTTTGTCGCCGATGCGCGCTGAATCGCCTGTGAAAGCAAATTTTAAATGAAGAATTTGAGAAAGATATCATGTTCTTGTTTCGTGATTTGCGTTTGCTTATAAGCCATACTAAAAGCTCTGCCATGAGACCGGGATGAAATAAATGAATTACGTTGTTTGGATATATGCGAGAGAAAACATTGCGAAGAGCAAGAACAAGTCATTATCGTCATCCAAGAGTCATAAATATAATCCAGCTATTAAATTCATCGTTAAAAAGGAAAAGCAAACAGAAGCTAGCTTGACTTACTGGCAGTCAAAGGTCCTCAAACTTGATCCTCCCAGAATCCCTGTCGACTTTTCTTCTCTTCGCACTCCGCTCCACCACGTCCTCCTCTTTCTTCATCTCCTCATTACTATACGCCTCCGTATAGTCTTCAGACACAGCTTTGATCATATTCCGACTGATCAGCCTCCCACAGTACCCCAACAAACCACCCACAATACATGCAACGCCACAAAACACGTATAACGGGAATATCGCGTCGAGGAACCATGAAACGAAAGAATAGGGGACGCGAAAAGTGAATGAGAATAAGATGGAAGTGAATGTGAGGAGGGGGGCGAGGATATAGGAGAGAGGAGAGAGGAGGGTTGTTTTGGAGAGGAAGGTTAGGAAGGTGAAGAGGTGTTTGTAAAGGGAGAGGGAGAGGTGGGTGGCTTTGTGAAGGGCGGAGAGGACATAGGGGAAGACGAGGGGGAGGAGCGCTGGAGATGGCTCTGCAGTCGAGGACGATGCTGGCGGGGAGCTCATGTGCGTTGGGAGCAAAGTCCAAAACTGTGCTTTATCCCTTGACACGTGATGGCTATTATTGGAGTAATCACGAAAGCTGCCAACTAGCGCATCCGCATGACAGCTTTGACTCACCGTACCTTCAACCATAGTGTACTCTGCATGGAATTGCTACCAATAGCTTCATTGTACTCTCGCGTTTCTCAGGTCGATCGCAGTGGTAACGCACTCCATTTCTTTATACGGTCCCGCTTGAGCATTGGATATCGATTATCACACACTTTAACCCTTAGCTTAAATCCCGCATAAGGCGGGGCGGAACAAGAGAAGTGTCAGCATATGTACTGTAGAATGCGACAAGCCCCATCGAACCCGCATCAGGTCCGTCAAAGACTCAAACTCATGTCAGTGGGGAAGGTGGGGAAAACGGAGGTTCCTCGCCGTTGCAAGAAGCTCTCAGAAGACGCTCGCAATGAGTGCTACTTTGATGCATGATGATCGGTCGTGATTAGAGGTAGCCTCAGCATTTCTTTCTTTATAAAGAACACTTTGTATGTGATGTGAAATGAGATGTGAGTGAGATGCCCGTCACAAGGTCAATCGATCGGATATATTTATAGGCTCGGACGCCCACTGTTCGAGTAAGTTTAGTTGCGCCAAAGCTTTAGTGAAAATGGCTCGAGCCGCAAACTGTGGCAGGCTGTAATAGCTGTTAAACATGTGCATCTGACACTAAAACAGAAGCGGCGCGACGACGGAATTGTATTGTGTTTGTTAATTAATTCTATAAAAAGACACGACCTGTGTTCCGCACTTCTTCCATCGCTCACACGCACTTCTTTCTTTTTTCTCGTTTTCCCGGCGTCTGCAACACCACTCTTTCATGTTCAGACATTCACTTACCCGCAGGGATGCCTTTCTCATCCTTCTCGGTGCATTTTCTATGCATCTATGGACTTTGTTCTTCCGTGAACCCCCTTCCGATAATTCCCTCCTCATTGATGCCCGCACTGATAACCCGGCCGACCACCGTCAGGCCGCCATCACAGCTAGGACTATTTTGACGAAAACCGTGACAGAGACCGCGATTCCAATTCCTACACCAGACGCGGCTCTCGAAAAAGCGGCACGCGAGAGGGATAATCGAGAGTTTCCGCATACCTCCATCATTGCTCATGCTCCTGGTTGGACTCTTTTCAAGAATTTGTACATGTCTAACGGCACCTTATATATCCTTACATCAAGCTCCAACACGTTTCCTGAATTCCGATTAATGACGAGTACGGGGTTGCCAGCGGAGAATACTGCTGAAAATATGGCTGCACGAGAACCGACGAGAGAGAATATGGATTTTATAACTCCTCACAACGCGCTTGAGAGATGGGGAGGAGATCCTGATCGAGGCGAGACGAATAGAGTATGGACCGTCCAGGGAAATACGGTATGCCATTTGTATTCCTTGACTTGATGAGAGGGGCTAATGTGTTTTTCCTAGCTTCTGTTTAACGATCCTCCCCAGTTTCTACGGCATTATTACCACCTCGTGGCAGAATTATTCTTTGGCGTACAAGCCTTCTGGCACGGAGCATTTTCCCCACCTGAAACTACAACATCGGAGGTGACAGCCCAGCAGCTCGCGTTTTCGATTCATCATCCTGTACCACCACATATTGATCGCGCGATATTCGCACATTCGAACGCCGAAGGATGGAGAGATGTTCCAGGATTTAATTCCTATTTCATTCGTGCTGCGTATCCTTCTATGACAGTCGAACATCAACAAGACTGGAACGACCGAATCATCGCGACAAAAGATGGTACTCGCGTATGGCGATTTCCTGTTGTACTCTTCACAGATCGTAGTGCATCGCATAGGGGCGGAGTTTGCGGGGCTTTAACTCAGAGGACAGCGTCGGAGGCTTGGGAGGCTATGAAGAGGCTTGGTAAACTTAGGGGAAGACATATAGGTGGGTGGTGGGAGCCTGTAAGGAATGCGGTTTGGGAGTTTGCCGGAATGTCAGCGCAAGAGAGGAGGCCTGATGAGATTCATCTTCCGAAGCGCGACGTTGTTATTACTGGTGCTGGAGAAGGAAAGGATGAAATTTTGAGTGGCATGGGGGTTGAAGCTCAAAAGTTTTTACCAATGCCGGAGACAATCGTTATCACCTACATCTCAAGACAAAACACCAGTAGGCGTAAACTCGTACCGGAGGATCATGATATCTTGGTAAAAGAGTTGGAAGTGTTGGTGAAGAGAAAGAATGAAGAAGAGAAGGTAGGTGAGATGAAGAAGACGATGAAGTGGGAATTACACGTGCTGCAAGCGGAGAAGATGACGAAGGATGAACAGGTTAGGGCCGCTGCGAAGACTACTGTGAGTATTTTTCTTTGGGTCGTTGCTAAACTTTTTGAATGATGTGCGTTAGTTTATGCTGGGTGTCCATGGAAATGGTCTGACATCCCTCGTGTGGATGAAACCATCACGGGTATCAACCGTAATCGAATTATTTTATCCTGGAGGGTTCGCACATGATTATCAATGGACAACACGATCACTTGGAATGGTACATTATGCGGTCTGGAACGATACGTAAGTTACTCTCATTATCCAGCGTGTCATCTGGATTTTTAACCAAACTTATGCGCAAATAGATATCGTACGCATCCTAAAAAACCTGATGTCGCTTATCCCGAGGGATTTCAAGGGAACCAGATACCTGTTCATGGACCTACTGTGGCAAAACTTATAAAGGATCGAGTTGAGGGTGTGCTTTAGCTATGAGGCTTTGAATCTAGGGGATTTGATTTATCGCGAACCGTACTAACCAATAATTGAGCACTCCATATTGTGATACCATCGTCGGTACCTGCTTTCGTTGTGTACGTCTTGTTAATGTTGTACTTACAGGGATGAATGTTTAGTTGAGTGCCTGTAGCCAAACAACGTCTCGATGTTTCTGTTAGCCGAGTGTTCCGAAACACGCTTTCCGTAATAGTAGTTCATGTGGTCACACGGAGCATGTGACCGTATCCCGTTGACATCAGTAACGCGCCGGCTTTTCTGCCTCCGAAAATGCAAACGCTGACACTGCACACCACCAGACTTCCTTGTCACTGTCGTTCGGCATCAACATCCTCATACGGTCGTACACACGTTTGGAAACGCCGTCTCCCCGTTCTACCTAACCCGATAATACCAAAATTCCCTCAGACTGTAATTCGTTCAGATGGAACTTCGTTTGTTCAATGGACGACGTCTCCGAGATCTTTGATTAGGTTGACGAGAGATACGACGAACAATCCGATTTGGAATACTGGGATGTGGATTAGTGATTTGAGGGGAGGGTTGGAGGAGGAGAATGGGACGACGGGAAGGATGGGGAGGTTCAATAGGAAATTTGGGACTGGGTCTCCTGTGGGTACAGGTGGTTTGAATGCGACAACTAGCTCGACAACAATTTCGAGCCAACAATTGGAAATAATGAGGAAAGTTGAAGTAAAGGAGACTGTTCAAGTGGGAGAGGCAACGGGAGAAAAGGGCAAAAAGGAGGCAGAGATTGAGATCAAGACGAAAGTGAAGGAGGACATGATAGATTTGACTGGTATGGGTATGGACATGGGTATGGGAGGATCGCTGGATGATGTGAACTGGTATGAGAACATGGCCAGCATGACCGGCGGTGAACCTGGTGCCCCCGAGAAGGGAAAGAAGAAGGAGAAGAAGGAGAAGGAGAAGGAGAAGAAGGAGAAGAAGTAGAGCCTGGCTTAACGTCGCAGTCGGGTTGCGTGTTTAGGTGAGCTTGTGATCTATTCGAAGGAGGTTGTCATATGCTAACATTGCTTGTAAAGAAAAGCTGTTATTTAATTCTAACTAATCATCTTACTCTTGCGAAAATCTGAAGTCTTTTGGCCCGCTCAGAGCGAACTCTTTGAATTTTATTACTGTTTCTCGACGAGTTGCCCAACGTTCGTTGTACAGATATTTTCTTTCGTAAAAGGAATTCAAATCACTCATCGTTCCTTCTCCATACCAACTTTCACATTCAGAGTCGCTCAAATGTAAACGCCGTTTGACCTCAAGTATCGTGTTTCATTTTGAAAGGCTAATCGTCCCATGCGTTAGATCATGACTGTCACTTCCGACTTCAGTGAAGTCGGCTCTTGCGTCCCTACAACCCGAATGACCACGAGGCACGCGACGTCCTAATCCCAGTCCTGGTCACATAAGATGCCAAGTATGGGTGAGTAGAATGAATATAATTGGAAACGTTTTTTATTGATCATCCTCGTATACACGCGTTGATGTAAAGATGAAACGCTGCTGTTTTAACTCCCATGCGGCATTGTATCACGCTCACCCCATTTTCCGTTCAAACGAACTCGTCGGACATTGCGCGCCAAGGATACCGATGATGACTCAACGATCCTCTTTTTTCTGAATGCAGTAATAGCATTGATCGAGGCAGAAGAAGCATCACGTCATCGAAACTATACCTCTTCTTTCTCCATCCTTCCTGTCAGGGTTATTCAGTCGGATGGTCTAGCAGACCGAGAATGAAGGGCTTAATGAACGGTCCAACATTCCCGGGTCGTAAATCGCGCGCAAAACGCCAAGAGGCTCCTTTTAATATTTAATTCTTACATGTTTCAAGTAGCGGCATATGGCGCGTTACGGGTGTCGGTGGGGGATACGGATACGGATACGTCACGCTCCTTACATAAGACATTTTCGATCATGTGCCACCACTCGCCCTCAAACCAAACCAACGCCGTTACCCACTGGCATTGAACGGTCAGACCTGAGCCACTGCGCCATGGACACGGATGATCATTTTGACTATGACTCACTTTCGACATCATATTGACGATGACACCCTTGCCCAATTGACTGAACTGGAAGAAGAGGCTCTGGCAAAGTTGAATCAAACCAGCTCGGAGCTAAGGTTGCCGAAGTCCCAGTAGATTTTCCCTAGCCGGACTCACTCTATTCCTAGTAGCCAACTTGATGGTCCGGTTTGCGATGCGGGGTTAATTTCGGCCAAACACCTTTGCCATCAAATGGTTCCACTGGGCCATCTATTCTGGAAGTCATCTTTGGTACCTGTCAAGCGAGGTCGCGGTCGACCGAAGGGTAGCAAGAATAAAAGCCAAAATTCACAAAATGAAGGCCAGGACTTGGTAGTGCCTCCGAGGCGACCTGGAAGACCACCTGGGACCGGCCGCCATCAGAGTCAAGCTACTCATTCGAGTATTGAGGGACACACACAACCGAAGCAAGGCCCGGGAAGGCCTCCAAAGGAACGTTCAACCACTGCAGATGATCTTAATACTACTGATTGGGGAAAATTAGTGAGTGTGAGTTTTAAAACGGTTGGCTTTAGTTAATCTGATTGTCAGAGAGTGCCCGGTACCCTTCGAGGAGCTTCCGACATCTCGCGTTCATCAACAGTGTGTATATTATCACTGCTCGAAGATGTTACAGTACTGAAAAGTGTTTCTGAAGTCAGGTCATAGTACTCAACCGAGTGTAGAGCCCCAGGCTCAACCAAATCCCCATCGTACCTGTCCAAACCCTTCGATACATCAAACGCAAGGTAGTACTGCTTTACCATCGAGTTTATGCCTTCCCCCGACTATCTCAATCATTCCACCTGAAGATCCTGAACGCACAACTAATGCTGGGTTGGACTCTGATGATGAACGTTCATTTGAAAGCCTTGTACTAGACGGATTGGATAGTGATGAAGAGGCGGCGATGATGAGGACGATGAGGATGGCGATGAAAGTGTCCAATCTGAGGGCTCCAGTGTACCTTGCCCTTCACATGAATCTAACTCGCATCGTCGTCCGTTACCTTCGTGGCTACAAGAAGCATTCAAGTCAAAGGTCGATAATTGTCGCAATCGTGGCCGTGATCAACTGCCGCCTCTTTACCGTGATTACAAGACATTTTGGTTTCCCCAGCCATCATATACTTTCTTCTCAACAGTCCAAATGTTTCACCTCAATTGTTGTTCAACCCTCGCTTCTTCCTATGGGATCCACTATCTTTGTGCTCCGAAGGTATCAAATGTCCAAATTGTCAGACAAAGCTTCAACGTCATGGTGAAATTGGCCGTCCCGTCGCTGTATGGACTTGAGTACTGTTTTTTGGATGATAGGGTATCGTTATCGCTGTCCAACATGTATAAACCCAAAGTCTAAGAAGAATTTGAAGAACGTCACGTTCCGCAGCTGGGATACTCGTATTATCTCTAATTTACCGCGGTCACTCCAGCTCGAGTTTCCTGCTATTCTCAGTCATCGCAGCGCACTATCAAAAGTGGCATTCACAATGCTACGATCTTGTATTCAAACGGAATGGGTGCAAAACAATTTTCAAACTCGCTACGTATGCATCATCTTGAGCACTACGATGAATTAATGCTTCAGTATCTCCATACTATTGCTCAACGACAGCTTTTGAACTGGCGCAGAGGTGGAGTTGTTGGATTTCCTGACTTTTTCGACAAATCAAAGAGTGGTTATCATGGATACATCCCATCATCAATGTGGTTACGGGATATGTATGACAATTTCATCAAACAACATCAGGATGAAATCAATCAGCAAATGTCTATGTTATCGGCTAATGTTTGTGCGATTGATCATAGCCATAAGGTGTGTTTTTGGATAATCTTTTGTAGGTGTACGATGGACTCTTAACCAATGCCTTTACAGATTACCAACATATTTCACGTATCAATGGCATTCAAATGTTTACTGGCCTACTCACGGTTACCAATGAGTTTGGTGAAATCCGTGTTTGCGCACTAGTAGCAACCAATCACATGAACAGTTCCGAGTTGCGCTCGAGCAAATGAAGGTATCACTTGCTCTTTATGGTAACGGGGCACCATCACTCTTTTACACCGACAACCTTTCCGACAAGCAATTCTTGGAAGAAATCTTTCCATCGTTGAGAGAAAACATTCTTCAGTCGAAAAATATGCCCATCTTCCCGTTTTTACAATTCCCCAGTCACCTGAAGTCCATATCTATGTCAAGTCAACTGCTGAAACTATCGATCAGGCTGCTCGTACCATCCTGGATTCAATACCAATAAATGATGGAGATTTGTCAGAGAAGATTGTGGTTGGGTTTGATACAGAATGGAATGCGGAAATACAGCCATATGGGGGTATTGTCCGAGAAAGAATAACAGCTGTTGTACAAATTGCATATGCCAACGTTATATATATCCTTCAGGTACGATCGCTGCTACTTTAGATATTCCAAATTGTCTAACTGTAATATCTAGGTCGGAGACCTTCTAGCAGCGAACAAGCTTCCTCATCAACTTCGCCTTCTACTTTCAAGTCCATCAGTTGTCAAAGTCGGCTGCAGTGTTTCTGCTGATCTCCGCTCACTTGAAGTTGCTTGTAGCTCAAGTATGCCATTTGTTGGTGGCCTTGAGCTCGGAAAATTTGCCAAAGAGCGAACTCTGGTATCAAATGCTCGGACAAGCCTCGCTGATCTGTGCGCAATTACACTACAGAAATCTCTTCAAAAAAATACTCCTGAACGTATCAGCAATCGATGGAGGGATGACATTCTTTCCAATGATCAGATCAATTATGCTGCGGGATGCATATGCTTCACTCGCTGTCTATGAGGCCCTTATCAAACTTCCACTTCCTCAGCCACTTCCGAATGACTTAATTCCCATACTCCTGTTATTCTATATCATCATGACAACACCCGTATAATTGCCCATGGTGAATTATCACCTTACTTGCATCAGACTACGCATAACGGAATCAATGTAACTGCCAGACGTACAGTCATCACGATCACACGTATTCTCATCCGGGTGCAGTTATGAAGATTTACAAAAAACCATTACGCGAATTTGGTCCTCCAAAGTTTGACGTTGTTGCCCTTCGCAGTCATCTTCGAACTGTCCCTGAGCTTTCATCACAAGAACGCTTATATCCCAAACCCACTTGTACACCCGAGTCTTTGTTTGCTACTGTTTGCACTGGTTCTGCTCGTGCATCTACAGAGTCAACATCAACTTTGGCCGCGGAGAATGTCAATACCAGTAATGAAACTGTGGTAATTGAATCTAATGAGTTGGAGGAATCATTTGGCGAGCTTCTCTTTTACGGCTCACAAATTGGTTCAGAATCAGAGAATCTGGACAGATACACATCAGATCCAATATCAGCTGAACACGGTCAACATATTTTGAAGCCTGTACCAAATGAATGGCCAGATCATCTGCGCAGTCGAGTACTCAAGGATCCATTTCACGTTTTCAATATGTTCTATATTTCTCGTACCCATGGACTTCGGGTGACATTTGCCCGAGCGCTCCGCGATGTTATGTTCATTCCAAACAAAGAAGATGTCGCACGCATTAACTACTGGGGTATGAAACAAAGACCTCCAGTCACATATGAGAAGCTCAGGTCACATCCACGAGGGTTCGTCACGACAGCTCGCCGAATAATACCACCGCCTGAAATACTCTACCCACTTGTCCATGGTGTCTTTCAGACATTCGGGCATCTTCAAGATGCTAAAACACGGCAGCCACTATTCAATGAAAATGCTTGGAAGGTTGCAAACAACGTACTCACCCTGATACAGAATGGATATGTATCCGACCCACCTGGCATCTCGCTCTATTCACAAATTGGTGTTGACCATAAATCAGGTGACTTACCAGTACCGATGTTTTCGCGGAACCAACTTCACTGAAGGTGGTGTTCACACACAACTCCGACCACGGTTACCTACATCAGGTGCATCCATCCGTCATGCCTACTCGTGTCTGCTTGATTTCATTCTCCGTCACAATCTCCTTGTATGTTTTATCATGGTTATGAACTTGAAGGTATATTGACCAGTTCCGACTTGCAGGTTGGATTCACAATCGGACAGGACAACTATACAAAGGTCACACAAGCATATGGCTCACCAACGAAATCCAGGAGTGTCTCGCCTCTCTCCATGATTCGTTTGAGCGAATCCCTCAATTTGGTGGTTGGGTTAATGGAAACTTATACGTGCCAACATCTGAAAGCGCCGGAATTCTTCCTATTCCATTAAACGTGCAGGAATCATGTGGAATGACACAATACATCCATGCGCATGACTTTGATCAACCACAAGGGTTCCTCGCATCGATGCAGAAGACCCGAAAACCCGTTCTTCCCATCCACTCGCCCATTGAGCGAGAACTCTTCCAGAAACTTCTTCGGGAAGATCCCTCATTCAACAATTCACAAACCAGCCCTCAGTGGAAACAAGCTGTGAAGGTATGGAATCGCAAAGCGGAGGAGCAGATAGATGTAACTTACAAGGTCAGTTTAATCCATCTCATACTTGCTGTTCACTTAATGACAATTCAGCTGATTGAACATCTCACAACATATTTCACGGAGTGGAAGGGTTCTCTCAACGTGAAGGAATCACTGACAATGAGTACGGCTACACGAAGCACATTGAATGATTATGTTCAGCAACATCACCTCGACCAGCGGGCACCAATCATCCTCCGAATATATTGCAGCCACATGTTATCACGGTTGGCTTTCGTTCCCCTGACAACGCGATGACTGCTTATGGGAACAACGCCCAAGTAAACAATACTCACGAGCTAGTTGACTCGACTCACGATGCGATGACTGGTAATACCTCTTGGTTCAGAGGTCTCAATCTCCTTCTAGTAGGACTGCTACACCGGCATTGTTTATGCAGGACCCAATGATGTCGGACCATTGATAGCAACCGGCGCAGCTACTGATACCATTTTAAGACTCTCCCGCAAACGATTCGCGGAATCAATCGAGAACAGCAAACCTACCAAGAAAGTCAAGATCAGACACTGCGCAAAATGCGGTCGTCATGAATGCAAGGGAAACCAGCGTGTGTCGTGGTGTACAAATCCCTGTCAGGACTGTGGAAAGACTTCATGCAGGGGCCGGAACTCAAAGAAACCCCAGAAGAAGTGTAATGAGGGCTGGGATTAGGCAGATATTCATTTCCTTATGAGCGAGCCCTACCGGGCCCATAGCTATCAGGACCGGAACTCGATGACTGAGTACTACTACGAATATTTTTTATTATTTAATTAATTATCTAATGTCCCCCCCACCAACACCCGTATCGCGCCGCATATGGCGCGTTACGGGTGTCGGTGGGGGATACGGATACGGATACGGTCACGCTCCTTACATAAGACATTTTCGATCATGTGCCACCACTCGCCCTCAAACCAAACCAACGCCGTTACCCACTGGCATTGAACGGTCAGACCTGAGCCACTGCGCCATGGACACGGATGATCATTTTGACTATGACTCACTTTTCGACATCATATTTGACGATGACACCCTTGCCCAATTGACTGAACTGGAAGAAGAGGCTCTGGCAAAGTTGAATCAAACCAGCTCGGAGCTAAGGTGTGCCGAAGTCCCAGTAGATTTTCCCTAGCCGGACTCACTCTATTCCTAGTAGCCAACTTGATGGTCCGGTTTGCGATGCGGGGTTAATTTCGGCCGGCCAACACCTTTGCCATCAAATGGTTCCACTGGGCCATCTATTCCTGGAAGTCTCTCTTGGTACCTGTCAAGCGAGGTCGCGGTCGACGAAGGTAGCAAGAAAAAAGCCAAAATTCACAAAATGAGGCCAGGACTTGGTAGTGCCTCCGAGGCGACCTGGAAGACCACCTGGGACCGGCCGCCATCAGAGTCAAGCTACTCATTCGAGTATTGAGGGACACACACCAACCGAAGCAAGGCCCGGGAAGGCCCCAAAGGAACGTTCAACCACTGCAGATGATCTTAATACTACTGATTGGGGAAAATTAGGAGTGTGAGTTTTAAAACGGTTGGCTTTAGTTAATCTGATTGTCAGAGAGTGCCCGGTACCCTTCGAGGAGCTTCCGACATCTCGCGTTCATCAACAGTGTGTATATTATCACTGCTCGAAGATGTTACAGTACTGAAAAGTGTTTCTGAAGTCAGGTCATAGTACTCAACCGAGTGTAGAGCCCCAGGCTCAACCAAATCCCCATCGTACCTGTCCAAACCCTTCGATACATCAAACGCAAGGTAGTACTGCTTTACCATCGAGTTTATGCCTTCCCCCGACTATCTCAATCATTCCACCTGAAGATCCTGAACGCACAACTAATGCTGGGTTGGACTCTGATGATGAACGTTCATTTGAAAGCCTTGTACTAGACGGATTGGATAGTGATGAAGGGGCGGCGATGATGAGGACGATGAGGATGGCGATGAAAGTGTCCAATCTGAGGGCTCCAGTGTACCTTGCCCTTCACATGAATCTAACTCGCATCGTCGTCCGTTACCTTCGTGGCTACAAGAAGCATTCAAGTCAAAGGTCGATAATTGTCGCAATCGTGGCCGTGATCAACTGCCGCCTCTTTACCGTGATTACAAGACATTTTGGTTTCCCCAGCCATCATCATACTTTCTTCTCAACAGTCCAAATGTTTCACCTCAATTGTTGTTCAACCCTCGCTTCTTCCTATGGGATCCACTATCTTTGTGCTCCGAAGGTATCAAATGTCCAAATTGTCAGACAAAGCTTCAACGTCATGGTGAAATTGGCCGTCCCCGTCGCTGTATGGACTTGAGTACTGTTTTTTGGATGATAGGGTATCGTTATCGCTGTCCAACATGTATAAACCCAAAGTCTAAGAAGAATTTGAAGAACGTCACGTTCCGCAGCTGGGATACTCGTATTATCTCTAATTTACCGCGGTCACTCCAGCTCGAGTTTCCTGCTATTCTCAGTCATCGCAGCGCACTATCAAAAGTGGCATTCACAATGCTACGATCTTGTATTCAAAACGGAATGGGTGCAAAACAATTTTCAAACTCGCTACGTATGCATCATCTTGAGCACTACGATGAATTAATGCTTCAGTATCTCCATACTATTGCTCAACGACAGCTTTTGAACTGGCGCAGAGGTGGAGTTGTTGGATTTCCTGACTTTTTCGACAAATCAAAGAGTGGTTATCATGGATACATCCCATCATCAATGTGGTTACGGGATATGTATGACAATTTCATCAAACAACATCAGGATGAAATCAATCAGCAAATGTCTATGTTATCGGCTAATGTTTGTGCGATTGATCATAGCCATAAGGTGTGTTTTTGGATAATCTTTTGTAGGTGTACGATGGACTCTTAACCAATGCCTTTACAGATTACCAAACATATTTCACGTATCAATGGCATTCAAATGTTTACTGGCCTACTCACGGTTACCAATGAGTTTGGTGAAATCCGTGTTTGCGCACTAGTAGCAACCAAATCACATGAACAGTTCCGAGTTGCGCTCGAGCAAATGAAGGTATCACTTGCTCTTTATGGTAACGGGGCACCATCACTCTTTTACACCGACAACCTTTCCGACAAGCAATTCTTGGAAGAAATCTTTCCATCGTTGAGAGAAAACATTCTTCCAGTCGAAAAATATGCCCATCTTCCCGTTTTTACAATTCCCCAGTCACCTGAAGTCCATATCTATGTCAAGTCAACTGCTGAAACTATCGATCAGGCTGCTCGTACCATCCTGGATTCAATACAATAAATGATGGAGATTTGTCAGAGAAGATTGTGGTTGGGTTTGATACAGAATGGAATGCGGAAATACAGCCATATGGGGTATTGTCCGAGAAAGAATAACAGCTGTGTACAAATTGCATATGCCAATGTTATATATATCCTTCAGGTACGATCGCTGCTACTTTAGATATTCCAAATTGTCTAACTGTAATATCTAGGTCGGAGACCTTCTAGCAGTGAACAAGCTTCCTCATCAACTTCGCCTTCTACTTTCAAGTCCATCAGTTGTCAAAGTCGGCTGCGTGTTTCTGCTGATCTCCGCTCACTTGAAGTTGCTTGTAGCTCAAGTATGCCATTTGTTGGTGGCCTTGAGCTCGGAAAATTTGCCAAAGAGCGAACTCTGGTATCAAATGCTCGGACAAGCCTCGCTGATCTGTGTGCAATTACACTACAGAAATCTCTTCAAAAAAATACTCCTGAACGTATCAGCAATCGATGGAGGGACGACATTCTTTCCAATGATCAGATCAATTATGCTGCGCAGGATGCATATGCTTCACTCGCTGTCTATGAGGCCCTTATCAAACTTCCACTTCCTCAGCCACTTCCGAATGACTTGATTCCCCATACTCCTGTTATTCTATATCATCATGACAACACCCGTATAATTGCCCATGGTGAATTATCACCTTACTTGCATCAGACTACGCATAACGGAATCAATGTAACTGCCAGATGTACAGTCATCATGATCACACGTATTCTCATCCTGGGTGCAGTTATGAAGATTTACAAAAAACCATTATGCGAATTTGGTCCTCCAAAGTTTGACGTTGTTGCCCTTCGCAGTCATCTTCGAACTGTCCCTGAGCTTTCATCACAAGAACGCTTATATCCCAAACCCACTTGTACACCCGAGTCTTTGTTTGCTACTGTTTGCACTGGTTCTGCTCGTGCATCTACAGAGTCAACATCAACTTTGGCCGCGGAGAATGTCAATACCAGTAATGAAACTGTGGTAATTGAATCTAATGATGAGTTGGAGGAATCATTTGGTGAGCTTCTCTTTTATGGCTCACAAATTGGTTCAGAATCAGAGAATCTGGACAGATACACATCAGATCCAATATCAAGCTGAACACGGTCAACATATTTTGAAGCCTGTACCAAATGAATGGCCAGATCATCTGCGCAGTCGAGTACTCAAGGATCCATTTCACGTTTTCAATATATCTATATTTCTCGTACCCATGGACTTCGGGTGACATTTGCCCGAGCGCTCCGCGATGTTATGTTCATTCCAAACAAAGAAGATGTCGCACGCATTAACTACTGGGGTATGAAACAAAGACCTCCAGTCACATATGAGAAGCTCAAGGTCACATCGCCGAGGTTTGTTCATCGACACTGCCGCCGAATAATACCACCGCCTGAAATACTCTACCCACTTGTCCATGGTGTCTTTCAGACATTCGGGCATCTTCAAGATGCTAAAACACGGCAGCCACTATTCAATGAAAATGCTTGGAAGGTTGCAAACAACGTACTCACCCTGATACAGAATGGATATGTATCCGACCCACCTGGCATCTCGCTCTATTCACAAATTGGTGTTGACCATAAATCAGGTGACTTACCAGTGTACCGATGTTTTCGCGGAACCAACTTCACTGAAGGTGGTGTTCACACACAACTCCGACCACGGTTACCTACATCAGGTGCATCCATCCGTCATGCCTACTCGTGTCTGCTTGATTTCATTCTCCGTCACAATCTCCTTGTATGTTTTATCATGGTTATGAACTTGAAGGTATATTGACCAGTTCCGACTTGCAGGTTGGGATTCACAATCGGACAGGACAACTATACAAAGGTCACACAAGCATATGGCTCACCAACGAAATCCAGGAGTGTCTCCTCTCTCCATGATTCGTTTGAGCGAATCCCTCAATTTGGTGGTTGGGTTAATGGAAACTTATACGTGCCAACATCTGAAAGCGCCGGAATTCTTCCTATTCCATTAAACGTGCAGGAATCATGTGGAATGACACAATACATCCATGCGCATGACTTTGATCAACCACAAGGGTTCCTCGCATCGATGCAGAAGACCCGAAAACCCGTTCTTCCCATCCACTCGCCCATTGAGCGAGAACTCTTCCAGAAACTTCTTCGGGAAGATCCCTCATTCAACAATTCACAAACCGGCCCTCAGTGGAAACAAGCTGTGAAGGTATGGAATCGCAAAGCGGAGGAGCAGATAGATGTAACTTACAAGGTCAGTTTAATCCATCTCATACTTGCTGTTCACTTAATGACAATTCAGCTGATTGAACATCTCACAACGTATTTCACGGAGTGGAAGGGTTCTCTCAACGTGAAGGAATCACTGACAATGAGTACGGCTACACGAAGCACATTGAATGATTATGTTCAGCAACATCACCTCGACCAGCGGGCACCAATCATCCCTCCGAATATATTGCAGCCACATGTTATCACGGTTGGCTTTCGTTCCCCTGACAACGCGATGACTGCTTATGGGAACAACGCCCAAGTAAACAATACTCACGAGCTAGTTGACTCGACTCACGATGCGATGACTGGTAATACCTCTTTGGTTCAGAGGTCTCAATCTCCTTCTAGTAGGACTGCTACACCGGCATTGTTTTATGCAGGACCCAATGATGTCGGACCATTGATAGCAACCGGCGCAGCTACTGATACCATTTTAAGACTCTCCCGCAAACGATTCGCGGAATCAATCGAGAACAGCAAACCTACCAAGAAAGTCAAGATCAGACACTGCGCAAAATGCAGTCGTCATGAATGCAAGGGAAACCAGCGTGTGTCGTGGTGTACAAATCCCTGTCAGGACTGTGGAAAGACTTCATGCAGGGGCCGGAACTCAAAGAAACCCCAGAAGAAGTGTAATGAGGGCTGGGATTAGGCAGATATTCATTTCCTTATGAGCGAGCCCTATCGGGCCCATAGCTATCAGGACCGGAACTCGATGACTGAGTACTACTACGAATATTTTTTATTATTTAATTAATTATCTAATGTCCCCCCCACCAACACCCGTATCGCGCCCGAAATGTTGACAAAGATGACGTTGGCCGAGGAGTCTGCTACGAGGGGAAAAGTCTGACATGATACACACACATACCCTTGAGCTAGAGAATCTCGACTGCAACAAGAGTCCCTGGATACTAGTCAACGTCAGCTGAAAGGACTTCGAGGAGAAAGTCGCGGAGATGGTACGAGAGAAAGAGATCCTTCAAGAGGATGATGCGAGAAAGGAAGAGGTCTTGAGGATTGAAGAAGGGCAGGCGTATGACCTTATGGCGGGGAAAGAGTGCCTCGGTTGCGAACTTCAGAGGTTGGAGGGAGATCTTTCAGAAAATCTGCTTTACTCGAGGATGCACGCAAACAAAACGCTGCTCTAGAAGAGTTGAAGCTGGGTTTCGCGCGGAAGAGGGCTGAGATGGAGACAGAGATTGTACGGCCAGAGTGCAGAGGTTTTGATAGAGCTAGCTGGACATTATGGGAACAAGATCGTCGAGGCGTCGAGCCAAATCCACAAATCCAACCACGAAGGGTCTAATTATACTCAGCTCGTCAATCAACTTCGTTCTACGCTCAAACCTCCCCAATATAGCGCCTTTGAGCCCTCCGAAAGAGCAAACAAACGGTTGGGTGAAATTCAACTAAAACAACTATTATCCAAACTTCAGCAGGTCAAGCGGGACTTGGAACATAAAGTCGAAGAAGAGCAGTCCCGAATGCGTTCTGTAGAGGAAAATTAGCGAAGGCGCAAGTGGATCTTCGTAACCAACATGCCTCGGAGATCAATGCTGAGCATTAACTAGTCCGCAATCTCCAGTCATCTCTCGAATCTCTGCGGCATGGGTTGATGAACAAAGAGGATCAGCTAGCCAAACTGAAGGGTACCGGCAAGGAACTTCAGCAGAAGTTGGGGGAATCGGAGGAAAGGTGTAGGCTTTGGATGGTCACTTGGCCAAGGCGAATTCGGAGATACACGGTTTGGAAGAAAATGCAAAGGCGTCGAGAGAGGAGGCGATAAAGGAGAAAACTGCCCTAACGAATCAGGCAAATCAACTACGCCGACAATCGGACGGCACGCAGAAGTTGCTTTTGGATCAGGTCGAATAAGTTCAACAACTTGAAGCTACAAAGAGCGAATTGGGTAACAGTCTTCGTCGCGTACAGACCATTGTCTTGTTAACGAGAAGGACTTGCTGTAGCAGAGTTTACAACGTAATTGCGTTGACCTCGCAAAGAAGAGTCTTGATGAGCAGGTGAAAATTTTGGAGAAGACGTTGGTCGACATTAGACAAATGGCTCACGTTGACTATACGAAGACGGTGGAGAATCATCACTAATGTGAGATGATGCAAGCTACGAATAGAATCCAAGACCTTCAAGCCGAGTTATTGTCTTTCATTGCTACCGTGCAGCAACTTCATGCTTCCCTCGAGACCTCACAAGCTTATTACCATAAAGGTCTAAAAGTGCCGCAAGGTAAAGGAGAGATACGAGTCTTAAGGACTCGTAACTTGTTTGCATTAGCAGTTTGACGCGATACTTTTGAACAGTGAAAAACGAGCTCTTTTTTAGGACTCATTAAAATGAGTTATGTGTGCCCAGCCCTAACTTCCCCACAGCCGGCAGCGGCCTTCATGCTCATGTCAATGGCTATACGTAGATAACACTTACCCCATTCTCAGAAATGAAACCGTATTCGTTCCCGTGATTTCCCCTCAAAACATTTCTCACAAGGCAGAAGGCCCTGAATTTAGTGACCAGGTTTCAGCACACTACTGCACCTAGTGGTATTCTTCCTGATTCACGGAATGCTGATACTTCGAACAATTCTCCGCTATCCTGTGGCGATGTTCGAGTGGCGGGTTTCAGATCCTATTATTACGTCCCAATGAGTTCTAAATTTGGCTCCTCTCCGGGCCTACGGTGCAGGTATAGGAGTAATAGGCCGGTGCCCGAATGACTCCCAAAGATAATGGTAAGCCGGATGGAACAGCTCTTGATAATCGCTGGGCAGGCTCCTACCCAGCCCGTTTACTGCGTTTTCCAAAACGAGCAAATATTGTTCTGAAATGTTTGCTCTTCTCGCTGAGCGAGCCTCAGTCATTAGATTTACATAAGCAAAGATTACTGTACGCAGCCGACCATAAATTCACATAAACCGTAATATCGGACGTGAACTGAACCTATATAGACAACGGTAAGGCGTAATATCAGCCCGTGAACTTCTCGAAAAACATAGGAAACATGTCCAAAAATGGAGAAACATCATATGTGTGCCATATCAGCAACAGCCGCCCTCCTTATCCCAGCTCGTGAACTTGGGAATAAAACGTAATACATAATATGACCCCGTGAACTTACGTGCCAGTGAACCTAACGCGTAATGCGTAATACCCTGTGAACCTATGGTCGGCTGCGTACAATATGTCCGGTTCCGCGGGCGAAAGCTGGGTACTATTAATAGGAAGCCTGATCGCTGGGGGCTGTTCCGGAGTTATTAACTTATTTCCATTACTTATCAATCTACATACTTCATATTTCCTGCTTACCTCGGGAATGACTTGGGCGCCTGGTATGACGTTTGATCCCAATGAAACGCTTTTCACGATAGCTGCTCAATATTGTTCCCTGGGCACTTTCTGAGGGCCAAACTCATGTGCTGTGCAATCCCTTCAATACAGCAGATATTTCTGTGAAAACGCAACGGAACCAGAAAACTATAAAGGCACGTCTGGCAAGTAAAAGTCCAACATTCTTCGCTCTTCAACCATGTTCGATCTTGTATACTTCACCACTCTTGCTCTTGCTTTTGCTACTCCCACTATGGCCTTTCCGGCACATGCTTCTTTGGCTGGGTTGTCAAGGGAGGAATTGGACAAAGCATTGGCTACGCTCAAATTTACCCCTCCGCCACCTCCTCCCGGACCGCTGGATTTCGGTGGCACCAAGCTTGTCAACGACGCCGATCATCCTTATATGGATGCGAAACCAGGCGACATTCGTGGACCATGCCCAGGTCTGAATACCCTCGCCTCTCATGGGGTTCGTATTAATTTCCGAGTTTGCTTCGGGCTGGAATCTCACCACTGTCTACAGTACATAAATCGCAGTGGAATAACCAGTTGTTCAGAGATCATCACTGGAGTGATGGAAGGTGTGTAAATTTACATATTTTCATCGAATTTGGTCACTAAGTTCCGATAGGGTTTAACATGGAAAATGACTTGGCGAAATTTACCTGCTATTCCGCCTTTCTCGTAGATGGCAACCTTGTCACCGACAAGCTTAGTATCGGCCAGAAGTCTCATAAGACTGGCCCGGACCCACCCGGACCTGCTACTGTAGCCGGCCTGAACACACATAACGTGTTCGAGGGAGATACTAGCATGACTCGAGGTTAGTTTATAGATTGGAGCACTCATCTCAAATAACTGACTCGTTTTGTCTCCAGCGGATGCCTTTTTTGGTGGTGACAACCATAGCTTCAACGAGACTCTATTCCAAGGGGTACGTTGTCTCATACCTTTTGATAATTTCGGCTGCTGATGAATCGCAGTTTGTTGAATACAGTAAGAGATACGGTGGTGGAAAGTACAACCTCACGGTTGCTGGCGAGTATCGATACAAGCGTATCCAAGATTCAATAGCCACAAATCCCACTTTCAACTTCATAGCTCCCCGAATTTTCTCCGCTTACTCTGAATCTGTCAACCCCATTAATTTGTGGGTGGATGGACGGCAAGACGATGGTCAGCTCGACACCGAGGTTGCTCGTAGCTTTTTCCAGAAGATGCGTTTCCCCGATGACTTCCACAGGGCCGCCCGTCCTATGAACAGCGACAATGAATTGGAAGTGCTTGCCGCTCACCCAATTGAACCGGGAACCAACGTCAATGGAGTCAATACTTATACTCCCGACCCTACTTCAGGAACGTTGCCCGATAAATGTACGTTGTATGAAAACCACGTGAACCGCACCGTACGCAGTCTATACCCGAACCCGACTGGTTATTTGTTGGATGCTCTTAAGGCCAACATGCACTACTTTTACACCTCTGTTCAACCTAGAGGATGTGTAGAGATCTTCCCTTACGGACAGTGAAATTGGGCACCTCTAGATCAAGGACTTTGAACGACAATGAACGGACAAGGACAACACATTATTAATTAGGGTTGCAGATATATGTATATAATTATGTCGGCTTGCTTAATGTACTTAACGTGGACAGCTGGTTGATTAGTTCAATCATAACGATTCATAATAGTTTCTAATTATACATGACGAATTCAATACTTCTCGTTTAACTTGAGTAAGCTAGTCGTCCTCTTCTAAGTATGAATCTATAATTTGAAGTATATACCCGCAGTTTCACTAACGAATAGCTCGCTAATGGCGAATATATGGATAAATATTTCACTTTCGTTTCCTGCACTTTGCGTTACTTGCATATGAATGTATGGGTTTATCGGGCTTGAGGTGGTCATCATCTAGTAGAATTTTCCCTACTCAGCGTGCAGATCAGCTGGATGATGTACTACTCGACAACAACGACATGTAATTGAAATTGCCCTGCGATGCCTGAAGGTTCGTTTATCGGGAGTTATTCGTATGGTGCAAGCGATTTAGCAGTCGAGTTCTACCCAGGGAACGACATAGTCTCTCAGAGTACGTCATCCGAGTCCAAGACGAACAATACCTATATTCACGTGTTCCTAACATATGTAGACTCGGAGAGAACGAGGAAGGGAGCAGAGACTCGGAAGAGGCGTCCATGGTCTCGAGCCCGTTTCTCGTGCCTTTGATACTGATGCTGATTCGTGATAGGTCTATAAAAATGTTTGAGCACTCTTGCTGGAGCCCAGGAAACGAATCGAGGCTCTAGTGGTGTTCGCATTTTGCGCCGTGCGGGTCAAGGTCTGTTTACTGTCGCTACAAAACGTTTGGCAGACAGCACGTTGACCGGGGCGACTTCGGCACCCATGAATGAGTCGAGTCGAGAGAGAACGTATAGGCCATCAGTAGTGGGAGGTAGAGTTGCGGTACTCCTTGTAACTAAACCGGTATTGTGTGATTCATTCCATTCAGAATAAATGCACTCACGCGATGGTAGTAAGCCGTAGAGCTTCGACTGACAAGCTCTCAATTCTCGCGGACGTCCGGCGGCTCGTCAGATTCTGGCACGAGCGGTTGACCTTTGGTAGACATGAGAAGGGTGGCAGACGATGGACACTAGGGGACGTTCACATGTGAGGAGCACTTCGTTACACTGCATAGAACTGGGTGTAAAATATGTTCATTGCCAGAAGATACCCCGTACACAGGGGCTGAGGCGTCCCCAGGTGAGATGAGAGTATGCGATATGATTACACAACGTACCGCGACGCATCATCTTAATCCAATCAACTTCTTCAACCGACTTCTTCAACCAACTTCGCGTATGCGCTTCTAGCCAGATCGGCGGGTAGCAAATCGTAAAGCACGCGTGAATCACCAGACCCCAGTGTCTCTTGTGGATCTACCAGAGAAGGTTTCGAAGTTCTTGTCGCCGTCGACATTTCTTAGTTCTGAATTATAGCTCTAGTCTTTCGCGTGTTTGTTGTTGCTCTGAATTAAGATGGAGAGAAGTGTTGCAGGTCAAGGATGTAAATAACTCAGGCACATTATGATCGGAAGTCCTTCGTCAGCGCTGGAGCACGCACATGGCATATGATCGATTGATCCATGACTTATCTGGTAATATATCTCTCGATCAGTGAGAATACAATACTGAAGGCTCCCTGATAATCCCTATAAAGCCTGGGTCCGGAATTCGGCCATTTTGGGGTTTTCTGTCCGAACCTGATTTCAGGATTTTTGTCCGGACCTGCACCCGGCCTAGAGCCGATTTACGCAAAATCTGTCCGATTTCTAGGATCCGGTCTCTGAAAGTCCTCGAAAAATTCGTAAAAAATCGCTAAAAAATCACCAAAAAGTCGTAGGAGTCTGCGACAAGTAGAGAAGCTCGATATCTATCTAGTGTCCTTGTAAGATAGTTTTTTCACAGTCCTACTAATATTGGTTGTACTTTTTGTCTTGCTGAAGATGATACATTTGTTAGTAATGTTGAGCAAAGTTGTCATCCTGATGACTACGAATAGCAGTCACGAAAGCTGCTGCCAAGTTGCTGCTTATCCCGATGGCAGCAGCAGCTTTGATTGATCGCATCAAGAAATGATGCAATGAGTTACCATATACGGAATTAACTCCAAGCGACATGACGTGCGTGACCGTATTCGTATCCGTAACCCTCACCGCCACGGGATACGCGCCTCAAATAACTAGTTATTGAGGCTACGATCATATGGTCTCAGGGCGAGGCCTGTAGCGTTGATGAAACGCATACTCATTCTCTCCAAAATTTGTCGAGTAAAAAAACGGGCAGTTTCATTGATCGACAAAGTAGACTGATACATTCTTTGTTCCCGTAGCGGCCGTGGCAATGGCATGTGCAATTATGTTTGTGTTGCCACCACTTGCACCTCCGGTGAGTTCTTATATCTCAAATTCAGTTTTTTTTCCTTGTATTGGTACTCAAGAAATGTCAGCGCACCAATGTACACTTGGTTGGGTCAGTAACTATTCCTCGTATCATTGCAGTTTGCTGATATTGACTTGAAGTGGATACATCACAGCAGATCGTTGAAATTGTCAACTCACTCGGAAATCTCGCAGATACAGCAACTGTTTCATGGTCCTCTTGAATCAGCGCATTCGCCGTGACAATCAAGACTTGGAATATGGAGCATCGCAAGAGCTGGATGTTGTTTACACTTCAGCCATATCCAACTCCGCCGCGACGGCTTCCAAAAACAATTCTAAATCTACTTACCCAAAAGTGGATTCCACTAACATTGGTGAAATATCTGTCATGCAGTTCGCAGAGCCACTAGCAGTGGTCGAATTCAAAGGCGAGAGTAAAGCGAGCGAAACGTTTACGCCCGAATCCAATCCAGTTAACGAAACTACACGACCATCAGCGGGGAAGTGGGACGTTGCAATTTGACTTGGAGTTACATGAGTTTGAACATTTGTGCAAGTCACTGATCATCACATTCTTGGTGGTCATTGCCGTACATTGTTAATTGTTTTGAAAACATCAAATAGAGTATTGAGTAAGCCATCCATTAAACAAGTGATATACAAAGCGCACTGTACTGTGAGGGTGTCATGATGTATGAGTTCGGCAAATTATTCGTTAAGGTGATGTCACGAGGCATTTAGCAATTGCAACCGCCAGCATCTTGTGGAGGGGCGTCACTTCGTAGGTCGAGTACCTGCACTCCACCAGGCATTCCACCATTCCCATTACTTGTGCTATGTTTCGTACTGTTACCCCAGAGTTCAGGTGTTTCGAGGATCTTCTCGACGACTCCAGTAAATACTTCTTTCACTCCTACTGACGTCTTTGCAGAGGCTTCTATAAAGAGGGAACTCATGCGTTCAGCAAATTGCTGGCCTTCGGCAGCGGTTACCTGACGTGAGAATTCCTGTTAATGGGTCAATTTTGGTCCTTCAAGTCAATTACAAAAGAGCAAAACCTTGTCTAGTTTATTGCCAACGAGAATCTTGATGACAGAACTGGAGACATAAGTTTCAAGTTCGCTGTACCAGCGTGGTAAAGCTTCGAACGTCTCGCGATTCGAGACATCATAAACTAAGGGTAACAATGACAATTTTAGGGAGGGAGTACGCGTTATGTCGGATGCATACCGAGTATGATTCCCTGAGCGCCACGATAGTAGGACGATGTGATTGTTCTAAACCGTTCCTGACCAGCAGTATCCTTAGAAATAACTTCAGATTCATGAATCGTGATAATATAAGAGGGATGATTCACCCAGATACTCAGTTTGATCTTCTTTCCATTCGCCTCCATCTTATGAACCTGGTAGGTGTTAACGCGGTCACTAACTTTCCTTTTGACAATCTTGAAGTATAACGCACCCGAAAGTCAACACCGATGGTTGCGCTACTCTCGTCTTCAGGAAGCCACTGTTCATCCGAAAACCGAAGCAATAAGCTCGACTTTCCAACAGAAGAATTACCGATGAGGAGTAGCTTGACGTTCATGGGCTGCGACGCTGGGGCTGTTGGGGGCATGTTGAAGGAAATGAACGAATAAAGTGGAGCGAGGCAGAGTGCAGTCTGCTCGGCTAGGGAATAAGCTCCGGATCACATCCAGAAATGGAAATTATTCGGAGACATCCGACCAACGCTTTTTCGAGACATCAACTGGGCGTACACTTATGCAGGTCTGTCTATTATCCAACCTATAATAACGTTCGTTAATTTTTCCATTTGGCCTTTCTCGAACTCTATCAGAAATTTCAATTTTCTATCTAACATCTCCGGTAACTTACGGATTGAGTTTTCCGAAGCTGCAACATGGGAAGCGGTCGTCTGAATGCTCATCGTACGCCGAGCTACGGTTTCTCAGTTAAAATGACTTTACTCCGCGGTCTGCCCTAGCTATGGTCAAGTTGAGGAAGATTCCTGATCAATCATTTCAGCGGGTAACACAGAAAGCCAACAGTTCCACCGGACTATCACGACGATTTGGAAGCTTCAGCAGGTTGTTTGTGCTTCACGCCAGAGTCACCATGTCACGGGAAAACAATGAGCGTGCATATGACAAGACGTTCTCTTGACAATCGTGAGTTACCTCCGCTGGAGACCTGACAGCGCAATTATAAAAAAAGAGCCTGTTATGGCTTATTTTCTTTTTCGACCCAGTCATTATGTCGACAGCGTTCTGGAAAAAAATAGCGTCCGGTCGTCCAACGATTTTCGGGTGGCAAACGATCCGAAGAATGGAAAAGTATTGAACACGACGCCCCAGAAGCTTATGGCCCCTATCTCCCAGGAAAACTCAACTAAATTCTAATTATATCAATTATATCTCTTACTTGTCAATCGACTTCTCCATCACAACATCATGGAAAAGGACATGATTTGCACGGTTTTCAAAGCTGATATTTTTAGAACATTCTCACTCGGCATCGAGATAGTTTCACTCAGTGGAAGTATAGTCCGCTGGAGCTCCTAAAGTTAGTCCATGAGCCCTCTGTCCTCTTTATGTATTGAATTTGCCAATGCAGGGTCTCGAATAAATGGGTACGTCGCAACTTGAGCGCCGAGCGTTGATTGACGTTGATACATTTGTGATATATAAACTAAATCTGTCCACCGTACTTCGATACTGTCTTTGCCTATTACTACAGCAATGGTCGAGGTCCCGCGCACTGATTCAGAAGAAAATACCTTATTACTGTGAGTGCTGGACTCGTCAAGTAGTGACGCTTTACTGACTAGAACCCGGTGATAGAACAGGTCCTACAGTACGTCCCGCAGAGTTCCAGCCAATTGTGCGACCCCTGATGAACTCCCTTTAGCTGGTGGCCATTGTTCTCAATTGGTGGCTCTTCGGTATTCTTGTCATGCAATACTGTGGGTCATTTCGTATCTTACATTCCCTATTCTAACGTTGGAATCAGTTATGTATTGCACCTACGCAGCGAGCAAAGATAAAAAGATTCTTCAAATAGTCGGTAGGCTATTCTTCCCACTCAACACGCTATCCCCAAGTTTTCTGATCGACACCTAATTGAAGTTCATCTCCTCTTCGCACTCGACACCATTCAGACAATAATGACTATGATAGACGCATTCAGCTGGTTCGTTTACGGCTTCGGCAACGTCGACGCTTTACTTGAATTGGGTACTTCGAGCATCACTTCCATACTTATGGACGGCTTTATAGCGTTCATTGTCCGAATGGTGTATTGTTGGAGAGTCAAAGTTCTCAGCAAGTCGAAGATTATACCGGCTTTGATTGCATTCGTGAGTTTCATCTTCAGTATGCGCTCTCAGGCTGTCAGGGCTCAAGAGGACAATGAACAGTTTGCTTTAGTAGGTGGAGTGAATGGGATTTTGTCGGGGATATATGTATGTCGAAGATTCTGGATATTCAGATTCCGATCCTGCGTTAAATCTGAATCACTAAGGACCGCGTTGTGATGAAAGTGATGAATATTGGGCTTTTAGGCAGGGTTCTGTTTCTGGTCGGTTTCTTTGGGCTAAGTTCCACTGGACGAGGTTGATCAACCACCATCGATTTTACAGCTTTGGCTATGGTCAAGCGCCATTGCAGACATCCTTATTGCATCCTCCATGTTTTATCTGGTAATTTTACCCACGAGATATTCAGTGAGACCCCCATCCGCTCACAGATCCGAAATCTAGCTGTTGCAACTACAATGCTATCATCTAACTTCGGCGACTGTGGTGGCTATGAAACGCGTGCTCATCCTCTCCTCTGAAACAAATTTTTTGAGAGTAACGCAATCGGTTTCGTTGATCAAATTGATCAACAAGGTTGACTGATGTGTTCTTCCCATAGCGGCCGTGGCAGTATTCACTGCAATTATTTTTGTGGTGAAACCACTTGGACCTCCAGTGAGTTCTTGCGTTCCAATATTGGGTTTCTTGCATTGATCTCAGCAAATGCCAGCACACTAGTCTCTCCTTCATGGGGTCAGTACCTGTTCCTCGTACCATTATAGCTTGTTGATGCTGATGTTTACTTGAAGTGGATATATTATTGGGAAATTGTTTGTCTTCGAAATGACCATTAGACCATCGGACACATCAACTCACATTGATAATATCGCAGATACAGCAACTGTTTCATGGTCCTCTTGAACCAGCGCATTCTCCGCGAAAATGAAGACTTGGAACATGCGGTATCACAAGAGCTGGATGTTGTGTGTACTTCAGCTACATCCAACTCATCTAACGCAACCGCCCAAACAATCAGTTCAAATCAGCAAAAGGATAACTTCTGAAATATCAACGACTGAATTTCTTCCACCTGTGAGACAGCACGGCCATAAGAGCTATACAGTCATTCTTCCTCATTACCACCTCATATCCTTGGTGCTTGTCTTGGGTATATTTCTGATTGCTTAAATTTTGCTGCGCTCAATTTGAAATTTGATCGAACCTCAAATAGATGGTAGTCATCTTTATATATGTGTGAGGTAGATACAAAGGAAAACGAGGATGTTGTGATGTATGAGTTCACCCGATCTTTCGTCACAGGATGGTACTAGGAGGTGTTCAACATGGACCTGCCAGCGTGTTGAGGAAGAGTTGATCGTAGGGCCAGCATCAGCACTCCATCCACCATTCCCATTTTTGTGCTATTGTCAGCGAGCTCGTTGATTTTTCGAATTGGCAAAATCTAATAGAAATGCCAATCTTCCTTACAGCTACTCCCACTGTCTTTTTGTGCCCCGCCATCTCCGATGACTCTCGGTGTCTCCATGGGATCTGAAAACCGGGAAACCATTGTCTGAACGCTGATCGCATGTAGAGGTACGGTTGTTCCTCTCTGAATGTTTTGCGAAGCTGGCTGAGTGGCTTCTCCGCGGTCTACCCGAGTTATGATCAGATTGAAGGTGATTCCCTATCACTCATGTCGGTGGTTTATTTTCAAATCAGAAACTGGACGGGACTCACGATGATCTGGACAACCTAGACAAGTATAATTATCAATAAGCAACTGATATAAGATCATACTTACCGCGTTGGATACGCCATACTGTCCATTGTTAGACAATATATATAGAACGAACAGAATGACGATCGACGACGTGTACAGCAACCCGGACTCGATTAACAGTCGCATCACATTTGTCAAAGGAGTGTAAGTGGTCGAATTCGATTCACGTTTCAATCTAATTCTGATGACTTGAATACGATAAACCATCAGGGCTATCGCCGTTCCGGTAAATCATGAAACATATTCGTTTTGTTATGTCTTGTGAGAACTTACACGTTGTACAAAAATTCGTGACCAACGTCAAGCTGAGCATACTCGTAATGAAGGGAACCAAATTTGACGCATTGAGCAAAGCTTTATTGTTCCGTAAGGTAGCCTCTGTATAAACCGTCAAAATGCCGCACGCTAAATGATGATTGGTTGACAGAGGGCTTGTTACAATAACTGAAAGACTGACCCGTACCGGCCAACCAGGAAGCTCCAGGCGCCAAAATCACGGACCAGTTCCGACCCCAAAGGATCCAACACCGATATAACTTTGGGAAATCAATCAAGGCAACAAGATGGACATAAATTATAGGATCCGTACCAGAATACTATCACCCACAAACGTCTGCACGACATAGCACCCCATACTTATCACATTAATCCAACTCGATGTCTTGGAGAATTCTTCAACTGCGTTGCTCCGGGAGGCAGTAAAAACATCAAGGTTATGACGTAGGTGAAATGCGACATCCAAGGATGCACAAACGAACATGATGATAGCGGCGAGGAACATTTTCAGATGTATATGCCGGAGAGGTTTGAATCTTCCTTTAGTGGTCGTCAGGACTCGAAGGCAGGCGAAGAATGTCACTAAAAATATTCCTAGTAAAGAGCGATCAATCATAGGTCATGTATATTCACTAGACGGGCAATGAGACTTACTGAAAATTGTGAGTGGGAGCCAAACCAAAGAAGAATTGTGCGTTGGTCAGTAAAACATTCTGCTAGGCATTTCAAAGGTTTTGGGTGCTGACCCGTAGAATATACTCTCCATAAACAACGCTACGACCTGTGCTGCATCTATTTGAAATGTTTCATTCTGCATTTTTGTTACAACCTAAAAAAATATGCAACCAAGCAAAAAAGAGGTTACGAAGCGGTGAAATTCGAGTTAAGCAGGAAATTTGGAGAGGTGGAAAAAGAGAAGGTCCAAACCATAACCGTTTTAACTACTGGCAATGAGATCTCCCAGCCCAGTCAAGGAGATAAACGAGTACTCCAAGGGCCGGTGGCCATAGCGTAAGAACTAACAAATCACTTATCCTGCATCCGCAATTTAGATCGTCGTGGCAATTAGATCCGGTGGGCGCTAGCTACGTCTGAGCTTTCCATATCGCATAATCTAGGCTGAGCTTGAGTTGCACATTATAGCATGGCCGTGTTCGGCGTACACTGGTGGTGGCTATCAAAAAAAAAATATAATACCCGTTCTCCCTCGACTCCGCGAAGGAGGGATTCATTAACGGAGACGGACGAAAATTTCGTTCGAAGCAGCTTGTATACCTTCCCTGAATTCTGAAGCTGTGGAAGACGGCAGAAAACGTATTGCTTCCTAACTTCTAGCCGAGCATCAGTGTGGTATACTTTACCGGATTGTAAAGTTGCGTTAGACCACAAAGCTTGCGCCACAAATAGTCTCATCATAGGTGGTGACTAACGCAATCGGTTGGATAAATTATTGGAGTGTAGTGGATTTTCACTCAGGGTTGCGACCGCTAGACTCGACTGGCGGTCCGACTGTGTGCCTATCTTATCCATAAAAACACCGTCCTTTTCGAGTATATCAGTCTCAATGCCCTCTGAGCTCTCTGTGAACATGCGATCAATTTTACGCGCAAAAAGTTTAGGCAAGAATGGATTGATTTATGGTCGGAGATCAATCGCATGCACGATCATTGAACTAGAACTCACTCATCAGCACACTTATCGCTAAGTACGAGAGATTAGATGCCGGAATGTCAATGTGAAACCGCTAGGGTTACAATTGAGGTGTTCTTACGTTCACGCAGACCAATGAGTTTGAACGGCTTCCCTGTTGAATGTTGAAGCAACGTTGAAGTGTGAAAGTAAGAAGAGTAGTGACGTCACCGTCACGCGTGTACATACTAGATCACTATACGTAGCTACTGGTTACACAATGTCAAAGCTATTTTACTGAGTTATCTCCAACTGAATCAAATATTCTTCCCTGGCTCTGGGAGCGATTTGGAGTAGGATTCCACTTAATTACCTTTAATGATATCCATAACCGTATAAGCTCCCATAGTGTATAGGATAGGCATCCACAGTGGTGCCAATTGACTGCTAGCCCGGTGCTAGTTTGAGTTTCCTTTGTTCCTTTCGAGTTCGAGGCATTACAGCAGCGACGCTGGAAGAATGTTTAACTAAACATATATCATGCGCTATTCAGAATTTAATTGTCTTGAAACAAGGATTATATTCTGTGGTAGATCATGTTTGCTCCCCGACAGCCGCAATTTCGTTTCTCACTCATTGTAGGGTTCTATTGTTCTCATTCTTCTCGGTTTTTTGTTGATTCTTCATCAATTGTCTCTGTCTTCATCAAATATGAAATGAAGTATGGATCAAATCGAACTTGATAACTGCGGAAGTCAACCGGGCAATTGTCTTTCATACAATACGTGGCAATAGAGGGGATAAAACCACCAAGAAGCGTACCAAGTTCTAAGCGAAAATAGCTCTAGTCGAATACAAAGAAAATGGAAAGGAGACTAATCATAAAACGCGAAAAGAAGTAGCACTTTCCTAAGCAGCGGTAACAAAAGAGACCTCGTCAACTATTTAAAGGAGTCTCCTCTTCTTTAAGATACCCCCATCCTCCAACCCATCTTTCAATCTCTTGACGCCTCTAACAATGACCGACCCAACATCCGCTACAGTCTGTGTAACGAATTCCAAAACCGTCGTTTGAGCTGGCGGAGCAACTGCCTGTGCTCGTTTAGGCAGAGGTTTAATTGCTCGGGCGTTCCTGCTATATCGTTTTGGGCGCCTGATAGGAAAAATTGGCATACGATACAGATTGCGGAGCTGCTCATCTACGGCCGGCGATACCTGTGCTGCAAGTGTCGGCTCAAAAACATGTGGTCGATAATAATCCAGAAACTGCTGGACTTGCGCGTCCCAATCCGTTCTCTGATGCATGATCGATGGCGCATTCATGGGATATATTACAGGTATCCTCGAGACACGAGGATATCGAAGAACAGGGTACTGGAATCTTGGTGGGATGGTTGTATCCGAATCGGCGGAGTACGTCACTGATGGGAAGGTTATGCCGTACTGCATGAATTCCTCAGCTGAAACGAGGCCCGTGCGCCTGCCCAAAAGAAGTCTATGCAAGAGCGATCTCGGAGGAGTTGGAACGTAGTGGTAGAATGGGATGTCTGACTGAGGGCCACCGTAAACTCTATCATAGGCCAAAACATAAGAGTACATGACGATGCATGATACTACGAGGATGGAATCCATCAGTCTTTGAGATTCGAGGTATACTGATGGCGGGGTAGGAGTGCTGGCGATGCTGGAGGACGGGGTGTTGAATGGAATGATCGGGGACTGTTGAGGGGAAGGGATGCTGGGGTCATGGATGGCGGCCCGTGAGGAAACAGCAGCACTGGTTGGAGATGTCCTGTCCATGAACAAAGCATTAGTCAAGTTAGGAAAGAAAGAAGGGAGCCACTTACTGTTGAAGCTGATCTGAAGATTCAGTCGAAGTCATGGACATGTCAGCTAGCAGACTAGAATCGGAGAGTTGATGCCGTGGTGGTTGATTCATCCTTGTGGCAAGACCTCGTCGAGCACGTTTAAGATGAAGTGAAGGTGCTGAGGGCATATCAATTACTCGTGGTAGAGAGGAGTCTCGAGCAGTGAAGTATAGTCCGGGGTAGCGATAAAAAAAATCTGGGGGGAGGGGCAAAAGGGATGCAGAGTCGAACTCAGCAACGAGGTGGCCATGCTCATTTTATAACAGAGAATGAGTCACGGGGGGCGCCAATTTACGGGCACTGTTGTGCAACGTGCACTCGCATCGTGCACGGGATACTCAAAAGATATCGTCACCGAGCACCAATCGAATGCCAAGTGCTGTTTTTCATTGATGTTACGCTTTACCACGCCCCATGGTGTCCAAGCGGAAGTGTCCATCACATCACAAGTACAAAGGATGTCGGTCCAATTTCCAGAAAGAACCGGCCAGAGGGAAGAAAGTGACGTAGTCCGTGACTTTGCGACCCAAATCGTCCCATCCTTTTGGTTAACGTCGAGTTGCTGTGACAGTTTTCCACTTTATCTTGAATAACTTGGCACCACCTTCGCTTGGAGACGTGAACGCATTTGCTGTTCGCCGAGCAATGAGGACCACAAAAGAAGAGCGGCATTCGAGAAGGGAACAATGCGGCCAGGTGGGTTCTCGGCACAACCCTGAAGGCAAGTCCAGTGACGGCTCCTCAGAAGAATAGTACGGATATGTTACAGGACGATCACCGCAAAATTTAGAATACAAAGGAGAGCAGGAGTTTGTCGTTAGGCCGAGGTTTCTCTCATTGTTTTGTCGAGAGAGAGAATTTAACATGTCGCTAGTAATAGACACGTCTATTGTGTTACACATGTCACAATAAAGGTCCAAGCCTGGCACGGTCCATCCACATTCCTCCATCGTACGATGCGTTTCAAGAGAACCCTATGACTCTTTGCCTTTAACACATTGTTTCGTGCTCAGTTCGGATATATCACTCTTGTCTCAAATACTAAATGTTCAACGACGATCTAGGTGGAATCATATTATTAAAAAATGTCCTGCTGTGCACCCCTCTGCTTAGACTTAAGTAGAATATACATATCAGCCGTATGTAAATTGAGGTAAATCACCCTTTTGCTCCGCCTAGGTGCGATCTTGGTTTATGTCCTTCTATAAATACAGTGCGGGACGCCATTTGACGCCGACACATAAAGGGCCGAGGAGATCAATAGCATATCACAAGCAAAACAACAGAAATTCGGTTTCAAGTTTAGATTGACAATAGATAGAGCTCAATGTTGTCCAGGCTATCATGAAAAAACTTGCACATGGCCCCACGTCTTGTGCTTGTATATTAAGGCGGCGGTTTGGAGGATGAAAATAATCGCATTGAGTATATTTTGAAGATGGAATAGTAACCGTACACATGACTGTAAGTTTGCCAGTGGCATCGGGAGCATCCGTCTGCCTTTTTTGTTCCGACGAAGACAGTATGTATCTGCAATTCTGCGCTCTTCAAAAGCGGTGTCTCTCTGTGGGTTGCTTCACGTAGTGGGCCAGATATTTTATACGATACTTTTACTCATTGGCGAATCGCTGGTCGACTATGTTACTTGGGCTTCCGATTCAGCTCTGGGTTGTGATTTGACCTGAGACTACCTGGTAAAAACGTCGAGTGTTGTTCAACACTTCCATTACACTCTCGAGAAACTATTCAAAAATTCAAAAATCTTCGAGTATCAGCATCGTTCTACACTTTCTGTTCAGCAAATGGATATCGCGGTATCAGAGAATCGAAAAGGTGACATTTCTGTTCCGGAAACGCTAATGGCATAAATAAAAGAAGAAAAAAAGAGAGAATTCAAAAGGAGGTAATATGTGGTGTTGGTGAAGGACGACTTTTTTTTTTTATGAGAATTTCCATCTGTTCCCGCAGTTGGTGCATCTGTAAAGTAATTAGCTTGACGCACGGGGATGAGAAAAAAAAAAATCCGTACGTTACGAATGTCTAGACGTAAAAGGAAATCAGTAAGATTGTGATTGGACACAGAAAAGCGAGAGGACGAACAGTCATAGGTTCATCAGCACTGCGTGTTTGGGCTTGACGATAGCGGCATTGGCGCTGCTTGCATCGCCCGCACTGGAAAGCATCGGTCTCTGCCGCTTGTTCTGCGGCGGACAGAGATTTGAAAAGATTTTCCTCTTTGATTTTCCTATCGGCTGCCTTTCGTTCTTCTGAGGCCATGTCCTACGGAGAATACGTGAGGTTATATGCAATGAACGTATAATACGGGTTCTCGCACCTCGCTGGTCATCTTGGCAAGCTTCTCCACGGGAACATCGCCGCTAATGACATTCTCTCGAAGACCTGGGTTGTTCTTGTCTTTGAGATTGACAAACAGCGAGCGGATTTTCTGTTTATAAGCTGCTGTAGTACCACCATTGTCATGATGAACGCATTTTTCCACCCCTCGTGCCCGTGATAAGATAAGTTCGACAGCTGATTGAAGTTCGGTTGACATGATACCTCGGGCAGTGGGACCCTGGGAAAAGGACTTACGGGCGGACGAATCGTTTACGAGAGCATCATAAACCAGCTCGATGCATTTATCTCTGGTTGTGTCGCCAGTCCCTCCTTTGACGCCATCCAGCTTGGCCGAGCGACCGTTTTGTTTTCCGCTGGTCATAGTCGGTGTCACCGGCGTGCCGACATTGCTAGACATTTTGCGTTCTGGGGGATGTCAGGGGTATATTGGAGGACTGCGAAAGTGCTGTCACACACCAGGCTTGCCGTTCTGCTGTGGCTTCGGTGTGCCGCCGTTGGCTAGTTTTTCCTTCTCAACGGCGGATTTCCACTTCTTGACGATTTCTTTTGCGACGTCTGCGACCTCTTTTGAGGCATGGGAACGCAGTTTCCCTACCGCGAGACCGGCCTTGGTTTCCTAGGGGACATGAGCCTCATGCCTGGTAAGATTGGACGTAGAGACGCACTCGTAGAATAGACTCGGTGACATTCTGCTGTGTTTTAAGGATGTTGAGGACGCCGACGATATCCTGAAATATGGGTGGTAAGCGAGAAAATCAACTTGACGGGATTGGCATAGGAAATCCAGTCTCACCGATGGCGATGGGGCTGTCTGGAGCTGTTTAACAAGTTTTCTGAGCTCTACTGGGTCGGTCATCGTTCCCTCACTAATATACGCTCAATCTCTCTCCCAGCTGTGTCGTAGTCAATGGACAACCAGTGGACACGTCAACACAGCCAAACACGCCCTTCCTCTTCCCACATGGCTGCCACATTGCCCCCCCTCGAGCCCCTCTTCAAGCACAGCGCAAAGCGCACCTGGGATGTCTTTGCAAAAGAGCCCGACGCTGGCCTCGGCGACGAGGAGGACAGGTCCGTTTTTCCACCCCCAAGAACAAAAATGTTCCACTGATTTCGCCTGACTCAGTGCTCGTCTGCGGGTCGCTGTCAAGATGCGGGATGAATACGCACAATACAAGGAGCTGCCAGCTGCTCTGATGTCGCAACAGGGCCCCGTTGGTCCAGCGCAGCCCCGGAAAATGATCACGGCTGGACGTGAGTTACTTCACCCAGAAATACCGCACTACACAGCTCATTCACCACTCAGCTGCCGATACGACAACCTCAAAGGCTATCACAGCCCTTGACAAGACACCCAAGCAACAGCCGTCGACCTTCGCCTCCCACTCAAAACTCTCCCAAGCCCTCACCCTCCACAAAACCATCCGGACAGTCAAGCCTACATATCACCCTCCGTGGAAACTCATGCGCGTCATTTCGGGCCATTTGGGATGGGTTCGCAGCGTTGCCGTTGAGCCGGGCAACCAATGGTTTGCGACTGGAGCCGGCGACAGAGTAATTAAAATCTGGGATCTGGCGTCTGGCGAGTTGAAACTGTCATTGACTGGTCATATTTCCACCGTGCGTGGATTGGCAGTATCACCGCGACATCCATATCTTTTCTCATGTGGAGAAGACAAAGTACGTCATTTCTAATAGCGAGCTACACTCGGTCTTATGCTTCCTAGATGGTCAAATGCTGGGATTTAGAAGCCAACAAAGTTATTCGTCACTACCATGGTCACCTTTCTGGTGTATATGCGCTTGCTCTACATCCAACACTAGACGTCCTGGTCACCTCTGGCCGTGATGCGTCCGCTCGAGTATGGGACATGCGGACCAAAGCTCAAGTGCATCTCCTCTCGGGTCATACTGCGACTGTTGCAGATGTACGGTGTCAAGATTCCGACCCACAAGTCATCACCGGTAGTATGGATTCAACAATCAGGTCAGCCCTCTTCTCGTTTTCTGTATACACCTTCAGTGATTGAATAACGCTTAGACTATGGGACCTTGCGGCCGGAAAGTCGATAACGACGCTTACACACCATAAAAAATCCGTCAGATCCCTGACAATACACCCGACAGAGTACACTTTTGCCTCGGGTTCCGCGGGTGGCAATAATATCAAAAAGTGGAAGTGTCCCGAGGGCGCATTCGTCTTCAACTTTGGCGGACACAACGCCATAATCAACACGTTATCTGTTAACTCTGAGGGAGTCTTCTTCTCTGGAGGTAAGTCGCCATCAAATTTGAATTTCTTCCGTTGTCTTCTTGTCACTCGCCTTGAGCGAGTTTTAGAAGCTCGATTTTGCGCTAAAACGAAGTTGTTACTACACATCATTGCTTTTACAGCATTTACGGTTCATTAATGCTACACCACCATCTTCCCCCTTTATCCTCATTGCATCTTTCGCATTTTCATCTCACACTCACTCAAATTGACATTTATCTAATGTTACTCTTTCTGATTGACAGCTGATAATGGTACCATGACCTTTTGGGATTGGAATTCGGGGACCCCCTTCCAGAATATGGATGATATTCCTCAACCAGGCTCTCTTGAAGCAGAAGCGGGTCTTTTCTGTTCGACATTCGACCATACTGGGACGAGATTGATTACTGGGTGTGCTGATAAAACTATCAAGGCACGTCTTGTATCGTATTTTGTGTTCACTTTTTGCTGATACTGGTCAATTTATAATAGATTTATGCCGAACAGTCAGCTTGAATGTTTGTTGAAAGAGATCGGGATGGCTGTTTGTGTTTGAGTTTCGTCAATACTCTATAGTGTATTTTAGATTAAAGTGGAGACGGTGGCGATATCTTTAAAAGCTAAAGGTTCAAAGGTTCGGGGACGTTGGCTTCTGCGTAACCACAATAAAAGCCACTCACACATACTGGGTTACAACATGTAGCTAGTCATCGGTATCAGCAATATCGGCTTAGCATCGCAATACAGTTGAAGCGCTTGGAAATGCTAAAGCTACGCACCCCTCGTGTTGGGTTGTAGAGATTTTTATAGTTACCGGATTTTGATGGGCTTTGAGGACTTGCGATTACTGTTGAATGCATCAGAGTTTGTGGACTGATTCTTCTACATCGAGAAAGATAACAGGTGCTGGAAAACCAAGACCAAATGTGATAATCGATGCGTGCACATAGTAAGTATATCTGCTCTAATTTTGAGTTTGCTGATGGTGCCTTTTTTGTCAGTGTTCCCGCTTCCATCGACCATTACCATCAAGGGCTTGGTCTGTATCAACAGCCTCTTGTGCGGTAGAGATCGTGTTTCACCCGTTGAGAAGTTGGAAGGTGACCGATAAATTTTTCTGGAGGCCCGCAAAGAGAGGATCCTGTTGTGAACCAGTAATGAAGAGAGTCTAGAGTTACTTGGATATCGAAGGTTGAGGATTTCGATAGTGCGGGGGAACGATATATTTAGCTAAGATCCCACACACAAGTCTGAAATATCGGACTTTGCGAGGTAAAAGCGTCTCTCTCACCGACTCGGATATTCCGGGGATATAGTATTCACACTGTTGGAAGTGAGAAGAACTGGCAGGTCGTCCGCCGCCGAAAGCGTAATCTATGTCTACGATGGTTCAATTCTGAGAGTATCTAGTGGAAATTAGAGTTTAGAGAGTATATCTTCATCGATATATATTACTCTCTTGGATGGGTTTTGGGACAAGGTTCGTATCGAGATGACTCGCCGGGTCTCACACGGTCTGCCACCGCTGAGTAGTAATTGATCACATTGCGCCTCGTGCCTGGAGTTGAGTGTGTTAATTTTTTTTACCAAAATGTTACGCTGGGTTACATGAGTAGGTTACTGATCTTCTTTCATTCGACATTTCGAACTTTGAATTGGAATACGAAAGCCATTCTATCTATTGCGTCGCCAAGTCGAAGTTTGATGATGATTTCAAATCATCACTATTTTATAAGTCAAAATCTGCCCCGAGCCATGTAGTCTCAGCTCATGAAAATATGTATACTTGCTTGCATTCCAATCAGGACACCCGGGTAAAATACATAGATTTCCATCATGATGAGAATTGGAGGAAGCTGATTCCTGCTGGAAGAGAAGGTGGAAGTTAAGGTCACCCAGTCTGGGATCTGCAACATGATTGAACATCCTAGCTGTCTGAGCGCTCCGATGATGCTCCAAGTGGTAGGAGTTTGCTGTCGCTTCGAGTTTAATTTCGGTGTAGCATATAACATTATGCTTTTTGAGTGCACTCCATTCTCGAGAGTAATAGTTACATCCTCCGCAAGTGGCACTGGTCGAGGGGGCATTAGTGAAGGGAATGATAAGAAAATCAAGTTTATTTTGATGGGAAAATACATGGTTTTGCCAACATTCGGCAGCATGGTATATAGGGCATTATCTGACTTGTTATCATATTGCCTGGTGTCATCATCATCATCATCTGCATCAGCAGAGTGACTGATGGATTCCCAGCATGATGATACGAATCTGTAACTTCCTCGTGAGAATTCCGTATTAGGAAAGTCTTGGAGGGGGTTGATTTCACGGCTTGCTCGGTTGACAGCCCCTCAACAGATACCAGCTGGAGTAATCCTTGTGGCCAACAACCGGTAAACCTGCACTCTGACCGACTGTACTATGCCATTGGTAAGAAAGCGATAAGGACGACTGCAATCCAATGAAGAGGAAAAGCTCGGGCAATAAACAAGAAACACGTGCTCAAGGGGAAATTGTGTCCGAGGCCTGATGGGGGTATATATTAACGATGTACTGGCGATGTCCTTCCTCGTTAAATCCCCTGTTTTCCCATCTACCCCTCCATGACCACCGCCTCGCAAAATCATGCAAAGTATGACTCTCGCTACGTCAAGTCAGCAGACGGCACAGAGATCTATGCAGATGCATGCGGGAATCGTTCTTCGAGTTCTCCGGTTCTCGTCTTGATTCACGGTTCTTTTATGGTCAAAGGCGCATTTGACCCCATGATTGAGGATCCCAAATGGACGTCTAGTGTATTCTTTGTAAGCTTGACGAGATGATAGCGGAAGCAGGCTAAAACTTTCTTAATGACAGGTGCGATACGACACACGTGGGCACGGTAGAAGCGGCAAATCCACTGCGGAGGAAGCATGGGAATCCAAACGATTTTCAGAGGATTTCGAAGCTGTTTGCAGTGAATTCAATGTTAGCGAAGCATACGTGCTGGGCTGGAGTATTGGTTGTGCGTCATTGCTCAATATCGCGAGATACAACCCTAATGGGACACTAGCTGCTCAGCTCGCGGATATCATGGCCTATAATGCCACGGTTCGGATAAGTGGCTTCATCAACGTCGCAGGACCTATATACCTCGATCCTTCTGTTGCTAAACGCACTGCCAGACCCTTGGTATTTGAGTACGCGGCGGCACTCACAAATCCTTCTTCTACCGACGTCTTCCAGGAAGGTTTACTCAATTTCCTTCGTTCATGTTCTGATAAACTTTCGACCGACCTCTTCCGCGTTTTACTGGAGGGAATGGTCCTTCAACCACGAGCAGCAGCTTCATGGGTGCACAAACGAAAACAAGACCCTGAGAAAATGCTAGAGGAGGCCCGAGCTGGGAAGCTGCCACTTCTGGCTATCGGTGGCGGAAAGGATAAATATTTGAACGAGGATGGATTCAAGGCAATATATGAAGAGTTGGAATGGCCGAGGATGACCTATCAACATTTGGAAGACGCTGACCATATTCCATGGGTATCTTGTCCAGAGGAATTCAGAGATGTCGTACTGGCGTGGCTGAAGGAGTTGCAACCCAGTGCTGAAGAAAAAGTCGGACGTGGTTTTTTTCCTCAGTTTCGGCTAAGAAATCTCTTGAACTGGATAATGTCCCGTTAAATTCTTCCGTCTAATAATGAAAGGACGCGCTCAGGACATGAAGGCAGATTGGTTAAGGGAGCCATGTAGGAGACAACGTTTTGAGCCGAGATGCTGGCAGAGGGAGATTTTTCTCATCACCACTCTTCATTTGTTAATATGAAGCAGTTTCTTATCTTTTTACATTTTATGACTCGTCTTAGGTTACAAGTTATGATTCAACTCATAACTACATGAACGTTTCACTATATGACTCGTCTACCTACTGTGTATAAACTACCCAGAAATCCGTGTCGTAAAACTAGTTTTTTTATTGATTTTAAACTTATTTCGTCTCGACTTAGGTATCCTTTTTCACGGAAAACATCATTAAGCTTCATTTCAGGCCTCTGGCGCAGTTAAAACCATCTTCTTTCACTATCGCTGCAGATTTACCAAATACCAATCGAGGCCTGTATTATAATCGTTCTCGTTATTTCCCCCTGGTGAATTACCGAGTGTCAATCGCCTCTTGTTCAAGGTGGGAAGAACAATTATCGACAATTCAATCGCAAAAATTACCCCCCATGTCACTTCCGTTGTCGTGCTGCTTCAACCCGTGCATCATAGTGGGCCACCGTTACTGCATATTGCAACTTTGTCTCTAAGGAATGTACGTCTCAATTTGAATAAGGTGGTCGGTCCTTTAAACTTTAAAAACCAACAGTGCCTCCACTGGCAATACTCGGAGCGGCTCCATTTTCCTGGCTGTAACTTGAGAAATCACTTCAACTTAGTAAAACTCGGCGTCTCTACTATCATTCAGGCAAATCTCAGAGAAATCACTCTATCCAGATTCCAACTCACACGATTGAAGGCAGTTACTGATAGAGGACACAATCCCTGAGCTTCACGGGTGGAAGAAGAATATGTGTTGCCGTCCAAAGTGATAACGTATGTATGCACTTGATCAGCTCGCTTTTTACGTACGGCTTGAAAGTCCGGAATCCAATCTATCGCGATAAACAATTAGAGTGAAAATGTTGCCTATCAATCAAATGATCTCTTCCGAGGGCACAGCATACAGATCTCATGGGTTGCTGAATACTAACGGCGTTTACTGATGCAGGAGTCACGAGAAAACGAAAGAACAAACTGATGGAAGCCGGCGAGACGTGTTCATCTAAAGATACAATAGAAGAGCAATCAGGATTCGGTAAGACAGCAGCAGAAAGATGGAATGACACCATAATAAACAAGTCCCTATATACACTTACTTATGGTGTTAACTCCTTTATCCACATCAAGACGATTTCTCTAAACTCTTCTGCACAAGATACCCAAGGAATGTGGTCCGCGTTTTGTAAATGCCGATAGGTCATCCTTTTCCACCCCAAGTCTTCCAATTCTGCTTTCAATTCCTCAGCAATCAATGCTTTATCCTTGAAGCCGCTGATGGCCAGCAGTGGAAGTCTCCCGCCTTGCGCCTCCTGCAACATCTTCTCAGAATTCTGTTTTCTTTTAGCAAACCGCGCCGCTACTCCGCGTGGCTGCATGACCATTCCTTCCAGTAAAACGCGGAAGAGCTCTGGAGAGAGCTTGTCGGAGCATATATGAAGGAACTGAAATAAAGCTTCTACGGAAGGAGGGGATATGAGTGTGGTCCCGCATTCACGTACCAATGGAGTAGTTGAGCGTCGTTTGATCGAGGGGTCCACGGATACAACTCCTGCGACATTAATGAAGCCAAGTATCTTAACTGAAGTGGTGTAGGTCATGATATCAGAGAGCAAAGCGGCTGAAAAGTCATCAGTGTCGCGTCTAGTGGTATCCTAATGGTATCGAGCAAAGAAAATGGCGCACCACCCATACTCCACCCCAAAACATATGCCTCTCTTACTTCGAATTCTCTACAAACAGCTTCAAAATCTTCCGAAAACCGTTTGGATTCCCAGGCTTCCTCGGCAACCGACTTGCTGCTTCTACCGTGTCCACGGGTATCGTACCGCACCTGTCACTATCATGAGCTTCGGTCAAATTCACCATTGCTGCCAACTTGGCTTACTAGGAATAGACTAGAGGTTCATTTGGGATCGTCAAAGATAGGATTGAATACGCCTTTGTTCATGAAAATACCATGGACCAAAACGAGGACTGGGGTGCTTGGCGAGCGGTTTCCTATCGCGTCTGCATAAATTTCCGTACCATCAGCTGACTTCACGCAGTCTCCGGTCATGAGGGAGTATCCGAGAGAAAATGGGGTGCCGAAGGTAGGAATTGGAGGCACCCCTGGTGATACTGTATAAGTGAACCCAACAGATTTGTCGAAACACGCATTACCTGATCGATCGGCCCCGATCGGCGATCAACAAAACATTGCTAACCCCAACGTGGACTACGGCATAAAAATCCAAGTACTACGCACATATGTCCCAACAAATAGTAAGACTAAGCTGTGTGCCTCGCGTCTCCGCCCTTTTTCATGGATTTTCCTTCTCTTTCGACCGTTCCTGCCTATAATCACCCGCCATTTGAGGAAGATGAAATAAATCTCTTCGCAAGATTTTAATAGTTACAGGTGAGTGGTTTCAATTGAATTTTCTGGAAGTCAAAGAATGATTGTGAAGCGTACTCCAATCATTGTTTGGAAAATCGCAAACCTGTGAAAGCAGTTCCATTTCTGAAATTAATCCTGCTCGTAGGAGGATTACATATTGGATTTCTGGATGAACGACTGGATGCCCCAAAACCGTAAAGTCTAGATGGATAGGTTGATTACCGCTACCATCCCAAAATCAAGTAACCCTATTCATTACTCGGTCCGCAGCTTCCTTCCCTCCGTTCACCCAATCATCCCAACAAATAGCTAATTTCGCTGTGTCTCTTCCAGGACGTCCTCTGCTCGGATCTCCATCTCTAGGCTGCTCCTGCTTAGTGAACGCTGCCCTTTCAGCAGGTAACACGCGTTCCCATCTCAGAACAACTTCAAGCTTCATCCCGAGGTTCTGCGCAAGTGCAATGCTTCGGGTATTCAAGGCATTGGCACTCCAATATGCTCTTCATAATCCGAGCCCCGGATGAACAGGATCGGTTGGTAAATTTAAAACCCAGTTCAATAGAAGCCCAACAGCATTCGAGGAAACATGTGTTCGTTGAAAGGCGGGGGGGATGATTAGATATCCGAGTTCGACGGACAGATGCTGGGGGGATGCGTTCAGCAGTCCAATCATTCCTGCGAATACCCCATGAAGCCCATTCTCTTGACGAGTCTTATCGAAGATGGCGAAGGCAATGTCCGATTGTGATTTGATAACGGATTCTTCAAACCGTTGATCGAAAGTATCGCAGGTTGGAAAAGGGCCGACGGGCATGTAATTGAATAATTCGGGATGGGGTGCGATAGATTGCATAAATATGGAGGAGTGTTGAGAGGGATCCCATGAAACGAGTCGTAATTGAAAAGGGGACTGGGAAGCAGAAATTAGGATTGAACTCGATCATGGTGAGGGAATAGGTGGACTAACCCCGGGCTATCTGAGCCCAGTACCTTTCTTGGTCAGTCGTTGAGTCACTAAGTATGGTGGCATCAGCTTCTCTCTCTGTCCACCTACAGGACTAGTATCTCCGAGTTACTGCCGTTTTCTTACTCCTACCACTTTGTCGAATTTCGAAGTTATTTTCCGCTCAAGAGGTTCGAATCCCTTGCTTTAAAATAAAAAATTTATTCTGTATGAGCATATTGTTATGCCACTCTAGCCATAATAGCATCCACTCTCTCTCTTCCACCGCCTTCCCAATCATCCCAACAATGCGAAAACATCGCTGTATCTCTCCCGACACATTTCTCTCCTCTTGGATCTCCTTCCCTCACTTTAATCCCGTTCCCATACTCCTGTTTATTCTCTGGTAACACCCTATCCCATCTCAAGATACCTTCAAACCGAAACCCCATCCTCTCCGCCAATCTTCTCGAAGGTAAATTCAGAGTATTAGCTTGCCAAATTACTCTTCTCAAACATAACCCTTTTTGTTCCGGTGTGTCCAGCATATAATGCATCATGAGTCCGACAGCATTTGATGTTACATGTGTACGTTGAAATGGGGGTAAGATGAGGATATAGCCAATTTCTGTCGCGAGATCTGTTGCAGATGAGTTGATGTAGGATAAATGACCTGCGATAGCGCCTTCTTCCCCTGCGATTCCTACAGATGTCGATGCGGGCCTTGTTTTATCGATGAGAAGGAAAAGTATAAAACCTGGGTTTTGATGCATTATGGGATCGTAGAATGACGTTAAGAAATGATCTATATCGGTATATGGACCGACAGAAAGGTATTTGAAGACTTCGGGATAAGGAAATGCAGCGTCTATGAAAGGTTTGGCATGTTTCGAAGGCTATCGACGGAATAACGTATTTTCACAAACGAAATATATGACCAAATGCGTGGACTGACGATGAATGGGATCAGCTTGACTCGATCATTTTCAAGAGCCTTGGGAACAGGATAACAAAAGTTGTGATCCAACTCGTCGACTATCGTAGAGGACATCGAACAAGGTTGAAACTCAAGAGGAAAAATTCGAAGTTGTCAAAAGTACAACCGGTGAGTCATAACGCCGAACGTACGGACATGCGGACTCCCTGATGGGACCTGGATGGGACGTTAAGTTGCTATCCGATAAGGTCGGACTCATGATCTCGTGACAACCACGATAGTCGTCTTATTTTTAGCATACTTCAAATCTGCCTCGAATGACGCAGTGAAAGAAATCAACCCACGAAAACTATTTGCACAGCAAGGATGCAGTACTCTGTTTGATAGGTGGTGTCAATGGCGTCATATCCGTCATAACAAATTCACCACCATCAGTACTAGGATCATGGTCACAAAAATATTTCTCCCTCTCTTACTCCCATCATAGTAACTAGTAATCGACCCAGTGCTGTTCATTACTTCCGTGACGCTCCGCTTTTATTTTTTCTGTTGACATTGATGTCAATCAAGCGGAACAACTCGTCATCTACGTTGTAAGGACTCCATAGCTCCATATCTCCCCTTAGTATATATACCGCATGCTTCTCCCCATTCTTTCACATAATCCACAGTTATACTTATTCCCATAACCAATAAAAATGGTAAAGCTGGATTTTATAACTTACCCCAGTATAGCCTCTCATCGTACATCTTCCACAGGGCGCAATATTTTCTTCAATCGGACGCGGAATCAATGCTATTATTTCTGCCATAGCCGGCGTCCTAACGACCATCGTTGGCGCAATCACCTCCGTATGTCGTTTCACTCCTTTATAAATTTGCAATATGAATGGTATTGACGAGGATAATTTAATGTGAACAGGTAATAGTAACAATCTTCCACGTGATAGGAGACATTATTTGTTGTAGGTGTGGCAGATCTAGAAGGTCTACCCGGACCACCGGTACTGGAAGGATAGGAGGAGGGATGCACGGAGGAGGGATGCACGGAGGAGGGGTACATAGAAGAAAGCGATTCGGTTTTGGAAGAAACCGATATTAAGGAGTCGGCCCATGCTTCCAATGCCTCGCTTTCCTCCATCTTGATTTTCCAAAGTTTCCAGTATTGTAAGCTGCAAAGGCGGCGCTTTTAATAAAGGAATTCCTAGAAGGAGACCACAGATTGATATGGGAATCTATGCACGACATTTTTATTTAAGCATCGTTACAACTTGGTCATCTACTTTACCGATGTTTAGTGGAGCTTCATATAGATCGATCATTGGTGGTGTTGTTGACTATCTGGCTATTGAATCAATGACTATTCATGCTGTGCTGTTCAAATGTGGTCGATAAGAAAAGACCTTGCAGTGACGATGCAGTTCGTCATTCTCCATTGAATACAAACTCCACAGCTCCATAGTTCTCCGTTGTATATATACACCGGCAGCACCCTCCTCTTCTCTAAAGTTGCATCACTACCTTTCGTCTCCAAATCTACTACTACTAGCTTCGTTTGTTCGTTTTGAAGTTTAAAATGGTAAACGAGTCATTCATGATATCCTAATATCCCATTCAAATTCATCGTATGTTTATCACAGGGCGCGGTATTCTCAGCAATCGGAAACGCAGTCAACGCCATCATTTCTGCCATAGGCAGCATCCTTATGACAATCGTGGACGTCGTCACCTTCGTACGTTATTCCCTTTCTTTACTTCCCTTCAAGTCACATATGTGAATATTTCAATTTGCAGGTGATAGTAGCAATCTTCGACGTGATAGAATATATTCTTTGCTGCGGATGTTGCAGACGAAGACCTGTGATGGGTGGTACTTCTAGGATAGGAGGAGGGTTTCCTAGAAGGCGGGGATTCGGTTCTTGGGGACACCGATATTGAGAGGAAGATTCATGAGCCACGATAATTCATTTTTTAAGTCGAAAGAACAGTAGTTATACCATCCATACATACCAGCATCTGGCCGGTATACTCCTGGACGAAATTCGTAGTTTCGGACTTGTCTTTTTTCATTAAAATTGTCCCTGCTTCCAATACCCAAATCCCGCTTTCGTCAAACTTGGTTTTCCATTTCCCGTATTGTAAATCGCAAATGCGGCACCTTTGAAAAAGAAGCCTCTAGAAAGGCGCCGACAAAGAAAAAGAAATTCAAATAAAATGAATGCCTTCCTTGGTATTGATGTAAAAGCCGTACCCAGCGGGTGGGGTAGACAACACGGACCCATCGAATCTCGCTACTTCAATCCACTCTCCGTGTTTACCTTCAGCATATGATAGAGTGCATTCCAAAAGTGAGGCTTCGGTACGAAGCCGTACTGGCTCGGTTGTACTTGTGAGAGAAATATATGTCGTCTGCAATATGTATTGAGTCGGTTTTATAGAGAAAATAAAGAGCGCATGAGAATACGATAGACATAGCATACGCACATTTGTAACAATACCATTTCCCGTCGTCAATGCCCAAGGTCCAACTTGGTGATTCAAAGTCACCGTCCTAACCACCACAGACCTTTCTCCTCTTTCTCCTTCTCCTCCAATAACACCAATTTCGTTATGCAAGGAATCACCATAAAAAATATTAATCCCAGCTTCCTCAAGTCTAGTTCTTGGCTCAGAAAACTTTAATTCTGTTTCAAAAACCTCTTGATAAGACGTTTGTTTACGAAGAATCATAGCAGGAGAATCTCTATCTCCTATAGCATATGAGTTTGGTTTTATTTCGAGAAAGCCGGAGGGTAGGAGCGTGTAAAATGGAGCGTAAGGAGTGCGAAGGAAGTAGAATGAATTGTCGAGAGTACGGGATTTGAAGTTATTGTAATAGAATGATTCCGCATCGGTTTTCTTGGTCCTCGTGTCAGAAGAATTTCTTGAAGTGATGACCTCGTCATTGTCATCACCATCTTCATGCGACAAAACTACTTCGGATAACGATCTCCCATTATTAAAAACCGGCCATTCATCCACCCATTTAACAGGAAACAAAAAAGTTTCCCTTCCAAGTTGTTCCCTACTCAACCTCAAATCATCATCGTCCTCACCCTATGGTCGAACTCCCAAAGCAACTCCCCACCATCTTCCATCTGTCGCCTGCACAATATCCGCATGTCCAGTATTCTGCACCGACAAACTGGTATTTGCGCCATTGTAAAGTATAGGATTATTGGGATTGTTTTCCCAAGGTCCGGCAGGACTGGTCGTACTTCGTTGGATGGTGCTCCGGTGAGTTATCCTCGTACCACCTTCGGCTATGAGAAGATAGTATGTTGAGTTGATGTAGTATATGTGTGGACCTTCGGGCCGTGCGGCGGAATCGTGAGGAAGAGTGCCTTTCAAGATGACTTGAGGCGGGTGTTAGCGATGTACCGGTTTCGAGTTCAATCTTGGACTGATATATGCCTGTAGGAAGTCACAATCAATACGAAGAGGGATTGTGAGGGGAGGAAGACGTACTGTAGATCTTGTCGTGGTTATTGTTTATGCCTGACCAAGTGACGTAGACCTGAGTTAGCTTGTTGAGCATGTAACTCGAGTGATAGAGAACGAATATGTACATCTCCGTTCGTGTCCCAGAATAAGTCGCCGTCATAACCTAGACTTTCTGAAGCAAGACATGAGATACATTTACGCGGGGGAACGGGAGTTCGCGCTTACCAAAATATATAGGGTCGCTCCAGCTATTAGAGAGGATGTCCTTCGTCGTGACATAGAAGGAACTTGGGAAGAGCCACATTTCCTCTTATGCAGGCATAAGCGGACTACAAATAAGAAATGAGGTGCACGTCCACCCACCAGTGTACACGTATCGCGTTGTCGACATCAAATAATATGTTCCATCGTGGTACCGCAATGACGGCGTCCACACACCTGCCAATAGATAGTCAGACTTTACTGGGGGGGTACAAGTCAACAATACGCACCAGCGTCCGAAGGAGTTCCGAACAACGCCAAATGGGAAGGTCTATTCAATCCATGACCAACCAGGGTCCAATCGACCAAGTTCTTGCTATGGTATATGGGATGCCCAGGAAAATACTCGAACGTAGAAGTAGCAATAAAGTAGTCTTCTCCAACACATAGTTATAAGTTACGAGTCCTTAAGACTCGTCCTGTACCTGCGGCACTTTTAGACCTTTATGGTATTAAGCGGTGTTTCTGGGTGTGTTTCCGTTGTACTTATTGCCCCTGTTCCTATTCACACGTGCTTAAAGGACTCGTATCCGCCGGGCTCACCGCGTGTGCAGCGGCCCACAACCGCAAGTATTGTAGGATCTGGATTCCAGCCGGGCAGGATTGGATTCCCCTGTAAATGTGCGCCCAAAACGGACGCCGCGATAGTCAGGCTCAAAGAGAGAAGTGATAATAACATGTTGTTTTCGAGTGAGGGTTTATGGCTTTATCTTTATAAATTCTGGCTATCGACGGAGGATGGTACTGTAGACCTTGTGAACAGTGGCGGACCGGACGGTCTACATGATGCCGATCAATTTGAATTACTTACTCCTGAACGGATTAAATCAGGATCCGAGCACAAGTTCACAAGTTGACAATGGCCACCCACTTCTCTCCCTCGCGCGAGGAGACGGACCCTCTGCTCCCAAAGCCCGTCGACGAGGAGAACAGGCAGAACAGAGAAGAGGAGCAAGCATCTCTAGACGCAGGGGAAGACGTGGCACCGGCGAAACCTGCAGAACCATGGACAGCATCTTCAATAGCCTGGTACACAGGCCTGGTCATTGCAGGACTCGTCGCCCTAGCCCTCTTGATCAAAGGTCTCATAGACGCTGGAGACACCGATGTATGCCCCATTCAAGTCTACGTGCAGCACCTGGTACTGACCGTCATTCAGTTTGATCTGGGCAAGGCCCTCAAAAGTGCGCTGGGGGGAGGACTCAGCGGTGCTGCCGCCATGGTCCTACAAGTCCTCACCCTCATGCCGCTCCGCACTGTCATGAACTACCAATATCGCTATGGCACCACCACTACGACCGCCATTCATACTCTATACGAAGACGGCGGATGGACAAGATACTATCAAGGTCTCACAGCCGCTCTCTTTCAAGGTCCCATATCTAGATTCGGCGATACAGCTGCCAACGTTGGAATGCTCGCGTTATTGAATTCCAACTCCTATACGTCCAAGTATCCGGAGGCTGTGAAGACAGTGTTCGCGTCACTTGCCGCTGCTGGCTTTAGGATCGTTTTGACACCCATTGATACTATCAAAACGACGCTACAGACTCAGGGAAAACCTGGAATCAAGATTCTGAAGAAGAGAGTATGCCTCGATACTCCCTTCCCAACTTGATCAGAGTGTTTATATATTTCCTTTACCAGGTTCTAAAGTATGGTATCGGAACTATGTGGTACGGTGCATTGGCCACCGCCGCCGCAACTTTCGTGGGACATTATCCGGTACGATTGCCCTCCTCCCTTTCTGTCTTGAAACTCAAGGTGCTGTTCACAGTGGTTCGGCACTTACAATTCCCTCCAACGCGCCCTTCCTAAAGGCCATACTACTTTCGAAAATATTTCCAGACAGGCCTTCATTGGTTTCACAGCCTCCATCGTATCCGATACGATCTCCAATTCCCTTCGTGTCGTCAAAACCTATCGACAAGTCAATGAAACACGTATCGGGTACATGAATGCTGCGCGCGCCGTCGTTGCTGTTGATGGTTGGAAAGGTCTATTCGGTCGCGGACTCAAGACGAGAATCCTAGCAAACGGTTTACAAGGACTGATGTTTTCTGTTCTTTGGAAGTTTTTCATGGACCTGTCAGTCACTTCTCCCTCCTTCAGATATTTGGTAAAAGTCGCAGCTGATGTTTTCGGTACAGATGGAACAATAAAGCTGAGCAGGGTTGAAGGGGCGGGCTATTGACGTTTTCAAACAGAACGTAACCAAAGGTATGCATACGAATGAAGAAAAAGAAGAAGATGGAGTATCGGAACACGCGATCGAGGGAATGCATATATGTGATATTACAAACGAGTAATGGGAGGAATCTATCGGGTTCATCACGAGAAACAAAACTGTCGCTCACTAGAACTAAAAGTCGTGTACGAAACCGGATAGCGAGGTCGACAAGAGCTTGTGTCACCAAAAGAAACGATTCGCATAATTCGAAGAGCTAGCCATGCGCATATACCTGCTCACGAATTCAAATTGGGTTCTGTATTCGAAATCTAAATAAATCAGCTTCAAGTCAGTTTTTCTCCGAAAGAGCGAAAGCAAATGTACGTACGAATTTGATTCCACCATTCTCGTTCATATAATCCATTTCGATTATCAATCCATCCCTCTGTAAATCTTCAAATTCGGATAGGAAATGAGGGTGTAAAGGTTCGGAGAATCGAATTCGGACGTGTTCCAGTACGGATGGTTTATCGATATCGTCTTCGACACGATTACCTTCCAATACCTCGCGTGGTTCTGGCACTTCTACAGCGACGAGTCCGCTTGGTTGGTATTGTTCTTGGTCTTGGCTTTCTTCTACTTCTTCTCCATCCTCGTCGTAAATACGTGATGGCAGTTTGCTTTTGCGATAGCGATAGGATCTTGAAGGAAAATGGACACTCGTACGACGAGAGTGAACCATATGAATGAAACAATCAGCGATCGTATTGTCCAATTTGACTTCTATGGACGTTAATTTGGGTAAGAGAGGTAATCCTGAATTTGATCTCTTCCGAGGTTTTTGGTTGGAATGTTCACTTCCATTTGAATTGTTCGCATCAACTCCTACGATATGACCATTCTCATCCGTGCCGTCCTCCTCGCCATTCTCACTCTCATCAACAGCATTATCATCATCAACAACACCTCCACCAAACTGCGAATACTCTCCATCCACAACCCAACTCTTCCATCTCAACTCATCAAAGACTACCTCCGTAACACTCGGAGGTCCCATACCCTCCTGCAGAGGATGCACCACCAATTTCTCAACACTAGGTACCATCCTCAGCCCTGCTACGAGATTCTGATCCGATAAAGCCGTTTTGCGTAAATGTAATGTTTGCAAGGAATATAATTTCGATAAAAATGTAGTGAAACCTGATGTTGCGAAGTGGGATTTGAGGTTACAGATCGAGAGGGATAAGAGGTTCGGAAAGGAGAGCAAAGGGAAGAGGGGTGCCAAGTCTATGGATTCGTCTCCTGGATGTGTCAGAATTGAGAATTCGGTTAGGGATGGGTGATGGACGCATCGAAAACCGTGGCGTGTGGAGGGGGGATTAGAAGGCGTGGTCAACGTCGTTCCATTGCTGATTCCGTTAGTAGGAATTGGAGATGCAGATGTGTTAAGAAAGATAAATCCAGCCTTCTGGAGGGACGGAGAAAGACGAAGAATTGATAAACATCCTTCCATGGTAACCACCATAAGCGGAATGCAAGTCAAGTTGCGCCAAGGGAATGTGAATAAGAAAGGTGATAAGTTGAGACATTCGACGCTTGTCAATTTCGGTGCGTTTCTGAACATGTTGAGTTCTTGTGAACGTCTTCGAGTGTCATTGTCATGTGGTGGACGATCATCGTTATCGGAACCATCAGAATCATCGGAATCATCGGAATCGGCTTCTTCCTCTGGGTTATCATGAGCCTCTTCTCCGGCGACTTCATGAAGAACAATATCCTGAGCTCCCGTTCCCGTCCCGATACTCACATCCGTCAACAACGGTACCTTCCCAACAATCTTCCTGAACCTCTTAAACACTTCAAACGGCAAATAAAACAGGATTTCTTTCCACCTCGCGGAGTGCTTTGATATACATTCCAAAGCAGGATGCATTTCAGCAAAAGGTGGATCCTCCCAAAAGATATAAATGGTCAAAGGACATCCCCCAGAACGTTCCATCCAAGCGCGGACTAGGGATGCTTGATTTTCTGCCTTTGCGAGACCTAAATGAAGGAATAACCGCGCCCATAAACGAGGCGTGGCTAAGGCTGCTGTACGCCAACGCGTACAGACATGGGAGACCAGTAGAGGATGATGGATCGAAGATGTTGATGTCGGTGATTCGGGTGAAGATGTAGCGATGAAATGTAAGAATATCTCGGAAAGGAGTTCCGTTGGGAAGGTATTGTGTAGATCCCAAGGCACCATGACTGTTTTTGGAATTCCCGGAATATGCTCGTTTGCGATTTCAGGTATGGACGGGTTGGATAGGCAGTGAATCGGATCGCGTAGAGGGACGTGATGATGTGCAGGAGTGGTTCAAAGCCTGAGTGTGATCGGATATCAAGATCATGTTTCGGATAGAAGATATGAGGCGATAAACCTACCACAAGACTAGAATCACTGATTCCTACTCATCCGTTCGGAATCCAGTATAATGAGAAGATCGGGAGTGCGCTATCGGGAGTGCGCTATACTCGCAACAAATTATTACAATCGCTCAAAAGGCCGCTGTTGTAAAGAAGAAACCCAAAAAGATCCGTTCACAAATATCCCAAGCAATCGATGAAAGTGCGGTTTAGAGCTCTCGTTAGATCCACGAGAAGCCCACAAAGGAAGAAGCCGAGAGAACAACACAAGTACCCTGAGAGACCCAATATCGAAGACAGAAGAAAGAAGTAATCAAAGACGACGCTGGGGGAAGGTAGAAGAGGGACAAAGGAAGAGAAAGAGCTGGTGAGAGATCATCGATGCAATCAGCTGAACCCAGTCCTAATTTTAGAACACTACTAACCCCAACCACGTGTTGCGGCTTTTTCTTGACTATGCCCTTATTAGGAAAGTATGCGCACTTCGGAATCGCGGAATTGACAGAACACTTCGGGCTTCCAGATCATGCTCGGTTAATTACTTTGAGGGCCTTATGATTCACAAAATGGTCCTTTTTGAAAAAGTGATTGGCACATTGATAGACTCAGTTTATTCCATGATGGCTGATGGGTCCATGATGGGGCCGCAGTAGCTATTGAGTCCCATGGCCGAAAATCTTCGGACTCAGTCAGGTGTCAGAGCTCCTGCAATAGTATCAAGTGCATGGATGGTTTTTGGAAATTATCGGAACAATCCACTCAGAGTGCAAAACTGGGTAAATAATGATCAAGTAGAGGCTTAATATGTACATATGTTGAACATCCTTTCCTCAATGCTTTCTTCCATGATGAATCTAAAACCAAGGACCTATTTGGTCTGCCCAACAGGATGTGCAAGATCCATTGTCTGTAAATCTGCTTGAGGGTTCCTATAGCACAGGATCTGTAAACAAAACCATTCTATGTCAAAATAGAAATGTGTAAAGAAAATTGATATCCACTGTTATCAAATTGTTTCCAAGTCCACCAGCACATGTTGTCACAAGAAATATGAACTTTTTGCTACCCAGTTTATTATATTTGTCAATTACAAGGAGCTATTCCACTATTGATATGACTGTATTCTATAAACAATTTCAAAGTGAGACTAAAAGAGAACAGAAAAAATGTACTGTATTGCCTGAAGAGACAATAGTTCTAAAACATGGATCATTTGACTGAAAAATCAGGACATGTGATCTTTTTGCCTTATGGACACCAAAAGTTTATCAAAATCATCATCTTGCCAGAATTTTGGATTAGGTGTTCATCAGTCATATAGGCCAGACCAGATTCAGTGCTGTCAAAGATATACAACAATAATTACTTTATGTACAGGTAGCTACAAGAGGTTCTGATGATATGGCACAAGGGAGAGAGCATACCATCGATGAACCTGCATGACCATGTTTACCAATCATGTGTTTCCTTCTTTCTTCCACATGAGCCTATTGCCAGTATTGATATCTTTCTCCAAGACTGAGTGGTACTATTTGCATTGCATTTCTACAAGGTTCTTTCCTTTTCTGTAGGTTGGTTAAAAATGAACATTGATAGCATGAAAGATAACAATGAACTTGAGAGAAGATTTTTTCTCCATGTCCATCTTCATGTGCTTCAATGAAAATGGACAAAGGAATTTGTGCAGGGCCTTGACAACTTTCTTATGCTTTTCCTCTTCCTTGTCTGATCTGGTCACACTGTTTTGCAGGAAATTATCACTCTTTGTATTTGACAACTTCCTCCTCCAAACAACAGTGATGAGCAGTGATGAGCATCTGAACTGCTACTGGAATTTGATGAGGAATAATAAATTGTGGTAACAGCTTACATAGTCTTCTGTCTTCTTGAAAAAGCATGAAAGAGTGGGGTGTTGAGGAGAGAAAGATGCTTCTGCTTCTCTACAATGCATATAATATAGTCTCTATCTGTGCAGGCATGGAAGCTGTTCGGGGGTCATAATGTTGCCACCTTCAAACTAATTCTATGATGTTGATTTGATGGAGGGTAGATTAATGTGAATTTGAATTTTTGCTTGGCTTCTTGTCTGTTGTCTGTTTGACTTGAAAATTTGGAGATTGTAGGTGATACTATAGAGTTGAAACCAAGATTACTGAGTTCAAAGAGATTGGGATAAGTAACAGGAAAACTATAAGAGAATTAGTGTAATTCACCCTGACATCAACAAATTTTGCACTGCACTCCAAATTCCTTTTCAATCTTAATGAAACTCATACCAGTCATGCAGAGAAAATGAGTTAACTAGCTCCTGAAATTTTAGTGCACAGCTAAAGGTCTCTACTCAGTAAAGACAAATTAATTGAGGCCATGTTGGGATTGTTCATTCTAAAACTTTTACAGTTGCTGCATGGTGTAAAAGAGCATAAAACACCTAGATATGAAGATACTGGATTGAATATTCAATGAGTTTATGAGAAATTGTTCTACTCACCAGAAACAAAATCAGTTTGCTCATTGTGAGCCTCTTTTTGATCTTGTTATCTCCATCCTTTACAGACATGTGCCTGCTATCTTGAACTCCTGTTCTGTGAGGTTTAAAGTCAATCAGCAGATTAGTTGTTGAGGAATTGCATCACAGGGTTTGCTGTAATATAGTTAATGTCCAAAGTAGAACAAGGCACAGCCACAAGCAAGCCACAAGACAGAGGTTCTCCCTCTGCTTCTTTTTCCTGCAATCTTGAAATGGTTCGATTATACAGAGATGCTGTAGTTGCAAATTCATCCACAATTGGTATCACTTTTTCACATTGCCATGTGCCAGGAAGAGCAAGAAATCTGGAAATGATAGCAGATGGCAAGTGTGAAATCAGTTTGGAATTATGTATATAATGAAGCTAAAGCAAGTCATGGAAAGATAAGTCAAGTTCAGAGCATTATTCAGGAGATGATAGAGATGATTATGAATAACAAGAAAAACTTGTCACTCATAGGAAGGGAGGATGACTGTGACTTCATTTTCTTCATTAATAATTTTGGAAAGATATCACAGCTTGAGATAGATATACTCTATTTTGCATTTGGTAGACAAATTAGGTTCATCATATTCACTTTCAATTCAAATAGTATTCAAACCAGAATTATAAGTGAATGTTCAACACTGTCAGCATTTATGGAGGATTATTTTTTCTCATTCATGACATTTCTGGGTTCTCAGCTTTACTACCAAATAAGTCAGTAGTTGACTGTGAACTAGCATTGAATGGTCTTTGTAAACCTGTCCTTTAGGTATGCTCCCAAGATAACAACCTTAAGTTTCAGTGAGCATTATTGAAGAGATTCTAGCTGAGACACAAATGTGTTTAACCAAACCCTTAAATGAGGTTATAAACAAAAATTCTCAGCAAAGATATACACCTGCTGTAGCATTTAAGCTGATTTTTCAGAAGATTCATGCTCCTAGCATAATGAGCATGTACCAGGCTCATTTCTTTCCAATTGAGGAATTTAAACTTGGGGTCTCAGAGCAAGACTTGCTGAGGTCCTATATTATTATATTTTGGTGCTTTGGTCATGTGGCAAATAAGTCATTCTTCCACATTGTGGCTTTTGGTAGGTACTGTGATAATCATGACCTGGTTACACAAATTCATGCTCTGCCTTCTACTTCAAGTGAGCAGTGTGGGTGAGTTCCTGTGTGACTCCTAATTTACTTGTGAGGTTCAACTTTTCTACACAGGCTGTGTTATCACAATGTATGTGTTTCAACATGGTATCCTATCTGACTAGGACATAATATTCTTGGTGAGTGTCAATTATAAGTTCCTAATCCTTGTCAGCTAATAACATGGAAAATTATCAAAGATATTTTTTGGAATAGCTAAGGGTGCTGGAGCTATAACTGACATCCTTGCGACTGCTGCAATGTGCCTTTTTTTTCAAATATTAGAATGGGAATCAGTCAATAAGCACACATGTCACATCAGCAAAAGGATTTTCAAAATAGAAGGCCTCATAGACCTTGTTATGGAACTAAGTCCACCATAATCCATCAGAATAGTAACTATTGGAATATAATATAATCTTATGCAAAACAGAAGGGCTTGAAATCATATGGTACCATTCTAGGCCCTTCTATTTTGAAAACCCTTCTGCTGATGCATACTCAAGGAGAAGCTGACAAAGTCAAAATTCACCAGGATGAATGAAATACTGAGATTGTTGATTCATTTCGTCATTCACAGAAGTGTCCTCACATCACCCTTATCCAAGTTTTACTATTGGTTACATTTGATGCTTTCCCTACGAAACTTGTCTGATAAGTAATCTTTCAGTTGTTTCCATCTGCCAAGCTCGTCTGAATGTTTTCATTATTGCACAGGTTTGCTTTCTATCTCAATATAACAGAACTCTATGCCAACACCTTCTGTAAGTCAATCATGTATCAATTATTATCTAAAGTCATTAATCATCCACCGTGGTGATCATGACAGTTGCGATATAAGCCCAAGGAATATTCACCCATGATAAGCCAAATTGAATATATCATATACATAGGTTAAACGCAAGATCAAGTTTGAAGGACAAATATGCTTCGAGGGTCGGAAAATCATTTAACAATTTGCATCTGAATTCAAAGACATTGGCGTCTTCGCAAGAGTGAGCCAGATTCAAAGAAGAAACCACACGTGTTGCCGCTTCTCAGACAATTATGATACTCATTATGTATAAGTATTTTCCCTAGCATTCTTTCCAACAGTGCAACCCATCGGAAATGCCAAGGATTAGCAAGACTGTTGTGATTAATGCAGTTTGATTGTTCAAAGAATGCTAGGCGCAAAGACTAGATCAATTAAATTCTGATTTTTAACGACAGCTCCCGAAAGACTGTGAGTCAAGAAAGCCTTGATTAATTTGTAATAGACACGCTGTGACCCGAAGGTTGAAACCGTGAGATACACGCAGGATACACGGCCTCAACCATCAGCGCATCAGCCATCTCGAGCGCGCGTAAAATCGCGATATGCGGATTCGAACCGTAACCGTCCGAACAGGCCCTTAGACGATGTGAAATCCGCCTGCATGCGCATCCTGTATTTCAAATAAACTTCGAAATTGACACATCACAATGACTACGGACAAGTCTGATGGAATTTCGAAATGCATTACATATGTTGCATCGAGGAAGTCACTTGTCGTTTGTTAGTCATGACCTGATGAAAACGGAAAGACCACCAGCTTCTTTCTTCACGTTCCTCTATGGAGACACTCGTATCACGCGGTCGGGACTTGGAAGCATGCGCTTGACTAGCAGGAGGGCTCTTCAGGAGGGGCAAACCAGAATCGCCGAATGTGGTCGGAATTTGAGGGGTAGTATTCATATTTTTCCACGGCCGACACCAAAGCTGTGTGGTGTGAGTACTCGAGCGTCGAAATGCCGAGAAACAGTCTTGACAGATACTTCTAGATATTGGTGTGCAAGAGGCCGATTCGGGTTGAGATATCTGTATGCATTCGATACGTGGGATCATGTTTCGGAGATTGGAGTCCGCAGAGTTGATAGGAATTAATTCAACCAAAATAGAGGTCGAATCTACAGTTGTTAAATACCGCTTCTCAGGTTTTGAAAGTCTCTCACCAGATTCCAAAACAAGTTCTTGAACCGAGAAAACACGAGCCAGCCCAATCGAATCTAGTAGTCGGTAAGACATTGGATTTGAATTCGAAGTATCAGGCACGGGTTCGCCGAAAACGACAAGATCAGAAAACACCGAAGCAGACACTTGAATAGATCTCGTGGAATCATTGTATAAACCTGGAGACTCCTCCTGAAGACCGTCTTCAGCCATAGAGTAACCCGACCCTGAGCCATAGGAAGAGAAACTTTTCCGGCGCCCATCAAAATGAGAGATATCAGACCCTTTGTCATTCGAAGCTTTGACAGCTCTTGATAGCATCCGCGTCCGTGTATCCAGTTCCATACCCATATGATGCGGTAGTCTGTCCTCGCTCGCTAAACATCGTAACACCAAGCGTCCATTCCAAAGCAGACTCCGCTTTCGGTCAGCCAGGTAACCCAGAGAACAAGGACTTTCAAAGCGACCAAGAAGTGTAACAATAGACTGATGTTCCTGCTCTTCTAGTTTGACAGTAGTCAGCACATCAACAATTAACTCAATAGAGCGTACGAGGCTGAAGATGTGTATATACTGAGGGTCTTGTCGCGGTGTTATCTGAAGCAAATCCTAGGGTCGAAAAAATGGGAGAGTCAGAGCCAGCCCACATGGTAAGAAAATACCGACTGAAAATAATCGAAGGTACTCCTGCAGTCGTTTCTCAGGTTCAGAAATGTATTTTGCGAGTGACCACCCAGTTTTCTGCATTTGTTTGTCCTGTAGATCCACAAAACACCCAAAATCACTTTCTCCGTCAGGCAAGCTTCGAAGGCGCCGGGAAAATTCTTCTAGGCGGGCAATATATGGCTGATAGATCTCGAACCTTGGGAGGAAAAGCACAATTTGTCTTATGACGTCGGACTTGGGGCCACGAAGCATTTCCAAGACTTGCTCATGTAGATGTAATATATCTTCAAACCAATCCAAGAAGCGCGATATATCCGGTGGCACTCCAGGAATCCATGCCCGACTTCCATTTACGCGCAACGGAAGAACGTAATACCGAATGCAGGTCTGCATCTGCTTGACAAAACTCCTCTCGGTTTCCCACAGCTGGTCCATAAGGTTTGGTAGCGGTTCCTCAAGAGAATCTTCAGCCGCGTGTGTCGGCACTTCATGTTCAGGCGATTTTATCGAAGAATGGTTCCCAAGTTTCGGAAGCTCCTAATGTACTGATCAGTGATGATCCAATTTCTACAACAACTTCACTCACACATTTCAAACCATTATTGCCTGAAACCAAATGACCGTCCTTCAGGGAATTTGATATCGCTTGAATTGAGTGGAACATATGAGATGCTTCATGACTGAGCGCGCTGTCCTGTAATTCATCAAGATCCTCCACCGAAGATTCAGACGAGCGACTCCCATAGCGTGAGTGATGGCAGAGTTTTTCATATTCTCTTCGATATTCCTCAGAATCAGAAGGCCTTAATCCAAACGCCTCTCGTTCTTGTGCCGCAATCATGAGTGACCGCCGAGCAAGCCGAGCAGTCGTACCCCCAACCTCATTTGTTTCGGGCTTCGTCTCATCTTTCAGATGATAAGCAGTCAGTCCGGGACTACAAGTGGAACTTAAGGAGACGTACCCCCAGGTGAAGGTCGACGCGAGCTTTCTACAGTAGAAATAGGCATGGAACCAGGCATATACTGCGAACGCCGCCTTGACTCTTTGGGTCGAGAGTTAGGGGCAACGGAAGTTTGCCGGACTTCGTCGGGAGCCTTTAACTCGCTGGAGGCGCTATATGCAACTCCTTCAACACCATGGTAATCGCTGCTTTCACTGGACTGAGTTGCCCGACGTTGGGGTTTTTGATCCAGCGTAGAGACGAGTTTCAGCAGAGCTTCCCGTTGTCTTTCGTAGTCGCTCTTGGGCTGCACGGCGGGCGGGAGATCATCAGAGGCTGTGGAATAGCAGGACGCAGAGGAAGCGAACGAGACTACGGAAACTCGGGGTGCATTGGGAGCTGCATTGCCTGGACGAATATTAGAGCTGTCGTCGTCTATCTTCACATGATTTGATTTTGCTTCGGGGAAATGGTAATCAAGACCAAGGCCCACCCTTGATTGCGGTTGCCGGAGAGGAAACTTGATACCATGGCTGTGGTCACTGGAGCTTGAATTAGAAAGGGGATCTGCATTCGTGACAGTCAACTTCCGCTGCTCGTTTCGTCCTTGTTCATAGCGATGTTCGAGATCAGAAGAATCCGAGAAAGGGATCTGCGGATGCCCTATCAAGGGACGAGCTCGAAATCGAGGGATGTTTGAATTCGAGCGTTTCTCTGGCCGGGGTGACCTACCACGCTTCTCTCGCTCCAATGCGTTATTGTTGCCCTGAGAAGCGTGGTGAAGTTGATCCTTCGGCTGCTGATGGTCAGCATGGCACGGTGAGCGCGGTAAATTGAGGTTTGACTTTGGAGTTTGGAGAGAGGACTTAATCATTAGGTAGCATTAGTACAAGACCTACTAAGAAGGAAAAACAACTTACTTTGGGAATTGCGTTCTTGGACGGCCCAACAGAGGCAATTGTCGGCGCATTAATTGCGGGAATCTTACGCGTCAAAATGCTCTTGATAGGCCGCAATGTCGTATGCCTAGGGGAGGAGGCGGCACCAGAATCGACCCGCGGAGTTTCCTGGCCTTGAAACGTCCGGGGAGTCAGCATGCGCGGGGTCGACTTAAAGTACTCTTTCATCCTTGGGGGCGTGCTATCAAGGGAACACGAATCATCCGAGGGCGGTGGATCTCGAGGCGAAAGAAATTCTCGTTTTTGTAAGAGGCGAGGATCATGTGCATTACTCGAAAAATCAGAAGGAGGGTTGTTTGACTTAAGGATGCGTGAGGCAAACTCCCGAGGCTGTTGCGGATCATCATCCTGCGCGAAAGCATTTTGCGAAGGCGCGACTCGCGGAGGTGCACGCGTCATCCTGACAACTGTGTCCCGTAGAGAAGGAAGGAGATTGACCTCTAGTTGAGGGAGTCCAGTGATTTGACTTTGACGCTTCTCGAGCTTACTCGACTTAGACGCATGCGAATGATGAGAGTGGTTTGTTGGCGGGTGCTTGATTTCGAAGGACGACTCCGAGGAAGAGGTGTTTGGAATGTATGATACAGGCATAAAACTCTCGTAATGACTTGCGGTGTCGGAATATCCGTTACGGCTCGTGATAGAAGGCTGTACAGCACCAGTGCGACGTTTCTGGGAGTATATAAATCCATTAGCCGCCGCATAGTGTGAAGGAGGATAGAAAGTCGGATGTTGAGAGGTGAATCCTGCACCGATGTTCGGGCTAGCGAGTGGTCTGGTTGGCCTCGACGTTGCGGAAGGCATACTCGGCGTCCGTGGTGGCCTGCACGCTGGAACTGCGCGAATAAGTGGTGGTGGGACGAGACAACCAGTGACGACAACTCGGTGACATCACCAATAATAATGTAATGTAATGGACAGTGTATCCGGTAATTCCCTAACCCTAGGCCGCGCAAGGATTGAAAACCACCATTCCCGTTCTTTTGTAGGTTTTCAATAACTATGGCGATAATCTCAAACAACAGAAACTACTTGGTTATGCTGTAGAGATGATGTCCAATCACGGCTGAAGCTTCCAGGTAAAGGTGATCCGTGTGATCCGTGTGATGTGCCAGAGGCAGTAATTACGATATTGTGCGACCGAAATCATCGAATAAGCCTGCTAACATGGAAAGCAAAAGCATTTGGAAGCAATGGGTTGGAAAGAAAATACATATGCCACGTCTGACCATCTTAATATGCCCAATGCAATTTCTACTTATGAATTTGTGAAAATTATCCCTTTCCCCAGCGCCCCCTGCTGTCGTCCTCGCATTGCATCTAGCTACTTTCAGTGTATTACAACTTGTACAACTAGAAGGAATAAATTTTATCTTATTTCATCACGATTCTTCAGAGCGTCAGAGTCGGCTACATGGAAGAAACCCTACTTGGTGAGTTTGCGGCATCGCATTTGGGTTCATTGACTATATAGAAGAGACAAGAGGTAGAGTCGTGATCTGATAAGATGACCTCACTAGACAGGAACGCTGAACTACAGTAGACGCGAGGTGTGTTGTTGAGGAACGAGAGGAAAAAGAATTAATTTAGACGTCGTATCCTTTCACTATATATATGTATGGCTAAAAATAGGAAATGTCCAGACGTATACTTGTAAGCCAGAGGGCCTACAATAGAGAAATTACAAAATATTAGCACTATCATAATTCTATCGTACCTAATCAATGAAACATTTGACCTTCGATATTCAACTACGCTTGATCTTCTTCCGCGCCTTCACCTCTTCGTTTGCACTTTCATCACCTCGTTTCCTTCTTTTGTTAAAACTTTCAGCCTTATCTGAACTCTCTTTCTTTGCTTCCTTCTCTCCGGCTCCATCCTCTCGCCGTCTTTTATTTGTTCTACTTGAAATCCTTTCCCCGCGGCTTCTATCTTCATCCTCTTCTAATTGCCGCTTCCTATCTGCAGGTTTACTCGAGGATTTGAGTTTCTTCCTCTTAGTTACTCTTTGCTCGCCTTTGCTAGGTCCATCATTCGTACTAGAAGACTCCGCGACCGTTTTCTTTGCGGAAGGCGAGCGTAAATTGTATCGAGTGCGCGTTTCTCTGGGCAGACGAATCTGAAGAGACGCAGGTCGACGCGGCTCCTCCTCTTCCTCGACTTCAACTTCTAGTTCATCGCCGAGGTCAGAAACGAACTCGAGAGAATCAAGAAGTTTTTTGCTCTTCCGCATCGCCCTAGGAGGCAAATGTGTAGTTCTTCCGGGTATGACAATCTTAATCGGGGGTAATCTGAGTTCAGACAGATCAGCTTCAGGGATTGTCACTTCGTCTTTGTTCTGAGGAGGCATATCGCGAGACTCTGAAGTACGTCTACAAATAAAATCAATATATGTTACTATGTACAGGACCATTCGAGACTCACGTATCATGATTCGCAGCGGTATCATTATCACTACCCGATGTAGGGACATTGCTAACACTCGGCCGCTATAGCACCGTCAATATCAAAAAGTTCATTTGCCTGGGGAAAAAACATACTATGAATCCAATGAGTTTTTGAATCTCTACAGAGGCAACCTGCATTCCCCTGAAGAATACATTATTAGATGAGGATGAGACAGAAGCTTGATGGTAAAAATTTACCATGTAACTTCGTTCAAGAAATGTTTCCCTCTTTCTGTAGATCCTAATATCCTGTAAAATTCGAACATCTTGTTAGCTTGATCTAGAGAATGCTTCCAAAGGTCAGCTTTAGCATGTTCAAATTCGCCAAGGTTGGCGCGACTAGGTTCGCCTGCGGGCATCGTAGATGGAACGCTACGGGTTGACTGCGGCTCCTTTGGTTTCCCCTTAGAAAGAGCGGAAGATATATCTCTATCAACCTTGGTAATTTCATTCAATCTTTCGTTCAAGTTCAAAAACGAAGCAATCTAACGCACCACATTCTCTGAGAAATAAACCTCCCTTTCTTTTCCTTTACGTGAAAAAGAAGCTGAAACTCTTTCATCGTCAATCCTTATTCCTCCCTCACTGCCCGTGGCAGAGCTAGACTCATACCATACAGACTGCCTCCTTCGTCAAGCATGCACACGAAGCCGCAAAAAAACACGCACATCGTCGTCCGACTCGGGGTAGAGCAGCACATCTGGAGAAGATTCAAGTGCTCTCATAGCTTTTCTTTTTTCAACCATAATTTCGGTAATCATTTTGACCTTATCATGAATGGGACTAATGGCGGCAAATACATTAATCGACAAGATCTCCAAGGAAGAGTAATACTGATGATAATTACTCGCTGTAATCTCTAGCAACATTGACAGCGTCGTCCTCTATTGCTCCCCATTTTTGGAACGTGTCGAGTTCATTGATTGTATCTTCGATTAGACGAAATAGTCGTTTCTTGTGTTCTTCGTAATTATCGCGATAACTAGTACTGGATTCGGCCGCGGATTCAGACATGTTAATTCAAAGAAAGAAAGAAACAGTGGGCACTGAGTTCTGGTGCGAAATGCTGATCGACAGCTGACGATGCGCCGGATGATTGGGAAAAGAAGGGTGGTATTCTGGTATATCGCCAGAGCGTTTTCTGAGTATTTATTGAGATACTTCTTGAGTTGAAGATAATAACAAGGACCCACAACTACTCGATTGTTCGCCACTCGGGCTTGTTTTTGGACTTTTTCCATGGCAACAAGTCAATAAACAGGACAACAGCGATATAACAAGCAGATGACAACGGTTTAGTTGAAAGCAATGAGTGCCTTTTTAGGCGAATCATTTGTTTACCAATGGCCATCAGTACTTTGGCAATTAGCTTTTTTTCGCTTGTGCAAGCTAAAAAAGCGATAAAAAGCGATAAAAAGCGGCAAAAAAGCTGTTGCCACATTTTGGGCCCGGATTTGAAAAAAGCTGACCTCCTGCAGATGCCGTAAAAAACTGAAAAAAAGCGAAAAACTGAAAAAAAAACCTGGAGATTACAGACATTACTACTAAATGTACCTAATGTTAAAATGGCCATTTTATCCTTTCAACTTTTGCCTAGCTTTTGCACTTGTATCAAATTCGCAAAAAGGCCAAAAAGAGACAAAAAGTAAAAAGTAAATTGCCAACGTGCTGATGCTGCGCCATGGTGACCTAATGGTTAACGAAATAATAGTGATTAGGAAGAGCTCAATAGTGAGTCAAATGTCAAAAAAATTGCCTTTTTAATCGAGAATTATTCGGAGCATCCTTTTGTACACCAAATGTCGTGCAAGTGGAGCAAAACAGTGAGCGCTCGGAAGGATACTCAGCTTTTTCGTGCCGAGCAAGCGCAGCTTGCATTTGCGATCGATGCTCGAGAGCCCAAGTTCATGAGACCGAGTAAAGGTTACTCACGCATATCGAGTCGGCCAGCGTCGGTGGCACCATGGCACCATGACTCTCGTAATCCATCCCGCAACTAGCACGCTACCTTGAACTTGACTTGTGTACCCCTGTGTACCCCTGACCTTATGCGGATACTTATCCGAGATCCTCCCTAAGAGACGCTGATCTCGATAAGATGCGCTCAGTGTAGTATAGGGCGTTTTTAGCATGAAGCGCTTTTTTTTCAAGAAGAATTGGTGCCCATCGGAACACAAAAGTATAAGTTCGTGGCGCAATCATGACTTATCATGACGAAAGGTCGCAGGTATGAGATTAATCAAAATCAAATTCCGGTTTGGGAAAGTCCTGGAGGACGGCTTGCTCAGACACCCCGTTGCATTTTTTCCCATGGGTTACTAAAAGTCGAACATTTGTAAGCGAATGATAGAATGATCAGGGTCACGGATTGGCTAGCGTCCTGTGTCTGCATCTTTAAATTAATATGATAAGAACTCCTTCTTTCCCGCCAACTGTCGTTCGTCCTGACGACTCCCACTATGGCCAATCCTTTCTACAAGTATGTCCTATATTGCCCTTCGCATGGACGTGGCTGATTTCGAAAATCCAGAGAGCCCGAGTTCGATACCATCCAACTTCACGGTGGCCAGTCCCCCGACAAGGCTACGAACGCTCGTGCAGTTCCAATCTACGCCTCCACCAGCTTTACCTTCAACAGTTCTGAGGTGGGTATTTAACGTCCTGCCTGCTATTGCGAACTAACATTTTCGCAGCATGGTGCTGAGTTGTTTGGCTTGAGGTGAGAGCGACGTCTCCCTCTGATTTTTCAGCTCTTGAGCCACTGTCAGGCAAAATGGGCATATCTATTCCCGTATCAGTAACCCTACTGTCGTAAGTTCATCGTCCCTTCCTGAGACGTGTCCTGACTCGCTTCGATCTTGGCTTGCAGGAAGTTTTCGAATCAAGGATTACTGCGTTGGAGGGTGGAGCTGCAGCTGTGGCAGCTTCTTCTGGCCAATCCGCTCAGTTCATGACGATTGCCGCTCTCGCTGGAATCGGTGACAACATTGTTTCTTCGTAAGCCCAACTTTATTTGTCCTCGCTCTGCAACTCATTTTCGGACCAGTGTTCACCTCTATGGTGGTACCTACAATCAATTCAAAATCACCTTCAAACAATTCGGCATCGGTGTCAAATGGGTCACAGATCCTACCCCTGAGGCATTTGCCGCTGCTATCGACGACCGGACAAAGGCGATCTATATCGAGAGTATCGCCAATCCTAAATATGTCGTCAATGATATTCCCGCGCTTGCCAAGGTTGCTCATGCCAAGGGTGTCCCCCTGATAGTTGACAATACTTTCGGGATGGGTGGATATTTGATCAAGCCCATTCAGCTCGGTGCTGACATCGTTGGTGGGCGCCTTCAATTGAAGGCTTTAAAGAAGCTTGGTGTAACAAATGTCTCTAGTTCACAGCGCCACCAAGTGGATAGGTGGCCACGGGACCACAATTGCGGGTGTCATCATTGATTCTGGCAAGTTTGACTGGGTTGGGTCCGGCAGGTTCCCCAGCTTCACGGAACCTTCTGAGGGATATCATGGCCTCAAATTCGTAGAGACTTTTGGTGCTGTTGCGTTTGCAGTGAAAGTGCGAGTTGAGGTATGGCGCATGATCACGCTCCACGATAATTGCACGTATCTGATTCCTTTTTTAAGATGCTTCGCGACATCGGACCTGCGATGAATCCTTTTGCGGCCTTCCTCCTTCTCCAGGGTTTGGAGACCCTGAGTCTTCGCGCGCAACGCCACTGCGACAACGCTCTTGCTCTGGCCAAATGGTTAGAAAAGCATCCCAAAGTTGCCTGGGTCTCGTATCTCGGTCTCCAATCGCACGAATCTCACCAACTGGCTGTTAAACTCCTGAAAGCCAATGCTTTTGGCGGTGTGCTCAGTTTCGGTGTCAAGGGTGATGCAAAACTCGCTAGCAAGGTTGTTGACAGCCTAAAACTTGCTAGTAATCTCGCCAATGTAGGTGACGCCAAAACTCTCGTCATCCATCCCGGAACTACCACGCATGCCCAATTGACGGATAAGGAACAGCTTGAGTCTGGTGTCACTCCTGACCTTATTCGGGTATGTGGTACCGCTGACTTTCTACCTCTACCGGTCTTAATATTTCGATAGGTTGCTGTTGGAATTGAGGATATCAGCGATATTATAGCTGACTTTGAAAATGGTATTCGGGTCGCTTTTGCCAATTAGTGGGGGAGCTGAGATAACTCCCCACATTATTCTGTACTTAACGGTGGTCTACCGGTTTATATAAATCAGATTATCAGCTAGATATAGCACATGACAAGGCTATCGCCGGGCCGCCCCAGTAATCGACTGCTCGGATGTTGTTTTAAGTTTCTGCTGAACACCATGTCTCTTCTAGTTCTGTCTGCCGGCGATGTGAGGAAAGTGGCCTCTTCATTCAGCACAACCTTTCTTCAGGAGCTCATGGGTCGCGTTTTCACGGCGTTCTCGAGACGGGATAACTCTGAGGGTGCCACACCATGTATCCAAGCACCTCATCGGACGGCGATCGAAATGAAATCTCATACTACTTTGTTCATGCCTGTTGGGGTAACGTCTCCGCAAGATGCATTGGAGGGTACGACTGTGAAAGTTGTCAGTGTGCCTCGTAGCGAGGGTGATCTACAAGGTCTACCCGCTACAACTCTCATGCTGAATGAGGAGACTGGAGCAGTTGAAGCGGTTATCAATGCGAGGGAGTTGACTGCTCTACGTAATGCCGGGGGTTCGTCAAACGTGATGTTTTTTTTTCTTAATTTGCGTCTCTCTCTGACTGTCTTTTCTTACATCACAGGTTCCTTATTATCTGCGACTCTGGTTGGAATACGCCAACCTCAAAATATAGTATTCTTCGGTTCAGGAAAACAAATCGGGACTCACCTCGATGTTTTTCTAAGACATTACCCAAGCATCTCATCCTGTACTATCGTCAATCGTAATCTCAACGAACGCGCCTTAAACTTGTATAAATCCGCAATTGCGAATTTTCCACGAGCCACTTGCCATCTTATCTCACAAAAGGAAGAATCTACGGTCAAGAAGGCTGTAGAAGCCGCTAACATAATTGTTTGCGCGACTTCATCTACTGTCCCTCTCTTTCCATCTTCGTGGGTTTCTACTGGAACTCACATCATCCTTGTGGGGAGCTATAGACCAAACATGCAGGAAGTTGAAGAAGCACTTATTCATAGAGCAGAGTCCTCGTCGTTTCCTAAAGTCGATCATAAGATCCGTCATGTTATCCTCGTCGATTCTCGAGATGCCTGTGCCAAAGAGGCTGGTGATTTGATTAAAGCGGAAGTGGACGTAGGAACCTGTATTGAAATTGGGGAACTACTACTGCAAGGAGGGAACCGCCTCCTCGCTAACGAGGTATCACAATTGCCAGAGGAATCCAGTGTCGTGATGGATGGGGACGGCTCTACTGATCCTGTAACGATTTATAAATCTGTGGGGATAGGTTTGCAGGATGCGGCAATGGCTAAGGAGGTGGTAGCGTATGCAAAGAATGCTCGTTTCGGCACTTATATTGAGAACTATGATACGGCGATCTGACATTTTTTAGTCATTACAGTACTAGCACTTTTGAATTTGGAAATTTTTACTGCGCATGGTATGTACTCAGGCCCCCTGATAAACCCTATATAGGATGGAACCTGAAAATGGGCGTTTTTCCCGATTCTTGTCCGTATCCAAAATTGTAAATTTTGTCCGCATTTGCCATCCGGCCTACCGGAAATTTCGTGAGAGCCTGTCCGGATTTTTGGCATCCGGCCTCGAAAAAGGCTCCAAAAATTTCTAAAAAATCACAAAAAATCACCAAAATATTCCAGGTTAAAAGTTCTCATTATGCCATGAGGCCACGAGAATTGGGTGGTCTACACAGACCTAGACACCTCTACAAGCCTTCACGTCACCTTCGGGAAATTTGTCCCAATGTGTCCACACAGTCATGCGGCCTATGCTTTTTTTGACCAAATCAGCCTCTCACGTCACCGATTTGGAGTCCAGCCTCGGGCCTTTTCAGGCAAAAGTTGTCCGGACCTGGTTCCATCCAGGCTCCTACCCAGCCCATCTCGCGCGTCGGACGTTGCCTTGTAAACACGGACAAATGCAATCTAGTTGCAGTCCGAACGAAGTTATCGACGGGACTCTTGGCTGTGACGCTTGCGAACTTTGTCCGCGGGGAATGAAATAGAAAAAAATGGTTCAGTCCAGGTTCGAACTGGAGACCTTCTGTGTGTAAGACAGAAATCATAACCACTAGACCACTGAACCGTCTCTTCTAATGTGCAGCTATGCCAACTTATAGAGTGATCGTCTTCCAGAGATGGATTCTATGCCGAATCTCAATTAGAATTCTAGCACGGCGGTGATCCTCGATCGTCAACTCGATGTATATAGATACCTCAAAGTGATCAAAGTTATAAGGCTGTTTATATCCTTCTGCGGCTTGTGAACGGTCAAAATGGTACAGTACTATAGGACGAATCAAATTTGAGTATTCTATACTTATGGGATTCGACCTCAACAGTTTCCTGGCGAAAGAAGTACTATTCGGCTAGTCAGAAATCATGGTTCTCTAGTCCGAAGCCCCATTGTAGTGACCCTGTCAGTTCATTCATTTACTCGGAATTGTAACACGACATCCTGACTGCGATCAATCTTCTGACTCTTTCGGGCCTTGAGCAAGCACTATTTAGTACGTTGATCAACGGCGTTGCTTTCAATTCTCCAGCTTCATCACTCAAGTCTAGCTTGAAGCACTTGCTATCTATCAGTCTAGCCTAACCACACTCTGCAACTAAGGAAGCGTCATGGACGCCGTATCAAGGTTGAGGGATGAAGGGAAAATAGAGATTATGGATGTTCTTGGTCCCAGTATGTTCTAGCTGGTTAATCAATGAACCGCCGGACTCATTGAATCTCAGCTATTCTGGCATTTAGTGAGGTCATGAATAAAGATTTGTCTGCTATTACTGGCGTGCAGAGGTCTACATTCAAGTACGGAACCGAAGAACGCCACCAAGTATGTCATTCCTTGAAAGGCTTATCTCCCATCCTGATTCGCAACGGTGACGCAGCTCGATATCTATTATCCTCCGACAATACAACCATCGAAAACATATATCCTCTTCTGGATCTATGGAGGCGGTTTTGTCACTGGAGATCGCGTCCTTCCTCTTCCCTCATTGAGTTATCCTAATATCGGCGCATTCTTTGCTCGCCAAGGCGTTATCATGGTTGTTCCAGATTATCGCCTTGCATCCCCTCCTATGTCTGCACAATACCCTAAACCGGTCGGAGATGTACGAGACGCCGTTCAGTGGATAATTGCGAATCGAGATAAACTCATTAGTCAAACCACGCCGAACCCCGACACAGACAACATCTTCATGCTTGGCCATTCAGCTGGGGCGATTCATCTTTCCACGTTTTTACTGGAACCCGAAGTTCTTGCCGTGGATTCTTCTCTCCGATCCAAAATTAGGGGTGCCATCCTTTTGGCAGGGTATTATTACCATGACCCCCGTTCTCAGTTGGACGAGCAATTCGAGCTGTATTATGGAGATAAACAGGAATCTCACTCGGTTCTTGCCTTGTTGAAATCGGCCAAAGGTAAAGGACTCAATACGCTACCAAATATCTTGCTCGGTGAAAGCGAGTGGGATCCTCCGATTGTCGAGGAAATCAGGAAGAAATTTAAGCATGAACTCGAGACTTTCCTTCGGCGACCCGTCAAACATTTGATCGCCAAAGGGCATAATCATATCAGTATAGGCGCTGCTCTTTCGAGCGGGCAAGGAGAGGAATGGGCTTTGGAGGTGATAGATTGGATACGATCTCTTGCATAAAGTTTGCACGCCTTTGGATATAATACAGAGTCAAGTCTACTTATCAGCCCTTTTTCTTCGAGTCCTTCAGCTTAAGCTGATGGACTATACATAGGATGATCTGCTTATGTGACCGATCTTGTTGAGAGAAAGGGTTTACGGCACACACTTACAGAGTGTTTACACTGACTTTCTTTATTTATGGGCGAACGTTTGTCTAATTATTAATTAGCTCGGGATAGAACGGAACACCACATGATTTGTGACCGGTTAACCTGTTTCAGTGCCGAAGGGATGGGCCAAATAAACTCAAATAACGCGTTAATACATTGAAAAGAGAACAACTTTTTATTTCCTTTTTCTACTTAACCCATTAGCCAAAATTGCCTTCAAATATGGTTGCTCTCGTTCAACGCCCAGCTCCTCTTTTTAACGCAGAAGCCGTCGTAAATGGCTCGTTCCAGGAAATATCCTTGTCCAATCTACTCGGTCAATGGTAAAATCGCTAATCACTTTCTTTCAAATTCGATTGAAATTTATATCCTATCTCTTTGCAGGATTGTTATTTTGTTCTATCCCATGTGCGTTGAACTTTATGCCTCATTGCTATTTTGCCCATGAATCATGAATTTTTATAGGGACTTCACCTTCGTGTGTCCAACGTAAGTGTGTACCTGCTGCATTTTTTCGTGTCAGTCCTCATCACGAGAAATAGTGAGATTCTTGCTTTCAATGACGCGCTTTCTCAGTTCAAAGCCTTAAACACGACCGTAATAGGTAAGCTCTCCTCTTCAAATAGCTCCTCTCCGTTGTCTCAAGCAAAAAAAAAAATTATTATTAGGGGTCTCTACCGATTCGAAATTTTCCCACCACGCTTGGGCTTCGCAAACTCGCAAGGAGGGTGGACTTGGCCCTGACCTCATGCTTCCTCTTCTTGCTGACAGGAACATGCAAATATCTCGCGAATATGGCGTTCTGTTGGAAAATGAAGGGATCGCCCTTCGTGGTCTCTTCATCATTGACCCCAAGGGTATCCTGAGGTGGGTGTACCTTCGTAACTATTTATGTTTAGAATATCCATCAAAGTATGATTTTTTATTCTTAGGCAAATCACTGTTAATGATCTTCCCGTTGGACGTTCCGTTGATGAAACCCTCCGACTGATCAAGGCATTCCAATTCACCGTCAGTTTTTCTTTTTTCATTCTTTTGCTGCTGGCTTAGAAGGCACTTCTGAACAGGATCAATTCGGTGAGGTTTGCCCTGCAAACTGGCAGGAGGGCGCCAAGACCATCAAACCGAGCCCTTCTGAGAAGCTTGAATACTTCTTCGCTGCCAATGCCAATGGACACAATGGACACCCTAACAAGCGTGCACGTAAGGAGTGAAGCATCTGTTCTTCTGCCGTGCTGAACTAAATATGCTTTCCCATGATACCCTAATTCTTTCTTTGCTTTCATAGTTGAGAACTAATGCTCGAGCCTCGTATCGCTCTGAGAACGAATGAAATAGAATATATAGAATAGAATAGGACGTTACGGTCATTGGATAATAGATAGATTGCTCTTTTCTTATACCTCGTCTGCAATAAGCTGTGTTGGGGAGAGCGACTCATTCACCAACCCCAAATACTATCCACAAGGATGAACTGCTTAAAACAACAAAGACGTTACAAGAAAATACTATCATTTTTCATCCTTTTCAAAGCCAAGTATTTGATTTCGATTCAAAAATCAAGTAACGGATTGGACAACAGGTTCCTGCTCCGATGGCGCAGTTTCTGCAGCTTGTGACTCGATTTGTTGACCCGATGGACCCGGGTGAGGCCCAGCATTGGATTCGACGCTAACTTGTGCCTGAAACTGAAGCTGAGGCTCCGGGGCGAACGGGTTGGGTTCAAAACCGGAAACAACTGGGAGAGCCTGAGGTTGACGAGCTTCAGGTTGGGGAACATCAGGGAAGGGTGGGCGTTGTACATCGTTCAGATTTAATTGATCTGTCTGATGTTGAAGTTGATTCAAGTCCTGCATAACCGTGCTTGGATTTAAGGTCAAAGGCATTTCACGCTCCGATTCACCTTCAGCATCTTCTTCATCCATCAAAACGCGTCCTGAATCGAGATGAGTTTCTTTATTTTCCGGTTTCAATTTTAAGAACATACCAGCTCGTCCGTCGCTGCTTTCTGACACTTCTCTGAAAGAGAAATCATTTTCTGGTAAAGAACAAATAAGTAGACTATAATGCCAATATATTGATGCATCCACCTTTGTTTGATCCTCCCAACGAGGACACATCCTCGCGATCGAGCACAGGGTCTGATGTCAACATTGCGTCGTCGTGTCCATTTTCTAGTGCACTCTGCCTTTCAATGCCATTCGCGACAAACTCGTCCAGTTGCAATCCCCGGCTCTGATACACTACGACACCGTTAAGGGCATCTCGGTCGCTTCCTCTACTGATGCGTTTTTCCAAAACGACGCCATCAAACACCTCTTTGGCACCTTCAGGCACTTCACCAACACCAAATCGAACTCGAGAGCGGGCAGCACCGGCAGATCTTTTGGAGGGACGTACCGGCTTGCTGAGTATGGACATGGGGCGTTTCGATGCCCCCAATAAGGCTGCCTTGACGGTTGGTTTGCTTATACGCTTCGGTCGAGGAGAATCAACATTAATGTCCGTGCTAGGACCGGGGTGAGGGTGCCAAGTAACAGAAGGTTGGAGCCGCGGCCGAGTGAGTCTTGGCTTTGACACTCGAACTTGCTTTTGGGGGACTTTGCGAGGGCGACCTCGGCGACGAGGGGTTCTAGATTGCATGCTGGCCCGCGTTAGGACAGTGGCGAGTGCACCGGGACCTGTCGAATTTTTCTCTGCCTCTTCCTCGGATTCTATTTCGTCCTCGCCTTCAGCATCAGCATCTTCCCCTTCCTCGTTTTCTTCAACAGCAGCTTGTTTTCTAGACCGATGACTGGTTCGTTCCTTGGTGGGGCCCTGTCTCTCGCGGGCTTGAGTGGCACGCCTGGTAAAGCTACTTCTGGGGGATGACCTCAGAGTCATGGCTGAAACGGAATTCTGGGCAGCGTCTTTTGACCTAGTGCTCCTGGCGGGTGGTGGCCCAGGATCTGACAACCGCACTCGTTTGCTACTTCTGGCGGGGGCATTCCGCCCAATTGCCGAGATGGATACCGGTTCGATATCCATGCCCATATCCGTCTCACCCTCCGCGTCCTCATCCTCGCCCTCGTCGTCAGTGAGAAAGGAAGGTTCCATCTCCTGAGCCGGGCGTTTACGCGAGGTAGTCCGACGAGTTAGTGAGGCAATAGGCTTAGACCTTGTCCTTGCGGAAGGCGGACTGGGAGAGGTTGGGGTTGCAGGTGAAGAAGTATCAGCTTCATCATCTTGCGTGTAGGTGACGTGCCCAATGTCTTTCGAAATCATTTCCACCAAAGCGGGTCCCACTTCCCGATCGGAATTCCAAATAAATCACATTTTAACTTCGGTTAGCTGATAGTCATAAAAGTCAGGAAGGGCAACATACATCCCCGTTTCTGTACAGAGCGCAAAAATGCAATGGTCTCATCCCGTTTTAAGTGTCGTTTGATGCCCAGGTCGCGGGCGATGAGTCTAAGAGTCTCCGCCTTTATGATTTCCCAAGGAAAATCACCCATATTGTCGACGCAGTGCGGTGGAATACACCGGAAATACTGGAGAAATAAGAGAAAAGGGAGTGGAGACTTGGCGGGGATGAGAGCGGCGTGTGCGTTGGACGACAACTGACCGGTCACACGGTCACACCGACTTTCGGTCACTGTGAATTTCAAGTCCCAGCTCAGAGCAGAGTCCCAGCCCAACGAAGATTTACGAACGTGCAAATTATCCTGGAATTAATCCCCGTCGTCCTTGAAAAGTTATCAGCTCAGTACAGTTTTCTCTAAAATCACAATTTATGGTAGTCACTGCCACACCAGCAATTATCCCAAGGGCATGGCTACATTCTCTCATCCGGCTCTAACCCGTACAATTTGTGCTTGAACCATAACCTGATTCGTATCTAAATGTTCCCCGCTAAGTACTTTCATTCCCCCCACCCTGGCTCTCGATTTCCCACTGGAACTCCGGATGAAAATTCTCTCTATTCTTCCTTCAGGTACTGTTCATGGCATACCGACTGTCAGCCACCGGCTGTTTCAATTGTCGATGGCCGACAGATATCGCAAGTATGAAGTAACGATCTCAGTCATTCTCAGATACTCGCACCATTGGAAGAGTTCGGCATGGAAGTTTTCTTCTATAAAACAGAGTCTTATTCTGGAATAGAGAACCGGTCGTAACTCAACACATAAAGTGGATGGACATCAACTCCAGCTTTTGTCTGCAGCTGGGGATGGCCTGCAAATAATGCCTAGGCTGTCCACATCTCATTCAATGAGAAAACGACTCACTTCAATCGTATTTCCGTCAAAAGGCAAGCAGCTATGGACAAACCAGTCCGTGGAACCAGCGAATATTGTTGCAGCTCTTGTAGCTAATCTACCACACTTCTTGCAACTGGAAGAGGTTACGCTCCATCTAGACGATTTTGAGTTTTTCTGATCTACTACACCGCCAATTGAACTCCGACATCAGGAGGACATTTGTCCCTTAGGTCTCTTGATGTATAAACTACGGAGTATGTAATGACATTTATTCAGTATTACTTGACATGTAACTATTGAGATATATTATGACATTGATATAAGATTTGATAATATTAGTATCAAATATTCTAATAATCCTACATCCATCAATATTCCACCAAAGTATCAGGGCATATTAGAACCATTTGTAAGCCATCAAACAAGTCAATATATTTGACAATATCAAGAGCTCAAGGGCAAGACCCGTGTGAGGAACGAGCGTGGTCTGAAAAATCAGTGAAGTCCACATGAGAAAATTGAGCAGAGAATGACACATCAATGCGGCAAATTCACTTTCTCTTCTTTACCTCTCGCTGCCATCGGTGTGGTGCTCTGCCGTCCCATTGGACTGCATCACTGTGACTGTCCACCACATCTCTTGCTTTTAACAAGATATGTGAAACTGGCCTGCTTTAGAACTCATTACTTACATTCCCTCAGTTGTATATACCTCAACACAAGTTATACAACCAGTCAGAGGTTTATTCAGGAGTAGAGCATAGTATGCTGGCAAGTACAACTTGATCATTCCAGATGGGTGACTACTAAACTTACTTGTTCATAGTCAGATGATGCATGTATTTTCCTTAAGAAGGGTACAAACTTGCTTAAGTTGGGATTCAAGGTTTAGTGTTGTTGGAAGGGTTTAAATAATTGGCTGGCATTTGTGTATCATAATATTCAAATATAATTCCAAATTCCTGACCAGTACGTGGTGTGTGAACAAAGCTAAGCTAAAATTGGAAAAGCTGAAGGACCGGGGTGAATATTTCGGGGACCCTGATATGGCCTTCAATGTTGAAGGACATTACACTGATGATATCTCATGATAATTGACCTCTTCCAAATATTGGACCCTGGATATCAGTATATATACAAATTTATAAACATTATATAACTTATTCATTGAGCTTAATAAATGTTACGTGAAATAGCAACCAATGTCAACCAAATATTGCTGGCACATCATTACTCAAATGTCCGTGACACATCAGTGTCGATTGGGCATGTATTAAATGTTTGGTCTCAACAAGGCCAATTCATCCGCAAGCTTCACATTGAAGCTACCTCTAAGCTCACTTGAACAACTTCCTCGAACTCTTTTTGGCCTCACTTTCTCCTCTAAAATGTTTCTCTTTGAAGCATCTCTCATCCCAGATATGTCATCCTCCATCTCATACTGCTGCTTTATCCTAGGAAATCGTCACCTTCATCAAATACCATGAAGATACCTTAGACACTCTCACTCACTATGAGGCAACTCTCACTGTCACTTTCACTAACCTTTTGACCACCATCTAAGATGTCGGGTTCCTTCTTGAAGAGATTCAACACTGTGAGCCCCAGGGGGCCAGAAATTACATAGTTCAAAGGTGCACACATTATGTAAATTATACCATAAAATCAAAGATTTACAACCCTAGGTGAATATTTCACACCTTTTCCTGTGGAATGGACAAAAAATTGGGGGGTCGTAATTCCAAATTCCAATGTAAAGCTATGTAAATAGACCCTAGTAACCATCAAATTACATAATTTACACAACTTTTGGGCTCATAGTGCAAAATGCAACTAGTTCTAAGTTCGTCATTGCCACCTCCACTCCAATGCCTACAGGAATTTCTGGTTCTGCATGTGTTTACCCTCAAACACCTTGATTCAAGCTTCAGGCACATGATATATTTTTTGTTTGAATCCCCTCAATACCTTCCAAAAATTATCAATAAGGTGCTCCCGATTCTGCAGCCACCCTCCTTAAAGTAGGCATGGACATCTATATGAGCAAGAAAGTACAGCAACCCCTTTATCTACCCTACTTCATAACCTTCACTCTGAATATCAAGAACTCTTACTCAGAGGTACAGAAGGTAGCTTGAATTTTTTCGAGTTCAAAACACTCCTACAAAATCTTTTCAACGTTAAGCTGTGTTCTCTACACCTTCAAGTGGATTATCTATGTCTAGAGCATTTTGACCTGCTTGCTTTTCAAACTGGAATCCCTTGAGCTGATCAGACTATCTGAATGAGGAGCCCACAGTGGGCTCATAAAGCTAATGCTTATCTCTGGTGTATGGACCTCCTGAGGTAAATATCATCAATATCTCTATGATGTCATCTTTCTCCTGAAGATCTTCCTATAAGCCACCAAATTTTCAAATTTTGTCTCAGATTCAATATTCATAGATAAATCCATTGGGCTTTCAACTATTTGAGATTATCCTGTAATCAAGTTGTAAGGCTGGAAATCTATGGCCCAAAATGAATGTGATGGTGGCTATGTCTATACTTGGATTGGAGATAGATAACAGAAAATGATGCTACTGCCCTTCTTGAATTTTAGCAAGGTATATAGTCAAATAGTCTGTTAATGGATCTCTAGTGTTTAACCTCTTGATTCCAGATCACTTTAGAGTCAAACAAAATCATACAGTAGATGAATTATATCTCCAGAATAAGACTACCAGAGCTTTACAATTTACCAGCTTTACTATTCTACCTTAGCTCTCACCATGACTCCAGATTTACCATCTGTTATGACCTTAGACTATGCTTCAGGTTGCAATCAAGAGAGAAAGACTTGTGAGTGAATTTAAAAAAAGAGGAAAAGATGATATGATTGATAAAGCATAAGGTAATACACTGGGTTGGTCTAGGTTTATATAAAAGAGAGAAAGAACTAATAATACATGAAATAGATAAGATGAGTCTGAGTGAGTCTAAAGTGTCAAGGAATATCAAGAGTTAAGAATGAAGGCTATCCGATGAATCTATGATGTGTCATATATACTACTGATAGGAATGATGAATTCATAACAATACCTCCCCTTCAAAACTCATATCCTCATGAATATAACTAATGTAAATGTCTGTTGTAAGATAAAAGCATAATGGAACTCAATGTAAAGTAATTTGAAATGAAACTGAACTTTAAGAAATTTAGAAGCAAGCATTGACAGTATAATGCTTGATGGGACCAATAATAGGCATGCTATCTCATTTGTGGAGGGCAAACCAGATAAAGGTGTGATCAGAGCCTTCACTATAACCCTCTGCAACTTGTCTGCAATAGGTGATGGTATCATTATGATGTTCATCAACTACATAGTTCTAAATTTTCTTTTAGTATGAGAAAAACTCGTTTCTTCTATGATAGAGAGTGTAGTGTTACGACCTTAATCTATAAAGACTCAGGTTGCAGACAAGTGGACAAAGACTTGAGAGCGATAAGAGAGAAGAGTAAGGGAAAGATACAATTGATAAAGCATAAAGACTACAGCAGTACCTACAGGGTTTATATACACAAAGACAGCTACCCAGGGTAACTAAGTATAGGACAGGACTGAGTCATAATACTCGGGGTAGTGGAGTAAGAACGTATGGACGTGGAGCAAAGCATATGGGAGTGGAGTAACAGTGAGACAAAAGATACTAGAAAGGAAAGATGAAAGAAAAGTATAATGGGCAGGCATGAGAACGTGGAGTAAGATCATATGGATGTGGAGTGACCGTGAGACGAAAGATAGTAGAAAGGAAAGGTGAAAGAAAAGTATAATGGGCAGGCATGAGAACGTGGAAAAACAAAAGAGCCTGAATGAGTGACCATAACCGGTGAAACCATAACATGTAGGGTCCACCAAGGATAGGCCCAACCCTAGAGTATCATTGAGGGTAGAGCCAGGAGTGAGGGTAAGGATAGGCTATTGGCTACCCTTGCCTCTACCCTCTCTGTTTTGAGGGGTAACCTTGTCAAATTCAAGGGTAAATTGCTGTGTCAGTTGACTCATTGACTTTCAAAATTTGTAATAGGTTTAGTGTAAATTGAGCAAGATTTGTTGTATAACCTGTATCACCTGAGGGTAGAAGTGTACTCTTTTGTCACATGACCTGATTTAAGGGTAATCCTCTACTCTTGGTAAAGAGTAGGGTAATCTGGGATAAGGGTAAGATTAGCCTGCTTTCTACCCTAGGGTTATATAAGATTGTGCTGATATGCCTCAAAATAATTTGTGCATTTTTTCGCAATTTTTGGGCTATTATTAACAGAAATATACTATTCTCCAGGAGTAGCTACCTGAGAATCAAGTTGAACCCTTCATAGAAACTTAGGAAAAATATGACAAATCCTAAATATATTTGTCAGCAGTCTATAAATAGTAGACTCTCCTTCCGCAAACTAGGAAGCTTAGATAAGACTGGTGAATCTAGTATTCTTGATGTTTTTCTGTGTATTTGAAGGATAGAAGCACAATAGCAGGAAAACTGTACTGCACAACCAAAGACTAGCTGGTTGTATTTGACCAATGACCTGTATAGGCTATTTTTACAAAGTCTTGGGTTCTAATTAACAGAACTATGAGTACTAGAGGACGATCTTTCAGTAGCTTGTTACGACCTTAATCTTATAAAGACTCAGGTTGCTGACAAGTGACAAAGACTTGAGGGTGATAAGAGAGAAGAGTAAGGGAAGGATACGATTGGTAAAGCGTAAGGAATACAGCAGTACCTACAGGGTTTATATACGTAGAGGCAACTACTCAGTAACTAAGTATAGAACAGGACTGAGTCATAATACTCGGGTAGTGGAGTAAGTGGAGAAAGAACGTATAAACGTGGAGTAAGCATATGGGAGTGGAGTAACAGTGAGAAGATACTAGAAAGGAAAGGTGAAAGAAAAGTATAACGGACAGGCATGAGAACACGGAAAAACAAAAGAGCCAGAGCAGGTGACCATAACCGGTGAAACCATAACAATACCCTCCATTTAGGTTTCGTGACCACACGAAAATTTAGTGCTTGAGGGTATGGAGAAGTGCGAGTATCGCTTTCTTCTTCGATCCGATGATATGGTTATCGAAATCGACACGGCCAATGAAGTGTGGAGCATTGGGCATTCCGACTTGGGCTACAAAATAGCTATCTCCTGCATAACTTTCTTCGACAGCGAGATTGTCAAAGAGCATGTAAACAACTTCCTTCCAGAAGGTTTCATCGTTCTCCCTCCTTCGATGAGTGTAGTGTATCCTCCAGGAGAACAAATGGATGGGTTCGACAGATGTTTCGTATTGCTTAAGAAGGTTTTGAGTTGTAGAGCTTCGACATTAAAGTTGGCTTTCGATCGGAGGTCGTTTTCGAAAGGGGGGGGGAAATGGAGAAGGGCTTTTGATTCGAATGGGGAGGGATGTAGGCGAGTTGGAACGGGTAGGGACGTCGGCGTCGTCACCTAAGTAAGCCTTGAGAACTGTGCGGGCATAGTTGATCTTTTCCTCAGATCCGACCTCTGGCATGGCACGTAGTAGATAGGCGAGTTTGATAGAAATGTCATGGGCTTTGAGTTCGATACGGGTGAGGGATAATTCTCTGGCGTCATCAACCAACCTGTCCAATTGGCTTTGGATGTTGTGTCTTTGACAATTTTGTTGAATAGCGGTTGGACAGATACTAAGACCGTTGACGTGTTGGTGGCAACGGTACTAAGAGTGCTCCTAGGTTACGAATGTGAGCTAAATTGTCAGGATAATGAGGATGGTTCTCTTTGTTGTTCACAGAGCGTAGGTTGTTGTTGAATGTAGTATGAATCTCGGTGTCATAGGCAAGGTGTTGGTGAAAGGGGAGTGTTAGACATGTTTGTTGGTAGGGATGCAAGGTGTTCTGAGAGAAAGAGACAAGGAAAAGTTTCGGTTATCTAATATTCTCCATCTCCTCTTTTTAGGCAGATGTTCCAAATCTGCTATCTACCATCCCACGTTCCATCGGTCCTATCTCCTTCTAATTGCTCCAACAGCAGGTTTGTTAACTCCGCATTTTACAATCTTTCAACATTTTGATCATCCGCTTCCTCTTCTTAAACTTCAAATTAGTCTCTCTTCTTTCTTCATCTGTCATAGGCATGGCGTCTTTGGGTGGTTTCATGATGAGCGGTGTTTGGACTGTGATTGGAAAAGAAGATATTCTGACGTATCCTGAGGGCTGCACCAGGTGTTGGCCTCCAAGAGGGCTTGGGCATCGTAGATGTTGGTGTTACCACCGACAGCTGAGAGGGTTGGGAATTGGCGAGGAAGGACATTGACGATTGTTGGATACCGAATGGAGTGCTTTCACTGGGTTTTATATCTACGACCGTGTTTTCTCGTATTCGTCTAGGATGTCTTTGCATTCTCCAAGGCTGATCTTGGTACCATGTGTCTTCTTCGTTTCCGTACCTTTCCAATGTACCAAATACTGGGTCTCTTCTCGCTTCCTATGTCCTCGGATCTCTTCGATTTCGTACTCTTCTTCTTCGTTTATGATATCAGGTGGCGGTGGGGTAGGGTGGTGTTGGCTGTCAAACTCGGGTTCGTGACATCGTGTGAGCAATGAAACATGGAATACGTTGTGGATTGCCCAAGACTCAGGTAAGCGAAGCTTGTATGACCGATCTCTGACAGCTTCGACAATCTCAAAAGGTCCATAGCATTTGTTGTCAAGTTTCCATGATGGTCGGTTGGAATGAATGTTAACGGCTTCTAGCCAGACCTTCTCTCCGGGTGAGAACACTTTAGAGGTATTTCCGTGGTTTCCTCGGTTTCGCATAAGATCATTGTTTCTCCATTGCCGCTTTAGCTTCTTCTCGGGTTTCTCTAACTCCGATGAGAAATCCGCTGCTGCTGGTTGAACGTAGGTAGACTGTGATTCCCTTTCCATGGATGGAATCCGTGATTCAAAAGAATGGTGTGTTTTGTGGCTGAGTGGACTTTGTCGTTGTAATGGAACTCCGCGTAGGTAACCATTTCGTCCAATCGTTCTGTCGATAGCTGATAAAATTCCGCAAGTACATTTCGACTTCTTGGTTGAGTGTTCCGTTTGTCCATCCGTCTGAGGATGATATGCCGTTGATAGGTTCTTTCTATCCAAATGTGTGCATAGTCCTTCATGAATTTAGATGCGAACTGCGGTCCTCTATCACTGATGATTCTTCGGGAATTCCATGGAGCCTCCAAATTTCTGATTTTGTATGGATGCGCTAGTTCGATTGATGTGAGAGTCGTAGTGGTGGAACAAGGTGGATCACTTTGAGAATCGGTCGACGATAACAACAATAGCATCTTTCTTTCAGATTTAGGCAGGGTCCGATCATTCAATAGAGTTCCTGCAAGGGCCTTCTGGGATTGGTAATGGGTTCAGCGTAATTGGTTCGGGTCTGTGAATGATCTTGTTCTTTTGACACATGTCACATCCTCTGACATATCTCCTGACGTCCGTCTTGATTGTGGCACCAGAACGTCCGCTTCAACAGTTCTAGCATCCGATGTTGTCCAGAGTGTCCGATGTCGGGGAATAGTGGTGACGTGTAAGATTTGATCTCGCAAGTTCTTTCATCCGCACATAGATCTGTCTTGTCAGTAAATTTACCTTCTTTCTCCCACACTTTCTCCGGTTGTTTGCCAATTCCTGCAGTACATGGTTTCCCTCTCCTGACTTTCTGATAACTTCCAGGATCTGTTGGTCGGGTGATATCTCGAATTGTTGGGATCGTAGAATGGTGGCTTCATATACTGGCGTTTCAACTATTCTTTGTACAAACTCCTTTCCTTAGAACATTTCCATGTTCCTGTTGTCTCGGCTTGTGTCTGGTTTGACTATGCGGGAGAGGATGTCGGCTTTGGTGTTAGATTTTCCGGGTATGTGTCGTAGTACGAAATCGTATTCTTGCAGCATAAGGTACCATCTTGCTTGTCGAGCATTCAGTTTCTGTGGTCTTTGAAGTACTTCAGGTTTTCGTGGTCCGTCCAGATTTCGAACTGTTCCTTCGCATCCAACAGGTACTGTCTCCATAATTTCAGCACTTGACTATAGCCAGTAATCCTTGTCATAGATCTCGTAGTTTCATTCTGCTTCAGTCAACGTTTTGGACATGAATGCAACTGGATGCATTTTCCTTCCTGTTCCTGTGATAGGCTGCTCTGTTCCATAGTTTGATGCATCCACCTCCAATCTAAACTTCCATGTCATTTGGTAATGCTAATACTGGTTCGCTGGTAATGGATCTTTGACGCTGTCGAATGCCTGTTGTTGTGCTTCTTCCCATTTCCACTTTTTCCTCCTCCTTCAACTGATTAAGCGGAGCTGCAATGATGCTGAAGTTTTGTATGAAGCGTCTGTAAAAGTTCGCGAATCCAGAAACTCTCTACCTCCTTAATTGTTCGTGCGTTTTCATTCTTTTATGGCCTTGACCTTCTCCTTTTCCATAGTAGCTTTTCTATTTCTACAACTGTGCCTAACAAGGCGATTTCCATGGCGTCGAATTCGCATTTCGATCGTTTGAAGAATAGACTATGTTTGTCGCGATTTTCAGGAACGCATAGTCCGTTCACGTAGTTCCTCTTTGTACGTCCTGGAATCGCGAAGTCGTCCATATAGTTGACCAGTGCACCTTCTTGGATCATTTCTCGGAATGGTTGCCATCATACGAGAAAAGGTCGCCGGGGAGTTCTCATTCCAAAAAACATGACGGTAGGTTTGAATAATCCACGTTGGTGATAAACGTGCTTTCCATTCGTCTCCTTCCTGATCCTGACATTGTTGTAACCCAGATAATGTCCAGTTTATTGAAGTATTTCGCATCTCGCAGTTGGTCGAGTACTTCGCTTATGAGTGTAATGGCGTTTTGTCCTTAATCGATGTTCGTTGAGTTTCCTGTAGTCCTGCATAGTCGGAGCATATCCGTTCTTTGTACGAAGAACAAGGGCAGCGTATGGTGATTTGGATGGTCGAATTTGTTTCGATGCTAGTTCTCGTCTAAGAACTTATCGAGTTCCTCCCTTTCCTTTGGCGTCATGTTATAAACCTTCGATGATATCTCCTTTGGTGCGTCTTCCATTAGATTGATCTCGTGATCCCATTCCGTTCGAGCTGGTAATTGCTCAAAATTCCGTTTGTTAAAGTGCGTAAATGGTCGAATGAATCGGGTAGATCTCGGGGTTGGTGAGATCTGATTCTTTTTCTCCGTAGTCGCGACCACATCAGTGGTTAGCCGTCGAGAAAAAGGAATCGTTTGTGTGATGTAGTGCATTACGTGGGAGCATCGAAATCTGACTTCTTGGTTTCTCAGTCGATCTCCGGTTGTGAATTACCAGTTCGTCCAAGAAAATATCCGCGTCGAATGTCCGATACCAGTGCCTTGATTTCCTCCTTATGTCCTCCTAGATCATCTGGATTTGGGCCTCCGTTATATCCCTGTCCGATTTGGTGTTCCGTCTGCATTTCTCATGCGAATGGGTTGTTGTCGTTTGACTTCTTCAATTTCTCCCTTTCTGCCAGCCCGTTGCTATCATCGTCATATGTGCTCCTGAATCGATAAGGGCTTGACTGTTTTGTTTCCATTCTTGGTGTTGATGGTTGCATCCGCAGAATTTCGCGTGTTGAGTCTCTCTTGAAAGGAGATAAATATCTTGGAGTTCGATGTTTGTTGTTACATGGGGAGAGACTCTACGATTTATGGGTCGAGATTTCGCGCTCAATCGGACCCTTCGGCAAATCCTGCTTCTCTCGGTGGCGTCTTCTTCATCCTGTGGACTATCCTCGGTCATTTCCTAGTCCTAGCTCTCTTCGGCGCCCTACAATTCCTGGCGATGTGTCCTGGTTTGTTACAATTGTAACACGTTACGGCCTTCTTCGGCTGCCTGCATTCTCTAGCAAAATGTCCGAACTTTCCACAGTTAAACACTTCCTCTGATTATTCGGGGTTTGGACTCTAGCGGTTTCGAACCTTCCTACTTCCATGGGTTGACCACTTCCTCCATACGTGACTCCTGTCGCGTGTGTTTGTCGAACAAACTCATCGTCTCTGTTCCCATTCCTACTGCTTTTATGACTTCGAGCATCCGTTGAATGTGGTGGGGACTTTGTCGGGTGGGAATGATAGAATGGTGCGAATGGTTTCCTTCTTGACGTTCTTCTTCAGCAAGAAGATGCGTTGTTGTCCGTTCCCGCCTTGTTCATCATCAAGGTAAATTCGACTAGGAAATCCACGATGGGTTTCCTTCCTTGCGTCATGTCTCGATAGCTATCTCGCTCTTCTCCTTGTCCATTCCATCGATAAACAACTCTTCACCTGCTTCTCGAATTGCTTCCACGTGAATGTTACGTCTGGGTTGGTGACTTTGTCCGCTACGAGTGCTGAAAAACTTCCGGCTACTCCTCCTCTCATCCTGGATATGGCCGCTATGATCATCCTATCATTGTCGGTGATCCCGTTAAACTTTATGAACAGCTGAATGCTCCTCCACCAGTCCTCAAATCTCTCTCTGCTTCCCTCGAACCAACCGGGTCGGGGATAATTGACTTGGTACTCTCTGTGGTCGACATGTCTGATGGTTCCTTCGTCTCTGATTGGTCTTCGTTGTCGATGTGAATATCCGCAAAACTGTCCGCTATTGATCTACTTCGTCGATGTCTGATTGTGGTGCTGATTCCGGTCTCGATGTCGGGCTACTCGGTAACTCGATCTCTCGCAACAATCCGTCGTGATATGCGGCTAATTCTTCTTCGACAAGTCGTTTCTTTCCTTGTCGGCTGCTACTTGGCATAAACTCGTGCCCTGATGACTACGCTTGTAAAAGCCTCGACGCGAAAAAATTACGTCCGTTCGGTTGGTAGATCCGTATGCACTACCACTACAGCAAGCTCGCTAGGCTGCTGTCTGCAAGGTGAGGTGTAGACGCTTTACCAAATGTTACGACCTTAATCTTATAAAGACTCAGGTTGCAGACAAGTGACAAAGACTTGAGGGCGATAAGAGAGAAGAGTAAGGGAAGGATACGATTGGTAAAGCGTAAGGAATACAACAGTACCTACAGAGCTTATTACGTAGAGACAACTACCCAAGGTAACTAAGTATAGAACAGGACTGAGTCATAGTACTCGGGGTAGTGGAGAAGTGGAGCCAGAACGTATGGACGTGGAGTAAAAGATATGGAGTGGAGTAACAGTGAGACGAAAGATACTAGAAAGGAAAGATGAAAGAAAGTATAACGGACAGGCCTGAGAATGTGGAGTGACTGTGAGATGAATATACTAGAAAGGAAAGATGAAAGAAAAGTATAACTGGCGGGCGTGAGAAGGCGGAAAAACAAAAGAGCCGGATCAGGTGACCATAACCGGTGAAACCATAGATCATAACCGGTGAAACCATAACATTGTATGACCGATCTCCGACAGCTTCGACGATCTCGAATGGTCCATAGCGTTTGTTGTCAAGTTTCCGTGATGGTCAGTTGGAATGAATGTTAACTGCTTCTAGCCAGACCTTCTCTCCGGGTGAAAACACTTTAGAGGCATTTCCGTGGTTTCCTCGGTTTCGCATAAGATCATTGTTCTCTTCCATTGCCGCTTTAGCTTCTCTCGGGATTTCTCTAACTCCGATGAGAAATCCGCTGCCGCTGGGTTGAACGTAGGTAGACTGTGATTCCCTTTCCATGGATGGAATCCGTGATTCAAAAAGAATGGTGTGTTCTTCGTGGCAGAGTGGACTTTATCGTTGTAATGGAACTCCGCCGTAGGTAGCCATTTCGTCCAATCGTTCTGTCGATAGCTGATGAAATTCCGCAAATACATTTCGACTTCTTGATTGATGCGTTCCGTCTGTCCATCCGTCTGAGGATGATACGCCGTTGATAGGTTCCTTTCTATCCCCAATGATGTGCATAGCTCCTTCATGAATTTAGATGCGAACTGCGGTCCTCTGTCACTGATGATTCTTCGGGGAATTCCATGGAGCCTCCAGACCTCCGATTTGTATAGATGCGCTAATTCGATTGACGTGAGAGTCGTAGTGGTGGGAACAAGGTGGATCATCTTTGAGAACCGGTCGACGATAACAACAATAGCATCTTTGCCTTCGGACTTAGGAGGTCCGATCATGTCAATAGAATCTCCTGCCAAGGGCCTTCGGGATTGGTAATGGGTTCAGCGTGATTGGTTCGGGTCTGCGAATGATCTTGTTCTTTTGACACATGTCACATCCTCTGACATATCTCCTGACGTCCGTCTTGATCGTGGGCCACCAGAACGTCCGCTTCAACAGTTCTAGCATCCGATGTTGTCCAGGGTGTCCGACGTCGGGGGAATAGTGGTGATCGTGTAGGATTTGATCTCGCAAGTTCCTTTCATCCGGCACATAGATCCGTCCTTGTCGGTAAATTATCCCTTCTTTCTCCCACACTTTCTCCGGTTGTTTCGCCAATTCCTGCAGTACCATGGTTTCCCTCCTCTCGACTTTCTGATAACTTCCAGATCTGTTGGTCGGGTGATATCTCGAATCGTCGAGATCGTAGAATGGTGGCTTCATATACTGGCGTTTCTTCAACGATCTTCGTACAAACTCCTTTCCTTTGAACATCTCCATGTTCCTGTTGTCTCGGCTTGTATCTGGTTTGACTATGCGGGGAGGATGTCGGCTTTGTGTTGGATTTCCAGGTATGTGTCGTAGTGCGAAGTCGTATTCCTGCAGCATAAGGTACCATCTTGCTTGTCGAGCGTTCAGTTTCTGTGGTCTCTGAAGTACTTCAGGTTTTCGTGGTCTGTCCAGATTTCGAACTGTTCCTTCGCATCCAACAGGTACTGTCTCCATAACTTCAGCCTTTGACTATAGCCAGTAACTCCTTGTCGTAGATCTCGTAGTTTCGTTCTGCTTCAGTCAACGTTTTGGACATGAATGCAACCGGATGCCATTTTCCTTCCTGTTCCTGTGATAGGACTGCTCCCGTTCCATAGTTTGATGCATCCACCTCCAATCTAAACTTTCCATAGTCATTTGGCAACGCCAATACTGGTTCGCTGGTGATGGAATCTTTGACGCTGTCGAATGCCTGTTGTTGTGCTTCTTCCCATTTCCACTCTTTCCTCCTCCCTTCAACTGATTGAGGAGCTGCGATGATGCTGAAGTTTTGTATGAAGCGTCTGTAAAAGTTGCGAATCCCAAGAAACTCTCCACCTCCTTAATTGTTCGTGGTTTTCCATTCCTTTATGGCCCTGACCTTCTCCTTTTCCATAGTAGCTTTTCCATTTCCTACAACCGTGCCTAACAAGGCGATTTCCGTGGCGTCGAATTCACATTTCGATTTGAAGAATAGACTATGTTTGTCGGCGATTTTCAGGAAACGTATAGTCCGTTCACGTAGTTCCTCTTTGGTACGTCCTGGAATCGCGAAGTCATCCATATAGTTGACCAGTGCACCTTCTTGGATCATTTCTCGGAATATGGTTGCCATCATACGAGAAAAGGTCGCCGGGGAGTTACTCATTCCAAAAAACATGACGGTAGGTTCGAATAATCCACGATTGGTGATAAACGCTGCTTTCCATTCATCTCCTTCTCTGATCCTGACATTGTTGTAACCCCAGATAATGTCCAGTTTATTGAAGTATTTCGCATCTCGCAGTTGGTCGAGTACTTCGCTTATGAGCGGTAATGCGTTTTGTCCTTGATCGAATGTTCGTTGAGTTTCCTGTAGTCCTGGCATAGTCGGAGTGATCCATCTTTCTTTGGTACGAAGAAACAAGGGGCAGCGTATGGTGATTTGGATGGTCGAATTCGTTTCGATGCTAGGTTCTCGTCTAAGAACTTATCCAGTTCCTCCCTTTCCTTTGGCGTCATGTTATAAACCTTCGATGATATCTCCTTTGGTGCGTCCTCCGTTAGATTGATCTCATGATCCCATTCCGTTCGAGCTGGTAATTGCTCAAAATTCCGTTTGTTAAACAAGTGCGTAAATGGTCGAATGTAATCGGGTAGATCTTCGGGGTTGGTGGGATCTGATTCTTTTTCTCCGTAGCGCTGTCCACATCAGTGGTTAGCCGTCGAGAAAAAGGAATCGTTTGGTGTGATGTAGTGCATGTACTGGGACATCGTGTAAATCTGACTTCTTGGTTTATCCAGTCGATCTCCGGGTTGTGTTGAATTAACCAGTCGTAGCCAAAAAGATATCCGCGCATCGAAATGTCCGATACTAGTGCCTGGATTTCCTCCTTATGTCCTCCTAGATTCATCTGGATTTTGGCGTCCTCCGTTAATATCCTGTCCGATTTGGTGTTCCGTCTGCATTTCATGCGAATGGGTTGTTGCCGTTTGACCTTCTTCATTTCTCTTCTCTGCCAGTTCGTCGCTATCATCGTCATATGTGCTCCCGAGTCGATAAGGGCCTTGACCGTTTTTTTCCGTTCTTGGTTTTGATGGTTCATCCAGCAGAATTTCGCGCGTTGAGTCTCTCTTGAAAGGGATAACATACTTGGATTTTCGAATTTGTTGTTACATGGGAGAGACTCTACGATTTTGGGTCGAGATTTCGCGCTCAATCGGACCCTTCGGCAAAATCCTGCTTCTCAGTGTCTTCTTCATCCTGTGGACTATCCTCGGTCGTTTCCTAGTCCTAGCTCTCTTCGGCGCTCTACAATTCCTGGCAATGTGTCCTGGTTTGTTACAATTGTACACGTTACGGCCTTCTTCGGCTGCCTGCATTCTCTAGCAAATGTCCGAACTTTTCCACAGTTGAAACACTTCCTCTGATTATTCGGGGTTTGGACTCTGGCAGTTTCGAGCCTTCCTATTTCCATGGGTTGACCACTTCCTCCATACATGACTCCTGTCGCGGTGTGTTTGTCGAACAAACTCATCGTCTCTGTTCCCATTCCTACTGCTTTGATGACTTCGAGCCATCCGTTGAATGTGGTGGGGACTTTGTCGGGTGGGAATGATAGAATGGTGCGAATGGTTTCCTTCTTGACGTTCTTCTTCAGCAAGAAGATGGCGTGTTGGTCGTCCGTTCCCGCCTTGTTCATCATCAAGGTAAACTCGACTAGGAAATCCACGATGGGTTTCCTTCCTTGGGTCATAGTCTCGATAGCTATCTCGCTCTTCTCCTTGTCCATTCCATCGATAAACAACTCCTTCGCCTGCTTCTCGAATTGCTTCCACGTGAATGTTACGTCTGGGTTGGTGACTTTGTCCGCTACGAGTGCTGAAAAACTTCCGGCTACTCCTCCTCTCATCCTGGATATGGCCGCTATGATCATCCTATCATTGTCGGTGATCCCGTTAAACTTTATGAACAGCTGAATGCTCCTCCACCAGTCCTCAAATCTCTCTTGCTTCCCTCGAACCAACCGGGGTCGGGGATAATTGACTTGGTACTCTCTGTGGTCGACATGCCTGATGGTTCCTTCGTCTCTGATTGGTCTTCATTGTCGATATGAATATCCGCAAAACTGTCCGCTATGTGATCTACTTCCTCGTCGATGTCTGATTGTGGTGCTGATTCCGGTCTCGATGTCGGGCTACTCGGTAACTCGATCTCTCGCAACAATCCGTCGTGATATGCGGCTAATTCTTCTTCGACAAGTCGTTTCTTTCCTTGTCGGCTGCTACTTGGCATAAACTCGTGCCCTGATGACTACGCTTGTAAAAAGCCTCGACGCGAAAAAATTACGTCCGTTCGGTTGGTAGATCCGCCGTATGCACTACCACTACAGCAAGCTCGCTAGGCTGCTGTCTGCAAGGTGAGGTGTAGATGCTTTACCAAATGTTACGACCTTAATCTTATAAAGACTCAGGTTGCAGACAAGTGACAAAGACTTGAGGGCGATAAGAGAGAAGAGTAAGGGAAGGATACGATTGGTAAAGCGTAAGGAATACAGCAGTACCTACAGAGCCTATATACGTAGAGACAACTACCCAAGGTAACTAAGTATAGAACAGGACTGAGTCATAGTACTCGGGGTAGTGGAGTAAGTGGAGCCAGAACGTATGGACGTGGAGTAAAAGCATATGTGAGTGGAGTAACAGTGAGACAAAAGATACTAGAAAGGAAAGGTGAAAGAAAAGTATAACGGACAGGCCTGAGAATGTGGAGTGACCGTGAGATGAAAGATACTAGAAAGGGAAGGTGAAAGAAAAGCATAATGGGCAGGTGTGGGAATGCGGAAAAACAAAAGAGCTGGAGCAGGTGACCATAGCCGGTGAAACCATAACAAAACAACTCCTTCGCTTGCTTCTCGAATTGTTTCCATGTGAATGTTACGTCTGGGTTGGTGACTTTGTCTGCTACGAGTGCTGAGAAACTTCCGGCTACTCCTCCTCTCATCCTGGATATGGCTGCTATGATCATCCTATCATTGTCGGTGATTCCATTAAACTTTATGAACAGCTTGATGCTCTTCCACCAGTCCTCAAATCTTTCTCTGCTTCCCTCGAACCAACCGGGATCGGGGATAATTGACTTGGTATTCTCTGTGGTCGACATGTCTGATGGTTCCTTTGTCTCTGATTGGTCTTCGTTGTCGATGTGTATATCCGCAAAACTGTCCGCAATTTGATCTACTTCTTCGTTGATGTCTGATTGTGGTGCTGATTCCGGTCTTGATGTCGGGCTACTCGGTAACTCAATCTCTCGCAACAATCCATCGTGATATGTGGCTAATTCTTCTTCGACAAGTTGTTTCTTTCCTTGTCAGCTGCTACTTGGCATAAACTCGTGCCCTGGTGACTACGCTTGTGAAAAGCCTCGACACGAAAAAATTACGTCCGTTCGGTTGGTAGATCTGCCGTATGCACTACCACTACAGCAAGCTCGCTAGGCTGCTGTCTGCAAGGTGAGGTGTAGACGCTTTACCAAATGTTACGACCTTAATCTTATAAAGACTCAGGTTGCAGACAAGTGACAAAGACTTGAGGGCGATAAGAGAGAAGAGTAAGGGAAGGATACGATTGGTAAAGCATAAGGAATACAGCAGTACCTACAGGGCTTATATACGTAGAGACAACTACCCAAGGTAACTAAGTATAGAACAGGACTGAGTCATAATACTCAGGGTAGTGGAGTAAGTGGAGCCAGAACGTATGGACGTGGAGTAAAGCATATGGGAGTGGAGTAACAGTGAGACAAAAGATACTAGAAAGGAAAGTTGAAAGAAAAGTATAATGGGCAGGCATGAGAATGCAGAAAAACAAAAGAGCCAGAGCAGGTGACCATAACCGGTGAAACCATAACATTTCCTTTGTCTTGTGGCATTGCTAATACTGGTTCCGACATGACTTTTTCTTTTAGTCTATCAAATGCCTCTTGTTGTGCTTTTTTCCATCGTCATGGTTCATCCTTCTTTTTAAGTTCATTCAGCGGTGCTGCTATGGTGCTGAAATCCTTGATGAATCTTCTGTAAAAGTTAACGAAACCTAGGAATTTTTCCACATCCTTTATTTTTCTTGGTGTTGGCCATTCCTTGATAGCTTTCACCTTCACCTCTTCCATACGTACTGTGCCCTGTCCTACTATGAATCCTAGTATTGATATTTCCATTGCATCGAATGTGCATTTTGATCTTTTGAAAAATAGATTGTGCTTGTCTGCAATTTTCAGAAATTTCGTAGTTTGTTCCTGCAATTCTTCTTGATGTTTGGCTGGTATGACGAAATTGTCCATGTAGTTGACGAGTGTTCCTGCTTGTAGCATTTCTTGAAAGATTGTGTTCATCATTCTCTGAAACGTTGCTGGTGAGTTACTCATCCTGAAGAACATTACCGTAGGTTCATATAATCCATCATTGGTGATAAACGCCGCCTTCCATTCATCTCCTTCTTTAATCCGCACATTGTTGTATCCCCAGATGATATCCAGTTTGTTAAAGTACTTCGCATCTTTAAGTTTGTCGATAACTTCTGAGATGAGTGGTAATGGTGTTTTGTCCTTGATTGTGTGCTCGTTGAGGTGTTTGTAATCCTGTACTAGTCATTTGGTTCCATCTTTTTTGGGAATAAAGAAGCAAGGGGTTGCATATGGTGATTTTGATGGTCGTATCCTTCCTGATGATAAATTTTCGTCCAAAAATGTTCTGAGTTCCTCTTTTTCTTTGACCGTCATTAGGTAGACTTTTGATTGTAGTGTTCGTGGTGCTGTTTCCGTTAAGTTGATTTCATGATCCCATATTGTCCTCTTTGGTAGTTTGTCGAAGTTCTTTTTGTTGAACAAGTGCATGAATGGTTGTAAGTACGTCGGTAGATCTTTTGCTTTTGTTGTGTCCACTGCTTTTTCTTCTATATGTTGTACTGTGGATGATCTTGCTCTTGTTTGGAATGGTATGTCTTTGTGTGGAACTGTGCATGAGTTTGGGCATCTTGTAAATTTGACCACTTTGTGAATCCAATCGATTTCCGGGTTGTGTTTTGTTAACCAGTCATATCCTAGAAAGATGTCTGTACTTGCTATGTCCGATACAAGTGCCTGTATGTCTTCTTTGTGTTCTCCGATGTTCATGTTGATCTTTGTGTCATATTTGAGTTGACCACTTCGATTAAGCGATCCATCTGCATTCCTCATTTCTACCACCACATCTCTCTCGTATCTTGGCAGTTGTTTTTTCTTGACTAGGCTCCTTGATACCAATGTTGTCATTGCTCCTGAGTCAACCAATGCTGTGACTTTCTTTGGTCCTTTCGTTGTTTGTATTGTTGTGTCCAGTAGGATTTCGCGCTTAGATGTTCTTCGTTGTGGAATCTGGTATTTATTTGCAGATCGTCATATGGTTACTGGTGAACATCTATGAGTTGTGGCTCTCGAAGTTGCGCTTACTCGGAGCCTTCTACAAAATCCTGCTGTTTGTCTTTCTCCTCCTCATCCGTTTCGACGTTCTCTTCTTCTCCTACTTCTCTAGTTCTGACTTTCTTTGGCACTCTGCAGTTTCTGACAATATGTCCTGTTTTGCCACAGTTGTAACATCCTGTTTTCTTGGGTTTACGACAGTCTTTGGCAAAATGCCCGAAGAGGCCACAATTGTAGCACTTGCTTTGTCCCTTGTTTGGTTGTTGACGTCCAATCTCCATTGGTTGGCCACTTCCTCCATAAACTATTCCTGTAGTCGTATGTTTGTGGATTTGATCAAACATTTCGTTTCCATTTCCAACGGTTAAAAGGGTTTTCATCCATCCCTGATAGCTCGTGGGTATCAAATTCTGTGGGTAGGAAAGGACTGTTTTGACTATGTCCTTTCGTGCATTTCGTTTGAGTAGGAAAATTGCATGTTGGTCATCTGTCTCGGCTCTGTTCTTGAGTACTGCAAATTCGACCAACCAATCGGCTGTATTGGTCCTTCCTTGATTAAAGCTTTCAATGCGTGCTTCAGCTAGTTCCTTTTCCTGTCCATCACTGAACACATCTGTGAGCCCCTTTTGGAATGCAATCCAAGTCAACAGGTTTGCTGGGTCTGGACGTTCTATTTGGTCTGATGTCATGGCTGCGTGTAGTCCTGCCATTCCTCCTTTCATTCGGGATATGACTGCGATGATTTTGTCTTCTTCATCCTTGATCTTGTTGAATTTCATAAAGATCTTTATGGATCTCCACCAATCTCCAAATTTGGTTCTGTCTCCATTGAATAGTCCTGGTTCTGGTACCAATCCTCTTGGTCCAGTGTCTGCTTGGTTTGTGGTGACCGACATGTCTTCGATTTGTATTTTGCCTAGTTGCTTTGCGAGCGCTGCTTCTATTTCTTCGTTGATCTGTGTGGTTGGCTCGTCTTCATCTGATAGAGGTAGCTGTTTCTTGTTATGACCTTAATCTTATAAAGACTCAGGGTTGCAGACAAGTGACAAAGACTTGAGGGCGATAAGAGAGAAGAGTAAGGGAAGGATATGATTGGTAAAGCGTAAGGAATACAGCAGTATCTACAGGGTTTATATACGTAGAGGCAACTACCCGAGGTAACTAAGTATAGAACAGGACTGAGTCATAATACTCAGGGTAGTGGAGTAAGTGGAGCAAGAACGTATGGGTGTGGAGTAAAGCATATGGGAGTGGAGTAACAGTGAGACAAAAGATACTGGAAAGGAAAGGTGAAAGAAAAGTATAACGGACAGGCATGAGAATGTGGAGTGACCATGAGATGAAAGATACTAGAAAGGAAAGGTGAAAGAAAAGTATAACGGGCAGGCGTGAGAATGCAGAAAAACAAAAGAGCCAGAGCAGGTGACCATAACCGGTGAAACCATAACAATACCCTCCATTTAGGCTTCGTGACCACATGAAGTATCCTAGTCTGTGAAGTTAATCTCCATCTTTGCAGGTCGAACCTCATATCCCAACTTGAAGAGGTTTCTTTCTGCCAACCTCTTGACTTTAGGAAATTTCCACTTGTGTGCAAGGTTTAGGATGTTAACCCATTTTTCGAATACGAGACTCGAATAGTCATCATATTTGGTGTTGTAGAAGATGAAGAGGAACACTTGGAATTCTGTGGCATTGGCATCTTCAATGCAAGCGGGGTCTGCGGTGTTAAAGTTTCTGATGAACGTGCGATGGGGATCATCGTATCCAGTTAATTTTCTTTGCCAATAAACGGATTCTCTGGTGAGGAAGTATGAATGGATCCAGAAGCGCATTCCGTCTTTGGTTTGGACACATAAATCTGCTCCTCGAATTCTGACCAAAGCAGGTGTTTCGTTGGTGGTGGATTGGAAAGGTGGAATAAAGGTCGAGATGTCGGACATTTGAAGGTAATTTGGAGGAGGAAAGAGATTGACGATTGTTGTATACCAATTGGAGTGCTTTTGTTGGGCTTTATATCCTACGACCGTGTTTCCTCGTACTCGTCTAGGATGTCCTTGGCGTTCTCCAAGGCTGATTTTGGTAGCCATGTGTCTTCTTCATTTCCGTAACCTCTCCAATGTACCAAATACTGGGTTCCTCTTCCTCGCTTTCTATGTCCTCGGATCTCTTCGATTTCGTATTCTTCTTCTTCGTTTATGATATCAGGTGGCGGCAGGGTAGAGTGGTGTTGGCTGTCAAACTCGGGTTCGTGACATCGTGTGAGCAATGAAATGTGGAACACGTTGTGGATTGCCCAGGACTCAGGTAAGCGAAGCTTGTATGACCAATCTCCGACAGCTTCGACGATCTCAAAAGGTCTATAGTGTTTGTTGTCAAGTTTCCGTGATGGTCGGTTGGAATGAATGTTAACTGCTTCTAGCCAGACCTTCTCTCCGGGTGAGAGCACTTTAGAGGTATTTCCGTGGTTTCCTCGGTTTCGCATAAGATCATTGTTCTCTTCCATTGCCGCTTTAGCTTCTTCTCGGGCTTTCTCTAACTCCAATGAGAAATCCGCTGCCGCTGGGTTTAACGTAGGTATACTGTGATTCCCTTTCCATGGGTAGAATCCGTAATTCAAAAAGAACGGTGTGTTCTTTGTGGCAGAGTGGACTTTATCGTTGTAATGGAACTCCGCCGTAGGTAGCCATTTCGTCCAATTGTTCTGTCGATAGCTGATGAAATTCCACAAATACATTTCGACTTCTTGGTTGATGCGTTCCGTCTGTCCATCCATCTGTGGATGATACGCCGTTGATAGGTTCCTTTCTATCCCCAATGATGTGCATAGCTCTTTCATGAATTTAGATGCGAACTGCAGTCCTCTGTCACTGATGATTCTTCGGGGAATTCTGTGGAGCCTCCAAACCTCCGATTTGTATAGATGCGCTAATTCGATTGACGTGAGAGTCATATTGGTGGGAACAAGGTGGATCATCTTTGAGAACCGGTCGACGATAACAACAATAGCATCTTTGCCTTCGGACTTAGGCAAAGGTCCGATCATGTCAATAGAGATTTCCTGCCAAGGGCCTTCTGGGATTGGTAATGGGTTCAGCGTGATTGGTTCGGGTCTGCGAATGATCTTGTTCTTCTGACACATGTCACATCCTCTGACATATCTCCTGACGTCCGTCTTGATCGTGGGCCACCAGAACGTCCGCTTCAACAGTTCTAGCATCCGATGTTGTCCAGGGTGTCCGACGTCGGGGGAATAGTGGTGATCGTGTAGGATTTGATCTCGCAAGTTCTTTTCATCCAGCACATAGATCCGTCCTTGTCGGTAAATTATCCCTTCTTTCTCCCACACTTTCTCCGGTTGTTTCGCCAATTCCTGCAGTACCATGGTTTCCCTCCTTTTCGACTTTCTGATATCTTCCAGGATCTGTTGGTCGGGTGATATCTCCAATTGTCGAGATCGTAGAATGGTGGCTTCATATACTGGCGTTTCTTCAACTATTCTTCGTACAAACTCCTTTCCTTTGAACATTTCCATGTTCCTGTTGTCTCGGCTTGTGTCTGGTTTGACTATGTGGGAGAGGATGTCGGCTTTGGTGTTAGATTTTCCGGGTATGTGTCGTAGTGCGAAATCGTATTCTTGTAGCATAAGGTACCATCTTGCTTGTCGGGCATTCAGTTTCTGTGGGTCTTTGAAGTACTTCAGGTTTTCGTGGTCTGTCCAGATTTCGAACTGTTCCTTCGCATCCAACAGGTACTGTCTCCATAATTTCAGCACTTTGACTATAGCCAGTAAGTCCTTGTCGTAGATTTCGTAGTTTCGTTCTGCTTCAGTCAACGTTTTGGACATGAATGCAACCGGATGCCATTTTCCTTCCTGTTCCTGTGATAGGACTGCTCCTGTTCCATAGTTTGATGCATCCACCTCCAATCTAAACTTTCCATAGTCATTTGGCAATGCCAATACTGGTTCGCTGGTAATGGAATCTTTGACGCTGTCGAATGCCTGTTGTTGTGCTTCTTCCCATTTCCACTCTTTTCCTCCTCCCTTCAACTGATTAAGCGGAGCTGCGATGATGCTGAAGTTTTGTATGAAGCGTCTGTAAAAGTTCGCGAATCCCAAGAAACTCTCCACCTCCTTAATTGTTCGTGGCGTTTTCCATTCCTTTATGGCCCTGACCTTCTCCTTGTTATGATCTCACCGGTTATGGTCACCTGCTCCAGCTCTTTTGTTTTTCCGCATTCCCATGCCTGCCCATTATACTTTTCTTTCATCTCTCCTTTCTAGTATCTTTTGTCTCACTGTTACTCCACTCCCATATGCTTTACTCCACGTCCATACGTTCTGCTCCACTTACTCCACTACCCCGAGTATTATGACTCAGTCCTGTTCTATACTTAGTTACCTTGGGTAGTTGCTCTACGTATATAAACCCTGTAGGTACTGCTGTATTCCTTACGCTTTACCAATCGTATCCTTCCCTTACTCTTCTCTCTTATCGCCCTCAAGTCTTTGTCACTTGTCTGCAACCTGAGTCTTTATAAGATTAAGGTCGTAACATTTGGTAAAGCGTCTACACCTCACCTTGCAGACAGCAGCCTAGCGAGCTTGCTGTAGTGGTAGTGCATACGGCAGATCTACCAACCGAACGGACGTAATTTTTTCGCGTCGAGGCTTTTACAAGCGTAGTCATCAGGGCACGAGTTTATGCCAAGTAGCAGCCGACAAGGAAAGAAACGACTTGTCGAAGAAGAATTAGCCGCATATCACGACGGATTGTTGCGAGAGATCGAGTTACCGAGTAGCCCGACATCGAGACCGGAATCAGCACCACAATCAGACATCGACGAGGAAGTAGATCAAATAGCGGACAGTTTTGCGGATATTCACATCGACAACGAAGACCAATCAGAGACGAAGGAACCATCAGACATGTCGACCACAGAGAGTACCAAGTCAATTATCCCCGATCCCGGTTGGTTCGAGGGAAGCAGAGAGAGATTTGAGGACTGGTGGAGGAGCATTCAGCTGTTCATAAAGTTTAACGGGATCACCGACAATGATAGGATGATCATAGCGGCCATATCCAGGATGAGAGGAGGAGTAGCCGGAAGTTTTTCAGCACTCGTAGCGGACAAAGTCACCAACCCAGACGTAACATTCACGTGGAAGCAATTCGAGAAGCAGCGAAGGAGTTGTTTATCGATGGAATGGACAAGGAGAAGAGCGAGATAGCTATCGAGACTATGACCCAAGGAAGGAAACCCATCGTGGATTTCCTAGTCGAATTTACCTTGATGATGAACAAGGCGGGAACGGACGATCAACACGCCATCTTCTTGCTGAAGAAGAACGTCAAAAAGGAAACCATTCGCACCATTCTATCATTCCCACCCGACAAAGTCCCCACCACATTCAACGGATGGCTCGAAGTCATAAAAGCAGTAGGAATGGGAACAGAGACGATGAGTTTGTTCGACAAACACACCGCGACAGGAGTCACGTATGGAGGAAGTGGTCAACCCATGGAAGTAGGAAGGTTCGAAACCGCTAGAGTCCAAACCCCGAATAATCAGAGGAAGTGTTTCAACTGTGGAAAGTTCGGACATTTTGCTAGAGAATGCAGGCAGCCGAAGAAGACCGTAACGTGTTACAATTGTAACAAACCAGGACACATCGCCAGGAATTGTAGGGCACCGAAGAGAGCTAGGACTAGGGAAACGACCGAGGACAGTCCACAGGATGAAGAAGATGCCACCGAGAAGCAGGATTTTGCCGAAGGGTCCGATTGAGCGCGAAATCTCGACCCATAAATCGTAGAGTCTCTCCCCATGTAACAACAAATTCGAAATCCAAGTATGTTATTCCTTTCAAGAGAGACTCAACGCGAAATTCTGCTGGATGCAACCATCAAAACCAAGAACGGAAACAAAACGGTCAAGGCCCTTATCGACTCGGGAGCACATATGACGATGATAGCAACGGAGTTGGCAGAGAGAGAGAAATTGAAGAAGGTCAAACGACAACAACCCATTCGCATGAGAAATGCAGACGGAACACCAAATCGGACAGGGATATTAACGGAGGACGCCAAAATCCAGATGGATCTAGGAGGACATAAGGAGGAAATCAAGGCACTGGTATCGGACATTTCGAGCGCGGATATTTTTCTTGGATACGACTGGTTAATTCAACACAACCCGGAGATCGACTGGATAAACCAAGAAGTCAGATTTACACGATGCCCCAGTACATGCACTACACCACACCAAACGATTCCTTTTTCTCGACGGCTAACCACTGATGTGGACAGCGCTACGGAGGAAAAAGAATCAGATCCCACCAACCCCGAAGATCTACCCGATTACATTCGACCATTTACGCACTTGTTTAACAAACGGAATTTTGAGCAATTACCAGCTCGAACGGAATGGGATCATGAGATCAATCTAACGGAGGATGCACCAAAGGAGATATCATCGAAGGTTTATAACATGACGCCAAAGGAAAGGGAGGAACTGATAAGTTCTTAGACGAGAACCTAGCATCGAAACGAATTCGACCATCCAAATCACCATACGCTGCCCCTTGTTTCTTCGTACCAAAGAAAGATGGATCACTCCGACTATGCCAGGACTACAGGAAACTCAACGAACATTCGATCAAGGACAAAACGCCATTACCGCTCATAAGCGAAGTACTCGACCAACTGCGAGATGCGAAATACTTCAATAAACTGGACATTATCTGGGGTTACAACAATGTCAGGATCAGAGAAGGAGATGAATGGAAAGCAGCGTTTATCACCAATCGTGGATTATTCGAACCTACCGTCATGTTTTTTGGAATGAGTAACTCCCCGGCACCTTTTCTCGTATGATGGCAACCATATTCCGAGAAATGATCCAAGAAGGTGCACTGGTCAACTATATGGACGACTTCGCGATTCCAGGACGTACCAAAGAGGAACTACGTGAACGGACTATACGTTTCCTGAAAATCGCCGACAAACATAGTCTATTCTTCAAACGATCGAAATGCGAATTCGACGCCAGGAAATCGCCTTGTTAGGCACGGTTGTAGGAAATGGAAAAGCTACTATGGAAAAGGAGAAGGTCAGGGCCATAAAGGAATGGAAAACGCCACGAACAATTAAGGAGGTGGAGAGTTTCTTGGGATTCGCGAACTTTTACAGACGCTTCATACAAAACTTCAGCATCATCGCAGCTCCGCTTAATCAGTTGAAGGGAGGAGGAAAAGAGTGGAAATGGGAAGAAGCACAACAACAGGCATTCGACAGCGTCAAAGATTCCATTACCAGCGAACCAGTATTGGCATTGCCAAATGACTATGGAAAGTTTAGATTGGAGGTGGATGCATCAAACTATGGAACGGGAGCAGTCCTATCACAGGAACAGGAAGGAAAATGGCATCCGGTTGCATTCATGTCCAAAACGTTGACTGAAGCAGAACGAAACTACGAATCTACGACAAGGAGTTACTGGCTATAGTCAAGGCACTGAAATTATGGAGACAGTACCTGTTGGATGCGAAGGAACAGTTCGAAATCTGGACAGACCACGAAAACCTGAAGTACTTCAGAGACCCACAGAAACTGAACGCTCGACAAGCAAGATGGTACCTTATGCTGCAGAATACGATTTCGCACTACGACACATACCTGGAAAATCCAACACCAAAGCCGACATCCTCTCCCGCATAGTCAAACCAGATACAAGCCGAGACAACAGGAACATGGAAATGTTCAAAGGAAAGGAGTTTGTACGAAGAATAGTTGAAGAAACGCCAGTATATGAAGCCACCATTCTACGATCTCGACGATTCGAGATATCACCCGACCAACAGATCCTGGAAGTTATCAGAAAGTCGAAAGGAGGGAAACCATGGTACTGCAGGAATTGGCGAAACAACCGGAGAAAGTGTGGGAGAAAGAAGGGATAATTTACCGACAAGGACGGATCTATGTGCCGGATGAAAGGAACTTGCGAGATCAAATCCTACACGATCACCACTATTCCCCGACGTCGGACACCCTGGACAACATCGGATGCTAGAACTGTTGAAGCGGACGTTCTGGTGGCCCACGATCAAGACGGACGTCAGGAGATATGTCAGAGGATGTGACATGTGTCAAAAGAACAAGATCATTCGCAGACCCGAACCAATCACGCTGAACCCATTACCAATCCCAGAAGGCCCTTGGCAGGAAATCTCTATTGACATGATCGGACCTTTGCCTAAGTCCGAAGAAAGATGCTATTGTTGTTATCGTCGACCGGTTCTCAAAGATGATCCACCTTGTTCCCACCACTACGACTCTCACGTCAATCGAATTAGCGCATCTATACAAATCGGAGTTTGGAGGCTCCATGGAATTCCCCGAAGAATCATCAGTGACAGAGGACCGCAGTTCGCATCTAAATTCATGAAGGAGCTATGCACATCATTGGGGATAGAAAGGAACCTATCAACGGCGTATCATCCTCAGACGGATGGACAGACGGAACGCATCAACCAAGAAGTCGAAATGTATTTGCGGAATTTCATCAGCTATCGACAGAACGATTGGACGAAATGGCTACCTACGGCGGAGTTCCATTACAACGATAAAGTCCACTCTGCCACGAAGAACACACCGTTCTTTTTGAATCACGGATTCCATCCATGGAAAGGGAATCACAGTCTACCTACGTTCAACCCAGCGGCAGCGGATTTCTCATCGGAGTTAGAGAAAGCCCGAGAAGAAGCTAAAGCGGCAATGGAAGAGAACAATGATCTTATGCGAAACCGAGGAAACCACGGAAATACCTCTAAAGTGTTCTCACCCGGAGAGAAGGTCTGGCTAGAAGCAGTTAACATTCATTCCAACCGACCATCACGGAAACTTGACAACAAACGCTATGGACCTTTCGAGATCGTCGAAGCTGTCGGAGATCGGTCATACAAGCTTCGCTTACCTGAGTCCTGGGCAATCCACAACGTATTCCACGTTCATTGCTCACACGATGTCATGAACCCGAGTTTGACAGCCAATACCACCCTACCCCGCCCCCACCTGATATCATAAACGAAGAAGAAGAGTACAAAATCGAAGAGATCCGAGGACATAGGAAGCGAGGAAGAGGAACCCAGTATTTGGTACATTGGAGAGGTTACAGAAATGAAGAAGACACATGGCTACCAAAATCAGCCTTGGAGAATGCCAAAGACATCCTAGACGAATACGAGAAAACACGGTTGTAGGATATAAAACCTAGCGAAAGCACCCCAATCGGTATCCAACAATCGTCAATGTCCTTCCTCGCCAACTCCCCAACCCTTTCAGCTGTCGGTGGTAACACCAACATCTACGATGCCCAAGCCCTCTTTGGAGGCCAACACCTGGTGCATGCCCATCAGGATACATCAGACTACCTTCTTTTCCAATCACACGTCCAAATGCCGCTCATCATGAACCCACCCAAGGAAGCCATGCCTATGACTGATGAAGAAAAGAAGGAGTTAATTTTAAAGTTAAAGAAGGAGAAGCGGATGATCAAGATGTTGAAAGATGTGGTAGAAATGGCGGAGTTAACAAACTCCGGTCTGTTGGAGCAATTAGAAGGAGATAGGACTGGATGGAACGTGGGATGGTAGATAGCAGATTTGGAACATCTGCCTAAAAGAGGAGATAGAGAATATTAGATAAACCGAAACTTTTCCTCGTCTCTTTCTCTCAGAACACCTCGCATCCCTACCAACAAACATGTCTAACACTCCCCCTTTCACCAACACCCTTGCCTATGACACCGAGATTCACACCACATTCAACAACAACCTACGCTCTGTTGAACAACAAAGAGAAACCATCCTCATTATCTTGACCAATTTAGCTCACATTCGTAACCTAGGAGGCACTCTTAGTACCGTCGCCACCAACACGTCAACAGTCCTAGTATCTGTCCAACCGCTATTCAACAAAATTGTCAAAGACACGAACATCCAAAGCCAATTGGACAGATTGGTTGATGACGCCAGAGAACTATCCCTCACCCGTATCGAACTCAAAGCCCATGACATTTCCATCAAACTCGCCTATCTACTACGTGCCATGCCAGAGGTTGGATCTGAGGAAAAGATCAACTATGCCCGCACAGTTCTCAAGGCTTACTTAGGTGACGACGCCAATGTCCCTACCCGTCCCAATTCGCCTACATCCCTCCCCGTTCGAATCAAAAGCCCTTCTCCATTTCCCCTCCTTGTCGAAAACGACCTCCGATCGAAAGCCAACTTTAATGTCGAAGCTCTACGACTCAAAACCTTCTTAAGGCAATACGAACCATCTGTCGAACCCATCCCATTTGTTCCCCCTGGAGGATACACTACACTCATCAAAGGAGGAGAGAACGATGAAACCTTCTGGAAGGAAGTTGTTTACACGCTCTTTGACAATCTTGCCATCGAAGAAAGTTACGCAGGAGATAGCTATTTTGTAGCCCAAGTCGGAATGCCCAACGCTCCACACTTCATTGGCCGCATCGATTTCGATAATCATATCATCGGATCGAAGAAGAAAGCGATACTCGCACTTCTCCACACCTTCAAGCACTAAATTTTCGTGTGGTCACGAAGCCTAAACGGAGGGTATTGTTATGATCTCACCGGTTATGGTCACCTGCTCTGGCTCTTTTGTTTTTCCGCATTCTCACGCCTGCCCGTTATACTTTTCTTTCACCTTTCCTTTCTAGTATCTTTCATCTCATGGTCACTCCACATTCTCATGCCTGTCCGTTATACTTTTCTTTCACCTTTCCTTTCCAGTATCTTTTGTCTCACTGTTACTCCACTCCCATATGCTTTACTCCACATCCATACGTTCTTGCTCCACTTACTCCACTACCCCGAGTATTATGACTCAGTCCTGTTCTATACTTAGTTACCTTGGGTAGTTGCCTCTACGTATATAAACCCTGTAGGTACTGCTGTATTCCTTACGCTTTACCAATCGTATCCTTCCCTTACTCTTCTCTCTTATCGCCCTCAAGTCTTTGTCACTTGTCTGCAACCTGAGTCTTTACAAGATTAAGGTCGTAACACTCCTTTTCCATAGTGGCTTTTCCATTTCCTACAACTATGCCTAACAAGGCAATTTCCATGGCGTCGAATTCGCATTTTGACTGTTTGAAGAATAGACTGTGTTTGTCAGCGATTTTTAGGAAACGTATAGTCCGTTCACGTAGTTCCTCTTTGGTACGTCCTGGAATCGCGAAGTCATCCATATAGTTGACTAGTGCACCTTCTTGGATCATTTCTCGGAATATGGTTGCCATTATGCGAGAAAAGGTTGCCAGGGAGTTACTCATTCCAAAAAACATGACGGTAGGTTCGAATAATCCACGATTGGTGATAAACGCTACTTTCCATTCATCTCCTTCTCTGATCCTGACATTGTTGTAACCCCAGATAATGTCCAGTTTATTGAAGTATTTCGCGTCTCGCAGTTGGTCGAGTACTTCGCTTATGAGTGGTAACGGCGTTTTGTCCTTGATCGAATGTTCGTTGAGTTTCCTGTAGTCCTGGCATAGTCGGAGTGATCCATCTTTCTTTGGTACGAAGAAACAAGGGGCAGCGTATGGTGATTTGGATGGTCGAATTCGTTTCGATGCTAGGTTCTCATCTAAGAACTTATCGAGTTCCTCCCTTTCCTTTGGCGTCATGTTATAAACCTTCGATGATATCTCCTTTGGTGCATCCTCCGTTAGATTGATCTCATGATCCATTCCATTCGAGCTGGTATTGCTCAAAATTCCATTTGTTAAACAAGTGCGTAAATGGTCGAATGTAATCGGGTAGATCTTCGGGGTTGGTGGGATCTGATTCTTTTCCTCCGTAGCGCTGTCCACATCAGTGGTTAGCCATCGAGAAAAAGGAATCATTTGGTGTGGTGTAGTGTGTACTGGGGCATCGTGTAATCTGACTTCTTGGTTTATCCAGTCGATCTCCGGGTATGTGAATTAACCAGTCGTATCCAAGAAAAATATCCGTGCTCGAATGTCTGATACCAGTGCCTTGATTTCCTCCTTATGTCCTCCTAGATCCATCTGGATTTTGGCATCCTCCATTAATATCCCTGTTCGATTTGGTGTTCCGTCTGCATTTCTCATGCGAATGGGTTGTTGCCGTTTGATCTTCTTCAATTTCTCTTTCTCTGCCAACTCCTTTGCTATCATCATCATATGTGCTCCTGAATCGATAAGGGCTTTGACCGTTTTGTTTCCGTTCTTGGTGTTGATGGTTGCATCCAGCAGAATTTCGCGCATTGAATCTCTCTTGAAAGGAATAACATATTTGGATTTCGATTTGTTGTTACATGGGGAGAGACTCTACGATTTATGGGTCGAGATTTCATGCTCAATCAGACCCTTCAGCAAAATCCTGCTTCTCGGTGGTATCTTCTTCATCCTGTGGACTATCCTCAGTCATTTCCCTAGTCCTAGCTCTCTTCAGCGCCCTACAATTCCTGGTGATGTGCCCTGGTTTGTTACAATTGTAACACGTTACGGTCTTCTTCGGCTGTCTGCATTCTCTGGCAAAATGTCCGAACTTTCCACAATTGAAACACTTCCTTTGATTATTTGGGATTTGGACTTTAGCGGATTCGAACCTTCCTAATTCCATGGGTTGACTGCTTCCTCCATAAGTGACTCCTGTCGCAGTGTGTTTGTCGAACAAACTCATCGTCTCTGTTCCCATTCCTACTGCTTTTATGGTTTCGAGCCAGCCGTTGAATGTGGTGGGGACTTTGTCGGGTGGGAATGATAGAATAGTGCGAATGGTTTCCTTTTTGACGTTCTTCTTCAGCAAGAAGATAGCGTGTTGGTCATCCATTCCCACTTTGTTCATCATCAAGGTAAATTCGACTAAGAAGTCTACGATGGGTTTCCTTCCTTGGGTCATAGTCTCGATAGCTATCTTGCTCTTCTCTTTGTCCATTCCATCGATAAACAACTCCTTCGCTTGCTTCTCGAATTGTTTCCATGTGAATGTTACGTCTGGGTTGGTGACTTTGTCTGCTACGAGTGCTGAGAAACTTCCGGCTACTCCTCCTCTCATCCTGGATATGGCTGCTATGATCATCCTATCATTGTCGGTGATTCCATTAAACTTTATGAACAGCTTGATGCTCTTCCACCAGTCCTCAAATCTTTCTCTGCTTCCCTCGAACCAACCGGGATCGGGGATAATTGACTTGGTATTCTCTGTGGTCGACATGTCTGATAGTTCCTTTGTCTCTGATTGGTCTTCGTTGTCGATGTGTATATCCGCAAAACTGTCCGCAATTTGATCTACTTCTTCGTTGATGTCTGATTGTGGTGCTGATTCCGGTCTCGATGTCGGGCTACTCGGTAACTCAATCTCTCGCAACAATCCATCGTGATATGTGGCTAATTCTTCTTCGACAAGTTGTTTCTTTCCTTGTCAGCTGCTACTTGGCATAAACTCGTGCCCTGATGACTACGCTTGATAAAAGCTTCAACGCGAAAAAATTACGTCCGTTCGATTGGTAGATCTGTCGTATGCACTACTACTACAGCAAGCTCGCTAGGCTGCTGTCTGCAAGGTGAGGTGTAGATGCTTTACCAAATGTTACGACCTTAATCTTATAAAGACTCAGGTTGCAGACAAGTGACAAAGACTTGAGGGCGATAAGAGAAAAGAGTAAGGGAAGGATACGATTGGTAAGCATAAGGAATACAGCAGTACCTACAGGGTTATATACGTAGAGACAACTACCCAAGGTAACTAAGTATAGAACAGGACTGAGTCATAATACTCAGGGTAGTGGAGTAAGTGGAGCCAGAACGTATGGACGTGGAGTAAAGCATATGGAGTGGAGTAACAGTGAGACAAAAGATACTAGAAAGGAAAGTTGAAAGAAAAGTATAATGGGCAGGCATGAGAATGCAGAAAAACAAAAGAGCCAGAGCAGGTGACCATAACCGGTGAAACCATAACACTATCTTCTTGTTGAAGAAGAATGTCAGAAAGGAAACTATTCACACTATTCTATCATTCCCACCCGACAAAGTCCCCACCACTTTCAACGAATGGCTCGAAACCATAAAAGCAGTAGGAATGGGAATGGAGATGATGAGTTTGTTCGACAAACACACCACAACAGGAATCACTTATGGAGGAAGCGGTCAACCCATGGAATAGGAAGGTTCGAACCGCTAAGTCCAAACCCCGAATAATCAGAGGAAGTGTTTCAATGTGGAAAGTTCGGACATTTTGCTAGAGAATGCAGGCAGCCGAAGAAGACCGTAACGTGTTACAATTGTAACAAACCAGGACACATCGCCAGGAATTGTAGGGCGCCGAAGAGAGCTAGGACTAGGGAAACGACCGAGGATAGTCCACAGGATGAAGAAGATGCCACCGAGAAGCAGGATTTTGCCGAAGGGTCCGATTGAGCGCGAAATCTCGACCCATAAATCGTAGAGTCTCTCCCCATGTAACAACAAATTCGAAATCCAAGTATGTTATTCCTTTCAAGAGAGACTCAACGCGCGAAATTCTGCTGGATGCAACCATCAAAACCAAGAACGGAAACAAAACGGTCAAGGCCCTTATCGACTCGGGAGCACATATGACGATGATAGCAAAGGAGTTGGCAGAGAGAGAGAAATTGAAGAAGGTCAAACGGCAACAACCCATTCGCATGAGAAATGCAGATGGAACACCAAATCGGACAGGGATATTAACGGAGGACGCCAAAATCCAGATGGATCTAGGAGGACATAAGGAGGAAATCAAGGCACTGGTATCGGACATTTCGAGCGCGGATATTTTTCTTGGATACGACTGGTTAATTCAACATAACCCGGAGATCGACTGGATAAACCAAGAAGTCAGATTTACACGATGCCCCAGTACATGCACTACACCACACCAAACGATTCCTTTTTCTCGACGGCTAACCACTGATGTGGACAGCGCTACGGAGGAAAAAGAATCAGATCCCACCAACCCCGAAGATTACCCGATTACATTCGACCATTTACGCACTTGTTTAACAAACGGAATTTTGAGCAATTACCAGCTCGAACGGAATGGGATCATGAGATCAATCTAACGGAGGATGCACCAAAGGAGATATCATCGAAGGTTTATAACATGACGCCAAAGGAAAGGGAGGAACTGATAAGTTCTTAGACGAGAACCTAGCATCGAAACGAATTCGACCATCCAAATCACCATACGCTGCCCCTTGTTTCTTCGTACCAAAGAAAGATGGATCACTCCGACTATGCCAGGACTACAGGAAACTCAACGAACATTCGATCAAGGACAAAACGCCATTACCGCTCATAAGCGAAGTACTCGACCAACTGCGAGATGCGAAATACTTCAATAAACTGGACATTATCTGGGGTTACAACAATGTCAGGATCAGAGAAGGAGATGAATGGAAAGCAGCGTTTATCACCAATCGTGGATTATTCGAACCTACCGTCATGTTTTTTGGAATGAGTAACTCCCCGGCGACCTTTTCTCGTATGATGGCAACCATATTCCGAGAAATGATCCAAGAAGGTGCACTGGTCAACTATATGGACGACTTCGCGATTCCAGGACGTACCAAAGAGGAACTACGTGAACGGACTATACGTTTCCTGAAGATCGCCGACAAACATAATCTATTCTTCAAACGATCGAAATGCGAATTCGACGCCACGGAAATCGCCTTGTTAGGCACGGTTGTAGGAAATGGAAAAGCTACTATGGAAAAGGAGAAGGTCAGGGCCATAAAGGAATGGAAAACGCCACGAACAATTAAGGAGGTGGAGAGTTTCTTGGGATTTGCGAACTTTTCAGACGCTTCATACAAAACTTCAAGCATCATCGCAGCTCTGCTTAATCAGTTGAAGGAGGAGGAAAAGAGTGGAAATGGAAGAAGCACAACAACAGGCATTCGAAAGTGTCAAAACTCCATTACCAGCGAACCAGTATTGGCGTTGCCAAATGACTATGGAAAGTTTAGACTGGAGGTGGACGCATCAAACTACGGAACGGGAGCAGTCCTATCACAGGAACAGGAAGGAAAATGCCATCTGATTGCATTCATGTCCAAAACGTTGACTGAAGCAGAACGAAACTACAAAATCTACGACAAGGACTTACTGGCTATAGTCAAAGTGCTGAAATTATGGAGACAGTACCTGTTGGATGCGAAGGAACAGTTCGAAATCTGGACAGACCACGAAAAACCTGAAGTACTTCAAAGACCCACAGAAACTGAATGCTCGACAAGCAAGATGGTACCTTATGCTGCAAGAATACGATTTCGCACTACGACACATACCCGGAAAATCCAACACCAAAGCCGACATCCTCTCCTGCATAGTCAAACCAGACACAAGCCGAGACAACAGGAACATGGAAATGTTCAAAGGAAAGGAGTTTGTACGAAGAATAGTTGAAGAAACGCCAGTATATGAAGCCACCGTTCTACGATCTCGACGATTCGAGATATCACCCGACCAACAGATCCTGGAAGTTATCAGAAAGTCGAGGAGGAGGGAAACCATGGTACTGCAGGAATTGGCGAAACAACCGGAGAAAGTGTGGGAGAAAGAAGGGATAATTTACCGACAAGGACGGATCTATGTGCCGGATGAAAGGAACTTGCGAGATCAAATCCTACACGATCACCACTATTCCCCTGACGTCGGACACCCTGGACAACATCGGATGCTAGAACTGTTGAAGCGGACGTTCTGGTGGCCCACGATCAAGACGGACGTCAGGAGATATGTCAGAGGATGTGACATGTGTCAAAAGAACAAGATCATTCGCAGACCCGAACCAATCACGCTGAACCCGTTACCAATCCCAGAAGGCCCTTGGCAGGAAATCTCTATTGACATGATCGGACCTTTGCCTAAGTCCGAAGACAAGGATGCTATTGTTGTTATCGTCGACCGGTTCTCAAAGATGATCCACCTTGTTCCCACCACTACGACTCTCACGTCAATCGAATTAGCGCATCTATACAAATCGGAGGTTTGGAGGCTCCATGGAATTCCCCGAAGAATCATCAGTGACAGAGGACCGCAGTTCGCATCTAAATTCATGAAGGAGCTATGCACATCATTGGGGATAGAAAGGAACCTATCAACGGCATATCATCCTCAGACGGATGGACAGACGGAACGCATCAACCAAGAAGTCGAAATGTACTTGCGGAATTTTATCGGCTATCGACAGAACGATTGGACGAAATGGCTACCTACGGCGGAGTTCCATTACAACGATAAAGTCCACTCTGCCACGAAGAACACACCGTTCTTTTTGAATCACGGATTCCATCCATGGAAAGGGAATCACAGTCTACCTACGTTCAACCCAGCGGCAGCGATTTCTCATCGGAGTTAGAGAAAGCCCGAGAAGAAGCTAAAGCGGCAATGGAAGAGAACAATGATCTTATGCGAAACCGAGGAAACCACGGAAATACCTCTAAAGTGTCTCACCCGGAGAGAAGGTCTGGCTAGAAGCAGTTAACATTCATTCCAACCGACCATCACGGAAACTTGACAACAAACGCTATGGACCTTTCGAGATCGTCGAAGCTGTCGGAGATCGGTCATACAAGCTTCGCTTACCTGAGTCCTGGGCAATCCACAACGTGTTCCACGTTTCATTGCTCACACGATGTCACAACCCGAGTTTGACAGCCAACACCTACCCTCCGCCCCCTGATATCATAAACGAAGAAGAAGAATGAAATCGAAGAGATCCGAGGACATAGGAAGCGAGGAAGAGGAACCCAGTATTTGGTACATTGGAAAGGTTACGGAAATGAAGAAGACACATGGTTACCAAATCAGCCTTGGAGAATGCCAAGGACGTCCTAGACGAACGAGGAAACACGGTCGTAGGATATAAAGCCCAGCAAAAGCACTCCAATTGGTATACAACAATCGTCAATGTCTTTCCTCGCCAACTCACCCACTCTCTCCGCTGTCGGTGGTAACACCAATATCTACGATGCCCAAGCACTCTTCGGAGGACAACACCTGGTACATGCCCATCAGGATACGTCAGACTATCTTCTTTTCCAATCACACATCCAAACACTGCTTATCATGAACCCACCCAAAGACACCATGCCTATGACAGATGAAGAAAAGAAGGAGCTAATTTTGAAGTTAAAAAAGGAGAAGCGGATGATCACACCACATTCAACAAGAACCTACGCTCCGTCAAACAACAAAGAGAAACCATCCTCATTATCTTGACCAATTTGGCTCACATTCGTAACCTAGGAGGCACTCTTAGTACCGTTGCCACCAACACGTCAACGGTCTTGGTATCTGTCCAACCGCTATTCAACAAAATCGTCAAAGACACGAATATACAAAACCAATTAGACAGATTGGTTGATGACGCCAGAGAATTATCCCTCACCCGTATCGAACTCAAAGCCCATGACATTTCTATCAAACTCGCCTATCTACTACGTGCCATGCCAGAGGTCGGATCTGAGGAAAAGATCAACTATGCCCGCACAGTTCTCAAAGCTTACTTAGGTGACAACGCCGACGTCCCTACCTGTCCCAACTCGCCTACGTCCCTCCCTATTCATATCAAAAGCCCTTCTCCATTTCCACCCCCTTTTGAAGACGACCTCCGATTGAAAGCCAACTTTGATGTCGAAGCTGTACGACTCAAAACCTTCTTAAGGCAATACGAACCATCTGTCGAACCCATCCTATTTGTTCCTCCTGGAGGATACACTACACTCATCGAAGGAGGAGAGAATGATGAAACCTTCTGGAAGGAAGTTGTTTACACACTCTTTGACAAACTTGCCGTTGAAGAAAGTTATGTAGGAGACAGCTATTTTGTGGCCCAAGTCGGAATCCCCAACGCCCCACACTTCATTGGCCATGTCAATTTCGATAACCATATCATCGGATCAAAGAAGAAAGTGATACTCGCACTTCTCCACACCCTTAAGCACTAATATTCATGTGGTCACGAAACCTAAACGGAGGGTATTGTTATGGTTTCACTGGTTATGGTCACCTGCTCTGGCTCTTTTGTTTTTCCGCGTTCTCATGTCTATCTGTTATACTTTTCTTTCATCTTTCCTTTCTAGTATCTTTTGTCTCACTGTTACTCCACTCCCATATGCTTTACTCCACGTCCATATGTTCTTGCTCCACTTACTCCACTACCCCGAGTATTATGACTCAGTCCTGTTCTATACTTAGTTACCTTGGGTAGTTATCTCTACGTATATAAACCCTGTAGGTACCGCTGTAGTCTTTACGCTTTACCAATTGTATCCTTCCCTTACTCTTCTCTCTTACCGCCCTCAAGTCTTTGTCACTTGTCTGCAACCTGAGTCTTTATAAGATTAAGGTCGTAACAAAGGGGTAAGAATGAAGGTTATACGACATATCATAGATATGTCATTTATACTACCGATAGCAATGATATGACTATTAATAGTAATGATGAGTTCATAACACTACTACTCTTACTCTCAACACCGCTTCGCTCTACTGCAAGACTATCTCCAATGTAAGTCTGTTAATACCACTAGCATAGAATATGCGCTGCTTTTGCAACAGGTTATGGGCCCCGGTCGGCACATCTGTAGATGATCTTCAGATCTCCAGATCGACCACTTTTGGATGGACATTTATAGGCCATTTAGAATAGCCTGTAGAATAGCATGTCATACCCTAGATCAGAGTTTTACTAACTGGTCTGGGTTGTAGGGCAACTATTGGTACTTCCAGCAATGCTCTCTCCAAGCTCTCTGGCACCAAGGATTATGATACCTGGGCCTGCTATGTTAAGAACGTCTTGGACATAAAGACTCCACCCTGACCACATGGGATGTTAGCGGCAGCACTCAGCTGCTCTCCACCTTGCCAACCAACCCTGCCGAGTTAGTCCAGGAAAAGCAGTTAGGAGTACTCTCAAGTTGCAGGCAACTGCAATTATTGAAAGTACCCTCTTGGACCACATGCTCCGGGAGGAATTCAATAGCCCAGATATCTCTGGACTAGAATGAAGTTGAATTATGGAGTCCGAGGGCCTACCTTCATCTTTGAAAGGATGCAGGCCCTCATGAACTTTAAGATTCAAGATACCCTGGATCCATCTGGGCAAATCGCTGAATTCATTGTGATCTGCTTGCAGATTACTGCCACTGGGGTGACCCTTTATGAGTCGCTCCAAACCATGATGCTCCTAACTGCTCTCCCAGCCCATATGAAATCTACGGTCGGGATTATCCTCACCTCAGCCAAAAATGTGGCTGACCTCATTATGGAGAAAGCAAGGGCTACCATCACCGTGGCCTGGCAAAATCCCCAAAATCTTACCGCCACCAGGTTTAAGCCATCCGGACAGGCTTCATGATGGCAAAATGCTACACCTGGACCTTCTGGGCAGCAACAGCAGAAGCAGCCACAGCAGCATCAGCAGCAGCAGTAGCAGAAGCAAAAGCAAGCTCTGCAAGGAGCTAAACCTAATGATGATAAGAAGCGAAAAAGGACTCATGGCAAAGGCAAGGGCAAGGGTAAAGGAAAAGCCGCAGTAGTCGAGGCCTCACCTCCTGACTACACTGCAGCTTCTGTGATCACATTCCCTATGATCACCATTCTACTGGGTTTCAAGACCCAACCCTACGACCCTCGCTCCTCTTCTCTCTCTGCACCGACTACACAGTCTTTGGTGCATCGCATCCAGAACAAAAAGGCTGCTATCAAGCTGCCGACTCTCTTGATTGGTGAGTCATCTTGTTTAATTACATCGCGATCATCTCCTGACAATGTTTCCGTTCATACTTCCCTTCACACAGATATAATCATGTTAAATATACATGACAGAAACAAATGGATTGATGATTAGCGTCATGACGTCGATTATCTATTTGACCCTGAGACAAACTCGGACTATCCTGAATTGGTTGATCCATCTGCCGATAAAACCTAGTTTGATGATGGATCTCGGGTACCATCGATTACTACTGACAATCGACCATTCTGGGCTCGATATGGTATGCCCATCGATAACATCAAACGACTGGTCCCTACGGACCAACTCGATGATGTTGCCCCTATAATGCGTGGTCTCACCAGACCTGCTGCACATGGCTGGACATTTGATGATATGGACAATGAATGGAACAATGGATGGCTGGAACCAACCTCCCATCCTATGGACTGGAACACCAAACCCGGCTCTTCCTCCTCCTCCTATTGTAATGCATGGAACAATGTTAATTGCTTTCCCATCAATGATGTATCATATGAAACCCTCCCCCCCAATCTCACTTGGGATGAACTGATCGAATGGGGTTTCTCCATTGACAATATTAATGTCATACTATTCCCTGTATAGGAATCACCATCAGACAATCTCATCCCCTCAGGTGAAATATTGTCCAACACCTCTATCAAACTCGGGTCTGCCATCAATCATTGGCTGGATGACACTGACAATGGATGGTGTGACATGTATTTGGATGCGAATCCTTCACATCCCCCTTCCTCACACTACTCATATACCTGGTCACGTGGCTTCCATCATCAGTATGATTACCCATTTACCGATAATAACATAACCATTGAACATGACTTCCCCCATAGGCAAACGTTTATTTGGATCGATGGCAACTATACCGACATTACCTTTTTGGAATTCGATATAGACTGAGTCACCCCTCTAACCAGTGTACAGCAGACATGAGACCCTTATCTCGATGTCTCTCGGACTGGTAAGATCTCTCCTTACCAAGCAGCCAAACTCAAGGCCCTCCTCACCTGGGACAAATGTTTTGGTGCTCGCCAAATCGATGATATTGCTAACGTGACTAAAAGCGAGAAGGCAATGAGGCCCAGTAAGACTCAAATGGAGTATCACACAGTGCCCGAGGAACTGGAAAGATGGTCCAGATCGCCTATTGATTATGCAATCAAGGAATTTGGGAAATCAGTGATAGAAGAGAAGGATGATGATGCAGTATCGATCCATTCCAGGCAGGACTGGATGGATGACAAAGAAGACGATTATGATGCTGAGAATGAAGGGGATTCATACGCACAAGTATTACCCCTTCACTCACAATCAAATACTAACTCTTCTTTTCAGCACTGTGATGTCACCAGAGCTTCGGGCCTGGTGCACCGCTCTAGTTCAAGAGGAAGACTGACACATCATGGGTCCAAACAACTTCTACATCGGGTCTAGATCCAAGGCATTCTAAATAGTCTTAATCCCTCATGTACTAGTCCAGATGTAATATATGCAATGGAATTGAGCATCAGGAACGCTCTTCTCGATAACATCATGCCTGAATTTAAGTCATTCATCATGAGTGTAAGATCAAACTCTGACTCTTATCTAATTAAGTGGATGCTAGATAGTGGCACTTCAGCCTACTTTACTGGCAGTCTCTCAGACTTTTCTATAGTCGATTGAGGCTTCTTTGGAATGGTACAAACTGCCTCTGGCCAATTAAAAATTCAAGGTCAAGGAACAGTACACATCCAACACTTAGTCATAGATCCAAGTACAGGGACCAAAGAAAGCTTCATCGAAAAGAGCTATAGGAGAAATGAAGATTACATTTCCATTTTGGTGTCTCATGAATTGATAATTTGGGCCTTGGTAACCCAAAAATATCATAAGCTCAGATCATGAAGAGAGCTTGTTTTTATGTATCTCTTTTGGGAGATAAATATAAGCACCACAGCCAAACACTCAGATTTTCGTCAAGTCCCATTTGGTTCCATAGAATAATTCATACGGAGTTTTCCACTTTAGTCATTGTATAGGCATGCAGTTGTAAATATAGACTGCATACATCATAGAGAATCCCCACTATGAGTCAGGAAGGCATGCGTGTTTGTGCATGGCTTGTGATTTCTCATGCAATGTTCTATTGAGTCTTTCAGCATGCCCGTTTTGTTGGTGGACATTAGGGGCAGAAAGCTCATGTTTAATGCCATTGGTAGACAAGTACTCTTGTAGAGCACTATTAGCGTATTCTCCTCCTCGATCAGTGCACAGTCTCTTGATCTTTCGATCAGTGGAGTTAGCAAGCAATGTCATGATTTTGATCATTTCTTGAGGTGCATCACTTTTGTCGACAAGCATTACGGTGAATGCCGTATTGGAATAATCATCCAATATGGTTAATACCCATTTATGGTGATGATAAGAGATTACTGGTAGTTCAAATAGATCCGAATGAATTAATTCAAGAACTTGTGTCCCATGGCTTTCTGAAGTGGGAAAGGATTTTTGCATGAGTTTACCTTCAATGCATCCTTTACAAACTGGTTTATCCCGTAGAATACTAATAGGCAGAATGCCTAAAGATTCTTTTGAGAATTTACTCAACACAAGATCAGACAGATGTCCTAATCGATGATGCTAGGTAGAATAATCAGCGTTTGCGGTTGTGTAAGCACTGGCTTCAGGGATTTCCTGAATTATCCTAGTAAGGATGGCGGAAATACTGGGAAAATATCCTGAGATACCCAAAAGTACAGCATGATTATTTTTATCTCGAAAGGTGAGATGCTTCTCATTGGCTTCTAATCTTAGTCCAGACCATAAAAGTTGTCCAACAGAGATGAGCCACATGTTCATACCGTTTATGTAAAATACAGGCCAAAGTTTAGTCTTTTGGACTTCTTCCCGAAATGCGATAAATCGAAACTAGGTAACCTCAAAAAAAGATTGAGTAATATTCCGAGTCGAAGTAATTCCTCAGAATCAGAGAACTCGTCGATTTTAATCTCAACCCTAATTCTCTTAATGGTCCCTCTATAGATCAACCACCTATTAATAGAGCTCCACTGGCAGCACTGCCACATCCACCAATGCTGCCACAGCCGATACTGCCACTATGGCAACAAAGAGCTCTATCACCACCTCCTCGTAATGCAACTCCCGGCCTATCTAACCAGCCTCCATGACAGGAATGGCCAATATGGAGAAAACGGCGTGACGTAACTCCACCTGATGAATCAGAACATAATGTTAGAAGGTCTAAATGGGAAACTAGAGTACCGAACTGACTGAATAACATCTATGGAGACAAACACCTGTTGAAAGTTCTGAAAGATTACGAGAGACAACCTTTCTTGCCGGACTTCAAAGAAGGAATCCAGCGAAGGGCACCTCCATGATCTGATAGACAGAACGCTCATATACCAACCAATGAACAAGCTGATGAAGCACGTCGTGAAGAAATTCACAGACACTATGAAAAAGCTAGTCAATAAGCTGAGGAATATGAACAAGAGCATGGCTCTCGACTTCCTTCCCAATTTGGTGATGCTCCAGTCTCTGGAGAAGCTATTATGGATGAAGTTCAAGTTCTAATCAGAGAAGGAGGAGTAAGGCTAAATAACTTTCTCTTTGAACTTGCAAATCAGATCCAAATGCCGGTCTAATTCAAGGACTTAATGCAACTACCTGCAGCAATGCAGAAGAAATGGATCAATGCTTGTTTGGAGGAATTAGAAGCTTTACAGAAACGTGATGTCTATGAATTAGTAGATCTCCTGGAAGGTCGAAGAACTATTAAAAATAGATGGGTCTTTAATGAGAAAAGCGATGGCTGCCTTCATGCTTGACTAGTCACAAAAGGATTCTCTCAAATCGAAGGAATCGACTATAACGAGCTTTTCTCTCCAGTAGTCTGCTATGAAACTGCCCGTCTCCTTCTAGGCATTGCTGCCCTTAAAGATTGGGATATGTTTAGCGTTGACATGAAAACTGCCTATTTATATGGCAAACTGGATGAGGAAATCTATATGATGCAACCCAAAGAATTCACAGCCACTGGCAAAGAAAATAAGGTCTGGAGATTACGCCGAGCATTGTATGGCCTTAAGCAAGCGAGGTTAAGCTGGTGGAAACAATTAACTGCCAGCATGACTGAGATCGGTTTTGTCTGATGTAAATCCGATGCAGGCATGTATTATTACCATCATCCGAAGATGCATGAACTTGTCATTGCACTTGTCTACGTTGATGATGAAGCTTTCATGGGAAAGAAAAACTCCCAGCTCCTCAAAGAGTTGAAGCTAAAGTTCTCAACCAAATGGGAATGTTGTGATCAAGGTGTTATGACAGAATTTCTTGGTATGCAAATATCTCGAGATCGTCAGAACAAGAAAATCTTCTTGCATCAGCAGAATTACCTTCAAAAGGTCCTTGATTGATTCAGTATCAAATCTGGATCTGAAGAAACACCGTTACTGAAAGGTTACATGTTAAAAACTTCCGATAAAGTACCAAACAATGGATTCAGAAAGAAGTACCAACAGTTGGTTAGATCATTGATGTACCTCATGATCGGATCATGACCAGACATTGCATTTGCCATTGTAAAATTATCACAACACATGGTGACTCAAAATAAAGAGCACTATACCGCCGGCATGCATCTTCTTTGGTACCTTAATGACACTAAAAATATGGTTCTTGAGTTTGATGGTAACTCAAATCAAGGTGTCATAGCCTATTCCGATTCAGATAGGGCTTCTGATCCAGAAGACCGGAAATCTATTACCGGCAACTTTGTTACAATTGCTAACGGAACTATTTCCTGGCTGAGTCGTAAACAAAAAACTGTTGCACTTTCATCGACAGAAGCCAAATATATAGCTATCTCTGATTGTTTGCGACAATTAGTTAGAGTCTCCCAACTCCTGACCGAGATTGGTTTTGAGATACAAACTCCAATGCTCTATGGAGACAATATGGGCACTCTATTTTGGTCAACTTCTGAAGTTCAGGAGAAATGATCGAAGCACATCGACATTCGCTTCCATTATATCCGAGAGCTTTTAGAACAGAAGCAAATCAATCTTGATTGGATTGACGGATCAAAGAATCCTGCTGATGTTTTAACCAAAAATCTAGAAAAAGTGAAATTTTCTCTTTTCTGCTCTATGCTTAACCTAAAGCAACAGTGAGTCCACTCAAGGAGGAGTGTTGAAATGAACACCTCGATGCTTACGCTCGGTATGATGTATGAATGACTCCTGTTTTGAATACATGCATTATACACATTATGACTGTGCTTCCATGCATTATACGCTCATAGGCTATGCCTGCAGGGTACTATGATTTCATGAGTTATTATAGCTATGCCCTAAACCCTATCTTGTAGTAGTATATAAGAACACTGTAGTCTACCAATAATATTAAGTTTCCTATCACTTTCACTCTCAGCCTAACAAGCTACTACTCTTACTCTCAACACCGCTTTGCTCTACTGCAAGACTATCTCCAATGTAAGTCTGTTAATACCACTAGCGTAGAATATGCGCTGCTTTCGCAACAGTAATGGCAGGTGCCCTACTACATACACCATCAGTTATCCTTTGAATTGCCACTTCAAATGGTAGTCGACTAGCAGTCTTTATAATTTAAGTGGAGAGAAAGGCATGTACTATTAATGCAAGGAATGCCAAATAACAGGGAGCTCCCCTTAAAAAAGCGACAGGAATTTTTCTAACGGAAGAGAGAAGGGCGAGTAAGGGATATCTTTTCTTATAGAGAAGGAGGAACGGGGGACTTGAAAGGGCATACAGCTGTGCTTGCTTGGGACTGCCGGTAGGGTTCGGATGCTTGGGAGTAACAATGACGGAGCTCGCGTAGACGGGGTGACGTGCCCAAGGTATGCGGACGACAGAAAAAAGTTGATATACTACAGATGCAATATTAATTCGTTCTTCAAGGGTGGCCGACTATTAACCAGTCTCTACAACCCAAACGATTTGGAGAAGCCAGAAATTCCACTGAAACTGTGTATGTCATTTATTTCATAACGAGAACGCTGCTAGCCAAGCGAGCCAAAGGATTCTTTCACGTAGACCAGCGCAACAACAAGTTTTTCAACTCAAATCAATGATTTCCTCATCCTTCACCATTACTTTCTGAGAAGCTCCTTGAGCCTTTCTCGTTAGCGCCTCGTCAATGACTTCCTGAAGAGTTAAATGGTCTCATATGTCTCTATCGCCATACCAAAGCCAAAAAACTCACTCGAAGTATCAAAAGTAAATCGGGCAAACCATCCGCCGCAGAGCCTGTAGCAGCTAATCTTGATTTATCTTCTTCCCTGGACAATTTCGTCTCCATTCTCGATGACGCTACCATCCAGAATTTTTTTTTCAAAAAAAAAAAAGATTTGGTAGAGAATTAATTAAAGAAAACTCACAGCAAGCGGTTGAGCTCGATGCAGAGTCCGAAGTCGGCCAAAACTGGTCTCTCCCAAATTTATTCAAAAACTCGACGTTCATCTTCTGCAACTTTTCCGCTTCTTCCACTTGTTCCTTCATCATCCGAATCTTTCTCTCGCTTTGCTTGAAAACCATTTCGAGGTCTTGCTTTATCGAGCTCAATTCCAATTGCTCCTCCTCCTCCTCCTCCTTCGGTCCTCGAACCTCTTGTCGTTGTTGAGCCTTTTTCCGACCTGGCAGCAGCGAGGTGATGACTACCGCCTCCATTTGTAGGACCCGTCCACGGCCCTTTGGTTTTGGTTTTGGTTTTGGTTTTCTAGGGATTTTTGATGACACCTTATGAAGTTTCTTATTGGTAGCAACAGTATCTTCTCTGACGCAGCGTATATGGCGTTTCCTACATTCCAAACAGCGACGTAGACTTCCACTGGTGACCGCATCGTAACATATTTCTGGTCCGCAAGTTTTGCATTTGATTTTCGCTGGAGCCCATTCGACTCTGTCGTAAACGACGAAGAACTACACATTTGAGGTATATAAACTTTTTTCTCTCTCTCTTCCTGGTTGACTTTTAGCACTCACGTTTGACTCCTTTGTGGTACGAGGAGTACCAGTGGCTTTTCCTTTAGTTTTTGAATGTGGCGGTCTACGGAATCGGAATACTGGCATTGTCCTTGTGGTGGATGCAATTGAGAGAGAAACAGGAATGAGGTTGTAAATAAACTACTAAAAACGACGGACGCTGGAGTTTTTGAGGCTCGGGCGTTTACATCTTCTTGGTCCCCATTTATAAAAACTTTATACTACCTTGGGCGCTGACCGCATAACGACCACAGCTTGGGCGACTCATTGAATGACGGACGGATTCCAATTTGAGGCTTGGTTCACTTCCGCCATTGATTTTGTCTCCCTCTCCCAGAACCTAACCAACTTATTCGACCAGAATACTGGAAAGAACTTCAGAGAATGAAATCAAAGGGCCACAAGTCGAGGTTCGCTCTTCAGATAAGCGGAGCCGCATCGGAATTAAAGAGCAAAAAGGTTAAACTCGTGCTTCTATCGGCGCACAAATTCTTCTGCCACGAAGGAAACCTCGAGTGTTGTCACCCGAAGGTGATGGGCATGATATTTGCAGAGGATGAAAAGAAGAGAACAAGAATGAGCATGTAAACAACACTGCTAAGTACTGACTCTTTTCAATCAGGTTTTGCTACGGTGCGCTATCTCTCAAGAGGGTCAAAAAAGACTGCAGTAGGTTGAGAGGCCACAGACTTCTGACCTCAAAATTCAAACTTCCTTTTTTCCTTGCACGAATGATTCTTCCCAATGAATCACACACGGAGTAAGTATCTCTCGGAATGGATAACCTGATCCCGGTGGCTGTGCCATCACCCACGTGCCCAAAATGCCACGACGGCATTAGGCCCAATCTCTCAGTCTTCTCTCCCCCAATCCCAACCATCAAAATGGCTGACCCCACCAAACACGAAACCGAACAAGTTTTCAAAGTCCTCAAATCCCAAAAAGGCAACCAGGTGCGTAACGAATGTCGAGTCGCGTTTTTATTTTTGTTATATGATTTTTACATGAGAACCAAGTTGCTTATCTTTTTGTTTTTGTTTTTGTTTTTGTTTTGTTTTGCTAGACGTGTTTCGATTGCAGTGCCCGTAATCCGACGTGGTCGAGTATCCCTTTCGGAGTGTACATCTGTCTAAATTGTTCTTCTATCCATCGAAACATGGGTGTTCATATCTCTTTCGTTCGGTAAGCATCCCCCAAAAAAATCCATCCATCCATCCAACCCACTCCCTCTAGATCAACGAATCTGGATAGTTGGCAACTCCATCAACTCCGCAGAATGAAAATCGGGGGAAACGCATCTGCGACCGATTTTTTCAATAAACATGGTGGAACGAGTTTATTGAATGATTCGGATACCAAGAAGAAATATACTTCACCCGCTGCAGAGTTGTACAAACAGGAACTGGAAAAGAGGGTCAAGGAGGATGCTGTCCGGTACGTCCTCCCAAGTAAAATCAAAAATCCGCTCTTCTCTTTTATTTATTGATTTGATAGGTATCCGAAGGGCATACACGTAGATGGTATTGATACTACAGGAGTGGAAACTCCCCCTCCAAAACAGGATGATGATTTCTTTGAGTCGTGGTCTAAACCTTCGACTCCTAAACCCTCTTCGACGCCTAGCACTCCTGCCAGAATTGCTACACCTCCTGTTCTCGGAAGTCGTGCCAATTCCTCTACAACAACAACGTCCTCGACATCATCCTCCGCCTCACGCACATTAACCACCTCATCCGCTGCCTCCCGATCTTCTCGCATCTCCACCACCTCCACCACATCAACCACTACAGCCAAAAAATCCAAACTCGGTGGACTAGGAGCACAGAAAACCAAAGCTGTCGATTTCGCAGCTGCAGAACGTAAGGCTCGTGAAGAAGAAGAACGGATCCGTCAATTGGGGTATGACCGTGAACGCGAAGAAGCCGAAGAAAAAGCAAGAAAAGAAGCCGAGATTAAACGGAAAGCGACAGAGATTGGGAAAATAGCGACGGTGACGCCGACGTCATCCTCGTCACCCTCCTCGACTACCACGAAACCCGCATTTCCGAGATTGGGATTCGGTGCTATACCTGGCGCAGGTGCGGGTGCTGCTGCTGCTGTTGCTGCGCCTGCTGCTGCGAGCAAGGCGGTTGAAGATTCGCCTACGGTGGCTCGGGATCGATTTGGCAATCAGAAAGCGATCTCGTCTGACATGTATTTCGAGCGAAATGCGTATGATCCTGCGACGGTCGGCGAGGCCCAGACGCGTCTGCAGACGTTCCAGGGAGCGACGAGCATCTCGTCGAACCAGTACTTTGGGCGCGAGGAAGACGAGGAGACTATGTCGCGGGACAATGGGGTGCTCGGCGACGGGAGTCTTGCGGGGCTGGAGAGCGCGGCGAAGGACGCGGTGAGTCGGTTCCTAGCGAATCCGGAGGTGCAGAATGTGGGGGAGAGCATCCGGACCGGGGCGCTAAAGCTGAGCGACTATTTGGCGCAGATGAACATGGATCGCTAGGGTTAGGGTTTCTGTACTTAGTTTGGCGAATTTTATTCATTTTTTGCACATTCACATCATGTCGGGGTCGAGGACGGACCTCCTCGCGTGGCTCAACGATCTCCTCCAGATCAACTACACAAAAATCGAGCAGTGCGGCTCGGGCGGGGCGTACTGCCAGATCCTCGACAGCATCTACGGCGACATCCCCATGTCCCGAGTCAAGATGAACGCCAAACACGACTACGAATTCCTCGCCAACTACAAAATCATGCAGAACGTTTTCAAGACCAAGAAAATCGACAGACCCATCCCCGTCGAGCGGTTGTCGAAATGCAAGATGCAGGACAACCTCGAGTTTTTGCAGTGGATGAAGAAGTTTTGGGATGCGAATTATGGGGGGCATGTGTATGATGCTGTGGCGAGGAGGAAGGGGGTGCCGTTGGAGCCGCCGGCGACGGTTGCGCCGTTGACCACGAGGAGTGGCACAGGCCTCAGTGCTGGTTCGGGCGGTCGTGCGGGGGGTAGGACGCCTGTCGGTGGCTTCAGATCGGGCAGTGCACAGCCCAACGAGGCCGTCCAGCAGCTACAGGCCCAGGTCCGCGACCTCAGCAGCCACCTCGAGGGCCTCGAAAAGGAACGCGATTTTTACTTTGAAAAGGTGCGCGATCCCATGTTTTTTTTTTTTAATGATGTTTCAAAATTCTTGCTGATGACCGACCGGCGACTAGCTTCGCAACATCGAGATCCTCGCACAGACGCAGCTCGAGGTGCTCGAGGGCGAGAGCAAGGATGATGTGACGCTGCGCGAGATCCAAAAGATCCTGTATTCGACCGAGGTGGGTAGAACTCTCCGCCTCGCTCTATCGGTGCTTATCGAGCACACAGGATGGCTTCGAGGTGCCCGAGAGCGCTGCCGTCGACGAGGAGGAAACATTCTGAGAGTTCCTTTATTACACATACCATTAATACTTTTTTTTTCGTTTTGTTTTTGTTCTTTCTACCACCACCATTGTTTCCCTGCGAAAGAATTGTCTCCCAAAATCCCACGGCGGCGCTGAGCCTTATGCAAGGACTGAAGACGCTCGTTCTGATTGAGATGAGTGGGCTCAAAATTTTTTATTGGACCCAGAGATTTTCGGTTCGGAGTATGGGCCATACCCGTTTGGGAAGGATTAATGAGGGAGGAATAATTGGTTTTGCCTGATGTCCACATTCTGGATATTTCAATTTCAACCGCTCATGCACAGACCAAGCTCACTCACCTCACCCACCTCCAACTCCCCCTCCTCCTCCTCATCTTTGACTTACTAGACTCCCCACATCGTCTATCTACCGTACCATTACTTACTTCAACATATAAGCATATTGACGAATACGACTTGATCTCATCTTTTGGATTTTACAATTACCTGCGCCTTATCTTATTATCAAATCTCAATTTCTAGCTTGTCTGATTTGAATTTACTAGTAGGTTGTAACTCGTGTTTGCCCTGCTTTGTCCTCGAGTTCAGAACCCAAAACTGGAACAATATCGTCTCTTGTTTCTTAACCACCATGATGAGCTATATAAAATCCTTCTTCCAATTGAGGGAGGATCAGGAAGAATACAAGGCGGTCCGTAGATCGAGAGGTGGAATTTCAAAAGAAACGATATAGTAGTATCCTCATGATAAACATATAGTTCAGATATGACGAGATATTCAAAAAGTTCTATATGGTGTCCGAGCCAGCAGTATCCGGCCTTTTCTCTGAGCAAGGTTAGTCAACTTTTTTTTTCCCTTTCTTACGTATCACGTATATGAGTGTTCCCAACAGGCTGATCGGCATGATATTAATGATCTTCCTTATTGGGTGGTATGTAGCCACCGTAAACGTCGGGGACTGGAAGCACGTAAAAAGGACATGATTCCTCAACACATACAGAGAGCCGAAGACGAAAGATTAATCTGGGAACGATATTTCTACTATGAACTGAGACTTGCACGGAAGAGAAAGGAGAGAGAAGTTAAGCGTCAAGATCGTTGCAATCGAAGAACAAGGGTCTTCGACCGACAATCAATGTGATAAAAACCAGTAGGCTCTCCGGCGTCATAAAAATTTCAAGTTCCACTTCTGTTTGATCGTAGATCATACCATTATCATGATTCTGCGTTCCAGAACTTCCGTCGCCCCGAACGACCTATGTGCGAAATGCAGACTGCATGGCTTCACCTCAAGGGTTATATGTATTTCCATGAAGTGGGAGGATTTACGTATTGATCGTTGATGTTCCTTCATGCAGACGTGTCATCCACTTTCGCTAAGCCTCGACAGAGGGTATGCGATCATCTCTTAGTTCCGGACCCCTTTGTTCTCAAAGTCGTGTACTTGAACTAGTCGCAATAATCCAGTGCTCACCACCATGGTGGCAATATACAGATCCCTCTATAAATATTCTATGACAAGCACCAAAAATAGAACAATAAATAGTGTCGCAAAGGCAATCTAATCCTTCATCACCCTCAAAAACTCGCCAGCTCGATGGAACGTTGTCATAGAGATTATTTTTGCCTCGCCTTTTCCCACAAGCGCCAGAGAATAGGGATAATCAGACTCCGAGCCGAACCCGCAGAGCTCTCTCTATCATCATATGGATGATAGTTATAACACTCTCCGCAGAGGTCTCGGTGGCGATCGACGGGTTCGCGTCACTTTCATCCACAGCCATCATAACGATGGCTTAAAGTTCACGAGAAACATAAAAGACATCCTTGTCTGCTATTTCGTCATCATTTGTATACATCATCGGTATGCTTCTGCCGCATGGATGCTTCAGCCTGTCATGAGAAGAGCGGAGGAGAAAAAAAAAGAGCCGTGGGTCGATGGGCGCGAATGAAAGACTTGGATTGAGAGTGCAACGGTGAGAATCGTGATGTTATCAATAATGAATTGTGACGGCATAGATTGCGTATATCCCCGAGCAGTAGATGTTGCATCGGACTGTCCCGTTAAGCCCCATTAGACTTTCGCGAGAAACCGTTTTTGGATGACCAGCCTCGCTCCCCAGATAACGAAAGAACCAACGACGACGGTGCTCCCAGAGAAGATTGTCATGTGGCGGAATGAATGAGAGCTGCTGTAAGCGAGAAGAGCGCCAGCAGCTGGGTTCCCTACAAGCGACCTATAATTAGAGAAGTCAAGAAGTCAGTCGCTGCGAGCCAATAGAGCGGATATACAAGGGAAAGGTTGTATAAAGATTAATGAATGGCAGTCGTTAGGCTAGAAAGCCGAAGATGATGCTAGTATAATGGAGCCAGGTCGCGCACCACCATATAAAGGCGACCAGAAAGCAGCGTCGGTGCTGAAACCCAGTTACTTTTGCGCAAACTCTGGGTGGCCATTACCACGGATAGACCGAATTGTGGCGCGAAGAAGAGACGATGCTACTCACGGAACGGATATGACACTGTATAGCATTCCCATCCTCGTTCCCACTCGCCCCCTTTCCGAGATGGACGCCACCGCAGGCGTGAGCACAGATATGAACGCGCCAGACATGAAACCATAAATAGCCGCGAAGGCTATTAAGCCAGCCATGTTTTTTACATTGAGCCAAATAGCCAACGTCGAAAGGCCAGAAAGCAATGCAGCAGGAGCGAGGAGGTTGAAGTGACCGATGGTGTCGGACAGATGCGCTGGTGCAATTCGGCCAAAAATGCTTCCTGCGTTCATGGTCGAAAGCATGTAGAACGCGAGTTGTGATGTTATACCGAGATGTTCGGCATATTCTTGAACGTAAAAGAATGGAGTGTAAAGTCCTATAAATCGAATGGTTAAGGCAAGTTCTTAACTGTATCCGCCAATAATAATACGTACCTAGTGCGACAAAACAGCTCCCGAGGGTTAACAGCAGAAACCGAGGATCTTTGAACGCTGTCGTGTCAATATATGGTATTGATTTTTTGCTTTGGGATCCGTCGGAATCTTGTCTCTGCATACTACCATTGTTTGACACAGCAAGCGTCGCTGCAACGCAGCCCACTCCGCTAATCAAGGCTGATACTCTAGTCCCCCACGCAAAACCGATTTTCTCAAACAACTGCTGAAGCATGATCGGATAGACAACACCGCCTGTAAACCACGTTTATCTCTGACACGCCTTCGAGTGGCAAGAAGGGTTAATTTTCATACCTACACCAGTACCAGCCGCAGCAATACCTAATGCAGTCGCACGGTATTTTGAGAAGTATGTGGTGATACTTGCAAGGGGGGGATAGAACCTAAGAAAATAGGATCAATCTGTCAATTTCAAGTAATACAACATCCGCGGACTCACATAAAGGCCACACCGAGACCAAACAAGACTCCTTGAGAAAGAATATAATGCCAATACGCCGTCGATATACTCGTAAGGACCAGGCTCAGTGTGAAGACGAAGCTGCCAATCATTAGGAGTACCGTCGGTCCACGCGCATCAGAAAAGCGTCCAATAGGTGCACCCTGAAAGTTTGATCAGCCTCAAGATAAAGAATCTCAAAAAGTACCCTCACGGCAAGGAAGAAGACGAGGAATTGTATTGAGCCTATCCATGATATAGTGGACTGCGACTTCTGGCTCAGTTGGTGGTTCGAGTACCAGGTCTGGAAAGTGCCAAACGAGTTCATTTGCCCAAAAGTGACCAGCAACGCCACGAAGGCCCCAAAGACGGTGAGGTATCCTCTGAGACCAGGCAGTTCCTCGTCATTCGACCAACTACCTGACTGAGATGACACGCGGGAGTCGGAGGGAGTGAGTATAATCTTTGTTGTCGTCGAGAGGCATCCACTTGTACTAGAACTGGAGTCACGCTTCTCGTGGACTTGCATGAGGTGCATTCGGGTTAGCCTGAACAAGATCGTTGAAATGGGGGGTGTAAGGGGAATTCAGTCTGGCACAAGATACAGTTCTTACTGAGGTCTTATACCACTGACACCAATAGATCTCGATAAATCGTGTGTCCACATATTCAAAATTAAGGCTAGGTCGGATTTAACCGGCTGCGTTTGGGCATACCGACGCGACATTCATGCTATCATTATCCGTACCAGTAAAAAGTCAAGATCTCACAACAACCCTTCCCGAGGTCGTCGAAATCAGTGCCTTTGTTTTGGATCAGCGTCAACAACTTGATGGCGATGTCGTGATAGCATTTTCCTGGAGTCGCTAACGCGATTGTGGTACACTCCACGATGCATCACCTGGAAACACTACATCCAAAACAATGCCTGATGTCAGAAATTCTGTTATGTTGTTTGGGTTTAACTGACATGACCAGAATTACGGGATTTTCCAGCCCTCGGTGTGCCGGAAACAGTAGACAAAGAGCCCCACGATTGTCCCTCTATGGCGTGTTGCACGGTTCCTGGACTGGCGACCTGATGGATCAATAGAACTCGAGGGGAAAGAAGGTATCATTTTCGTGTCGATATGACATGGGCAGCAGGATCATGATCAATGTCAATCTATCATTCGAACTCGTAAGACCGAGTCCATTATTCGGACTTGTAAAAATCGAGCGCACCTCCTGCCATAAGGCCGCCATCTTGAACATTCTGTGGGCTCAAACCCATTATTGCGTGAGATGAGCGACGTTCGAGGACGATTAGTCATCAAAACGTAAAGAGTGCGGATGCAAGCCTCTCGGGAATAGACATGGGCGGAATCGTTTGGATCTTGACATCATTAGCAACTCGATCACGAGCTCCTTGAGACGACTGGTCCGCTATTGACTGCTTTTACTGGACCCGAATCACTAAACGCGGGCCCAAATGAGAATACCAGATGATCGTCGGGTAAGGACATCGAACCTGTACGGCAAGGCGCGAGACTTCGTCCAATAACTTCTACTTTGAATTAAAGCGATTTCTAGTCTTTGTGTTTCATAAGCGTGTGCAGGAATGAGTAAAATTCAAGGGTTGGAACGGGTTATTCCAACGAGCGGTCAAAATATTTGCTGCGCTTTTAGCGGCAGGCGGATCGCAAGAAGCTCATTAAGCGGTACCCTACAATAATAGATTTTGAATTTGAGCAGCGAAAAAGGTATCGACACTGAAACGCGGCATGGGTTAAGCTTAGATCTCATAAGACTAGGAATTGGAAAGCGACATACATACAGTTGAGACCGCGCAAAATTGACTCATCCTCCCGAGGATTTTAAGCGCGAAGCTTTGAGCATTCGATAGCGATGGATGACCTTCTCCCGTTCCTGTTCCATCATAGACTTCTGCGCCATTGACAAGACACCCTCCCGCTTTCCATCAAGTCTAGAGTGGCTCGCACCCCGCGGAGCCTTTTTTATTTCGGGGGGAGCTTGAGCGACATCGTTAAGCCTCCGTGGAGCAGACGTAGAGTACTTCTCGAAATCCTTGTGCTGCTCAAGGCTCTTGTCTTTCTTTGGGTCCTTGCGTTGTGGCTCAACGTGTAGCGGCGGTGTTTGCTCGCGGGATTCTTGATCTTCACTTAACGCTCCTCTCCTCTCCTTCGTTTTAGCTTCAAGCGCGTCTTTGCGAGCCTTTCTTTCCACAGCTTTAGACGATCGAACGGCAGACCTAACCGTGGGACGCATATCATCTTCCACTCTCCTGCGGTCAGTCGGAGAGTAGTGAGCATACTTGAGTTTTATCTAAGAATGGGACTTACTTATAAAAATGCTGTATCGGCTCTCCGGGTTTGATCTTGAGCTGCATGTCATCCATTTTTCTACGTTTCTCCCGCTTTGCGTCCCTTCCTTCTTCCTCCAGCTTTCGCTTCTTTTTATATGTGTCTCTGATTTGTAAAGCATTCAACACTCGTGATGCAGACTTCGAAATTCCCTCATTATCGAGAGATTCTTTGGGAGGCGCAAGGTTTGTGCCTCTGTTGAGGTAAGTTAGTATTCAAACTGAAAATAAGAAGAATTGGCCGCATACTGCTGTTTCCTCTGTTCCTCTCGCAACAGTCGCTTGGCTTTTTTGTGAGGCATACAAAGCTGCAATCGCGGGTACGAACTTGAACAAACTGGCAAATTTCATTGGCCACGGAACAAAAGTGTGAGCCAAACGGCAGAGAAATCTGCTTGCATTTATTTGCTTTGGTAGAAAATCCAAACAGCGGCAAATCAAATTACATCTGTGGAAGATCGCGCGAGGAATGAGCCTCAGTGAAAAAATTTCTCAGGATCTATCAAGCTAATCCAGGTCAATTCAAGATAACTCGGGATAATTCAGGCTGATTTAGGGTCGGTTGGCACCCTGAAGGTCGGTGAGAGTTTGAGTTCTTACATCTTGAACGATGCCTGAACACAGCCTGAGCATGGCCCAACAAATGTTCCACATCCAAAGCAACGTGCCTGAACATTGGCTGATCATGTTCTAGCATTGTTCATGAAAGAGGACAATTTTCAGCCTATGTTCAGGGCCTGAAATTCCCGAAAATGCCGGAAAACCTCTTTTTACTGAGAATGAGCGCGGTTTGATTTTTTTTTCGGAGTGATGTCCGTGTGTGTGAGCGACACTGTCACGTCACGTAGTAGAACTTATTCTACTACCACTATCTCTACCGGTGCGGACCTACGCGGTTCCGCACCACCACATTATATTTTTTATTTTCCACCCATCCGAACCCTACTGGAGGTCCGGCCAGCCAACACTGCGGTCGGAGTTGACGCCTTTGGGGTGACTACTGCATTCCAGCTTCAATCTCACCACCTGGGAATCTCGGGCCTTACAGCCCTAGGTCCTCACTCCCCAACCTTAATGTTGGCTGGCCAGCGACTATCCGGCTCACGACGAAAATTCAAATTGCATCCTGGTTTTGAAAGTCGAAGGCTGGTTTACACTCCACCGCAATCATATATGCACCATATGGTAAATTCTCATGGGACGAGTCATCATCTGCTCATCTCCGCAGCCACATGATATCTTATCTTGCAATATGACTTGCGAAGCCGAATTGCTCCCTTGAACACAACACATGAGTGGTGCTTCTTAACTTGTGCTGCTTTTGCGCCTATCTTTAACTCATCATATCTTGCATGCGCCGGACCATAACAAAGGGGTTGTCCACATGGATGTTCGAGCTTCTTCAACCTTCTCACCACACTCATCGCGGACACGCCCCTTCATTGGTTCAACAAATTTCAAAATACTCTAGATGTGATTTTTTTTTCGGTGGCCCATCGATGCCGTCGATGACATATAAATTCTTGTCGTTCAAACATCGGTCACCCATTCTCAAAACATGAGATTACTCTGGCTTTCGTTAATTTCCTTGATCTCTTTCGCAGTTGCAAAGCAAATACCCGTCGTCGACGGTGTGATCGGAGGTGTTCCCAACGTCGAGAGCGACGTCGAAACAGAAACAGCCAGCTCTGCAGCCGTAACACCCGGAAAGCTTCGGTTCGTTGAAAATTCGGATGTTTGTGGTATGTCGTCCTCACCATTTAACGTTGATCATTCGCCTACAAATTCGAAAGAAACAACACCCGGTGTTGGTCAGGCATCTGGCTACGGTGACATCGCTTCAGACAAAAGTCTCTTTTTCTGGTTCTTCGAATCTAGAAATGACCCGGATAATGATCCGCTTGCTCTATGGTTCAACGGTGGAGTGAGTCATCTGTTTCGACAAAGCAATATCTCAGCAATATCTCATAACGTTCACTCTCATCTTTAGCCTGGGAGTTCGAGCATGATCGGTCTTTTCCAGGAGCTGGGGCCATGCCGAATCACAAACGACAGCAGATCCGTCACACTCAACGAGTTCGCATGGAACAATGAAGCAAATACGATTTTCATTGACCAACCCGTATCAGTAGGGTTCTCACATGGTGACACAAGTGGCATTCATGGTTCGCAAGACGCGGCGGTGGACGTTTGGACCTTTATGCAAGTATTCCTCTCTGACCCTCGCTTTGCTAAATACGCAAACAATACCTTGGCTATCTGGACTGAATCGTAAGTTTGAAAAACTGTACAGCGTATTTGCATTCATTAATCTATTGGCAGGTATGGCGGTCATTATGGGCCAACATTTGCTGCGTGAGTCATTCCAACTTGGATTGAAAGCGGCGAAGTTGAAGTTCCCCCACCACAGGCACTTCCTTTCCCAGAATGCTGCAATTGAAGATGGTACGGTTTCCGGTATCAAATTGAATCTCAAGGTTCTTGGTATCGGCGATGGTCTTACCGTATGTAAAAAAATAACTTCTTCTCTCTTGAAACCCAAATATGAATTACAGGACCCCCTACTTCAATACCCTGGATACCTGGAGTATGCGGCTAATAACCCGTACCACCCACTCGTTTCGGATTCAGTTATAGCTCTTGCTGATAGAGCTTGGTCTCAATCCGGTGGTTGTAAATCTCTGGTACGAAGAAATCAATAGCATGGATGGGCGCCGCTAGCTTGAAGGCTAACACACATATTTGCTTTTTAGATCACTGAATGTTATAGTGGAGGCGCCAACTCTGTCTGCTCGCGCGCTCAGTCCTTCTGCAATAATAATATTCTTTCGCCTTTGGCAGGCGATTGGGATGTGAGTTGCACAATGTTCGAAAGTTTTGCATTTGTCGAAGCTGATTCCTTCCTCTCCTATTTAGGTATACTACGTCCCTACACGAAACCCGGACCCCTATCCACCCAGCTTCAGCAATTATCTTAACTCTGTTGCCTCACAAATTGGAGCTGAAACAACATATCGCGGGTCAAGCAGCGCCATATATTCAAATTTCGCGCAGACCGGTAATGCCCTCAATAATACTCATATCACTAACTCTGTTGACAATTTTCTAGGTGATTGGATGCGAAATTCACGCCCCGATTTAGAGACTGTCATAAATGCTGGTGTACGTCTGATAGCCGTTAGATCAGTTTTATGATGCAACTAACGCCTGTTCTTTCTAAAGGTACGAACGATTATCTACGACGGTGATGCGGTCAGTCCTTTTTTTCTTGAATACCCTATCAATACTTCCGAACGAACTGAAACATCGTCTTGACAGGATTATATTCTAAACTTTAATGGCGTTGAAGCTATGGTGGATGGACTACAGACCCAGTTCACAGATCTTTATCATTCACAAGAGTTCGCCTCGTTTGATGTTCGTGGACAATCTGCTGGTATATTCAAGAACGCTGGTACATTCTCCTATCTTCGCTTCTTTGGCGCTGGCCATGAGGTTCCTGCTTACAAGGTAAGGGAGAGCTCCTCTTATTCATGGTCCCTACTCACTTGGTTTGATTGATAGTGGGGTACTCTTGGTCGTGGAGAAGCCGCTGCTCAGATGTTTACCCAAATTATGAGAGACGAGTCTATCTCTTCCACGTGAAAACACATATGTACACTATGCAATCATACGATCGTTTGTTCTCAATTGCTTTAATGCATTTTGACAAAGGCAGTGCGTTATGCCGGAGTATCTGTAGAACTTCGTCTTGCCAGTACGCTAATTCTGTAAGACAGTGAAAGCCCGAAGGCTCACTAGAATAGAAACTTACAGTCACGCCGAAAGGAGTATTCTCAGCAGTGTATAAGCGGGATAAGATACGCGTATCGTACAGGAAGAAGGTAGCGAGAAGAGAGAGGAAAAAGATAAGAGACTTACGTAGCTCATGGCTCTTATATGCTTATCTAAAATTAGTATAGTTAGCGTTGTAAGCAGCATGCATACAGAAAGTACATAATCAGTTGTATATCCTCCTTTTTTGGAGTCGTTCACCATCGTCAATCTTAATCCGAGATTCACTCGAATTCAAATCCTAAACCAATCCATATGCCGTCCCTTTGCAGTGCCTGAGGGTATTAGTCCTGTGTTGCGATCCTCAAAGCTTTTCCATTGACGGTTCGTGGAAGTTTTTGTATCTCGTACTCTGCGGGAAGCCTCTTGGATTATTCGCGAATTCTTGAAAGGTCCATAATAAGTGGTTTCCATCGCTAATCCAACATTTTCTGAACTCTGCATATGCAAATTTGCGACCATATTCTTTCCGTTCGAAAGCGCGTCAATTATGATGGCCACATGCCAATGTATTGGGTTCAGTTCTTTACCCGTGTTTATACATGATTGTTCTTGTTCCAAATCAAACAGAGATGTAGCTTCCCTCCCACTACAGCGTTTCTTCCTTCTTGAGCATAGGAGAGAGCCAAATTGCATATCCCGGCTCAGAGCATGGAGAGGTTCCTCCATGAAAATTTGAAAAACACTTAGAGCCATAAGCTGGCAGCTTCAGTTCCGCGAGAGTCCGGGCTGTGGAGGGTATATATACTACTAACTAGCGCAGTGCCTCGCTTCGCTCAGCACTTTGTGGCATTTGATTATTGTTGGTGCCTCAAAAACTACGATTAAGACTTTTGGTACAATTGAAGTTAGCATTGAAAGCTAAGTGGAATACTGCTAAACTTTCTACCGAACGTGACTGTAGCACTTATGGCGAGAAAAAATTCGAAGAAATGAAGAAGAGTCACAGGGTCGCAGAATTAAAATACTCTGCTTCGACGTAGTAGTTGTGCTAACCCCAAAAAAAGGGAAAGTAGGGAAACTCATTGCCAATTCTTATGGCGCCCCCCTGTGATCACGTGAACTGTTGCCTTTTCTGTGATGATGGACGAAACAGGTAGGTGGTACAACAAACGGCGGCTGCTTCAAGGCATGACGCGAAGCGTCAGAGAAGAGCAGCACAGTGCATGCCATGTTGGGAAAGGACTGAGGTCTTGGCTTATGCCTCATAGATCTCACTTTCCGCTTGTCTTTCCATCGCACTCGCTTGCGCAATTAGTATTTTAGATATTCAAACACTGCAATACTCCAGATTGCGGCGGCATTTTTCTAACTGATTTGGACGTCAACTTTTATTGTTCCGATGTATGTACCTCACTATCATATGCCATGTGAGGGCGTGTTTTCTTCGGAGCTGGCTGAATCCCGTGTGAAAGAATTGACCATTAAGTAATGCATTACTATTAGAATAGCACTCATCTTCGTTCCGCTTCTATTCTAACTTCCCTGTCGGGGTAGTCCTGCTCATCACTCCCTCTAATTTAAACTCAACCCCTCCGAGCTTCCTCTCTAATTCTGCCGGAAATCCTGTCATCCAGGAGAAGTGTCGAAATTTTCGCATTTGGAGTGACCAGATGGCGTTCCAAATTTCAATCTCCCCATTTAGCGGTACCTGGGGACCTTCGGGCCCTATAGCCTAATATCCTCCACCCACAAATTTCTACTAGTTTGTCGGTAACTGTCTGCCACGAATAGAACGAAGTATACAATTCCGGAGCTCGGAACGATCCAAGTTTTGCTTGGCTTCTGCTCTTCTCCGCAGCTTTACTACGACATGCTTCTTGTCATGCGATCATGATAACACCGCAATTTGAGGAAAAGGGGCTAATTCCCGTCTCCTAGACCAAAGTATAACCGTGCCACGTCTAACAATTTCCTGAGCAAGACAAATCATGATCTATCAAAAGAATGGCTGCTTCTTGCGACGTATGTTCTTCTAACATTTATCCCCAATACACATATCTCACTACTGTAATAGTATCAGCGACAGTCATAGTGACAGCATAAAAGAGCGAACCGCATGGCTTTGCGCATTTATCCAAACTCGATGTACGTATGCCTCACTCATTGGTCCAACAAGCATGTCTCAAAAAAGGGTGATGCACTTAATGACGGATAATTAGTACAACGGGACGACAGCATATAAAAATCCCCGGAATTTGAAGACCATCCTCAATCCATTTGACCGAACATGATGCTACTTCAGCTTTCCCTCATATCTTTAATTTCTCTCGCCTTTGCACAACAGATACCTGTTATCGATGGGGTGATTGGGGGTGTCCCCAAAAACAAGAGCAATGTTGAACCGGATTCTTTCCGTAGCACCGCCATAACCCCTGGAAAGCTCCGGTACGTTGAAAACTCAGGAATCTGTGGTATGTCATCTTCGATGTCTAACGTACAACAACTTGACCTGAAAATTATTGAAGAAACTACTCCTGGTGTCAATCAGGCATCGGGTTACGGTGATATAGCCTCGGACAAGAGTTTGTTCTTCTGGTTCTTCGAGTCTCGAAATGACCCGGATAATGATCCGCTTGCTTTATGGTTCAATGGAGGAGTAAGTCGGCTGCTTTGATAGCGGCCGTCGTCTACTAACCCCGGTCTTCTGTATAGCCCGGTAGTTCGAGCATGATAGGCCTCCTTCAAGAAAATGGACCATGTCGAATCACCAATGACAGCAGCTCTGTCACCCGTAACGAGTTCGGATGGAATAATGAAGCAAATATGATCTTTATTGACCAACCCGCTGGAGTGGGATTCTCACATGGAGACACCACCGGTAATCCTGTCGGCACATCTCAAGAAGCGGCAGTCGACATTTGGACATTCATGCAGATGTTTCTCTCTGATCGTCGGTTTTCCAAATATGCGAATAATACGTTGGCCATCTGGACCGAATCGTAAGTTTTCGAAACGGTGCCAAGTTGCATATTTTAATATGAATCGGTAGATACGGCGGCCACTATGGGCCAGTATTTGCTGCGTAGGTTTTCAGTGGTTCTTCATGAAACCTGATATTGATTTTATTCTCCTCATTAGGCATTTCCTATCCCAAAATGCTGCAATTGATGACGGTAAGGTTTCGGGCATCAAATTGAACCTCAAAGTCCTTGGTATCGGCGACGGTCTCACCGTATGTTTAAAAAATGTTGTCTCACGCAATTTTCAATTTGATGCTCATGAATGACTCTGATAGGATCCCCTACTTCAATATCCCGGCTACATGGAGTATGCAGCCAACAACCCGTACCACCCGCTTGTTACTGAACAAATTATCAATTTTTCTGCCAACGCTTGGACACAAACCAATGGCTGCAAATCTCAGGTAGGAAAATTTTGAAGACATAGATGCTAGTATGAATTTCGCCGTTAGATCACTGACTGCTATAATGGAGGCACCGACTCAATTTGCCGGGGTGCTCAGAACTTCTGCAACTTTTACATTCTCCAGTATTTGGCAGGTAATTGGAATGTGAGTTGCACAATACCACGCTGGTCCCGATTTATATATCTGATGTATTGTAGGATTATTACATCCTGACACAGAACCCCGATCCATACCCTCCCGCCATCGGCAACTACCTGAACTCCATTAGATCAAAAATCGGAGCCGAACAAGTTTTCTTACAGTCGAACTCAATTGTTTACCAGAATTTTGCCAACAGAGGTAATATCCCAGACCATACATGGAATATATCACTCCTACTCACCACCGGTTTCAGGTGATTGGATGCGCAATTCGCGTCCAGATCTGGAGACTGTCATCAACGCGGGTGTAGGTCTAGGATTGATGGCCAGACAAATCATTGCAACTAACGCTTGATCGTTGTACAGGTACGAACAGTCATCTACGTTGGGGATGCTGTCAGTTCATTGACTTGTAATATACGTCCGAAAGAGCTGAAACATCTGCTTTATAGGATTATATCCTAAACTATTTTGGTGTCGAAGCTATGGTGGATGGACTGCAAACCGACTTCAGCGGCGAATACCGAGCACAGGAGTTCGCCACGTTTACCGTTCGTGGACAACCTGCTGGCGTTCACAAAAACGCGGGTTCCATGTCCTACATCCGCTTCTTTGGTGCTGGTCACGAAGTTCCTGCTTACCAGGTAAGGTAGAGCTCTGCGTGGCGGCAGTTTCGGCTGACTGACTTCAATTAATAGTGGGGTACCCTTGCTAGAGGAGAAGCCGCGGCTCAGATGTTTACCCAAATTATGAAGGATCAGTCCCTTTCTTCAACTTGAAAAATGTATGAATACACATTGAATACATCATGACGATCCTTATCATGCTAAAAATGGATCCAGCTGAGAAACTTTCCGACTAACTCCTTGCTTATGAGTGGGTCGTACATGTGTGGAACTAGTGTGGCTTCTTCTGCTCGATAAGCGGGTGAGCATCACCTGTTTTTCAAACCGGTGACTGATTCTTACCATATGAGTTCAGTACATATAACTTCAAAGAGATGGGATAATTTCTCAAGACGACATCTTAAGCTTTCATCCTGGGTCCATGACTCCATGTATACTGCATCTTCTATCTTCCTCAAGACTCTCGCGGACGCTGGAATTACGCACGCATTTGTGAACTGGGGCTCGGATCATCCTGGTATATTAGAAGACTTACAACGTCAGCGAGGGGAAAATGGTGGGACTGAATTGCAGATTATCACATGTCCCAATGAAATGGTAGCCTTGAGTGCTGCACAAGGATATGGCCAGATAGCTGGAAAGCCTGCTGCAGTGATCGTTCACGTAGACGTTGGAACCCAAGTAAGCCATACTTAATCCCGATGAAGGAAACATGCATAGCTGAGACAGAAGTCCTGTTTACTACCATAGGCGTTAGCGGGAGCCGTGCACAATGCAAACTGCAGCCGTACTCCTATTCTCATATACGCTGGTGCATCACCTTTCAGTTCTGGAGGAGAGCACAAAGGAGGCCGAAACGAGTTCATTATGTGGTTGCAAGGTACGTCATGCGTTTTGCCTCACTGCTTTACGACCTCATAGCTGGGCAGATATCCCGGATCAGTCACAAATCGTTCGTCAGTACATGCGCTACACAGGAGAATTCTATAGTGCCGCCACCATACCGCGTGTTGTACATCGAGGTCTTCAATTGTAACGTCCCTTCTATCCTATATCCTGTCAAGCTCGCTTACGCGTTTCAAGTGCGTCGAGTGAGCCGAAGGGACCAATTTATCTCTGGGCTCGCCGTGAAATCATGGAACAAGAGATTGAACAGTCCTTGTTTGAGAACATTGATACCAACATTGCCAAATCGCCGGCGGTCGAACCTAGTGCCGTAACTCCAGATGGTGAGTAGTCTCTTTCAATGTGATAGGCGGTCGATTACCAATCATTTGTCCAGTCGCTCGTAGGATCGCATTAGCCCTTCTCCATGCCGAAAATCCCCTTATAATTACTTCCCGCCTTGGACGTAACAGACACGCCATCCCACCCCTCGTAAATCTCTCCAAGCTTTTGAGTATACCCATCATTTCCACTATTGCTCAAACGCTCAATTGCCCCTTTTCTCATCAATACAACTTGGGCGTCACCTATCTGTATCGTGAATCACACACAAGCCGTCTTGCATCAGCAGACGTCATCCTTGTTATTGACTGTGATTTACCCTGGATTCCAAATAATGAGGCACCTTCCTCATCGGCACGGGTTTTTATAATTGATGGTGGCGATCCTCTCTACGGAACAGTCGGCTATTCTAATTTCCCTGCTGAGACGATCTGCAGAGCCGACGCTCAGGCTAGCCTCACCCAGCTGGCTTTAGTTGTGGAGGAAGCGGACAGCCAAGCCCAGTCTATGGGCAAAGCGGCTATTATCGGAAGTAAGTCGATACGCGACAGGGGCCATAGACTAGCCCAGGAATATGAAAGCCAAATCAAGGCTTGGGATGCTCTTGAAGGCACCTATCCTCGCATTGTAACAACCGCGGTGGAGTCGTCGCTTGATGTGCCTAATCTCCTTGGCACTCTAAGGAAAGCCATTCAAAATTTGACTCCTAGCAAAGGCCAAAAAACGCTCATCCTCAACGAGGCCATTACCAATTATTCAATCGTTTGGGGACACATACGGCCCGAGATTCCTGGATCCTATCTTACAGCTGGAGGTGGCTCACTCGGTTGGGGGTTGGGCGCCGCGGTAGGGGCACATCTCAGCTCCGCTGCGAACAGGTTGGAATATGAACTTTCCGTGCTTATCGTTGGAGACGGCTGTTTCATGTTCGGTGTCCCAACAACTGCCTTTTGGATGGCCAGAAAATACCAGACAGTATGTGATTCAGTCTGTAGCATGATAACCATGGCTCTCATCATGATTACAGCCGTTCTTGACTATTATTTTGAATAATGGAGGATGGAGGGTAAATTTATCTTGAATGTCGATAAAAAGTCTACTAAGTCTACCTCTCCTCAGGCACCAAAGGCTTCGCTACTGGGAGTCCATCCGACTGGTTATGGTAGTGCAGCTTCCATTCATGATTTGACTATCGGCTTCGGACCCCATTTCCCGGAGTACTCTCAAATAGCCGTTGCTGCCTCATCCGGTTGGGCTTGGGGTCGCAAGGTCGGCGTTGGTGAATTTGCTGGGCTAGATGCTTTGGAAAAAAGTATAGAGGAAGCTATTAAGGTAGTTCTTGAAGAAAAGCGCTGTGCAGTATTGGATTGTGTGCTCGCCGAACCCGTATGAAGATCTAACAAGTCTGACTTTTTCGTAAAGTTGTTGGTGTGAGATCGGCTTTGATTCACATAACCCACGGCATAGAATGATAGCCTTCCAATTTGACTCAGATGTGAAACTCATTCACAAACCACCATAGGCATTTCTCGCATGTCTACGAGCAAAAGTGTTCGTTCCTCTGAAGTCCATTCTGTCGAATTGGATTCCGTTCGGAATAGCAGAATTACGAATGTCAATCTCTATACGTCTCTAGCAGAGATCAGACGTTTTTTCAAATTCGGCGTCAAAGATGGATTCAACCAAGTCACCATTACTGGTTTTCCCAAAACTCTTGATCAAAACTCATTGAGGTACTTCCTCAGATTGATACGTTCATTATCCTGACTATTACCAATAGGGTCGAAGGAATCAGTACATCCATCCATGACGTGATAATCTCAGATGTTTCACCTTCACCAGAAAACATTGTATCCGACACAGTCAAAGAGTTATTAAGAAGCAAGGAGAAAACAGGAAAAGCAATTCTTCGGTGCAAGCTCGAGGCTAAATATTTGGAGAATTATCTCTCCACCCTTAACGTCAAAGACGTCGCAATTGTCGACCTTTCCGGCATACTCAAGAATTATCAAGCCACAGCAGCGGAGCTGGATGACCGAATCGATGGACTTCTCCACAATCTAGAGATCATTGATTCAAAGTTGGCTGATGAAAAAGAGAAAGGTCCAGTTGGTCAAGCCGAAAGCAAGGGCAGTGTGAAGATTACAATAAGTATACTGGCAGAGTCCGAGGGAGACGCCGAATTCAATATCGTTTATGGTACGACTAACTCCGCCGACGCTTCTGAAAAGAATATTCATGCGATATATAGGCGTTAGTAAGGCTCATTGGAATGCCTTTTACGATATTCGAGTGAATACTCGGGATGAACAAAAACCGGTCGAACTCGCCTATAAAGCATCCATTTCACAAAATACTGGCGAAGTATTCACTTACTTGTCACCTTCGTACTTATATTTGCTTACTCTCCTTTTCCGCAGGATTGGAACGACGTGGACCTGACGCTGGAAACCGCCGAGCCGACATTTGGTGGCAAGATTCCTCGCCTGCATCCCTGGATCGTGTATAGACCTAATTCTGAGGAGGACTCGACTCCGAAAGGTAGAACATTCGGGAGCTCATTTGGGAGTTATTCCAGCCTTGGAGGTTCTGTTTCAAAGACAAGGAAGGAGGGCTCACGTGCACCTCATACCGAAGCGGAGGAAATGCGGCACGGCGAAGAGCATCATGCCAACATCATTGCAACATTTACGATTGAAGGAAAGATGCGTATCCCCTGTGACGGCGCGACACATAGCGTCTCTATGATGACATTGAGCTTAGACTCTCAAACATATTGGGTTGCGGTTCCAAAAAGAGAAGCTCGGACGCACATCAGAGTAAGTTCGCCATTAAGTTGCTTTGTGTGTACATGACTGCATCTTCTTTGTAGGCCAAGATCAAAAATGCATCCGAGTATCCTTTGCTCGGCGGTCCTGCCCATGTTTATGTCGATGGGAGCTTCATTGCAAGCGTGGAACTGCCTGTCGTTTGTCCTGGGGAGTATTTTGACTGTCCCCTTGGGTAGACTTTTCATTGCTATTCTTTCCATTTGAGGGCTAAAAACATATTTGTAGACGTGATCCCTCAATTCATCTCACTTACCATCCTCGTACCAAGAAAACTAGTCGAACAGGGTTTTATAGCAAAAGTACCACTCAAACCTTTACTCAGCGCATTACCATCACCAATATGAAGACAAGTGCCATTGAGGGTCTTAGAGTCTCCGATCAATTCCCACTTTCAGAAGATCCTCGCGTATCTGTCAAGTACATCAGTCCTGGACTCCACAGTGAGCCCGCAGAAACAACATCCGGGAAGATCAAGGTTCTTGATAAAGTCAAGGGTACAGCTGGTATTTGCGCTCAATGGAGTGGTGCGGACGAACCCGATGTAAACGTTGAGACTCTCGGAAAAGACGGCAAGTTTGACTGGATATGCGCTATCCCATCTCAGGGAAAGATCGAGCTTCAATTGCAATTTGAAGTCACTGCGCCTCATCACTCTCAAATCGTGGGGTTGTAATCAATTTTACCATATCACTACTAGTAACTCGCGTATCCTTACGGTAATATGTGTATTTACATCGTAAATCAAATGGGTGGCTCGAGACAAATTCTTTCTTCTTCTTAGACATAAACAATTCCAGTTCAGTACATCCTTGATTATATCAACAAGGGGTCCACCGTGACAAACTGGCACGGCGGAAGAGTTAAGAACCAATGTGACTGAGAGGGCTCGATAGCAAGAAGCCTGGCCGAGCGCTATTATGGGTTTAATACTTTCACATGATTAACTATTACGAAAATAACAACGGTTCCTCCTCGTGACACCGGTCCACTTGTCAACGAGAACTAGAGCATGGCATGTGTGTGGCATGATAATGGAGGTGGTTACGTACGCTGGCTGATCATTACTACGAATGCAGGAATGATCAGATCATTGAACTACAGATAGCCAGGGTTTTATATACAGTACTAATAGCTGGCGCTATTATGTCAAAGATTCAGAGACCCCCTAATGAAGTGACACCAAAGCGACAATACAGCATCGGCAAGAGGTCTCAAGCATTTTGACCACTCATACATATTGTTCAGGTTATTGGACGAGCAAATTCGCATTGAGTATATGAATGGTAGGTGTTGAACAGCATAGTGGTACACAGTGATAGAGGATGATCACTTATGTGTGGAATGGTGAGCTGAGACTAGGGTAGTACAATGAGTAGCTAAAGGCTATGTACGATTTGGAAAACATACTTAATGGATGGAAATCCGATAATTTATTAAGAGAGATACACAGATCTTATATACATTTCTAGGATAGTCTGTGTGAGCATAATGGGCTGCATAAGGCTGTGCCAATACAATACTATCTACCAATAGCAGAAAGAGAGCATAGCTGTATGAGGCAGCACCTGCACAGGGACATAATGCATAGGATGAGGCAGCACTAGGCAGCGCATCTAAAGATAGGGCACCTTGCATGTCATAATTAGCACTGAGCTTAGTCAGCACTCAGTGCTATAATTAAATCCAATACTCCTCCTTGCTGCAAGCATCATGGAATTATGCAGCGACTAGCATGCAAAAAACTCCATTCTGAGAAGCACATGGATATGTTCAAAAATTGTTCTATCTAAATTTTTGGTAAAGATGTTGGCAGGATTTTTGGTGCCCTCAACATGGAAGAGATCAATCTTCTTTTCTTCAAAGAATTGACGGATGATATGGGCCTTCACGTCAATGTGTTTTGAACATTTTTCTTGGACCAGATTGGAGGCTCAGAAAAGAGCACCTTCATTGTCACTGAGCAAATGCAGTATAGGACAATTCAAGCCAATTTCCATCAGCAACATGTGCATCTATACTAACTGTTTGGCACAGTCAGAGAGCGCCATGTATTCAGCTTCTGTTGAAGAAGCAGTGACACTTTTCTGTTTTCTGCTTAGCCAGGATATGCATCTGTGAGCGAGGGTAACATAATTACCAGTAACAGACTTGCGATCAGTAGGGTCCTGAGCTCCAGTCAGAGTCTGAATAGGCAACAATTGCCTGATTGGAAGCACTATCATAAATAATCCAGTACTTGTGAGTTGCAAGAAGATAATAGAAGACATAAAGCCCAGCATTGTAATACTCCTCAGCAGGATTCACACATTGTTGACTCAGCTTAACAACAGCATAAGCAATGTCTGGTCAAGAACCAATCATCAGATACATCAAGGACCCAACAAGTTGTTGGTATTTCTGTCAGAAGGTGGGATTGACAGGTTCATCATTGGGCACAAAGGTGAACCCAGATGGAAGAGGAGTCTTCATTGGCTTAGAAGTGATGTTGAACTTTTCCAGGACCTTGTCAAAGTAAGGGACTTGGTCAAGGAATATTCTCTTATTTTTGTTATTGCACGTAATATTTATCCCAAGAAACTCTTTTGTTTCTCCTAAGACATGGCATTCCCAGCACTTCATAAACTTCTACTTCAATTTCAAGAAGAGTGGAGTTTTCTTGCCAAAAAGGGCAATGTCATTAACATAAACTAATGCAATGATAAGTTGCTTTGTTTTCGGACAATGGTAATGGTAGATGCCAGCATTTGAGGCACAGCGCTTAAAGCCTAAGTCCTTCATTGACACAGTAAATTTATGCCACTAGACTAAGCCAGCTTGTTTAAGGCTATACAGAGTGCGTCTGAGTCTTCACACCTTATTGCCTTGGATTTGAAATCCTTTAGGCTACTCTGTGTAGATCTCTTCATCCAGTTTACCATAGAGATATGCAGTTTTCATGTCAACACTCTCAATATTCCAATCTTCTAGTGCAGCAATGCTAAGAATGAGACAAGCAGTCTCGTAACATACTACGGGGAGAAATAGCTCATCGAAGTCCACACCTTTGATCTGGGAGAAACCTTTAGCCATGAGTTGAGCACATTTCTGGCCATCAGACTTTGTGTTAAACACCCATCTATTTTTGATTGCTCTATGACCTTTTGAGAGATCAATCATTTCATAAACACCATGCTGTTGTAGCACTTTCAATTCCTCGAGGCAAGTGTCAATCCAAAGTTTGTGATCATTTTTAGTGAGATCAGCAAGATCCTTGTAAGTGACCGGAGTTATTGATTTTTCAGCTGCAACGGCTTTCGAAATGATTTCTCAAGAAATTCTATTCCCCTCTCAATTACAAGTCGGTAAAGATGTTCCTCTGATCCTTTGGGAGAAGGTTTCCATGATGGGATATTATCAGGGTCAAGTTGACCTTGGAAGTCTTCTACAACCTCCTGGTCAGTTAGGCACTCTGTTTTGGATTTGGTCACAAACACATTGCTTGAGGAGTACTACTTCATCATTGTAACCATGCCATTAGACATCCAACTCGAGAGGATTTTGGTTCTGGTGATCAATGTCTTGTAATGCATCCAAGAGATTAGAGTGATCACCATAGATATTTCCATAGTAAAGAGGAGGTTGCCTCTGCCTGCCCATTCCCCTAGGTGCAACCAGAATAAATTCAGGCTGGTTAGGGAACTGGTTGTTCAGAACAGGTTCCAAAACTGCAGGTGTCAGAGTACAAGACTCTGGCATGTTAGGCCTAGATGGAGTTCTCAGACGAGAAGGTCTGGAACTAAGTGAAGGGGATCTCGGCAGAGATCTGAGAGGTGTTGGTGGCAAGGGTTTTGCATTTGAAGGATACCCAAATGGAGCAGGACCTTGTAGTCCATTGGTACCTGGCTGGTCAGTGGGTTTTGGTATGGGAGGAAGTGGTTCCTCAATAGAAAGTGCTCGAGGAGCTCCATGTGGATCAGTTTCTTGACATCAAGGGAAGAACTCCTCCTCAAATATGGATGTACTCAATATGAAGATCATGTTGTTTTGTTTGTATCATATAAACATATAGTTCTGACCCTGTTTGGTATAACCAACAAATATCATCAACTTTGAGTGAGGAGACAGTTTATTAGCTCATACTTCCTTAGGGATAAATACATAAGTATCACAGCCAAAAACACGAAGATGGTTAATCCTCAGTGCTTTGCCAAGAAAGACATCTGAGGGTGATTTCCAATTAAGCTAGTGCATTAGCATGCAGTTGTAGAGTTGCACAGCTCAAACTCCCAATAAGAGTCAGGTAAGCAGGCATGAAGCTGCATTGCCTGAGCTTTCTCAGTTAGGGTGTGATTAATTCTCTCAGCATGACCGTTCTGGTAGTACATGTGAGGTGTGCTGGTTTCATGAATAATGTCTTTTTTCTTAAAGAATTGTGCTATTTTAGTTGATTTATACTCCCCCCATTATCAGAATGGAAACGTTTAACTTTCACTTCTGCTTGGATTTCGCAGAGTGCAACAAAGGCTTGCACAGTGCTAAAAGCTTCATCTTTACTTCGAAGTAGCATGGTAGCCACTACATTGGAGAAGTCATCCAAGAATGTAATCACCCATTTGTACTTGTGATATGACAAAATGGGGAGCTCAAACAGATCAGAATAAATAAGCTCAGCTTTCCTGGAGGCACGATTAGGATTCTCAGGGAAAGATCTCTGGTGCTGCTTACCAAGAGTGTACCCAGGACACTTTTTTGTAACCTGAGGGAAATCAATCTTAAGGGGCAACTTTGAGAGATCTGGGACTTTGTGCAAGGCATCAATGCTGGCATGTCCAAATCTTTGATGCTAGATATCATATGACAATTTTGCAAGTGATACAGTTGCCAAGCCACGATATTGGATGATACATGTGTCAATGTAGTGCAAATTGTTGTCATTTTTTCGGACGCATTTAGAAGAACACATCCATATAGATTGTGGAGTGTTGTGTGAGTAAAAGTGCCTGTTACGGAGATATCCTTGTTTGACTCAAGAAAAGTGTTGGTCGACAGGAGTCTCGATCCCATTTTCCCAGTATAGAAGACTGGGTGGATTCTAGAAGTATGGATCTCACAAGATCCCATTCAGTCATCATAGACAATATGCTCCATGATCACTGTACTGTGATGAGTAATAAGTAAAGGTAATGTTTTCTCAGTGGTGTGGCAGATGCCAAAGTGACTTTCTTTGTACTCAGCAAAATCAGCTAGATCATTTGTGAAATGCAATGATGCACCAGAGTCGAGGAGCCATTCATCTGAATATACCTTATTTGCAGGTCACTTTCCTTTGCACTTTGTACATGCAGCAATATTGGAATACTTATGCATCAGATCCTCAATGTAAAATGGGAGAGCATAATGCGAGATCAAATTATAATCATGATACAAAGGTGAAATAAAACTATGACCATCCCCAGCAATTACATTTAAAGGGTAGGAGACATTTCCAGCCTAATCAGAGTTAGTTCAGATCAATCTTAACCGATTTGGCATGTACATAAACTGAGAATAGGTCTCAACTTCATCTTCATGATCCAACCCGAGAGAGATCAGATCATCTTCTGTAGTAGAAGGCACATGTTCAGTGATTGCAGCATCAACCAGATCAACTTCCATAGCCTCCTTATCTTTGATCTTCTTGATATTATTCAGGACCTCAAGAGGGTGATCACAGTAGAGGTCGAATTGCTTTGCAGTATGATACTCATCCCAGGATTTGAGTACCTTTTGCTTGGCAGCCTGAAGAGTGGTTGGCTTGGAGTTGAGAGTCCTAGAATAGGGACTACTCCAATGATGAGGATCCCTGGAGATGTGATCAACCAGGGACCAAGAAGAAGAAGTGGAGGGAAGAGAAGAAGAAGAAGGTGATGAGAATGTCATGAAGGTGGGGGAAGCGAAGAAAGTTGATAATTCAGGGGTGTATTCCTGAATCTCGGAGGTGGATAGCTCAATGTCAGCCTCATTGGCCTGCTTGCCCTTTCCCTTTGCCACAGTGGGTGCACTTTTTCTGGTTGTCTGGATTTTGGTTATTACTAGATTGCTGCTGCTGCTGCTGGAGACCCTTGTTTTGGGTCTAGTGGGAATTAAGATTATTCCCATACTTGATTCCAGAAAAGCAGTTGGCCTGAAGCTGTTGGTTCTGCCATTAAGCAAACTCATTCAGGATAGTGGTCCGAATGGTCTGGAATGTGATATCAGAAACATTGGACTTGGCAGTGAGGAAGGAAGATGTGATCTTCCAGTCAGAAGGAACTGAAGCTAGAAGGGTCATAGCATGGATGAGTGGGAAAATGTCCACACCTGCATTCTTAAGCTGGTTGTAAACTGATTCAAGCTGAGCCATCTCAGCTGAAGGGTCCTTTGATCATGAGATATGGAAGCCAATGGTCTGCTGATACAAGGTGAAGATCAAAGCAGGACCTGCAATGCCATAAGAGTTGTGAAAGACAGTCTGCAGGTCATTGCAGCCTGTATGCCTGATGGAAACCAGGCCTTTGACATAGTGCGAGTTAATACACACAAGGGCAATCTTATTCAAATAAGCCTGTTTGGCTAATGTGGGGGCATTCAAAGTAGGTGGTGCCACTCCATACAGAGATCAAGAGCAGAGACCTCTTCAGCATCAGATTGAATGAGCGTGAGGATATCAGACATCACATAGACCCAATCGACATAGTTCTTGGCTCCTGTGAGGAGTTCGATAGATGCGAGAATGTTATGAACTCATCATTACTATTAGTAGTCACATCATTGCTATCAGTAGTATAATCGACATATCTATGATATGTCGTATAGCCTTCATTCTTACCCCTTAACCTTACCTGACACCTCTGACTCTCTCTGACTCATCTTATCTGTTTCACCTATAGTTAGTTCTTCTTCTCTTAGTATATAAACCTAGACCAACAGTGTATTACTTACACTTTATCAATCGTATCATCCCTTCCTCTTCTCTCTTCCCGCTCTCAAGTCTTTTCTCTTGATTGCAACCTGAGACATAGTCTAAGGTCGTAACATTTGATAAAGCGTCTTTATCTCACTTTGCAGTAGTAACCCAGCTGCTGCCAAGGGCTACAGGATACACATGGTTAGTGTATCGACAAGTAACAAGACACAAGGTGTAGTGTCACTAGCAATCAGGCTGAAAGAATTTTTGATACGTCAACGGTGCATGACCAGTAGGAGTCACAAAAGGAAACAGTTAATACAGGAGTCATATTACACAGACACAGAAGATGAAGAGGAGAAACAGCTACCTCTATCAGATGAAGACGAGCCAACCACACAGATCAACGAAGAAATAGAAGCAGCGCTCGCAAAGCAACTAGGCGAAATACAAATCAAAGACATGTTGGTCACCACAAACCAAGCAGACACTGGACCAAGAGGATTGGTGCCAGAACCAGGACTATTCAATGGAGACAGAACCAAATTCGGAGATTGGTGGAGATCCATGAAGATCTTTATGAAATTCAACAAGATCAAGGATGAAGAAGACAAAATCATCGCAGTCATATCCCGGATGAAAGGAGGAATGGCAGGACTACATGCGGCCATGACATCAGACCAAATAGAACATCCAGACCCAGCAAACCCATTGACTTGGATTGCATTCCAAAAGGGGCTCACAGATGTATTCAGTGATGGACAGGAAAAGGAACTAGCTGAAGCACGCATTGAAAGTTTTAATCAAGGAAGGACCAATACAGCTGATTGGTTGCTCGAATTTGCAGTACTCAAAAACAGAGCCGAGACAGATGACCAACAGCAATTTTCCTACTCAAACGAAATGCACGAAAAGACATAGTCAAAACAGTCCTTTCCTACCTGCAGAATTTGATACCCACAAGCTATCAGGGATGGATGAAAACCCTTTTAACTGTTGGAAATGAAATGAAATGTTTGATCAAATCCACAAACATATGACTACAGGAGTAGTTTATGGAGGAAGTGGCCAACCAATGGAGTTTAGATGTCAACAACCAAACAGAGGACAGAGCAAGTGCTACAATTGTGGCCTCTTCGGGCATTTTGCCAAAGACTGTCATAAACCCAAGAAAGCAGGATGTTACAACTGCGGCAAAATAGGACATATTGCCAGAAACTGCAGAGTGCCAAAGAAAGTCAGAACTAGAGAAGTAGGAGAAGAAGAGAATATCGAAACGGAGGAGGAGAAGAAAGACAAACAGCAGGATTTTGTAGAAGGCTCCGAGTAAGCGCAACTTCGAGAGCCACAACTCATAGATGTTCACCAGTAACCGTATGACAATCTGCAAATAAATACCAGATTCCACAACAAAGAACATCTAAGCGCGAAATTCTATTGGACACAACAATACAAACAAAGAAAGGACCAAAGAAAGTCACAGCATTGGTTGACTCAGGAGCAATGACAATGTTGGTATCAAGGAGCCTAGTCAAGAAAAAACAACTGCCAAGATACGAGAGAGATGTGGCGGTAGAAATGAGGAATGCAGATGGATCGCTTAATCGAAGTGGTCAACTCAAATATGATACAAGGATCAACATGAACATCGGAGGACACAAAGAAGACATACAGACACTTGTATCGGACATAGCAAGTGCAGACATCTTTCTAGGATATGACTGGTTAACAAAACACAACCCTGAAATCGATTGGATTCACAAAGTGGTCAGATTTACAAGATGCCCAAACTCGTGCACGGTTCCACACAAAGACATACCATTTCCAAACAAGAGCAAGATCATCCAGTACAACATATGGAAGAAAAAGCAGTGGACACAACAAAAGCAAAAGATCTACCGATGTACTTACAACCATTCATGCATTTGTTCAACAAAAAGAACTTCGACAAACTACCAAAGAGGACAATATGGGATCATGAAATCAATTTAACGGAAACAGCACCACGGACACTACAATCAAAAGTCTACCCAATGACAGTCAAAGAAAAAGAGGAACTCAGAACATTTTTGGATGAAAACTTATCATCAGGAAGGATACGACCATCGAAATCACCATATGCAACCCCTTGCTTCTTTATTCCCAAAAAAGATGGAACCAAATGACTAGTACAGGATTACAAACACCTCAACGAGCACACAATCAAGGACAAAACACCATTACCACTCATCTCAGAAGTTATCGACAAACTTAAAGATGCGAAGTACTTTAACAAACTGGATATCATCTGGGGATACAACAATGTGGATTAAAGAAGGAGATGAATGGAAGGTGCGTTTATCACCAATGATGATTATATGAACCTACGGTAATGTTCTTCGGGATGAGTAACTCACCAGCAACGTTTCAGAGAATGATGAACACAATCTTTCAAGAAATGCTACAAGCAGGAACACTCGTCAACTACATGGACGATTTCGTTATACCAGCCAAACATCAAGAAGAATTGCAGGAACAAACTACGAAATTTCTGAAAATTGCAGACAAGCACAATCTATTTTTCAAAAGATCAAAATGCACATTCGATGCAATGGAAATATCAATACTAGGATTCATAGTAGGACAGGGCACAGTACGTATGGAAGAGGAGAAGGTGAAAGCTATCAAGGAATGGCCAACACCAAAGAAAATAAAGGATGTGGAAAAATTCCTAGGTTTCGTTAACTTTTACAGAAGATTCATCAAGGATTTCAGCACCATAGCAGCACCGCTGAACGAACTTAAAAAGAAGGATGAACCATGGCGATGGGAAAAAGCACAACAAGAGGCATTTGATGGACTAAAAGAAAAAGTCATGTCGGAACCAGTATTAGCAATGCCACAAGACAAAGGAAAACTCAGAGTAGAGACGGATGCTTCAGGATATGGTATAGGAGGAATATTGTCACAAGAACAACAGGGACACTGGCACCCAATCGCATTTCATTCAAGAACAATGTCACCAGCAGAAAGGAACTACCAAATCTACGACAAGGAACTACTCGCAGTACGAGAAGCGATCAAAGTCTGGCGACAATACTTATTGGATGCATACAAATATTCGAAATATGGACAGACCACAAAAACCTGGAGTACTTTAGGAAACCACAACAACTCAATGGACGACAAGCAAGATGGCATTTAGAACTACAGGAGTACAACTTCACACTCAAACACATACCGGGAACAGCAAACACCAAAGCCGACATTCTATCGACTAGTAGAGGTAAACACAGGAGAAGACAACACAGAGTAACGCTACTACCAGAACAACTATTCGCATGAAGGACAACAATACTCGAAAAAAGCTATTCAAGGAAACAACAGATATCAGAGGGGTATGGGAAATAGCAGGAGGGGACGATATTAGAAAACAAATCCGAGAAGTTAAACAAAGAGAAACACAATGGTTACGAGAAAAGGAAAAGAATCCAACAAAAGCATGGGAAGAAGAAGGAGTGGCATACTATGAAGGACGGATATATGTGCCGAACAACAAAAGCATACGAGAAGAAGTATTACAAAAATCACGATGAGCCAGATGTAGGACACCCAGGACAACACAGGATGATCGAACTAGTCAAACGCAATTATTGGTGGCCAGAAATGCGAAACACATCAAAAGATATATCAAAGGATGTGACACATGTCAACAACAAAATCATTCACCAAAGACCCCTGCACAATACATCCACTCGAAACACCTACATACCCATGGGAAGAAATCAGCATTGATATGATCGGACCATTACCCAAATCAGGAAACTTTGATGCCATATTGGTCATAGTTGACCGATTCAGCAAGATGATTCGAGTTATCCACAAACAATGCTCTCATCAGAGAAACTAGCGAGATATATCGAGATGACATATGGAGATTGCATGGGATTCCGAGATGCATTATCAGCGACAGGGGACCGCAGTTTGCATCAAAGTTTATGGGAGAATTATGTCAAGCAACAGGAACGACGAGAAACCTATCAACAGCATACCACCCACAAACAGACAGGACAAACAGAACGAATCAATCAGGAAGTGGAGGTATACCTACGAAATGTCATCAACCATGCTCAGGATGATTGGGCAAAATGGCTGACAACAGCAGAATTCCAGTACAACGACAAAAAACACAGCGCAACCGACTTTACCCCATTCCAACTTATTTTCGGACGACATCCATGGAAAGGAGATATACAAGCAAATACATCAGCACCTGCTGTCAATGACATGATCGGAAGGTTAGAAAAGATGAGACAAGAAGCAATGTCAGCACTCAACAGCAGTCAAGAAATGATGAAAGAAAGATCAAGATGGCCATCACACATCTATCAACCAGGAGATCAAGTATGGTTGGAGGGCAAAAACATCAAAAGCAATCGACCAACGAAGAAACTAGACAATCAGAGATATGGGCCATTTGATATCACCAAACGAATAGGAGAAGGAGCGTACAGACTCAAAATACCTGAAACATGGGTAATCCATGATGTGTTCAATGAACGACTCCTATCTCCATTCCACGAACCTTCTTTTAGGGGACAAATCAAACCCCCACCGCCAATGCCGGAGATTATTAATGATGAAGAACATTACGAAGTGGAAGAGATCCGAGGAACCAGGAAACGAGGCTGAGGAACACAGTACTTGGTACACTGGAAAGGGTATAGCAATGAAGAAGACACATGGGAACCAGAATCGCTATTAACAGATGCACAGGAAGCCATCCAAGACTACCATATAGGCTTCCAGGTGAAAAGCCTATAAAAAGGAGAGCTAATGAGCATAAAAAACCATCTCCCATCTAAAACATGTCTACTCAATCCACCACCAACAACTCTGGCCCCACTATTTCCTCAGCAATCATCGACACCATGTCTAACATTCTAGGTCCCATGCCTGCTCCACCTACCCAAGAACCCACAGCACTCGAACAATTTGCCAACATCATGCAAGAGACCACCGACCCGGACATAGAGCTAACATCCATTTATTCATCCATCTCCTACCTTGCTCACCTTACTACCATTATATCCAAACTTGCAGAAATGTCAACTCAGTAGCAAGAGCCACCAACCTGCTTTCCTTACCCATTGTCTGTAAAGCACAAGGCGAGGAGCAAGGTATCTTGACAGCTCAATTCAACAAGATAAGCGATAATCTTGTGACCTTTGCCAACACCGATGCCATTAATTGCATGCGACAAATACTCATTGTCTTGGCCAACAAAGCTCTGGAGCTTAGGCCACTCGCATCTGGTCATATATTGGACAACGATGCAGCAAAGGTCATCGACCTCATACTTTGAGCCAGTCATAACTCTGCCCCTTCCAACCCCAATAAGATCCCCAATGTCACCGTCCAAGCCACAGTCATGCAACAGATCCGACCCAAATCCAAACCTCTCACACTATCCCTACCTAATCGCAGTGCCACACCAGGACCTACTCGCATTTGCATCAATACCGAACCCACACTCATCGATAACACCTCCAGCTCTGATATGTCAGACACCAAAAGCTCATCTGCCAAGTCGACTGAGGAATCCACCATTGTTGATGAAAGCATCCACCTCATGGAGTACATTTCCCTCCACACCATCGTACCCATCACACCAGAAGAATTCAGACCTCCTCATGATTATCATACCCTCTGTCCCAAAGGTGAAGAATCCTTGCCATATTGGAAGAAGATATGATGCTACATCATTGACGAACACCACAACGACACTACTACCTATCGGGGACAGGTTATAGAGGTTTACACTGAAGGATCAGATCATGCGCCTATCTGGTTCACCCTACGCAAAAGGGATGGCATGCCCATGATAGGCCCTACCAAACATCGCACTGTCAACACTTGTTTCTGATTCGTTAACCCAAGTTCAGTTTTAAATTCTACTTCGTCGTGATTTCCATTATGCGTTTATTCTACTACAGACATTTACATTAGTGATATTCATGTGGGCATGAACGTTGAAGGGGAGGTATTGTTATGAACTCATCATTACTATTAGTAGTCACATCATTGCTATCAGTAGTATAATCGACATATCTATGATATGTCATATAGCCTTCATTCTTACCCCTTAACCTTACCTGACACCTCTGACTCCCTCTGACTCATCTTATCTGTTTCACCTATAGTTAGTTCTCTTTCTCTTAGTATATAAACCTAGACCAACACAGTGTATTACTTTATGCTTTATCAATTGTATCATCCCTTCCTCTTCTCTCTTTCCTGCTCTCAAGTCTTTTCTCTTGATTGCAACCTGAGACATAGTCTAAGGTTGTAACAGAGAAGGGGCATGTAGGAGGCCATTGTGATTCGAGTGTTCTATAGAGAAGCACGATCAGTATCAGGTATGCAAACAACATGCACTACACTGAACAATGTCAAAAACCCTTTCATGCCTGCATAAGGGTGATAGACCAGAACAGTGAAAGCCGAGATGAAAACTCGAGGTGTTTCAACATAGCTTGGGAGATGGGCAGTCTCGCTACAGCATTCAGGTTGGTGATCAACCCTCTCAACCAATGTGCAGCAGTGAGCACACTAGAGGGAGCAGGTAATCGGGGCCCATAACCTGTTGAACAGCATAGTGGTATACAGTGATAGAGAATGATCACTTACACGTGGAACAGTGAGCTGAGACCAGAGTAGTACAATGAGTAGCTAAGGCTATGTATGACTTAGGAAATACACTTTATGGATGAAAATCCAAATTATTAAGAGAGATACACAGACCTTATATACATTTCTAGGATGGTGTGTGAGCATAATGGGCTGCGTAAGGCTGCACCAATACAATACTATCTACTAATAGCAGAATGAGAGTATAGCTGTGTGAGGCAGCACCTGCACAGAGACATAATGCATAGGACAAGGCAGTGCTAGGCAGTGCATCTAAAGATAGGGTGCCTTAGAATAGGTGCTATGCATGTCATAATTAGCACTGAACTTAGTCAGCATTAAGTGCTATAATTAAATTCAATAGATATTGAATTCAAGTCCAAGTTTTTTCAGACAAGTTAGATCTAATTATCTTTATGAATTGTAAAATACATGAATAACTATGGTGGTCATCTTCCAAGACCTCATTGGGGCAAACATGCCCACATTTTATCTGAGGATATACATGTGGACCTTTGGCAATTAGTGCAGGTTAGAGATGGCTACAAGGGCTTGTTCAATGAGATGCAGACCCTTCTGCACCATGCGGGCTCCAAGCATATTTGAAGGCCACTGCAGGTTCCTCATATTTCAGGTAGCTCCTATCTACTTTAATATGGCTCAAGCTTAAACCTTTGTATTGAGTCTGTATGTAAAGATTCATTCAGGTTCCCTTCCATACTATGACGTTAACAGTATATTTACAGTAACTTCTGGCCAGAATATAAATGAACTGAAAGTGTTGTTGTGGGCTCGGCAACCTCAAGGATTACTCCAAGAAAAGGAGCACACCCAATTGCGAATAAAACTCTTTAATACTCTTTTTGTTCAGCATCTGTATTGGAAGTATGATTGTATGCCTTCCGAAGTTGCGGAGAAGCATCTCATTTTTTGTGACAGGGTCAATCTCAAATTTTGGAAGTATTGGCATGAATTGTGCAGCAACTTGATTCGGCACGGACGGATCTTTGCGCGTTCGTGACGCAATCCTCCCGCGTGTGGAACCAAAAGGAGGAATGTACTATTTTGGATTGAATAAGAATTACAAATCCATGTGTCCGAGTGATAAAAATAGTCTCCCACTCAGGGACCAGATTGCGATATTGACACTGAGGGATCATATTTAGTTAAACAAGGTTGTGCTCAGGTTGTGCTTAAGTTGAAGGAAGGCAGGGAAACGGAAAAACGATGGTGTGTCTGGGTGAATATGTTACAACCGGAGATGAGAACACATTTAAGCTACAGCTACAAAGGAGTCAATCATTGCAACGGAAAGCAAGAACACGAGCATAGAACCAGCATGGACTCATGACATAAGAAAAACAAAAACGGCTGTCTCCGATTCATTAAGTGTCGTTGCAATTGCTACCCCCTTTGAGTAAACCATAACTCACCAATTAAGATTGGATTTATGTTTCCCTCCATAACGCTTTGTAATTTGTGTCTCGATCCATCTTGCACATGCCATCCACGACCATCACAATCGTCCTTTCATAATTTTGCACAAACACAACTCGTGTGACGGTCGGCGTGTACAGCCTCATTTCACTCGCCAACGCGCGAAACGCAGGAGGGCTTGAAGGAGGCGGAGTCCAGTCAGAAATCTCCACCTCGACACATTGAATCCGGGGCAATCGCATCAATAATCCGTAAAACTGTAGTCGCTAGAAGAACGTAAGAGAGGAAAAGGAGTTAGTAAGGGATTATGATGAGTGCCTCGATGTCATGATTGTCAATCACCGCTCACTTGTGTGCCGGAAATAGGGAGAAAAAGTGTCCCCAGGTATCTCAGCTCTGATGAGGTGGCCGGCGAGCTTGTGATCAGGCTCAGAAGTTCTATCGAGAAAGCCGTAGTGTATTCCGAATCCCCGAGATCCAGTGAGCGGATATAACGCGTGGACTGGCGCACTTTTGATAGTAAAATGGTTGCTTCTTCCTTTTTCTCCTCTAGTTTGGTTCGAGAGAAGCAGGTTTTGAGACGGGAGACTGGTCTTTGGGGTATCATCGCAACAGCCGCTTCGGAGAACGTACACTCCAAGATTGAAAGATGAGGGAAAGCGGTTGGATCTAGTGGTAGAGAACTGGATGAGAGCGCTTGAGTTGTCGTTGTTGCCGATGGTGATGATGTCGGAGTCAAGGGGTCACCAAGGTCACCATAGTCTAGAAGATATAAGTCACTCAATTTCCTTTGCCTGTTGAGAAATGAAACGAGGTGATCGTTCCAACTGAGATCGCAGTGAAAACCTCGCAGTTGAAAGGTGCAGTTATCCAATGTCCACGCAACGTTTGCACTGGTGTTATTAGTAATATGCATATTGAGATAACGGAGGTTGGTGGCTTGCTCCAGCGCCCCTGCAACGGAGCTCCAATACTCATCCGGCAATTCGTGACAAGACTCCTCTTCTCCCTCGAAATCGCTACCTTCCTCGGTTTCCTCCTTCTCAGCCACGGCGGCATAGAGAGTCAGCGCATCGACAAGGAGCGCAATTCGGTGGTTGTTTGCGAGGGATTTGCATAGCCGAAGCGTACACTGGATGTCGCGCATGTGTAGAGTGTTGTACAAACCACGCTCAGCAAAGGTATGAAACACTTTGCTAACGCGGCATAATGACGCAAGGTCGCTACGGCTTCCAACTTTGCTCACAATGGCCTGGCATACCTCCAGTGTCGGTCCCATAGAGACTCGGGCATACCCTGCACTGAAATAAGGTGAATGAGCTCATTGAACAGAGCGAAAGAACCTTACCTAATCTTCTCCGAAGCTCGAGCTGCGGGCCTCAACATGAACGCTGATGTGAACGCAAACTGTAATGAATACGAGGTGAATGCTAGAAACTCGAAATCGGACATTATAATACCAGGAGCGGCGAGTTTGAAGGGCGGTCAACAGCACCCCGAGGGTATCCGTCACTTTAAATAAGGAGGAAACGGAGAAGGACTCAGGTCAGATAGCAGATGTCCTTCTCTGGAAGGCGACTATTTATGTAGAGGTGCCCATCGTGGAAATCTTGGCGGAGGCATAACGGGATCAAAGGAGCGATCTCCGGGTTAGGTCAGGAAACCAAAACGTTCCCAGCATTTAGCACAGCGCTGGTTCATCCTACCCACAAAAAGAGTGTCCGCATCCCAGATCACGCCGCCCTGAATCGAAACCTTTCTATTTGCTAACTGTCCCACGTGTCCGCCACGCGCGGAAATCCCAGCTCGCGTGGTATCCACAAATTCGATATCCTCGGAAGGGGATTAAATTTTATTGCTGACCATGAACTACCGTCGTTGCGTTGTCTAACCACTCCAGCCACTGGCGTCTGGGATGGTGATCAGCTATGTTTATTACGGGATCAGTTCCTTGGTACTCGGGAAGTTTTCCTAGCCTGTTTCATGCGACCAGACCCTGAATGAAATTGAGCGTTTAATCACATTGGCGAGCGGGTTTGCCCCGGGTGTGCCCGGCGTCCGGAGGACAAAATCGTGGAGAAATAAGTTGTATCGCCCGGCAAGGCTGGAAACCGTATGAGAAGCCTAGAAGCAGTTATGTAAATGCAAGTCTGTTTCCCTGAAGAGTGAGGTCATGGAAATTTAAAAACACCATTACAATAGCGCATTACTCACACACCCAGATGAGCGCACACACCCTTTTGCCCAGTCTGATGAAATTAATATTCTCACATGCACAGTTTGGAAGCTTGACCAAAAGACACGCATCGCCGCGTTTGTCGAGATCACTCGATCTCTTATCAGAAGTTATACTTATTCCCCTACTGAAATACTGGTTCTTGGTAGCACCTTTTCTCACAATCACCTCAAAAACTAAAATTTCTGTCAGAATTGAAAGTGAGATTACGAGGTGATATGAAATTTAGGGGACATATCTGACACAACAAGGGGGCTACAGGAGGTGGCGAGCAACCGTGGACACAATTACTTTGTTATTTAATCCGATGGAACCCAACCCGTGCATGCGGGCTTCTTTTCCCAACACGGGCAGCGGGAAAAAAGGTTACATTGACTGAGTACGCAGCTCGTCTGGGATCGCGGTTCACCTGATACTCCGCCCCATGACAGGGTAGCTGCACAGTATTATACCTAACTGGTCACTGCCTGTTCTAAGAGGCTGAGGAGGCTGGAACAGGAAAGTGGCGTTTAAGCGTTTGATGAAGCACATATTATAAATAGATAGATTCTGCGGGTCATCCTCGGGATATGTACTGTTGTGAGATTGACGTTTTATGAGATTCGAAGAATTCGGCATGAGAAGTATAGTGGTTAAACAAAACCAAGGACTTCTCTGATAGGTTGTCATGTCATTAAACTGGAATTACAACATTGGATGCGATGCCACGAGGATGCATGAAAATGCAACCTGAAGACCAATGTAAATGTATCGCTCGAAACGCCTGGGAACTCACTCACGCGCACTACTTCATTGGCTAGACTATTCCAGTTTCTCAAGTTCATCCAAACGCGACAGTACTACATCCTTACTCGTTTCTTCAATTTCGCCGGCAAGGAAGATCTCATCGAGGATAGCATAAACCTGGAAACACGATCATGATAGATGTTGAAACTCTGGCTTCGTTAACAACTGACCTTGTAAAAATTGAACACGAGGTCCAACTCGCAAACATTATCGAAGAACGAGTCTATCAATGGAGTTAGAAATTGGCAGAACTGGAAGATCAGACATACCTAGAACCTCGACAAAGAGATGGATCGCCTCCAAATAAGCTAATTCATTGTCATTTGCATCCACGCAAACACAAAAGAACAACCCTGCGTAACGTCGGTATACAACCTTGTAATTGCGAAACTGTATTGGTTCAAGATAAACTCCGATCCAGTAACACACATACAGGGGCTTCACCCACGCACCTCGACAAAATTGGACTGATACTTCTGATCTCTGGGAGCCACCAATCGGTGGACTTCACCACGAAGTCTCACCTGAGGAACAGAGAGATAAGTATCAAGCGGCTGATGGCAAAGCAACAACAGCTTCACCTGACCTTCTCGTCGTCATCATAAGGGACATACCATTTAGACAATCTTGTTTTCCCTTGCCTATTCTTGAATGGAAGTCATGACAACGTTATGAACCTTCAGGAAGTAGCTCACCTGGACAAGTATGAACCTGATCATCGTGGTCGAGAATGACAAAGTGACGGTATCATTCCTGGCTTAGTTTGGCGACCCCGTGAGAAATAAACAAAAAAACACATTTAATTTTTATATCTCGCGCCACAGCTAATTTAATTGGAAGATCCCTGCTTTGATGGCAACCTGAAACGTAATATGAAATTCAATCACAGAAACCTTAGTTCCTTCACAAACGACACATCATTTGGTGGCGTTGGAAAACTAAATTCAAGGAAAGGAATGGGTCGAAATGCCAAGCGACAAGAATTCTTTATCAGGTTCAACGCCACATGATTTTTTTTTCATATTCTCTCACTCTCCCGGAGCTTCTGATTACCTGTAGTTGCATTATATTCCTTTGCATATATTCGTTGCGTTACCAGGGCGAACCTATACGAAGCCACCCGGTGTGTATCAAATGTACGTTTCTAAAGGTCGCAAATCTCTTGAATCGAAGTCTACTCCGAATAAATATGTCGATATGACGATATTTTTCACACACACAGAGCTCAAATTCAAAAGAACCCGCCTGGGATTATAACTGTAGGCGGCAAATGCCAGACAGGCTTTCACCCTAAAGCCAGATACCTTCTGACGTTTTGTTTCCGACCATTATATCCTTCTTTATGTGAACGACTTTGATATACAGTGTTGATATATATATCCTCGATGACCTACTATACAAGGATTCCAAGACTCCCCATTCCCAACTCGGCTCGGCAAAGGGACCGCCGGGGCGGAGTTGCCGAATAGCCGAACAACTGCCACGCTAGGCAAGGTTACTCGTAATTTTCAATGAGTCACCCCACTCTACTCTACCCGCGGACGGGAAGCCGGTCCTGAACGTGAACCTGGACTTCGAATTCGGCATCAAAGAACTTTAGAAATTTTCAAGGGATGATATCATGTCCGAGGCGGACCAAAAGGAAAAAAAAAAAAAAAAAAAAAAAAAAAACAGAAAACAGAATAATACAAGATAAAACAAACTAAAACAATCTCCAAGTCAGGCTAGATGATTGGATCAACATTTGGCTTGAGGATGATTGCCAAATTCCAACTATACTAGTAGCATCTAAGCCCAGAAAGCTAGAATCCACTTGTCAAAATACGAGAGTCTTTGATGAACACCTCATGTACATGATTTATTGAGCCACCAGTATTACTATCCCGGGTATGTCCATAGCCAGCCTAGTGGAGGTTACCGTCACGAACAAAGAGCTCCTCTCAGTTATTCGATAATAAATCAAGTGACCGAAAACTGTCTTTTTCAATTAGAGACTGTTCCGATTTTACAAGCTCTGGTGCCAGTACGCCATGCAGGCAGGTCTCTTCGAAAGCATGGATGTATTTTAAACTCAATCCAATAGCCGACCCAACCTGCTAGGTCACCATCAGACTGCTGAACTAGTACTATATCCATATAAAACATGTGCAATCTGTGTGGGGCGGGAGAGGATCTGAGTGACAGCCTAGTTTATAGCCTCATTACATTTTCCCTTTCCAAGTTGATTAATATATAATAAAGTCAGGGGGATGGTACGGTGCAGCCAATCAAAATAATTAAACGTCTCGAAAGACAGGAAAAGAATATTTTTTTTAAAAAAAATGTCAATCGTAATGTCATGTCATATACATTCATACCATCGCTTTCGCATCATTCAAAAAAAAAAAAAAAAAAAAAAAGGAACATAAATAAGGGAAGATAGAGACAAAAAGTGATCCAGCGTCCAGCACATCGAAATCAATCTCCAAAACCTCCTACTCTCCCGCAAACAACCTAACAACCATATACGTCGCCGAACCCACAAACCTCACCACTTCAACGTAAAAAGCCAAGTCAATAATCAAATCCCATAAAAGCGAGAGAGAGAGAGAGAGAGAGAAAGAAAAAGAGTAAAACTCACAAGCCAATCCCGCCACCGAATACAGCAAAAACGCCATATACCCATTCACAGCCTTATTCGCCGTACTCACATCATTCGTCGCCGTAATCACCGCCGCCAACAACGCATTACTCAACGTCCACGCCAACAACACACTAGTCAAAAAAAAAAAAAAAAAAAAAAAATTTCCATCAACGCTTTATCCTGCTTACTCTTTTTTCTTCGTGAAAAAAAAAACTCAAAACTCAAAAACTCACTTTGTCCTAAAACTCCTATAATAATCCTCTTGAACCGTCCCCACATCCGGTTGACTCTCCACCTTTGGTGGTCTATTATTCAACACATGCAACGCCTCCTCATACAACAAATTGATATCCTTCTCACTCGTCGGTACATTAATCTCCACTTCCGTCGATTTACCGTCTCCAGACGTTTTGACGACGCCAAGGTCAGTGTTGACTTTATTGTCGCCTTTCGTGCCCCACGATACGTCATGTACATTTGCGAACTACGAAGAGGGAGAGGGGGAAGGCAAGGGTAAGAGATGATGAGGATTAAATAAAGTATAAATACGACTTACAGCGTAAACGTTGAGTACGGAGATATACGAAGGCGCCATAAGCACATATTGGAAAAACGACGTAATCATATGCCACGGCTCAAACTAGAACCCAAAAAAAAAAAAAAAAAAAAAAAGCGTTAAAGAAAAATTCAAGCACAGATAAGATAATGAAAGAAACTCACAAAGATCAACGATGCAAGAATATACAACCCCAACGTCGCCAACAACGAAAGCACGATATTCCTAAATATCGTATTCGTAAACACATCCCCTACCGACAACGGTCCCTCCGCACTCTCCACATTCTGTATCCCCTTAATCGCCAACACCAACGCCGAAGCCTAAACCCAATTCCAAAAAAAAATCAAGTCAGTCTCTCTCTTTTTTTTTCCCCCTCTATTGCCCCCACTCACCGTCATATAAACTGTAATCAACGCAAACCCCAAAATCGCCAACGTATACCCCCACTTACTTCCCTGCGGCCTATTCCCAAGTGCCAAAATAAAACACATAATCAACAATCCCAAATAAAAATAGTTGAACACATGATTAAAGATCGACATCGCCTTGGGCCCCGCCCCGCTCAACAATTTCGGATCCGTACCTCCCGCGACGAGGACCGTCATTGCCGTTGATAAAATGTTGAATGCTATATAATAATTGGCCTTTTAAAAATAAAAATAAATTGGTTAGATGTTTTTTGAGAGGAGGGGAGAGACGTACGAGAGCGAACCACGAAAAGATCAAATTGAAAAACTGATAGAGCATCTCGACGTGAATCCAAAACTTTCTCAAAAAAGTATGCGACGACCTATAAATGTAATAAAAGTGGAATGTACTGTGCACGGCGGCAAAGAAGGAACCGTTCAACCACCGTCTTCGTTGCGATATCAATTCCGGGACCTATTTGAATTCATTAAATGTGCAAGTTTGTTTTTTTTTTTTTTTTTAAAGCAAGAAGCAAGCCTTACTTGATCTGGTACGTCTGTTACTGCATAAGCAGATTTGACATAATGAAGGATCCACGACCCCCCGCGTTTCGAAACCAACTCCCAACACAAAATCTTCAAAAAAAAACCCCCCTCAGTAAGACACAACATTAGCCAAGTGAAAAATCTTACACGATCTTCTGCGAGATACATATTCGCAGTAAATATATCCGCTCCCGATCCATGCTAAATCCAACACAAACTCAACGAACTCCCCACACAAAAAAAAAAAAAAAAAAAAAAAAAAGAATCCCCCTCACTCACCATCTTTTCGCCCAAAAAATATTTCTGCAGCGGTCCTTCTCCCATACTATCATTCTGCAACGCAATATACCTATACGCGCTAAACGCACCCGGCAACACCGTAATATACCCAAACACCGACTCCCTAAAAAAAAAAAAAAAAGGAAACTGAGCCAAAAGCAAGAATATGTGCACAAAGAAAACCCCCTCACAAAGGCTTATCCAAAATATTCGACATCTTATACTCAAAATTCTGCGCCGCCACCAACGGATTCACCAAATTTAACCCCCACCTCCCCTTCAACGCCACAATCTCCCCACACGCGCCCCCCACATTCGAATTAATATCAAACGCCTTCCACAAGTGATATATACTCGTAGGACCAGGTTGCGTGCCGACATCGAGAAGGATACAGACGTTGGGTTGGAGGATGGGACCGAAGGCGTTGAAGAACCAGCGGTGGGAATTTATCTTTTTTTGGTTTTTTTCTTTGAGGCAGAAGATGACTTGGACGGGGACGACGCCTTTTGAGGCACCTTCGAGGCGCATGGAGGGGCTGACGGAGACTGTAACAAGTGAGTGAGATGTTTTTGGGAAATTGGGAGAGAGTAGGGCTTGCCTTGGGTGGTATATTCGTAAATGTGGGCTGTGACAGGTCTATCGTCGATTTTATTCTGTGGTTTCGGAGATAAAGTTCAGTCCGTCGAATGCACCAAAAATCACAAACCTTGGCGACACCCTCTTGATAAGCCCCCATAGCCGCAATCACATTCAAAGTCCTCGGATTAATCTTCTGTCTCCCATCACTCACAATACATACTACTACCTTCTTCCACCCCTCCTTCCCCCACGTCTTACTTCTATCCCTCTTACACAAATGCGCAATATTCTTCACGACACCATGAAAAGTCCGACAAAACAAGTCTTCTTCTTCGTTGTACATGGTCATGACGATGAAGAGTTCTGTACGACGTGGAGGGTCGTGCAGGACTTGACGAAGAGTGAAGCCTTCGTCTTTGAAAGAGTTGGGATCGCAGGTGGCGGCCGAGTAGCGCATGTGCGTGAATTCGCGTTCGGATTTGTTGGGACACATTTCTAGTAGTTTGGAAGGGACGGGGTTGTCGAGGACAAAGTTTCCTTGGAAGAGCCTATACGAAAAAAAAAAAAAAAAAAAAAAAATGAAGACTCGCTTTTATTTTCGGCGATTGAGCGAACACTCACTCTACGCGTTTGATCGTCTTGTACCGTCTAGGCACACGCTGCGGCAGACGCCCATATCTAATCCTCGCCTCCGGCTCCTCCTCCTCCTCCTCATTATTATTATTATCATAATCCCCACCAGGCATACTCAAATACGTAGTCCCATGCGACGCATCCCGTCTCAAAAGCGGCATCTCATGGTCCTCTATACCGGCGACATCCTCGTGCATGTCATAAGGAGAGTAAGAAATCGGGGATGGATTCATGGGCGGGGGACCTGGGGCTTGAAAAGGGCCTGAGAGCATGGATGGTTGAGGTGGTGGAGGAGGAGAAATGTGCTGTGGAGGGGAAGACGAAAGAATGACGGGAGGAGGGGATGTAGCAGGGTAGCGCCGTCCGTCAAAGGGATTAGCATACTGAGGCGGGATGGATGAGTGGTATGGATAAGGCGCATACCCGTCGTTGTAGTGGCGGTGCTGGGCCTCGTCAGCCTGGACTCTCGCTGTCACTCAACTTTCACAAGAGACGCACGAGGCCACGCACCTGGTTGTAGCTGGACATGGTCACTGGTGGCCAAACTCACCGCACACAGCTGCCTTTTCAAGGTCGCGAGGCTGTCCGTTCTGTCGTCTTATGTCAGCACCCCATCATCAGTGGCTATCCACCCGTTCTTATTGTCCGCAGTTCCAGTCTTCCATCGCAACACCCCAGCTCGCAGCAAATTGTATTGCTGGTAGTATCTCCCAAGCGTGTGCATTTCGAAAAACGCTCCCCATTTATAAAATAACATTGATGTGTATGAAACCGTTCAATATAAGACCTGGCTACGTATCAGTAAATACATAACAAAGGTAATCCAAGGCTGTGGGTCCACCATTGCGTGAGTGGCGCGGTCTAGTATTTGGCGGGTCGAGTCGCGCCCGCTAGTCACACAATGATCAATCGTTATTTATCTATCAAGCATTAATGGGGTAGTGGTAACCTGGGTCGTTGCCATGCGAGCTAATTTGACTCGACCCGCCGGGGGTTCGATTCCCTCTTAATGCAATATCACAAAGTTGGCCGATGTGTGTCATCGTAATGATGGATCAAGGACAAATCTTTTTGTGAGCGTCGAGTCAATCGACCTTGTACATGAAATGCGGTTCAGTCAGATCCTCTGTTGGTAATTGTGAAGGCCGCCAACGAGGGCAGCCACACTAAGAACGAGCACGCGGACAAGGATAGGAACTACCTATCGATTCTACTCGTCGCCCTACAGAATATATATATGTAACGTTAAACTTAGTAATACCCTACAGTTCCCCGGGCCAAGGTCCATGCGACCGTAGATCCGCTTGGAAGCCCACGGCTTTTTACATATGACTACAAATGAGTGGCTGATGACATGCCGGATATTGAGTGTGGGAATCTTCCGAATCCAAGGGTTCATTGAGCTTCCTATCCGTGCGGAAATTCAAAAAAAAATTAACGATGACCCACAATCTAAACTAACCGCAACCTCAGAAAAAGATTATTCTGTCAGAAATTTCTCCTCCATCTCTAACACTCAATGCGATGATGACGGCAAGGCGGACCTTTAATTGATCAGTTCCCGTTCCGCTTCCGGCGGCAGAAGTTGTTCATCTCTTCCGAGTCATGATGCCGAAGGCCCTCTAAAAGTCCGCAGAGTTCTCATGAGTTTTTTTGCTTAAGCCCCTGGTCGACATTCTCCCATGACGAACAGCCGCTCTCATTCACAAGACAGTGTTGGCAGTAAACCCGAACATGATCCAGATTCAGAAAAAGATGCTCAAGATTTCAAGGACGACTTCCACGCCACGCCAAAATTACAGGAGAAGCCGCTCAACCCAAATTCCTCCGAAACCAAACCGCGTACTCGAGATTTTGGCATCCTTCCAATTCCGAAACATCTACAACACTGTCCTGATAGGCCTTTCCATTTTGGTTTGACATTGAATATCGCTTTCGGAGTATTCAGTACTTTCAGTATGTGCTTCGTTTTCCTACGGTTCTTATCATTATGTCAATCATTCAGCTGTCGCCAATTTGTATTATTGTCAACCTCTTCTGGGTAAGAGATTTAAATCATCCGTGAGACCCCCCGTCCCTTCTTACACCCTTTGCAAACAACAGTCCAGATTGCCGACAGTTTCGGAGTGACGCATGCTAAAGTGTCAAAGTGCGTTTTCGCGACTTGCTTGTGAAATTTCAAAGGATATGCTGAGATGTACCCTATAGCATCCCTACGCTTATTCAAGCAGGGTAAGCACAGACTTCATGTTTCCACCAGAATATACCAAAAATCAGTTCATAGATACGCTGGAGGACTTTTGTTCATCACGCCCCTAGGTGACTTGGTTCGGCGAAGACCCTTCATCCTCGCCACCATAATCCTCTCACTAGTATTCTCAATCGGTTTAGCCGTCACACAAAGCGTTGAAGCCTTCGAAGCTCTATCGTTTATCGTAGGAACCGTCTCCGTCACACCCCAAATCCTCATGCCACTAGCCGCCGATCTCGCTCCAGACAATCGTAGAGCTTCAGCCATTTCAATCGTTTTTTCCGGTTTACTCTTCGGTGTCCTCGTCGCCCGTGTCCTAGCCGGAATCATTGCAGAATTTGTCACATGGCGTGTGGTTTATTACTTTGCCATTGGTGTCCAAGTTTTAGTTTTGCTCGGATCTTATCTTTTGCTGCCGGATTACCCGTCGAGGAACAAACATATGACTTATTGGAATAGTTTATCCACTATGGCCAAGTTTGCAGTCACGGAACCTGTGTTGATTCAATGTTGTATCATCAATATATGCTCAAGCGCCTGTTTCGCGAGTTTTTGGGTCACCTTGACATTCTTATTAGATGGTCCACCCTATCACTATTCCACGTGCGTTCATAAACATTTTCATTTTCTCCCAATTCTAAATTAATACAATCTTCCTATATGACGATTTTAATCAGACTCGTCATTGGGCTTTTTGGGTTGATCGGGATGGCTGCTGTATCGTTGGGACCTATCGGCGGACGTATCATTGATAAATGGCAACCTTGGTTCATATCCCTCTTCAGTATCTGCATGCTCCTCGTTTTTCAAGCAGTACAAACTGCGGCTGGTGGTATAAACGTTGCAGCCGTCATCATTGCAACTTTTGGAATCGATGTGTTCCGACAAACTCTTCAAGTATCGCTCTCAACTTCTATCTTCACGTAAGTCCTTTTTTCTTTTTTCTTTTTTTTTTCTCCTTTCACCTTCTTATTGGATTCTATAAACATTAGGATTGATCCTGCCGCACGTTCAAGATTGAATGCCGTCAGTATCCTATCAGTACGTGCTCCTTCCCCAATCCACCATTTCCCCGTAATTCAAATATACAACTTACATATTTTTCATTTATTTTACAATTGTCTCCTTAGATATTCATTGGACAGGTTATGGGAACATCCGTCGGCACTCGCGTTTTTATCGAATTCGGTTGGAGAGCTTGTGCAGCTCTAAGTTTAGGATGGACAGGATTCATGTTTCTCGTGCTCTTATTACGTGGACCGCATTGCCCTAGGTATACGTGGTTCGGATATGAAGGTGGAATCAGCGTTAGGAAAAGAATTTCCACTTCAGTACCGCCGAATCAAGATGACAAGCCATAGAAGTAATATAGCAATAGCTAGATTATCTCGAGATTACCATCGAGCAGTGGCTTTTTAGAATAGGGTAAGAAAGGACTAACCATGGACTCGGATGTAGTCAGGGTGATTGAAACTGGTGATACTACATACTTGGGTCTGTGGGTTCATATATACGTATTCGCTTACGTTACGCGCGCGATGAGAATCTTGTAATTATTAGGTATACAACTTGGCTTTATAGCAATTTATAACTCATGGCATTTATGTTCGAAATGATACTTCTCGGCTTTGAAATTCTTATGTATGAGTTCGTGACTTGATCGACGTGCATGTGGGAATACAATTTGATCTATTCCAGCTTAAAGGTTCGCGCATGTCAAGGAATGAATCCCTGTGATGTCACTGGTAGCCATTGTATTCCAGAAGAGGTAATGTATAATATCTTATAGAGTTCGGATATTTTTAAGGGCCGGGGTGGCGGAAGGAACCCTTGTACCATGTGTGAGATGAAAAACTTTTCAATTCGACCCAGTTTTAATGACGACGTCACCATCCGAGAAAGATACCTAATACATCACAGGGGAAAAAAAAAGTACAGGACCTGAGAACTATGTAATGGTTTTGTTTCAGAATGGAAAAGAATAATGCACAGATGCAGATATCAAAACGTTCATCCTATGTCGTGAAATTTTTGAAATCCTTGAGGATTTCAAGGTTTCAGCAGCTCTTCAACTACCCTGTCCTCCGTTATTTTGGAGACGTTAGCACCCCGATAATTCAGTCGTCTAAGAGCATCGATCTAAGACGAATGATTGACTAAGCGTTACATTAAATGCCTTATAGATCCTGAACGACTCACGACTTTATTTCTAGGGAAACCTAGGCCCTCAAAGCGAGCGACATGTTGGGGGTCTAGCCCGGCGATAGCCACTTCATCTCGCGCTCCCGGTGCTGCAGCTTTGGCTCCCCTGGATCCAGGCCCACCAGCGTAAATTTCTGTCCAATATCGAGCCGTATCTTCAAAGCTAGTTTTGCTCGTCATGTAATGCTTGGCGACTTCGGCATCTTGGGGGTCGTTGGGCTCAGGTGAACATAACAGACTTTGAAGAGAAATCATGGTAGATTTGAGGGTAAGGACTGGGGACCAGGCGTCTTTGAGAATATCGAGACAGATAGCTCCAGACGCTGATGACACATTCGGATGGTAAACTTTGGTGATGAATTTCATCTTGACAGGCTGGAAGGGATACGAAGGCGGTATCACAATATCCTTTATGCGACATGAATTGTTAGCCATCAAGTCATATGAAGGAACATGCGCACGACGTCAAAGTTGCCACCCTCATAGGGCGTCTCTTCTGGACCTGGAAACGACCCTTTGAGATGGAAAGGGGAGTTATCAACGAGCTCAATTCTGATATTGGATGTTCTGTCATTCTTGCAATCTTTGTTCCAGGGAAACGAATGAGGTGAGGCGATTATCGATAAAAGCCACGAAAGATCGCCTTACCAGTTATTTCCTTGTTGACACGTCGGAGCCTGGCATCCATGACTGCAGTACGTATATAATGACGAGAAAATCCGGGTAATATAAGCGTTCTGGATGCGGTAGAGGCTGGTCTGGTGGTTCTGGCCAAGGTCGACGATCATCCACCTGTATTTTACACAGCATATTATGTAAGGTCATGGACGTGATCGCCTGTATTAATTCAATTCATTTGAGATAAGTACTGCCCTCCACAAGTCCTCCCAATTCATAGACATTTGCGCGGAAAAATGAATGACGACATATCAATAAGGGCACTGAATTTCCAGGATAGCCTGACAAAATTACTCTGACAGGAAAAAAACTACAGCATTACCGACTATTTCGACTGATAAAATTAGAACGAACAACTGATTCCCTGGATGCCATTTCATCATTATCCTATGGCACAACACATGATGCAATGGCTACTAAAAATGAGAAAACGGAAACGTTACCTATAATTTATGAACGCACAAAAGTGAGATAGCCCATGTGCCACTCCAACCTACTATTTGGGCTATGAACAGATTGCCAAAGGATCTGCATGACGACTGTCAGAGCTCCCGACAGATTCTGTATCACAACCCAGATAGTAAGGAGGAGAAGCAAAAGCACTATCTGCACCGGCGATTCCACGGCATTGTGAGGGGGGTGTAAGAGGGGAAGAGGGGGGTTCCAAATGTTGGTTGTCTTTTGTCGATATTCAGCTCTTTTATATCTTCGCAGACCACGAGGGCTCCTATCATAGATGACGCATTCAGATTTTTCGGCGAGTCATAGATAACATTCATGATCATCCGGTAGATGTAATGTGATAAATGGCACGAAAATATACAGGGATCCGAAACGCGTAGCGGAGTATAGATTTCTACTGTAAGCCTTGACCTTCCACGGGGCCCCCTTTGCCGGATCTCGATCGGTCGTGATTAATAAGTGAAAGTTATTTCCTTCGACCGAGGTGAGATATATGTCCAATGTCCATATCTGAAATACCAAGTCAACTTGTCTCTTAAAGTTGCCGGGAAAGGATATGTGATCGGTGGCTATTAGCCGCAAGGTGATGCCATTACACTTTTATACTTCCTGGCGAACTGTTCGCTGGATAAGACTCTATTTATCTACGACATACCGAAATGTCGCTCCATTACCCAGGACCAAAAACTTGTTGTGGCATTGAAACTCTATTTTCGGATCTTACGTGCATTTTAGTCGTATTTCTTGCTGGAGCATCACCTCGAACGAACTAGTACTCACCACATGGAGTCGGAGTGTTCGAAACGAGCGAACCGAGTAGCACACGTGTGGAGGGGATTGCAGGACCTAATGTATTGCTTGTGTAGTCGGTTCTCAGTGGCGTCTTTTCAACAATATATTCATCGGGTGTCTGGACAAGGGTCTCCGACTCATGGATATAGAAACGATCGGGTGGAATCAATGAAGTAGTTATAGCGGATTTACCTGTAAAATTCCAATTCCATCTTCGCCGAGGATGTTCGGCCTAGAATAATTGTTTCAAAGTAGATCACAAGATAAGTAGCCTAGGCTCACACAGCTAGGCAAGATTCCGTTTCATCCGAACGTTCCTGACCGTTCTTTCGAAGAACGTATCGTCAATCGGTTCCGACCATCAAATCTGTTGTCGTGACTGCATCATAGCATAATAGTGTACCATTTGTATCAGTAGATCGAGCGATCCGGAGTGCATAATCCAGAAACAAACTTTCGATTCCTTTGCACTGATACAGTTTCACAGGCGAAATGTCGGAACTGAGTGGTCCACTTCGTGTGAATTTGATAACTCGGGTTCTTGAAGTAAATCGCTATAAACTCCGCTTGGTTTGAAAAGAAAGCCCCGAGACGAACGTCTGCATCATAAATGTCTTTCAATTGTCCAGAGTATCGAATGACCAAGCGGCAGAGTTACTTGAGCTTCTACACGGTTACAGTGCATCTGAAGCTCGCCGATCCCTATTAATTGGGCACTTGGGTAGCTGTTGCATCAACGATCTAAAATCACTATTCGTCGTCACGCACAAATGATCCGAATGCATTCGAAAGTATGTTTCCTGCCATTTTGAGCATGCGGATACGGTACTTGCTCGACTCCGTTCGGGACAAGGTGACACGAACAAACCAGGAGTATGATCGTTATTTTCGTCCATGCAAAAACCAATTCGGAATCGTGTGTGACTATTTGGGATGCTCATCCCTAATACTAGACTCACGTGGGCCTGTGAAATACTTACGGTGTTCACAAAGTATATAGTTGACCCAAACCTTTGAACATGCCAGGGAAAGAGGAAATCAAAAAAGAAATAATCATAATAGTGCCGTTGTTCCCTTTTAAAAAGTCGGAAAACCAAAATGCGCCTGATCCGAAATGATTGCCGGACCTGTTCGGATCCGGAAATTCGCCCGATCCCGGCGTAATCGGTCCTCTCAGGCCATCAGGGAAGGCTGAGGGTTTCCGGGCCGCAAGATCGGAGTTGAGAAACGCAGTCGGTCCGCCCCGAGTGCGTGGCCTCTCCTATGCCTCTCCTATGACCGGTGCTTCGTCCTCACTTGGGTAAGAATTTTCGAGCACAATGAAATAAGCGATAGGCTGTCAACGGGTTTATCAGAGAAGCTGGAGGTAGTAAACGAGAGCGATATGTTCCGAGCGATAGGGACTGTTGCTAACTTACACACGAGGACGATCATACCGCGCGAGTTCCACCATGCCATTATCCAACCATGACGTGGATTTGGCTGCCATTCTCTGGAAGAACCACTTTGTCACTGACATCTTCACTGTCCACATTTGCATGTTCTCTCCAAAGTTTGTGATTGACAGCAAAACTGTGAAGATCTATAAATGTCACATGCCCGGCCAAATAAGATGCTGCGATGGTGAAGGGGTTGTGGAGCGGTGTGAAATTATTTTACGATGTCAGTTGACCGAAAATGAGTTGTGAATTTAAGATACCAAATCAGAGTACAGTACAAGAAAGAGAGGACTTGTGATGTTGTAATTTAGATAGATATCAATCATATGAAATTGTAATTTAAATACTAAGAGCGCGAGAAGTCATCGGAGCAATATATATGAGAAGCAGAGGACTATGGGCAGAGGGGAAAGGCGAAGATTTGGGGTGACTGCTTCATATCTCATATTAGGAGCATAAAGACTGACTCTCGGTACGCAAGATCGACATCAGAAATGCTTAGCAGGTCAAGGATGTCATTAGAAAAGTGAAATGCGGCTTCCCAGTAAGAGTGTCGGGCAAGACTCCTACCCAAATTGTGACGGGACTTTTGATGACTCTTGAACGACTTTCTCGTATGCGGGGACCTCGCGGCAGATGTCCTCCAAATTTTTGTCAATTTCGGCACCGTTGGTGCCCTCAGTCTTGGAGTCTTTGAAGTCTTCGGCGACCTGCTTGTCGTTCTCAGCCCAACTGAAACGAACAAGATCAATGGATGAAAATTGGATGTTTCGTTGGTCAAGGATTTTGTCTCGCCTCGTACCGCTTTATTTTGTCTTGCGTCTCTCTGTCTTGCAACCGGCCCCTTTCCGTTGATCTCGTGTTGTCTCTTTAGACTATGGGATCATTTTACATCATACATCCTTTCCCCTCCCGGTCTTGAAGCTTGAAGCCTCGCGGTCGTTCGTCGATCTCAATTTTATTACGGACATATTCTCAATACCTTCCCCCCAATGCCTTCGATAAGCAGGACTATCTTCATGAAAATTGTTCCAATCTGAATTTTGACTACGAGAATTAAATGAGCTTTCAATGCCTTTCATCGATTCTCCCGAAACGGTTCACCCGAGCCGCTCTACTTATTTGTCGTCGAACCTTTGTTCTCTAGCAAATAGTGCGCCTGTCAGTCTTGATCTGTGATTGATCTGGCGTCTTGGCCAAGAGCCGTCGAGAGGAAGCTGACTAAGCACATTAAGTGTGCAATGTAACCCGGGTTCGATGTATGTCGACATGCGAATACTGAGAGGGGTAACTGATAAGAGGAACTTCAGCATCTATCGACACACACTCGTTCGCTTCTGCCTTTACACCCAGCGTCGAACTGTGATGAGCTTTTACCAACCTGCAATGGACCGTGGGTATCTGCCCATCGCTGACCACGCCCTGTGAGTAGCAAAATCCATGACGTCGATTCCAGAAAAATAAACTCTTTGTCCACCAGTATCGGCAACCTCAGAACGGCTGCCTTAGTCAGTCTAGATGGATCTGGTCCGTATTTCCAATTCGACTTCCTCCATTGCCGTGCTGACTGACTTGTACAGTGGAGAGTTACTGCGTGCCCCACTTCGATTCACCATCCGTCTTCGCTCGTATCCTAGACAAAGACAAGGGCGGCCACTTTTCAATTCATCCTACGGTTTCTTATAGGTCAAAACAGAATTATCTGCCAAGCTCCAATGTTCTCCAGACCAAGTTTATGAATGAGGCCGGTGTCGTCAGCGTCACAGGTATGTTCGTTCTGTTTCTCTTTCACCAGCCTTCATTCTAACGCGTCAACAGATTTTCTCCCTCGTCCTCTTCATCCTAGTCCATTCGGATCATCTAATCCTAAACCGTTACTTCCCTGGCTCATTCGTCGCGTTGAATGTATCCGAGGAGCACTCACCGTTAATGTGGAAGTAGCTCCCGCATTCAATTATGCTCGCAATCCTCACACCACTAGCATCGTCGACGACGACAGCGTCCCTTTCATTCAAACTGCCGAAAAGCACCAGAAAGCGGTGTTTGAATCTGCTGACCTTACCCTCGATTTGCGCTATGTCGCCGAGAGAACTATCGATGAAGTGATAGAGCCTCCCATCGTTGGCTTGACGACTCTTGATCTCTCGGCAAAAGGTCATAAAGGTCTGGCAGTTCAAGCAACGATCTCCCTTGTCGAAGGTCAAGCTGTCACTTTTATTCTACGACATCCCCCTGGTTCGACGAACAATTATGCTTCCCCCCAAATCCAAGCTCCAAAGCCTCAGATGGCGTTGGGTCCCGAGGTTCCTCAGGCTGGTATCGCTGACGCGCCTGGCGCGACTGTAGGTACCATAGATGCCCAGTTGAGAAAAGCGAGTGTAGGCATAATTGCCTTGGAGAACGATGGATTATTACCTCGTGCTAGGCCACTTGACGACCCTTTCCTCACCAAAGTAAGCCTGGAATGCTCAAATCATTACGATGCCTACTCAATCCCCACCTTTAGGAACTCGTTCACTCTCTCCTCCATGTAAGTCTTGGTGCTAAGCAACAAATTTTTCTCGCAGCACATCGATTTTCTGTTATAGATGACAAACAGGTATTGGTATGATTGGATACGCCAAAGCACATACACTGGTTCTTGGAAAGAAGCCGTTCTACGTAGCGCCCTTGCCCTCAAACTTCTCATCTTTGAGCCCACAGGTTCGTCTTCTAATAGCCCGTGTTCTTTTATGTAACTCGAAAAGCTGATGTATCGGACTCTCAGGCGCCGTTGTCGCCAGTCCTACATTCAGCTTACCTGAATATATCGGTGGTACAAGGAATTGGTACGTATACCGAGAATAAGACTTTCAATGTAGTCCGTTGATTCAGAATTCGATTTCAAGGGATTACAGATATTCATGGATCCGAGACTCTTCCTTCACGCTCTATGCTCTTATTCGGTTGGGTTTCACTGAAGAAGCCAATGGTCAGCATTGCTGTCGCACGCCGAAGCTTGAATGGCTCACACCCTCTTTGCAGCTTACCTCGGGTTCATTTTTGAACGTTTGAGGGATAAAAATCCAGATGGAAGTCTTCAGATCATGTATACAATTCACGGTAAGTAAGTTTTTATATTTCCTCCCTCATGGAACCCATACGTCTCGCTAGGTGAAAAGGAAATACCAGAGATAGAATTAACGCATCTAGATGGACATAAGAGCTCTAAACCTGTTCGTGTTGGAAATGGTGCTGCGGATCATTTTCAGCTGGCAAGTGATTCTGTCTGCGTGCGTGAATGATTTTTTGACGCGGTTGTATGAAATAGGATATTTATGGCGAGCTGTAAGTTTTGCTTGGCTCTATCAAGTGCAGGAAAGAAACATTCATCTTTTCTTGGGTAGGATGGATTGTGTTTACCTTGGTCAGAAAGTGAGTCATGATTTCCGGTAGGATCATATGAAATGTGACATTCTTTTTCTAGTTTGGCAAACCTCTTGTACGTGTTTTTTCATGGGGACAGGGTTGTGGATGCTGATCTATCATTTCGTTCGTGGTAGGGCTATGACGATTGGTGCGTAAAAAAAAAATGATTTCCTTTGGATCGGGATGCTCATCGAAGTGTCAGGGTCTTGGTCCGGGGAGTGTAGGTGCTATTCTGCGTCGTGCATTTCTTCTTCTGAGTACCAACCTTAATCTAGGGTTGACTGTAAGTGCTTCTCGGTACCTGTTGCTGGGCGATGATGATGACTGATCATATGTTCGTGTTAGATGTCGTCGAACACGTCCATGATACAGATTTGTGAGCTCTTGTGTGTTGTATCTACAAGTCATAGCCTAACATTTTATTTTGCTTCAAAGATCTATCTGGTCCGTTCAGTTCTTCCTCGCCTAGAATTGAAGGAAGTTGAATTACTTATAGGGAAGTGAGGAATCGTCAGAGGCACTTTACCGTGAGTTGTTGCTGCCCTCTGGTTTGGTATATCAAGATTCTGACATGAGTCGTGTAGTACTCCAAGGTATAGTAAATTTCGTCCAATATTACCCAAAATAATGAGTATCTGTAGATCATGCTTTGGGTAGCCATTGATCGAGGTATGATCGATACGCCGCTTTCTCTCGCCGCGAAGAACGATCTTAAAGACATAATTTATGTAGGCCTGCGTCTTGCAGACAAACGATCTTTGCCTTGCCCAAATAGACTCAAATGGCTCGCTGCTCGCGATGAGCTTTACGAAGAGATTATGGAGCTTGCATGGAATAAGGAAGGCAAATATTTTGGACAGAGTTACGAAGAGACGGATGTGCTTGATTCGGCGGTTTTGATTATGCCGTTGGTGTTCTTTATGCAAGCTGTGAGTTGTGAAAGTGCTCTCTTCTCCCTGGATTTCGAAATTGAAGTTGGATTAGTCCGATCCGAGATTTGTTTCGACTTTGAAACAGATTTTGAAAACGCCGGATAAGGGGGGTTTGACTTCAAACGTGCGACATCATATTCATCTTCCCATTTCTATGGATAACATTCTATAGAATCTGGTGTATCGATATGATACCAGAAAATCAGATGATGGTGTTGGAGGAGAAGAAGGAACATTTTGTTTGTGCACCCTTTGGTGTATTGAAGCACTTACTAGGGCCGGTCAAAGCGATAAAGCTTTTTTGCCTAAAGCGGTTTCAATGTTCGAGGTCAGTATTCGTTGTCAAATGCTCGTCGTTTTCTGTTTCTTGATGGTGTGTTGTTTAGGACTTCTTGATATTTTTGAATCATGTGGGGTTATGTTCTGAAGAGGTTTCGGATGCTGGAGAAGGGTGTGTCTTTGGTTTTTTTTATTCGCGTTTTGAAGTGAGCTGATGAGCTGAGTTTGTTCAAGGCTGGGGAATGCCGTTCAAGGGTTCACGTATGTTTCTTCCGCCACTTCGCTCCTCGTTATGAGCTGATATCCTGATCTAGGCATGTTACTCTGATTTCGGCTGCTTACAATCTCTCGAGGACGTTGGACAAGGGATCAATTGAGTAGAGCAAGCACAGAGAATCAGATTTGAGAAAGGAAAAGTCGACTGCTGGCATATTTGCGTATATATATATATTTCCTACATGAATGAGAAATGTAAAGTATGGTTTAAACATGATCGATCATCTGTATGTACTACTCACTGTACTAGAAAATGGGATGACTCTGGAGCAAAATAAGTGAACCCGACCCGGATTGAACGGATGACCTTGAGGAAGTATGTCCATGATAAGACTGGAATCTCACGCTCTACCACTGAGCTACGGGTCCCAAACACTTAATTTATTCAATTATATTATATAAGCCATCATATCCAGCAGCGACGTTACCTGACGCTTCCATTCACTGAACCATTACATCCACACTCATCGTACCATCTTTTTCATGCCCGAATCCTGAACGCGCTACATAACTAATAGACAAAAGGCACAATGTCAGTAGAATATGATGACATTGTCGAGGTTAGTTGCTTGTTGTTATTCGACTTGTTCGTTCTCATTGTTGTGTGCAACACAGGCGGAACTCGCGGGTGATAACAAGGAAGTGTATTTGTTTCGATGGTTATCTGAGACGCTGAAATACGTCAAAGAGGTGTCTCTCGTACGTGTATCGGTTCTTCGTCCTCTCCTTCAATTGTTGAATTTGTTCCTTGATACCTTCCAGTCAGATCTCAAAGCGAAGCAGGGAGATATCGAAAAGGCATTGATCAAAGTCGTTGCTTCACCAGATCCATATCCAACACCAGGACGCGCGTTTAGGAACTTGATAGGCAAATGCTTTGTGGAAATGTATGTAAGGGGAGAGACGAGGACGATGTTTGATACGGTGCAAGCGTTTATGAAGATTGCGGGTGATTTCAAGGCTCCTGCAGATAGAGATGGGAGTAAGATGTGAGTAATTGTCTTGTGCAATGTGATTTTGGCAGATGGATTGATTATTTTTGATTATTTTGTAGAGCGGCGTTATCGTGCGTTGGGGATATCATGCGCGTGTTCGGAGCCAATGTATGCTGTCATTCAAGAAGAATCATTATATGCACTTATTTCTATGTCCATTCCCCCTTCTAGGTCATGTCATTTATGGCTGAAATCGTAACGGTGACATTGAAGACGGCCAAATCGTCTAGTAATGTAGGTTAATTGAACTTTTATTTCTAAGTTTCTCTTTTTTATTTATTTCACTGCTGATGTGTAAAGTTTAGCCCCCGTTACTTCGATATCAAGCTCTAGTAACGCTCAAGAAGTCGATTATGACAGCGAAGCGAGCTGTTACTGATACGACGATGAAAGATATCTTTAAGCAAATGAGGCAACACCTTTCGGATAAGGTGTTGCCTGTTCAACGTGCATCCGCAGAGGTATATTTTCAAGCTTTGCATTTGACATGGCTCGAATCTTATTTCATTACTAGGTTTTCATTGCTATCTACTCTTCAGACGATGGTTCACATCCCACGATTGGCGATATCGAGACTATGTTGAATATATGTGTCAAGAGCCTCGATTCTACTGATCAACTCACTCGTCATACTCTCGCTCAACTCGTTGGGTGTCTTCTCGCCTCCACTCAAGTCGAACGAACGGTTCCTCTGCCTGAATCAGCACAAAAACTCAAAAAAGAACAAGAAAATGTTGACGACGATCAGACGACCTCTGCTCATGCCGCTGCTGAAGTAAAAAAAGCATTGTTGAATCCAGCAGAGATGCTGCTACACCTTTCTAATCATTTCAACAAGCTCCACCAATCTCGACGAATTCGTGTTGGGATATTCGACTTTTATGCTGCGTTGTTTACGCAATTGGGTGCTGGATGGGTTGAAACAAATTTCTCATTAGTGGTTGGACATTTGATGAATGAAATTGTTGCGCTTCCCCGGAATTCCACGAATCGATATGAAACGCTGTCTGTTCGCGCGTTGGTTGGCATCTTGATGAGGGATCTTATTGGAGTGAGGATGTTGAGCGAACAGGGACAGATTGGTGCAATACAAGAGTTGGCGAACAATTATCTCAAGCGATGGCCTGCCATGATGCCCGGTCAGGTGGCACCGTCTTCAACTGTGCTTGTTATGGCCCTTCGTGAAGTTGCTGGCCTACTGCAACAACTCGGAAATGCACCCCCTCCTGTTCAAGATGCGCTTTCTGAGCCACTTGTTACCATTCTCGCTCATCCAAACTACACTGTTCGCGTTACTGCGTCATGGGCTCTCCGCTGTTTCTGCTATTCCACTCCCCTCCGTCTACCGAAAACTATCTTGGTCTTAATGGAGAAACTTCAAAGGGATTTGACATTGATTAATACACCATCTTCGACCCAAGAAGCATCTCAACGGGCGTTAGGACATGCATATGGTCTGGCGGCATTAGTCTCTGCCATTCCTGAACGTCCATTATACGTGTCGTATGATGTCAGCGCAAAGGTTTTGGATATGGCGACGCAACTGCTCAAGCGGGCGAGTGATCATGATTTGAAAGTTGCTGGCGTTGAAGTAGAAGTTGCGTGGATGTTAATCGCATCACTCATGTCTCTGGGTCCTAATTTTGTTCGACCCCACCTCCCTCAACTCCTCGTGTTATGGCGTAACGCACTACCAAAACCCACTTCTAAGGATTCACAAAACAATAGTAGTCGGTCAGCTGCGGAATGGAACTTCCTCTTACACGTTCGGGAAAGTGCTTTGGGTGCGATAATGTGTTTCCTTCAACGTAACGTATCGACTCTCGTCCCACTCGATGTCGCTCGACGTATTGCTTCATTATTAAGCAACGCTCTTTCATTCGCCAACGGGTTCATATCTCAAAACGTCGAAGATCCAACAGAGTTGCAGCAGCTTCAACAGCACCAACAGCAGCATCAATTCCCGCCTGGCGTCAAACGCGAACGCGAACTTACATTACGAGAGCGTGAAGCTTTACTTCGTCGAAGAGTATATCAATGTTTTTCCGAACTTGGATTTGGGAGTATACCCGAATCGACGCAAGCATCACTTTTGCAGTCGACTATTTCCGCTTTCGCTATTCCTGATGCCTATGGAGCTGGTGGTTCTGCTGTACAGGCTGCGATCGCCAGCTCAGCTGGGACGTTTACTTCGGTGTGGGCGACTGTGGATGGATATGGCTACGGCGTGACTAGCAATGAAGTTGTTGATTTTGGGGGGATTGGCATTGAAGGGAGGGATTATTTGAATAGGGATGATGTTGAAGTTTCGATTGATACTCTGGTGCGCATATCATCTAACCCAGGATCTGATAGTGAATCACCGATACTCTTGATAGTTGCGAAAACCCGTCCTTGGGGCGTGCGAACACGATCCTCTATCCCTCTGTCAAACCAAACTCTCACTCAATGAATACCAACTGATCGAACCACCACCGCCAATTACGTCGGTCATTGATGCCGCTATCGATCTTTTCGCCCGCCTCTTACCTTTACAAGATCTTTCTTCGATAGTCAAGTTTATTCAACAGCTGCTCGAATTTGTAAAGTCACCAAAGATTGAAAGGAATATTGGGAGGAAATCGGCGATATTTGTGAATGCGACTGTTGCGTTTGTTTTGGCTCTTCGATATGCGGCGATGAATCAATCTAGACAAGTCAAGGACACACTTGGGAGTAGTCAGGTTACAAGTTTGCTATCGCCTTTCTTAAAGGTGATTTTACCCTCTTATGTTCATTCCTGAGCCTGAGATTGATTGTCCTATCAGGATGCCTTGATCGATGGGGATCTGGTTTTGCGATCTGCTGGAAGTGAATGTATTGGACGACTCGCCAGTCTTTCTGGTACGAATCATCTGACGAGTCAGATCAAAGATCTCGTGGATCAAGTTGTCAACAATCGTGATCCATATTCTCGGGCAGGGTCTGCACTAGCCTTCGGAGCCATTTATACGCATGTTGGAGGACTCGCAGCCGGTCCTCTTCTCAAAACTACTGTCAATGTCCTCATGTCCCTTAGTAATGATCCTCATCCGGTGGTGCACTTCTGGGCACTCAATGCTCTGGGAAGAGTTATCGATGCTGCAAGTTTATCGTATGCCCCATTTGTGTCCGGGACTCTCGGAATGTTACTCAAGATTTATCTAATGGATTCCCATGAACGTGAAGGTGGTTCGACTTTTCACAACGCTAATCTAGGTGGAGAATGCCCTGCATACCCTGTCGTTTGCCAAATCATCGACGCAGTCGTCAATGTTCTTGGTCCGGATATTCGAGAATCGAGCCGAACAAGAGAACTTGTGTTGAGCCTCGTTACCGAGTTTATGGAAGAAGAAGACGAGGGCATATGTGTCGAAGCTATCAAATGCATTCAACATTTCCTTATGTTCGCGCCGGAACATATCAATGTACCACAAATTGTTAAACTTTTCCGGCAACATCTTCTCTCACCGCGTCGACCTCTCAAATTGGCATCTATCAATGCTTTGTATCAATTAGTTCAAAAGGATGCTTTGGCGATGTCGAAGATTGGCGGCGATAGACTTGTGGAGGAATTGTTTGGGATGTTGGATGATGATTATTCTTCGGTTCAGGGTGTGAGGAATGTTATTGAGAGTTGGTTGAAACAGACCGTGGTATACAATCCATCGGCGTGGATCGATCTCTGCCAGAGGATCATGTCGAGAACTACAGCATCTCAACAAGTCGTTGATGCTGCAAATCGGGGGGGACCACGGGATGACGAAGGTGAATCCCTCAACGTTGGCGGTGCCGATAGCAGTCAGAACGCGGGAGCGACGGGCGGTGCACGCACTTTAACGACTTCGAGATGGAGAACGCAACTGTTTGCTCTACGATGTTTGCATAATATATGCTCGATTATCGCTGAAAGTGGGAGAAAGGAGCATTTGGACGCCATTTTCGCGAGGAGACAGGGCGTTCAGATGGCGGGGCTGTTGTTTACTCGTATATCGGATTTGATCAGAATGGCATTCACGGCTTCGACGGCGTATGTCACCGAGATACGTTTGGAAGGATTGGTGGTATTGAGGGATATAATTGAGGTAAGTCTGCCTTAATTCTTCTGCATCGTCAACTCAGCTCCATCTAGATCTTTGCATTGTCTCCTGACCCTGCATACGATGATGCGCTCCTTCTTGAACAACACCAAGCTCCGATTACCGCCGCGCTTACACCGGCGTTCTCTTCTGATTCCACCCCCGAGATCTTAGCATCAGCCGTCCATGCGTGCGCTGTATTCGTTGGTTGTGGAGTTGTTAAAGATGTCGGTAGGATGGGAAGAATTCTTAAACTGTTGACCACAGCGCTTGAGCAATCAAAAGGTTCCATCATATTACACTTCGACCAAATCTTCAACAGTGTAACTGATTTCTTGTCTCTCAGAATCTGGAAAGGTTTCGATTGGTGAAACTGGAGAACTCGGTCCGAACGCGTCCGCGATGCTGAGAATTTCTACCCTTTCAGCATGGGCCCAACTTCAGGTTTCAAGTCTCAAGCAAAAGTATCTTGAAAAAATTATCCAACCATATAGAGCGACCTTGTCTTCGCTATGGATCGCAGCGCTCCGCGACTATGCGAGCATTCGGATTGACTCAGAGTTCTTACACGATACTTCTTCTGTCGCCATTGATTCGTCGTATTCAAGTCTAGGTAGAGAGGTCCTATTACCGGTGAGTCTTTCTTCCAGGCCTGGTGAGCAATACCTTCTAAATAATTGTAGTACTACACTCGGTCTTGGTCCATCATTCTCCGTGCTGTAGCTACAGTGATGCAAGCTAAGGATCCTAATGTCCTGGCAGCTATGGATGGGCGAGAACCGTCTCAAGCCTCCACGAGACCTTTAGAAGCAAAGTCCCGCGAGGAACCCACAGCTTACTTCTACATCCTCTTTGGCCTTGTCTACGAAGCATTATCTACATCTGCAACTGACTCAGGCTCTACGCCTTCCGATCGTGAAACACTTGTGATAGCATGCCTTGAAGCACTTAAGGTTTTGGTGAAGCCCGAGTATGCGGGTAAGGCCATTTTGGAACCAAATATTTTTGACGAGTTCATCAGTTTATTGTACCGAATGGCAATGACGGAGTCGGCGGCGGTGCAAGTGCATTTGGTAGAAATGTTAGGGGCACTGGCCGCTACTCAAGGTTCAAAGTACGTTCTTCACACCTGCTAGTCTATCTGTAACTTAGACCTGTTTTAGACTCGCCGACGCTCTCAGCCTCACAACACCGAGAGCTCATTGTTTGAGAATATGTTGTCACATCCTGAAACACTCGACAGGAATTTCTCGAGGCCCCGTTATCCGTGCGCACATACCAGCCCCCGATATATGTCATATTCTCACACTTGACTTGTAGACGGATCGGCAACAGACCGCATTGCGTTGATCAATACAACTTTTTCCGCCCTCGTCGCGATCGCGAATTCCATCGAAACAAATCAACGCGAGGATATTAGATCCATTGCAGCGCTCCTTTATAATGGTAAGAGTTCCTGTTAATGTTGCGCCTCCATACTTATGACGACTATCTAGATCTTCTGAAGGATGAAACTTCAGACATCGATCTCGTTTCTCCGACATTCACTTCATTAAAGGCTATCCTAAGCATATCGCCTTTAAATGATAGCGATTCGCGAGACCGGTACCAACGAGCGATACACGCTCTCCTCTCCTCGTGCCTGCTGAACATTGATGAGATGAGGTCCGTGCGCACTATCTTCACAATGGAGCGAGTAGTTCAACTCGGAACAGAGGGCGGGTGGGCCATATATCTGCACGAAAAATCAAGACAAATATGCTTGCTGTGGTCTTAATGCTGACTGTAATGCCCATGAATGTTCAAGTTGGTCGAGCCGCAATAGAGCACACGTGTTTCTTGGTGTCGCAAAAGCTTTTAGCGGATGACGAAGTACGCTATTACTATTCTTGCACTACTTTTCACATTCTGAATATCTTAGGTTTCTCTGACTGCCGCACAATGTGCCAAAACACTTGCTGGGGCCTCATCAAACGGCCATCCAATGCTCCGACATTGCGTCAGGCTTCTGATGCCCGGTCTTGTTGAATTCGTTGCTAAAGTAGCCCCATTGGTACATGATGGCACTATCACGGAGTCACAAACCGCCGCTGTCACTGAAACCTGGAAAGCTTTCTCAACGTTTTTCGCTTCGGTACCTGATGAGAAACGCGAGTAACATTGCTTTGCTTCGCAATACCCTCGACTAATTAGTAGATCAGGTCCCAGGCTACTTGCTGTCCTCCTGCCCACCCTATCTCTACTTCTCTCAACAGCCGGTGGTACCCCACCACCTCTCAGCTTGCAAACGGTCACGCAAGTACTGGCTTATGCTAGTGCTTCCCCTGCCGCGTTCAAAATGGCAGCCGATAAACTTGAACCGAGCACGAGAGAGCTTCTTGAAGCCTCTGTCCGCAAGGCCGTTGGCCCCACGTCCACCACGAATCAGACTTCCGCAAAGCCACAAATTTCTCTTCGATCCTTCTAATTGCGTTATCACTGGCAGTTGGCATGAATATCTATCTATTTCGATAAAGCGAGGCTTTTTAATATACTGGGGGCGTCCAATTCCAAATATCACCCGAGAAGTGAGAGTGCCATATATCCAGCTGAAATTCCGCATATTCATTGTCACTGGCCGTCTCTTTAAGCTTGGAACAATTAGTTATGGATAAGCAGGAAACCTCTCTCTCCAAGGCTGTCATTGCGAATCGAAGGATAACGGGCCAGGAACTGTCACCCTATGCGTGAGAAATATGATAACAAGAGTTTAATATCAATGTTCACTCGGGCAGCGACGAACTGGTTAACTTCTGAGCTTTGGAGCGACGAATTTTCCTTGCAAGGAATGTCTCCTGGGTCACAAGTGCGTCACCAGTTCTATCAATAATGAGACCCAGGCGCCCCCTCATATGATCATGATGTACTGGGATTCTAATTATTCAAACTTCGTGCAACCATTGTGCACTAATTTTATAGTTACATCTGATCAATGACAATCTACCGTCGGATTAAAGTCGGACCCCTCCTAACCCACATCCCTCCGGATCCGTGGACTGCTTCTTCACATTTGCCTTTCCATTTTTATCCAACCATTCAAACCTTGGCTTGCAGTCTGAGACTGACTCCAGGGTGTCAAGAACTCATTGCTTATCAATGGTGCTTCTCTGATAATACATCCCGTGGGCGGTCCACGGAGGTGTATGGGTAAAGAGGGGTCCAAACAGGCCGCCCCCTGATAATCCCTATATGGGATGGAACCAGGTCCGGACAACATTTGCCTGAAAAGGCCCGAGGCTGGACTCCAAATCGGTGACATGGGAGGCTGATTTGGTCAAAAAAATAACATAGGCTGGATGACTGTGTGGACAAATTGGAACAAATTTCCCAAAGGTGACGTGAAGGCTTGTAGAGGTGTCTAGGTCTCTGTAGACCACCCAATTCTCGTGACCTCGTGGCATAGGGGAAATTTTAACCTGGAATATTTTGGTGATTTCTAGTGATCTTTTAGGAATTTTTAGAGTTTTTTTCGAGGCCGGATGCCAAAATCCGGACGGGCTCTCACGAAATTTCCGGTAGGCCGGATGGCTAATCCGGACAAAATTTACAGTTTTGGATATGGACAAGAATCCGGAGAACTGCCATTGTGGGTTCATGTGCTGGCGGCCATCGCTGGTCCAAGATACACAGACCCGTTTTCTTGAAGTAGGCTAAGTTGGGGGAAATCCAACTCGCATCTGCTCCCACACGACACCTTCTCAAAACACGTGATCCGCTGATGTCGACTTGAAATTTCACGACGATCACAAAGGATAGGAGAAAGCTTAATAATGTTCCACACTACGTTCGCCCGTTTTCGGGTTCCATCTACATAGGGATTATCAGGGGGTCTGTCCGAACCAGGTCCGAATATACAAGTCACCAAAAAATTATATAACCATCGGGTGTGATGCCACGCCAAAATTTGCAATTGGTGCGAATATTCGTCCTTATATCTTCCTCCCACCCACTCGCGCTTGAGGCTTCAGACGATGACAATGGCGATAAATTCTATTCTTAAAGAGCCTATTGGCATCATGGGAACTGGAGCAGCCGGCCTTATCAATGCTCATGTCCTTTTGCAAGATGGGTTCACCAATATTCAACTTCTTACATGCGACGCTTCTATAGGTGGGGTGTGGGCCCAAAATCGTGTATATCCCGGCCTGTATATCAATAAGTAAGTATTTTCCGTCCACCTATGGTTTAAATACAACCGTGTGAAACACCCCGGCTAGTGTTTATGGTGAATATCGCTTCTCTGCTTTGGAAAAGTCGCTGCACACGCGCTCCATGGCTGCCGGCGCGCACATATCAGGGCTTGACATGTGCAACTATATGGAGGAATACTATGACTGATTCCTAAAGGGAAAGGCTAAATTCACTTTCAATACTGAAGTCCTGGATATTTCGCGTGATGGGAGTGGAATGTGGCTAGTTCGTATCGAAAACCTGAAAGCGGGAACTCAAGATACCCTTAAGTTTTCTCGTATCATTCTTGCCACAGGGGTACGTCATGTGGTGATCATCTGATGATGTTTTTTCCGTACGAAAAAGCCGTCAAACACATGTAAAATGTCGATTAAACTATTCTTTCTGTAGGGCTGCAGCGAGCCGACCATCCCGGACTATCTTTCCAAAGCAGCAGCAAACGAGGCGCAATATCATGGAATGACTGTTCACTCATCGGAATTCAGCACCCATCTCGATGAAATCCTGAGAAACGTAAAACCCTACTCGGAAGGTCGCCAAGGTTCCATCGTTGTCATCGGAGGCGGCAAGTCCGCACAAGAGTACGTTATGTAAAATAAATGGAAAATATCTAATAATCAATATTTGGCTTAGCATCTGTGCAAAACTTATCCAAGAGGGTCGGAAATGCTCCATCGTCTTTGATAAGACAGACAGCTTCCTCGCTACTAAGATTCCCCTGCCAGCTTTCATCCGTCGGAGCCGGTGCGCACTGTACATCGTTCTTCGTATTCATATAATTGATCCCGGAAATAGATTTCTCGGTCTTTTATCGCCTCATATACATTTGAGAACTCGCCTTGAGTGAGCTTTTGAGCCTGATAGGTTTTTTAAAAACATTATAAAACGATCATAGACGCTTCCTCCACGATACTGTTTTGGGAGGCAAGATAACTCGTTTCTTGTGGGACAAAATTGGAGAAAGTTCTGTATGTCCCTTCTGTTTGTGTTTTCTTCTTAGTAGCCACATGCTAATCAAAGTAGATGAATGCCTATAATATCCCAAAGGATTTCCCGTTAAGGATAACGCAGTCCCTATTCTGGGGTGTTCGTACCAATGATGTAGGAAGTGTCAGCCCGGATAGCTATCTTACACGAGCTGTCAATGGTGAGGTGGACGTTATAGCTCCTGCTCATGCAGTTGGCTTTGCTTTCGACGGCGAATCTGTCCTCTTAGATACTGGCAAAATACTCAAGGCAGATGCTGTCATTCTAGCCACTGGTTATAAGTCCTCCTGGACGAAAATAATTTCTGGTGCATTCTTACCCTCATTTTTCTACTGTTTGGCTCAAAACGGGTTTCTTTCAGATAAGATGGCCGACGAAATAGGAATCAGCAAACATTCACCTTCTTCAAAAATGATCAATACTTGGGACTATCCCTCGCTCTACGGAGGACCAAGGTGCATCCCCAGAGCGACCAATGGGTAACCTCGATATACAGAGGAATCATTCCCGCAAAAAATATCCTTAGACGTGATTTTGCTATCGCCGGTGCTTTGGTATGAATCTCGCTATCATTTTCACATCATGCTAGGTAATACTCTAACGATCTAGTTCACTTCCAACCCCGGTTATACAAATGAAGTCGTAGCCCATTGGATTTCTTCATATTTCCGGCGAGATCCTATGCGTTTGCCTACTACCGTAGAAGAAGCTATGGTCGAGGCTGAACGGCAAGCTGCCTGGATGAGAAGGCGTTTCCCTGACATGCTCTCGTGGGTCAACGCGAGCTATAGTGGTAGCTTAGACTTCTGGAAGTGAGTATTCATGACTTCCGCACAACATTTCAGATTCACGTTTAATTGTCAGTTGGCCACAAGCAGCCGACGATCTTCTTGAAGATATGCAGTTGCCTATTCATCGCAGTAATGGTAACTGGTTCACTTGGCCTTTCAAGGTCGTTGAATAGAAAGAAATTGCATCATTGGCTGATGAACGTAGAGAAAAACGACGTAACCTCTACCAATAGTATGTCAAACTCCCTCCTCCTGTGTCAAATGCTTGATCTGCATGATCTGCATGGAGGTGTGCCACGAGTCGTTATGTAAAGTAAACCGAAGTTTGAGAAACTTCCCACTGCCAAAAATTCGGCAACCTGTTGGATGACCAGGTCGGGGTCCCCCGCACCTGTCATGCGGTGGTCGTGCAAGAACACAGCCATTGTGGTGTTGAATATGTGTGTCAATTGATCATATTATGTGGACTACTCGGACGCGCTGCGGATGAAGCTGTGCTTATTCAGAGAACTTCCGTGCTAGTGTGTAACCCAATTGTAACCCAACTTCAAACTCGTCGCTCCACTTCACCGCGCGGTTCGAACTTGGTTCGATCACTTTTTCAGTGAGCGCCTGGCGAATTGTCGCCGAGGTATAATTTAGTTTCAGGGACATTTTACGATGCGTATCACTGTTACCGTGACGGTATCAGCGCTCGGTTGCTTCTTTGTTACTACTTATGTATCTTCAATTCATTGTCATATGCATCTTTGTTTCATTGCCAAGATAGCTACTCGTTGACTGCATCTCAAAAAGCTTTGTTTGGCAAGCATTTACGAAAATATGATTTGCGTTTTGTCGAGAGGAGCATTACCATCTGTATATGTGCGTTCAATCGGACGACATCAACGGTAAGGTTTTCATGTAATACTAGATGCGCCTGAATAATTTTTGTTCTATATCTTTCGGAAATGGATATTCGGTTTTAAACGTCTATGGATCATTTAAATGAAACATCTTTTTCAAGTCTCTCTGAACAGCTTACCAGGCAAGGTTATCGTTTTTTTTTTTGGATGGCCACACTTAACTACCGCATTACGCCTCAATCCACATCCCTATATTCGTGCACCTCAATTTTGGGCACAAGATTTCGGTTGGAGCTACTTGTGACTTCGAGCAAGTACTCACCACAGGTTCACTCTGGCTGTCCTGGCTTTCGCATTTGACAACTCTCAACTAGTAACCTTATATCCGAGTCAGGTACTACAAGACGTTAAGCTGAATTTAGCTAAGCTCCCGCGCTGCTATCCTACGATTTCTACGTACAATGTGCATGAGCCTGCATTGGTAGATTCAATGTATCAGCAGGAATGCTGATCTCAAACTCCTCATCTGTTTGGCGGAATAGTGCGAGAGATTCGCACGATAATGGTACTCCGACATGGGCGAGAATAGCGCGCTGACTCTGTCCTTCGAATGCTTCACCAAAATAATACATAATTTCCTCCGAGTCGTTACTCTTGTGACGCCGATGCAGATGGGGTTGGACGTTAGATCTCCGAATTGATACGTAAGGGTTTACTGATCGAGGTGTGCTACTGGCACTCTTAAAACCAGGGGAGTTGGCAGAATGTTGGCGGACTTATCCCCCATTCTCTCTCTAAATATCTATCATGTCTGAATCACGCACATCTTCGAGGCCCATCCAAAGTTGTTTTCAATGTGCGTATATTCCCAAAGGCGCCGATCAGCTGTTGAATTTCAGTCAGGCCGCAAGCGGAAAATCAAATGTGTGTGCGGATCACTCAAGTCGACTCTTGTGCGTGTCTGACATTACTGTAGGTAGCAAATCATATCCATGTACTCCCTGCATCTTAAGAGGAGAAGGAGATGCTTGTCGCGAAGTTGACATGGCCCAACTTCAGTACGCTCATTATAACCTTCTCTGAACTGACCGCTCAATCATCCCAGGGAACACAGGAAGAGCTGTGAAAGAATTGAAGAGCTGGTCGACCGTATCCAGAAATTAGAAAATACAATTTCCGTTCTATCCTCAAGAGGTTCTCCCAGTAACGAAGAGTCACCCCGGTCCATACGGAGGCGCGAGCTTTCATCCACACCATACTCAAAAAGTCCGAGTCCTGTTTCGAAGCGGCGATCCTGCAGTCGCAATCTGTGTTCCCCGGTCCCAACTCTCCTCCGCACAGGTAGCAGGCATGAAGACGTTGCATTAATTCTGGAAGTATGACGATCCTATCCAGCTGCCACTGCTGTTAGCAATCTAACGGTTTGCACAGGATTTTGTGATGGGACACAAGGTCAATCAAACACGTGCAGCTAACGACCACTGCGTCAGTCCCTACAACACTCCATCCAGCTTAAGTGAGAACCATCCTATAAATGGACTGAATTCAAACTTTTGGTCTCTTTGGGTGAATTCACCACCCGAGTTCGTCAGTCGTCTCTCGCCAATGCTCCCAAATCACGCGCGGATCCAACTGCTACTTCATTTCTATGTATGTTCCTTTCTTTAACGAGTCGCCTGATTTTGCTGAATGAATGGAATGAAGATGCAACGGTTGGACTGGTATGCTAAAGTGAGTCGTCAATGACTCTATGATGATTTTCAAGGCCTCACTAATGGCTTCAAGATCCTTCATTGTCCGACGTTCTTGGCAAAGGTTAGTCTTTGTTTTTCCGTCGATACGCAAGTCCTCCCGGAGGTTAATTTACATTAAATCTCTAGTCGAATGCCATATTATCTCATATAGACAACCACCGCTTCGAGCTTGTGGACATAGACTTCTTAGGCGTTTTATTCGCGGTGCTCTGCCTTTCTTTTCACTTCGCGGATGCACCCTTATGCGACCAACTATTCCTGGATTATTCGGCTTGTTCCGAATATGCGCAACACCTCTATACTGGCGCACAAGTCTGTCCGCCCGTTTGGTCGTGCAGCATTGGTTTCTGATCCGTTCATTCAGGCCTGTTTGCAATACTCGAACTTTACGGCATCTCAAACTCTTGAGCATTTGCAAAACATAATGTAAGCGTTTTCCGCTACAGATAGAAGGGCTACTAAGCAAAACTATTTTTCAGCTTGATAGGTGTTTATCAGCAAAATAATGACGAGGCCGAGTAAGGCGATCTGCTATTGAGATAACCTATCCACCTCATAATTCACGATTCCCAGTTCCCAGTGGGCATTGACTGGAGCCGCAATCAAGGTTCGGCCCATTAAACACTCGCATCTTCCACTCTGAAGCTTCATGACGCAGATTGCCCAGAATCTTGGAATGTCACGCCTTGGAACAGAAACTGGGTTGCATCAATATCCGCTCGAATGGAGATCGTCGATTAGGAGAGAAGTTGCTAGACGCGTGTGGTGGTACTTGGTAAAGAGAGTTTGTTACATTTCACCTTGCATTTCATGACATGTTTGCAAGGTTCTTAATGATTGGTCCCATGCAATGGCATATCAGGGTGTTTACTCTATTCACCCATCTCAAAACCATACTTCGCTTCCAGCAAATATAGATGATGTGGACCTAGGGGAGTCCGATGTAGTACAATCCAAACCACTCAATGTCCACACGGTACGCGTTCTTCCATCTCCAGCCATTCTTGTCACCTTATAGATTACCACTTAGGAAATGTCTTCTTTCCTCTGTCGGCTGCGGTTCATCGACATTCAAAGACAACTTGTTGACGAGTCTAACCGCGGCGGCTACGGACTTGATTTCGTCAACGACGCGGAATCTAAGATCAATAATGTGATAAGCGACCTCAACGATCATTTTCAAATGAGAATAGATTTGCGAAAGAAACCTGGTCGCCCAAACGATGCGAGGTGCTCCGAAAGGGCTCTATGCCAAATCATAGGTCACGGCCTCATTCTTCAGCTCAATCGACCATTCTTATTCCGAAGCTATCATGACAAACGTTATGTGAGTAACCCATAACAGAGCCCAAGGCCAGATATTGATTTACATCAGGTACAAGCACGCAGTCAATGTATTAAAGCCGCACGGTTAATATTACAACACCTGAACATGAATCTTCAAGGAGAGAGACTTTTGCGGTGGTCTATCCCGGTTTCCAATGCGTTTGCTGCGGTAGGCCTACTCCTCCTCTCTCTATGAGTATTGCCTCGTTGATGCCGGGCCTCCTAGAGTATCGTGTTGTTTATAGACTTATGCCGTTTGCGCTGTAACGGGGGAAACGTCGAAATTGGAAAATGCTCAGCTGAGCTCCAGATTGCTTTACAATCATTTAGGTAGCGTAATACTTCATTCGGTCCTCTCTATTTGCTCTAAACAACGTTAAGATCCGTTGGGCCGCACGCACCCACTGTGACTCGAAATGCAAGTCACATTCTAGAACAGATGTTAGGTGAAGGCAGATATAACAATACCTTATTTATCATTCACGCATTTTCTTCCCCAACAGCTGCAGAGGTCGCTTTGTCTGCGGAACGAAGGTCTGACTTAGATGGTGATAGCAGTTTTGAACGAATTGCGAGAAGGATAATTGTCAGTTCTCGCAACACTGTCTGAACTTCTAACCACTGATCAAATAATAGGTGAACACCTCACAAGGGAAATGTTCCCATCTGTTAACTCCAGTACAGCTGAACACTCCTTTATCTTTATCCCCTGAACCTCGCTGGGATTCTCGATTCCTAGATGCCAATAACAGTCTACCTTCCAGCATACTGCTAAACCATGATCGTGATATATTTTCCGGCGGAGGAATACCCTTTCATGAACCTTCAAGTACCGATACATCTTTTGTCCCTGCTGAGGTCTCCATTACGTATTTTAAATGACTCTGACGCTTAGAGCACGAACACTTATGGACTTATGTAGAGCAGCATTCCATACACATTATTGCATTTAGTATTTCGAAATTATTTATTCGATATTGGTTAATGAATTTATTGTATCGTACGGAATATAATCCCAACAGATCGATTCTCGATCCCCCAGATCCGTACACGTCGGGCTCACCCCGACTGGGTCAAGAAACGCTCGCAGCCAAATCAACCCTTACCGGTACTGACCAGTGACCTTTTCCAGTCACCCGATTTGGTAGCGACCATGCAATCCATCTTTGCTCCGGTTTCTGCTGAAACAAGTCGAGGTCAGTCGTAATGGAATATGTGACGACGGGCAGTAAATATACCCTCAGGCGTGGATCTTGAACACCTTTACTAACTCAAGAAGAAAGATAGTACCTAAGATCGAGACCTGCCCGGGTTGTCCTTGGCAGTTCGACGTCGCCTTTAGTGTGAAGGACACATGATCCTTTGTGAATGTACCGAACTGACACTTGAACATGAAGTTAACACAAAGTTGACAGTCGAGGCAGGAGATGTCAGGGAAGTGCCGATGTTCTAAAGATAGACAACGTTCCACAGACGCAGCAGCAGTGGTAACCTTGTCAAAACCTCTGCCACGTTGCAGATTCCGGATGCATTCTCTATTCATCAAGATAATGGACGACACGCACCAACGCACCAACGTAAAACAAATGTCAAGGCGAAACGATCTTCTCGGCTGTGGCTTAGATTCTCTCAACGCCATACTATCGGGTCACCGCCAGGAGCACCCCTCGAGATGTCTACCTAACCCAACACGTCCATTGCCTGCCTTAAATTCCGAAATCTGACGTCCTACCTCCAGAGGGAAATGTATCTCACGAGATCGAGCTCCAGTCATTCAACTGTCTATTTGAGTACATATCAATTAGACTCCAAGGGATATTATATGCCTGGTAGGCGCTGGGGGGCACAAACCAGTCCGGGCACAACCAATTTCCACCATTATTACAACCTTGTTCCTTAGAAAAAAAACATTTCTATTGATTGGGTAGCCAAATATTCTTACGCCAACATAGAAACAAATAACAAGACAATAAACGATCATACTCTCGACTGTGGCTCAAGTTGCCTCAGCGCCAGGTTGTCGGGCACCGCCAGAGTATTATCGACTTCGCTTGCAAGATGTCCACCAAACCCAACATGCCCATGAGCTGCCTGGAATTCAGCGATACGTCGCTCCACTTCCGGACGGAAATGTCTCATGAGACCTTGAATCGGCCACGCAGCAGCATCACCCAGAGCACAAATAGTCCGTCCTTCGACTTGTTTTCTAATTTTTATCAGTTGGTTAAGTTTGAGCGGGTTTAGTTGACGACATACGTAATCTCGAGAAGCATATCGATCTCTCGTTGGTGGCCTCGACCTTCGACTAAGCGGCTCATCACCTTGGACATCCATGTTGTACCTTCACGACATGGCGTGCACTGACCACACGATTCGTGTTGATAGAACTACGAATGTTGTAATTAGCTTGCCAGCGGAAAGACTATCAAACGCTCACTTGTGAGAAACGAGCAATGGCAGAAACAATGTCTGTGCTTTTGTTCATGACAATGACAGCACCGGTGCCAAGGCCAGATTGAGCATCTTTCAAAGAATCAAAGTCCATTCTAACGATATGGGAATTTAATAAATCCGCCCGACTCAAACTGAGAGTACTTACAATACTTCAGCGCACGTGTCCTTGGGCAAGACAGGTACACTGCAGCCACCGGGAATGATGCCGAGCAAGTTGTCCCAACCACCAACAACACCGCCACAGTGCTTTTCGATAAGGTCCTTCAATGGTATACTCATCTCCTCTTCAATGACACAAGGGTTATTGACGTGGCCGCTGATGCAGAATAACTTTGTTCCTTGGTTGCGCTCACGACCAAAGCTCGCGAACCAACTACCGCCTCGTCGACAGATCGTGGGAGCAACTGCGACAGTCTCCACGTTTGCTACAGTTGTAGGGCAACCGAAAAGACCGACATCGGCAGGGAAGGGAGGTTTGAGACGGGGTTTTCCTTGCTTGCCTTCTAGCGACTCGATAAGAGCTGTTTCTTCACCGCAAATATAGGCACCAGCTCCACGATGAACGTATACATCAAAATCATAGCCTGAACCACAAGCGTTCTTGCCCAAGAAACCAGCAGCATAAGCTTCATCGATGGCCTGCTGAAGGTGCGAGGCTTCCTGATAAAATTCTCCACGAACGTAGATATAAGCAGCACTGGCATTCATGCCGCGACCGGCGACGAGACAGCCTTCAACGAGCTTGTGCGGGTCACCGCGCAGGATTTCGCGATCCTTGCAAGTCCCAGGTTCACCCTCATCCGCGTTAACGACGAGATAACGAGGCCTAGACGCAGTTTCAACCTAATACGTGACCGTAAAAAGAGAAAAACGACTCACCGAGGATCTTGTTGCCAGTTAGGTTTATTCATAAAACTCCATTTCAAACCACTTGGAAATCCAGCGCCCCCACGACCGCGTAAACCGGAGTCCTTGATATTTTGTATGATCCAGGAATCGCCTTTGAGTAGAATTTCTTTTGTTTTATGCCAGTCACCTCTAGACTAGAAGAACTGGGTCAGAATTTCGAATATTGAAATCATGTTACCCTTCGTACCATTGCACCTTTGATGCCATGATCGTGCTTGCAGTATACATTGGTAAAAATGCGATCCTGATCCTTCAGTCCACCATATCTTCGAACTGGCGGGTCCGCAACAGTTGCAAAGGACCGCTGAGGCCGAAGTTTGGCACGAAACGGCCGTGCGACGCCTGATCATATGTGCAAGAGAGAGTTAGTACAGCAATACGTCAATGTGGCGGTGACTTACGCGCAGCTGAGCCCGACGCTTTGAGCAGCGTCTGGGTCGTTGCAGACGACGACCTGAACATCGTGCTCGTTGTGCTGGAAGGCGAGTCGACTGGCGGAGTTTTGCGGACCAAGTGTTTGTCTATGTGTGCCATCACCACCTTGACCAAACTTACCAAGTTGAGCACCAACGGTCCGACCGGACTCCAAGTGCGACTCGACTCATGGTGCACTCACTGTCGAAAAATTGAGTCAAAAGATCAGGGAAAAAGGCCAGAAATGTTACCGTGCAAATGATTGAAATGCGTTGTCCAAATGTCTACCTGGAGGTGAAAGAGAATCATCGTGAACGCGCTCCCAGGATCAAGTCCGAGCATTTTACGAGACTAAACCTCCAAGATAAGCGAGCAAAGGATGATTAGGGACCTCCACATCCGGAAAATGGTGTCCTGCTTGTCAAGATGCCTCATACCTTTTGATTACCTCTTCGCCCATATATTCTGAAATCAAAATCCTATACTTACTTTTCAAGCCCAAGCCTATATCTCAAAATAAATCTGTCTCATCCATCCATATTGAGAGACGAGAGCTCTTAATGCTACTGAACTTAAACGACGAAATGACCACTATTCAAGAATTGTGCTGAACGGTGGAAAAAGCGACGCCCTCCCTCCGAGTATCATTCAACACCAAAACCCACCGAGTTGAGCGTGGCGAGTAAGACAAGAGACATTCATATTTTGAGGAGTGCACTCTTGAATGGAAAGCTCAAGGGGACGCCCTGGATGCTTAAATTCCGATCATAATTATGGACGAACAAGGTATCGCATTGGGAAGCGGTGATGCAGGGTAAAAAAAAATTGAAAAACTTGAACGAAGATAGACTCTGAGCAGGAGGCTTTAAGGCTTGTGAAGGTTCTCGATACATGTTCTCTCCCCGCTTTGATTCCTCTTGGACCCAATTTTTTCAGTACACTACCAGTCATCGATGATCAAAAGACCCATATTAGCAAATCGGGCAAGTACTACTCTTCGTACTTTTCGAACTTAGTTCTTTGGCAGTACTTCGACACTCCAATGTTACTTTCTTCAGTAGTGATGGCCCCACGACTATCTACTTATGTTCTGTTTACTTTTCATGAGCACTTTAGATCAGGAATCTTTTCGCGTACAACATTTGTTCCTTCATGTTTAATTATCTACTTCTATCTTCAATCCTTACAACTGTACAATTACATGGAGAATAGCCGGGTTCTCAAGGCTTCAAAAGCCACCTGTCACCTCAATGATCAACACGACTTACCGTCGTCATTGAACTTTCAATTAGAAGAGGTTACAGTTTGATGATCCGGGTCATTTTTTTTCTTTCGTGGAGAACGAGCTCGATCATGTTCAATGCCTTCCGCGCCTTTGACGTCTATGCTGAGCGCGCGTTTTTAGACATCAGGGTCTTCATCTTTATCAACCTTGGATGACGGGTGTACGTTCTCGTCATAAAACGCGGGTTTTTCTTTCGCGTTTATGACCAAGCAACTTTCGAAGTCGTTGCACACTCTTCCGATAATCTTTGATACCGGAGGGTCTTATACCACGTCTACGATACCTTTCCTCTGTATCGGAACGTCCGGGTGATGGTGTCCTTAAACCAAGGAAGGCCGGTTGATATATCAAAGAAGGACCGATCTTCACTACATGCTCTGCCGAGATTGGATAACTTCGGAATAGCTGCATGACACGTACCACTTGGGATTTCCTCAAATGACTACGACCTTCTGTCTTCTTTTTAATTGGAGATGAAATAAAGATATATCAAACCACTTATTCTATATGAGAGATCATGCGTTGCACCCGCGTCGAGCAGAAGGTGAACAATATTTGCCCCTGAGCAAATTGATAAACAATTTCTTTGGAATGAGGCTAAAAATAACTATCAAACGCTTTCTTCCAAGTAAGTCTTGCAAATTCGGGAAGGCCGAGTCAGGGCCGAACACATTTACAAAACTGTCTGATTAAAGCTATGCCAGTCAGCTCTCTGAATAAAGGCCCATTCCGGGCTGATGGAGCTTCCTTGTTATCAACCTTGTTATCACTCTGGGTAAGACTACTACCCATGCAATCAAAAGAATGTCTTCATTTCAATTCACACTTCTTCGCCATATCAGCGTGCTGTTTCTTTATACAAATTCGGACAATGAGTATCTTTGATCATGAGAAGGATTTGCCTAGACCGTGGACTACATCTATCAAAGGATATTCTGGATGGCCGACGCGGTGGAGCGAAATGACCAATCACTGAAGCCACGATAAGCACCCTGAGTGCAAGGGCAGATGAACAACTCTACAGGCCATCTTCATCCAGGAACCCTGTCCGGCTAACGTTTGTGCGGCGTGACGTTGCAACTTCATGATTTGACAACGTCTTTATTAATGCCGTCCCGAAGCATCGACAAAATATACGAACGCGCAATGGAGTTTGACACGATACTTGTAAAGATTGAACATTGAAGCATTATCATCCATTAACATGGGTCAGAGATGCAATTTTATTGAATGTAAACCCCTTTTGCGACCCAACACTTTATATTTAGTAATGACTGATTTTCGATCTTCAGTTTCATAAGGACAGCTTTCTGGCGGAACTTGGCTCTACCATCTGCCGGACTGAAACACGACCATTTATGATTGATTGTTTGAACCCAAGCAGGAGACATTCATTCAATACTAAATATTTAATGGCATAACCAATCATTGACATTTTCCAAAATTTCTAGTTTCTTGCGTGGCGTGGCTGCAGCTCGTCTCAAGATTGTAAAGATTTCTCTTGGCATCATCTCCCAGATTATTCTCAAAATGCCACAAGGTCCTCAGAAAACGGTTTTTTTAGCAAAGGATTTTATTGGCCCCTCAAAATTCCCATCAAATAGTATTAAGTATATGGCTGCCAATTAATACCCACCAAATCCCGAAATACATTTGGCACAATGGACTGCCCTTGAATCTTTCCCGAGCCATGCGGCTCATGGTCAGCAAGCTTGTTCTCAGGTCCTTATAAAAATAATTGTACACCCTGGGCCAACAAACGTTCCCCGATATCGGGAGTGACCCTCCGCCGTGGCTAACGTAGGAACCCCGACAACTCCTTCTAATGGCGCGATTCCGAAGTGGACAAATCAGTCAGGCATTTTGATCAGACGGACGGATAAATGGGAGACGGACAACTGATATCTTTGTTGAGGACGGATTGAAGACTTGGAAGCGGCCCGAATTGGAGGGTCAATTTTGACAAGAAAGCTCCCCGGACAGATCAGGTGCCAGTGCGGAAAAGGTGGGCTTAAATTTGGCTTAAATCTGGCTTAAATTAAGGCCATTTTGGAGTTGACAAATGGGCTAGTTGCCGGATCATCGATCAGGCCCAGGCCCTGCTGTGACGTTGCATGTAATTCTATTTACTTCGGCATCAGCACTTGAAAGGAACAGCCCGCGTGCCTCTACGGTCTTCTCATGACCCATATATGATAAGGGATAAGACGTGAGAGTTGGCCACACAGAAACTTCATGGAAAATTAGCCATTGGACGGCACTTCAATGAATAAATAATCTATTTCTTATTCCATCATTTGCAACAAGGCAGGCACATTTTCTAATCTTCTTTTCTGATGGGCAGCTGCTGGGAGCTTCCGGCTTACTAGAGTCTTGAATTCTAGTGATCGACACCACAGATGACATTGTACTGTTCTGCTGGCCCCCCACTTTGCACCAAAAAATTTCCTCATTGACGCGATGGTCATTGATGGTAATCATGTCAGCTTTGCGAAGGTAGTGAAAAGCATCAAAGAACTTATAGAAACACCGCCTGTCCAGCGATACATTTCAGAATTAGATTATTCCCTCACATTGTTTTCAAGACGAACAAGAAGATAGTAAATTCGGGAAACATTTCCTTCGAAAGTGTAATAAAAAATTAGTCAGATACTTGACTGCAGCAAATGGTGCAAGATCAAGAATGAACAATGTCTGTCTATTTCTGACTTCTTGAGTGTTAAATCGAGCAATTCCAATCATATAACAAAACTCTTGTTCCTAATCAAGAGGTTGCATTTCTCATGCGCTTGTTCATTCGGAAGGGTTACTTGTCCAAGAGAAGCATCACAGTCCATCAGGTTATCTGGACAGATAGAAATGCCATCCGGTCAGACTTCAGACTAGCGTCATGGCAGACTGATGTACGTGATATACAACGTTAGGGATCGTGCAAGTATGTGTGGGGAGGATAAGTCCCTTGATCTCATTGAGAAGTCAGCTGGAAATAAGTCCTTTGACAGAAGCTCCGTGGCATATTGGATGGCACCAGCTGTCGGTCACCAACTAATTAAGCGCACCCAAAACAAGGAATACATAGCTTTCCCAGCATCTCAGCTCGTTAATTTTTCCACCTTCGCAGCTGGAGCATGTGTTGTTGGAGCGGAGCGTGTTATGGCCAAGGGAAAACAATGACTCGTATACGGACGCGTCAAGTTGCGTGCGGCGTAATTGCAGGAAAAGATCTGAAAAGCCCCATAGTGGACGCTGACATACGGCGTCAAATATGAAAGAGATTCAATTTTCTGGCTAAGCATATTTTCGAGGCCATGATGAGTAGGAAAAGGAACTCCGGAAAAGGCCGATACATACAGAGACAAATCAGGGCGGGTGAATTTCCAAAGGACCTGGAGAAGGTGTAAGCTACACGAACAACGCGACCAAAACTATGGCATAGTTCAGAATATTAAGGCCAATTAGTATCATCACTTGCGTTGGGCCACAGTTTTTTAAAGGCCGGAAGAAATTCGGATAATCGGATTGTAGGATTGTACCTACTTCTTTACGTCCGAGGTCTAGACCCCAACAAGACATCATCAATTTTCTTGGCGACTGATATTTATAAAATTCCCACACCGAAATCTGGCAGGGTCTTCCCGTTTACGGCTTCTTACAGTGACCATTGTGGTCATTCGATCGGGCAACATGTTTTTTCAAGTCTCTTGACATACGTCGAAGATATGCAGTTGAAATTTATTCCGTGGAAAGCTTCCAGTGCCAGTGCATCGATTATATCGATCATGCGTGTTTTATGTACAAAAATTTGTTGTGAGAGCAGACGGTGAAGCATCACCTTGTACGGAGGCCTAGGCCGCCAAGAAATCTACTTCGTAGTAGCAGTTGGCCAAAGTTAAACGGGCTCTTAATAGAAGACTAAGCAACCAATGACTGGACTTTCGAGATGACGGGACAATTGCAGTTAGATCGAATATCGATGACACGCGAGGAGATCAGGGTCCGCCTGTGAATAAATTCGGTTGTGACATGACTTCTTCCCCTGTGTTCCTTGTGAGGGGAATGACTACTTTTTACAGCATCTCAGCACCATTTTTCCGTTCACCATTGAATAACTAGATCTATCGTGTTCGAGTTTTAGCTTAGCTGGACAGGAAGCTCCCCAGAACACCACGCATAACACTCAAAATTATCTCCACACCTGTCACATCTTCCCCTGCCGTTTTCCCTTCAAGAACTTCTATCAGCCTGAAATGCGATAAGCCGATTCTCTCCACCTCGCTTGAGACCCCTATAAAGCCTCACCGTACTTTCCAGCCGTTCAGTGGGCTCCTTTCCTACCCCTCTCTGCTCTCAGTCTCCACCACCGTCCTTCGAGCCGAGAAACCTACAATCTTACTCGTTCTTTCTCTGTACCATCATGATTAGCTTCGATAACATGCCCCCGGAGGTAATGCAAGCCATGTGTACCCCGATGCACGAAGTGCTCTCTCCTTCGTCTGTTCCGGGCTACCAAACCAGTGGAGCACTGTATATCGGCTCGTTTGCGGCTGTCCAAGACAAGCACATGCTTCATGAAAATCGCATTACGCATCTCGTTCAGGTCCTCGACGCCCCATGGCTTCCCGCTTCCGAAAAGGAGGGGTTTAGCACGCACAATATCAGGATTGATGATGCAGTCACCGTTGATATTCGACCATACCTTGAAGCTGCCTGTAATTACATCGATACTACACTTCGCTCCGGAAGAAACTGTCTAGTCCATTGTCAGCAGGTTCGTCGCAGCCCTGGACCATGCCCACTTTTACCTCACGTAACATCGTCCTCGCTCTAGGGTATCTCGCGTAGTGCAGCAATCATTTTAGCGTACCTTATTCGTAATCGTGGCATGACTTTCGAGAGTGCACATGCTTATTTGAAACGCAAACGTGCCTGCATCAAGCCCAATTCCGCCTTTATGCAGGCACTCCAGGAATGGGAAGCCGCTTCCCGACGTCCTTCCATCGCCCGTCGCTTCACTTCCTAATCCCACTCCTTTTGGAGCGCCAAATTTCTAAGCAGGCCGAGGTTTGAGTGATATGGTGAGCATCCTCCGCATGCCTTTCTCGTATTATCCCGTTCTTCCACTCCACTTGCCGAAACCACAATACACTCAATTTTCGCTCCGTATACGCACACCCTTTCCCACCCCAACATGGTTGCTTTGGACCTGCTTTGGACCTTTATGGGCACCGTTCTCTTGGCATTATCCGTGCCGAGGATGGCGCTTTCATGGCTTTACCTTTCTATTTCCACCCCTTCGCCCCTTAGGAGTCATATTAGCCCCGTCTCCCCATTTGTTTTTATCCTTTGTATTTCATTGTATTTTATTTTTTGATGATGGACTGATGATGATGTCATGCCCAGGTACCATCTCTGCTCGCCGCTCCTCCAAAAAAAAAAAATTACCACCAAAATCATATTTATCTGAAAGTATCCTAGAGACACAATTCGGATACCTAATAGTCGTTATTGCTTTGCCATGCTCGGCCTACTCATGGACCATGTTATTTTTATTCCTAAAGATACCCATATCACGTCTCTTCATTTAATCTCCTCTGGCCGCTGTCTCCTCTTATTCCTTCGTTGAAGGTTAACCCGGCCTTGTATTTCTTTTTCTTGGGTTTATTATGGATTAGCGCCTTCTGTTGTACTTTCTTGGGTCTCACTTTGGGTCGATGTCATATTGGACGATTTTAATTTCATACCGCATGGGCTTGCTTATCATTCTGTCGTAATATTCCTTAACGAGCCTGAACCGTTACTTAGCCATGTCCATTATGCCAAGAACTCACTTCTTGAGCATGAGAACTCTGAAAACACGCTTGGGAGTTTCATATAGTCCCTGGTTCCTGGCTATTTCCGACTTTTTTTCTTCTTCTTTTTATGAATCAGAGCTTATTACGCGACGCTCGAACACAATCCGCGATATACTAAGTCTAGCATACGAATAAATAGGCTATTTCTGACTTAAATCTAAATGGCGGCTGGATGTTCACAGTGCTGTTTTTCCCGATTACAGAGATATGCATACGGATCATGGCGCCCTATTGTCAGGAAACTGACAGAAATGTCACAATACTCCACAGTGAAATCAAAAAATATCTTAGCCAATGAAACAATCGAATAGTGGAAATCCACTCTTTGGGGATGTTTCCTGCTTATTTATCTCCCAGTACACAGATTAGTGCAATCTTTCGGTTCCATCGTAATTAAAAGTACTCTTGGATTTGCATCCTCCTTTCTCCATTGGCACCCTTGGGGCCAGAAATCTCGAGACTCGTACCCATTTCTTTTCGATGGTTACCAGGATCATTTTGTTCGGAATCTGTCCATTTCAAGGTAGTCATAATCGGCTTTGAGCACAGAACAAGGAATGAGACTTTCCAAGTCCAAAGATTAATGGATACAGCACGAGCGCGGGCGGCTAATTTCAATTGAAATTCCCATAACGCTATGCTTCACCCGCAAAGAGGGAAGACCAAAGCGAGCGAGCGAGGCGTCCCACCGTCGGATATTTGACGTAAATCGAGGAGGAAAATGGTGGGAGAAAATGGAAAATGAATAGCAAGTTGATTGATGTAAAGAAAATTTCAAAACGTCCGAGTGTTCGGTGGGATGATTAGAAAGAAATGAATGGCAAAAGTTCGCTGGTAATCCCAATATACATGAAGCCTTAATGCGCCAAACATTAATTCAACACCTTATTGGGAGAACTTGAAAGAAACAAGGCGGACAATAAGCTTTTTGTTTCGATAGTTTTCGAAAAATATTAAATGGAACTGGCTGGCATCATGTGGTTACTCAACTGCATAGAAGACTTGATCCACAAGTCAATGAATGGTTTTAAAAAGAGCAAGTGTGAATAGCGGACTAGACTCGCCGGTGGACTTTTGGGGCCATTATTACTAGCAGTTGAATGAATCACAACTACCACACTACAGTGGTCAGTGATACATAATGACACATCCAGGTTGGAGGGCGAAAAGATTTTTTGGCCTGATAAGATTCGCAAAGGACAGACAAGACGGCGACGAGTGGAAGGAACGCGAGTATGATGACGCAGACGATGACCAATGATTGAATGATCCGGTATTATGATGATATTGAGGTTTATGTTAAGAGGCCAACTCCAGCCTTTACCGACAGTAGTATTGCTCTTTTTCGCTCTCATCTCCTTCCCTCCGCCAAACTTCAAATTCCTTTTCTACAACACTCTCGAACAACCTTAGAAGCCATTGAGCTTCTGTCATGGAGCTAAACAAGGGGTCGTTGTCATCTAACCAACCGCATCTCCATCTGTCCAATATCGTTGTCGTTGTCGTTATTATTCTTGGCCTCGTCCCCCCGTCGGTGCAATCATAGAATTGTTGTTCCTGTTGTTGCCACTGCCGATCATCGTGAATATCTCTGCCATCGTAGTCCTCAAAATGCAGATAACATCCGCAAACCCCCAACAGTTCCTCGGCCTCATCCATCAACCTTAGCCAGTGTACCCACTCATGCCAAGTATACTTAATCGTCGGATCTTTCGCAGCATCTCTCGATACTCCTATTATCTCCCTTGACAACCTGACCGCTAATAATGGGGGAATTCCACAGGCTGTTACCTCGTTCCTGATTGTGGTGACGATTGGGGTGGCGGTAGTTGGGGTTCGGACGGTGCGCTGCATGCGTTTTCTGCCTCTGCTAACGACCTGACTCTCCCTTTATCTGCTTTTCTCTTTCTACGCTTTCCGACGGGCAGCATGCGAATGGAAAAGTCGCGTACACAGGTATCACCATCCCTCTCCCGGTCTTCATTTCTCGTCTGTTCCGTTTCCGGTTAAAACCCATTCCGGTCCTCTGGTAAAATGCTCTGTCTCCCCAACCATTCCACCCCATTTTCAACGTGTCCGGCAACTGTCTCTCCGATGTTTTGTATTAAAACAAAGACGCATGGAATAACCAACAAGCTCCATATGACGCAAAATGGCTTTGCGGCGGTCGTCGATGGATAGAAATCGTCATATCCAATTATAAGATGGATGTATAGGTGAAATAGAGCGATTCAGTGTAAGTCCAAGGGGCAGGGTCCTGCTGAAGATTCAGATGAGGAAAAAGAAAAGAAGAGGGCCGTGGCACCACACACGAAGTTGACAAGCCCAAAATATAGCTGATCCTCCAATCCAGACAATGCCAAAAAATAAAAACGAGAAAGCCAGTGCGATATATCCTTCCACTTCCACCACTTTTTTTGCCTTCAAGATTTTCCTTTCAGTCTCATTCACTTCTTCCGTTCCATTTCTCAACTTTTCGGTGACTTGAACTCGTTTCTTCCTTTCTTTATGCAATCGGCGCTTCGATATATGACCACAAGCATGTTCGATGACAAACATTCTTATTGAATTCACTATGGAGCCGAGGATGAGGAGGCCCACTGCCACGAAGGGGATCAAAACCATCATTCCAGCAGTATCTATGAGGGGAGAATATGATCCAAAACCAATTTTTAACAAAGTGTAATCGGCCCAATATAATCCATCAATGAAGCCCAATTTTCAATGCTCGAAAGTATAGCTCCGCCGGGAGCAAGATATGCTGGAAATCTAATCGTTTGAAGCATTGATGTCCGTTGTGTTCGGTCGAGTGGAGCCAAAGAAGGTGGGTAGGCTTGAAAGATACGTGAACCGAGGAGATTGATCAACAAGAGTGTAGAGACAACGAAAAAGGTGATTGTCGAGATAAAAGAGTAATAGTAGGATTGGGAAAGCACATAGGAAGATTGCCAGTGTATTAGAGTCGTATGTATGATGACGACCAGAACCAAGAAAAGGATACACGAAAAATACCAGAAGGTGATCGTCAATGGCTGGGCGGTGGTTTATGAAATTCGTTTGGTAAAATTGAACAGGAGAAGCAAATTTACCAGCAAGGCGAAGACAAGAGACACGACTTCGAGCACTCGAGCTCGAGTAACCTGACGAACTTCGGACATCGAACTCGGTTGAAGGGCGTGGACGTACCATCCTGGATTAGGTACCCGAATACAGAAGGCCTGGACGTGCGCCAGGATCGGGCTAAGGCACAAATTGAAAGTAGACAGGCTATAGACCCAAATGTACTAGCAAACAAGGGAAAAGCGACCGACGCGAACCACCATATCCTATGTATTGGATTAGGAAGGCACCTGGTCGTGGAAAGGCGAAATAACTCAACGGGGGGTAGGAAATACTCCCGCTCATCTTCTGCCGCAATACCCCCCGAAATGCCTCTCATACACGGAAGTGACAGCTCCCTCCTCGGAGACGCGCGGTTTTCCTTCACCCCCCAATACCTTGAGTTTTCGCACGAAAGCGAGGTTGACTGCTAGACCTAGATTTGGCGAGTAATGCAACATTTCCTTTAACAGGGAGATGCAGGAAACTGATATCGGGGAACTACCATTCCTTGTGTTCCACTTCGTTAAACACGTGTTGTCTCGGAAGGCTTTTCGCGTTTAATGGATCGGGTTTCAACCATATTGCAAACGCCTCGAGTACTCAGCCATTAGACTCCCTGAGAGACATATACTCGACGATTTTGTCTGAAGTTTAATAGGGTGATTTTTGAAAGTGCCCGAAAATGATTGAGAGGTGATGTGCGCCGTGTTAGTAAACAGGAATCAGTAATTCAACTCTCCCACGCTCGCTTACAGTTACTTTTTGATTTAGTCGTTGCATGATTAACGCTTACGAATGGCTTCAAAAACGATCCAGTCCCAAAAAATGTATAACATGGAAAAATAAGAGTGAGAGGAACAGCGCGTTCGGAGGTTAGTATGAATGAACTGACAAACTGTCGCGTTACCCGACTTCCCAATCTGATATCACAGTAATCTAGGTGGTCCCGCCGAGTCTTCACAATCCCTCCGTTCGAACCCTTCTCAGGTGGCCCAAGTTCACGCAAGAGGAACAGAGGAACGACGTCCGGGCCATAGGGCATACTGTTCATATATGAGGTCATACTTGGAGTCGCATACACCACACCTTCTGTTATATATTGCAAAATACTAAACATTGTACATCCTCGATCTCGACCAGCTCGAAGTCATGTCCTTACTCTTGAGGGGTCTATCAAAAAACCAATTTACCAGAACCCTCGCCACCCGACCCTTCACAACAGCTAACATACTTCGCTATCCGAAAACCAATACCTTCGAAGACTTTACATTCCTACCTTCCAATACTCTTCCACAGAAACCTCGGAAGAGTGGTCTCACCGAAATTCGAGGGCCATATTACGCCCCTGTTACGCAAACTTATCTTACCGAATTGCTGAAAGATTGGGGTGAATTCGTTGATGGAGTTAAATTCGCTGGGGGATCTTTCAGTTTAATGCCTCCCGAGAGATTGAGGGCGTTAATTGACGCTGCTCACGAACATGGTCAGCATCCTTTGTTACGCAGGAATGTTGTTCAGTGCAATTAACGTCGAGGAATCGAAGGGTGCTATGTCAGCACCGGTGGGTTTATAGAACGCGTTTTGTCAATCTCGGCAGGGAATCAAACCACTATCGAAAAGTATTTAAAGGCATGTAAAGATTTTGGGTGGGTTTTTATTGCGAACATTATAAGTTTTTGGTCTGAATTTCAAGGCGGTGGGCATGAAGTTTTGATGTAGTTGAACTTTCGTCTGGATTTCTTTCACTTCCAACGGATGATTGGGCAGCTTTAGTAGACCTAACCGCTTCATACGGATTAAAACCGAAACCTGAAGTCGGAATTCAGTGCGGTCTTGTCTCCACTATAAACCGCGGTTGGCGTACTAAATTCTAACTTTAGGTGGGGTGCTGGCGGTGATGCATCAGTTGCTGAGCTTGAAGCCGCCGGTTCAAGGGACCCGAAGTGGCTGATAGACCGAGCGAAAAAATTCATCGATGCTGGGGCATATGTATGCAACTCATACTTCTTTCATTACTTTGTCTAACAGACTAATTTCATTAGATGATCATGATAGAAAGTGAAGGTATCACGGAGAATGTGAGAGAATGGCGAACAGATACCATTTCAGCTATCACTTCGTCTTTGCCGAAGGATAAAATCATGTAAGAGCACAGTGAACCGTTATTCATGAATCAATTAATCATCTCTTCAGGTTCGAAGCCGCTGATCCTGCAGGTTTGTTGAATTATTCACGGGTTGGCCCATTGCCGAGACGACTTATTGACATACCCATGACAGTCTTTGCGTACCACATCCAAAACCAAGGTGCAGATGCCAATTTGTTTATTGACCATAGTCAAATTGTCCAGCTTGCATGTTTGAGGAAAGGAATATGGGGTACGGGAGGCACGTTTTCGCGTGTGGTAACGTTTGAAGGATATCAAAATAAGAGGTAGAATATTTGACGCCACTGACATAATTCAGATGTATAAGCCAAAATATGATGAAGTCACTTGTGAGAAAATGAGATAGTTCGGCAGTCAGTTTGTACCCGCTCGCTCACACCGGACACTTTATCGGATGCTTTTGTGTCTCAACGGATTCTTCGTCCGCCAATGCCAAGACTGGTCAGTACTTGTAATTTCAGTGTGACACGGAACTCAAAGGAGATTGTACTAACAACTTCGTTCAACTTCCGTCCACCACAACTGAATTGCGGACTGATCATCTTTTCTGGCCAAGTAGGGTTCATTGTTTGATTGTACATAACCTTAACAGATGTGTCAAATAAGCGGACACATTAATCGAAGGATCGAAGGCAAGCCGATGTGGCGCTCGGAGCTCCCCATGTTCACTATCACCGCAACAGCGCAGCGCATGAACCTTGGCCAAACAGACAATCAATCGCGATAAGAGCGTCTAACTTTCACCCCTCTACACCACAACTGCTGGATTGTAGTCTAATGAAGAACATTACAATCACGACTACCACAAGAACCAAGCTCAAGCCTGCCGTTGCATCTCCAAGGTTAAAGTGGTTTCCAATGTTTATTGTATTAGCCTACTCAGAGTTTTAGGATACAGAACTATACACCATCTATCCTCTTTACCTATAAGTTTACCTACAACGACCCCGAAGATGAGCAGCGTTCCGACGCGGCTTAATTATTCCTGCCATGGTCAACAAAGACTAGTGAAACCACAGGCGCTCAAGAAGTATTCCGTTGCTGATGATGTCTTTTACGATTTTGTACGTGCTGAAGAAATTGAGGCAGCTCATAAGATTGAAGTTCAAGGTATGGATGGGTACGTCTGGCTCGAAAATGAACTCGACTTGCCCGTCTAGGCTTTCCTCCCGACGAAGCGGACGCAATTGATTTGCTAAGGTGGGTAAAATCGTTACCAGCATTACTGGCACACATGAATCTCTGAGACCAATTTCAGATTTCATCAACAAGTGGCACCCGATCTTTTTTTGGGAGCATACGTCTCAACTTCGTCCTCATCATCCGGTGTCGATAGCACATCCTACCTCCACCGTCGCTTGGTCGCTTACATATTTGCGACCCTTTCACCAATTTCGCGATATACTCAACAATGTATGATATCACACATACCGAACACCACGACCGTATGTTGTCACACGTTATGCGTCGACAAGGATTTCCGCGGTTTATCCATTGGAATGAAATTGTTCAGAGAGTTCACACATATGTGTCGGAAAAGAGGTATTTATGACCGGATGTTGTTTATAGCAAAAGAAAAGTCACTGCCGGTGTATAAAAAATTTGGGTCTACGATGCTGGGGCCAGCAGAAGTGAAACTGGGCAAGGATGTATGGTACGAAATGTGTATCAATTTTCGCGATTAGATTACAATTCACAAGTATCATGGTTAAATCAATTGATTATTGGACTTCTTCCTCTTGCCACTCGTCAGCAGCAATCGATTATGATTGATTGATAAACGATCATTGTGGCCTTACATCCGGCAAAGAAGAATCAATGTAATCGCAATTCCTAACAGGGTTCAACAGTTTTCGACACTTTTCCACTTGAAGCACTGTAAGACCAGGGGGGGAACATTGGAGTTTGGGCTCGGATATGAGCCTCCTTCATCAACATGACCTGATTTTTGACCCTCCCCAAATAACGCCATTTTTTTAGAAGCACCACTGTTAGCTTTTTCCGCGCACCGCCTTGCTCTCTCCTCGCATCCATTAGCAAACCTCATCTCAGCTCTTTTTATATCCTTTGAAACCATGTTCATCCTCTGCGATTCAAAGGCACGGCGTTGACGGTGATAGCAGGCCATATATGCAAAACCTTTGTGAAAGGGGGTTAAACATGAAGTTGGTATTGTTACAAGTTTGAGAGAATCATACCCATAAAACCGCCACGTTTCCATCCTCAACAACCTTTCTTCTATTATGAGAAAAGGATTAGCAGAGATTGCACTGACTACTGACCAGGCACGGAGCATTGAGGGTCTGCTTGCGGACGCGCGTCGAATTTCTTAAATATTGCTTTATATATATCTATAAATGGCTTGTGATTCAAGCTTTATGTTCCCAAACTAATGAATTACTTTTGGACCTGCGTTTCGCAGCTTGTTTCGCCATGATAAAATTTTAATAGAGCTCGTGGTCGTTTGGAAGTCGTGAGCCCACGGTTTCATTTCGGTGCGCCGCCATACATATGGTGTCTGGCATGCCCTGGGCTGATTGCGCTCAGGAGTTGTTATCAGACAATGGCATGGTAGTAGTATCGTTTCAATGGTCGTGCGCGAAACGTTCATCTAAATGATCCTTTTATGCTTCTTATCTGATTAACCTTGGAAGCAACAGGCCTTTGGTTAACACGGATAAATTCTGGCTACATGAAGGAGAGAGACTTCGATCGATGGTCCAGCAAATCAGTTTCCAAAACATGATTTTTTCGGCAAACGCACAGGTTCTACATCGGGATTCCTGATAGTAATCAACCCAATTCGGTAATCAAAGACTCGCCGTACGAGCTATATTTTGGCGGGTTTTGAGATTCGTACACTGTGATATTTTACTATGACGTCGCAAGCTCAGATGATTTTCGGAGGGTCGGAGTTTCAGCCATGGAACTTCTTAACTTCAGTCGTGAGACTAAATTTAGACCTACCGCCGTCAGACCCAATTCACCCCCACCGTCGGTCACATGATAGAAAAGAAGTTGAATATAGCTAGCGTAGATAATACTTACGACAAGGAACCATTGTCCGAATCTCGTGCAACATACATTGACCTCTGTCTGCTTGTTGGTCAATTGGATGTTAGCGTATATGATACAAGCTAGCGTACTCAATAGGGGTCCACTATTCTCTTCCCAATGTGTTATTCCCGTCGTGGTGATTAGGAAATGCATACTGTTATGTATAAACATGGAGACGCATATACTAAAGATTATGCGACGGTCTTGAACCATGATCATGAGTTGCCGTGAAGTTAAAAACTACGACAGGCATCATTAGACTCGGAGTTTTAAGGAACGAACGTGCATGGATATCATCAATTTCTAAGTCGTACAAGACGAACGTGCCAATACAGCCAGCACAATCTGGATTTGAAACAGGATGTTTCATTGACTTGGCACATATTTAAAAGAGATCCTGTGTAGCAAATAGGTCTCTCCATCTCTCCTTTCGATTTGCTCATCGTTTGCTCATCCTCCAAAAAGTCCGTGCACCGTGTTAGCCTGGATCGGCTCTCTATCTTAACAAAGCTCCATACAGGCCCCATACACTAATGCATTTCTGTCACTGTATCCCGCTAAAGAGGATAATCTGTGTTCCGGCCGACGAGAACGAGGCTCTAATAGCCGTTTCGGCCTGAATCTGAAGCTCAACAGTAAAGGTGAGAACTAAAGCAGCTCAAGTTGTGTCTACTGATACTCATGGATTCCTACAGGAATCCCACGATGTACTTGGAAGAATTGACTGACTGTCATGATCAACGGCGACGATGGCTCTATGGGGGTGGGGAGTGGCAACCATGCACGTTCGTCGGTTGGCAGACGGTCACGCGGGAGAAAATGAAAACAATTCGGCGCTTCAATTGCCTGGGAAAAAATCGAAGATTGCTCTTTATTTGTTTCAACCAATCCCGTTCTGCAAATCCAGCGCACGTTCGACTGATCACTCCATTGGAAACAACTTTTGCAAGTAAAAGGTCTTCACTCGGGTGCCCGTCCCGCCTTTGGATCCTGTATCCAAAGCTTCTGAAGCATTAGGATCGAGTAGACAGTAGACTAGGAAGCTGGAGGAGTTGGAACTTGGAGAAGCTGCTTCAGGTCGGTCGGGAGTATGGAGAGCCGTGGTGCGAGGCAAAAAATTAGTCCATCAAATGGATTTTTTTAATTCGGATTTAAACCCCGCATTCGACGGTTATTTCTCTTTCTCCCATTGTCTACACCTCTCAGAGGTTCCTACAATCTCGTCTACGTCCTTTCATCACCGAGATGGCCAAGGCAGATCAAGATGTCGAGAAACCACCGCCCCAGGAGAGCCATAAGGTTCACTGGTCGAAGCTCGAGGAAGTCGAGAAAGAGGGTCGTCCGGTATTCATGCTCACGGGTACGGAGATGAAGTTGTTGGGAATCGCGGGCGTATGTCTCTTTGATTCTCTGTCTGTGTTGAACCCCGGCTAACCGTTCTTCAGGTTGGATTTTTCCTTGATGGTATGTTTGGTTGTCTCGTTATCTCTTCACTCTGCTTTTGTTGACGGCGAATCCGATCAGCCTACGATCTATTCATCATTAACGTATGTTCATCCATAGACTAGGTCGCCGTTCATATACTGAATGAGAAACGCAGCCCGTCGCCACGATGCTTCAATACCGGCTGTTCGGAGGCGGACATCTACCGACCGATCTCGAAGGCTTTGTCAAGGCAGGTGCAAACATCGGTAGCGTTATCGGTCAAATTGCCTTCGGTACGGAATGCATTCTGTCAAAGCTGTGCTTTGGTCATTTTTACTGATCGTAATTCGGAACAGGTTATGCTGCCGACGCCTTTGGCCGCAAGGCTGTGTGTAAGTCATGCGTGGTTTTATCTGTTTACCACGCGACTCAGTTTACCTTTAAGACGGCAAGGAGCTTATGCTCATTATTCTTGGGACAATATTGACCATGACGACTCCCACCGGAAGTCTCTCTCCGAGAAATTCACTCATTTACCTTGGCGTATTTCGCATTTTACTCGGCATAGGAGTAGGAGGGGACTATCCAATGTCCGCCACCGTCACGTCTGACCGTGCCAACCTCCGCAAACGTGGTACCATGCTCGCTTATATTTTTGCGAACCAAGGATGGGGTTCCCTTATCGGTGCCTTGATGACTATCATCGTTTTGGCTTGTTACAAGCACGTCATGGAGGAAGGACAAATTTCAAAAGTAGATGGAGGTAAGAGCACGCTGCCACGAAGGATGTTGTTGAATTCTGAGTGTTTCCTCCTTTTTGTTGATGGTTAGCGTGGCGCATCGTCGTGGGCATTTCCCTCGTTCCTGCCTTCGGAACTCTCTACCAACGTCTCACGCTACCCGAGTCAACACGTTTCGAAAACGCACAACAGGCCCAGAATCTCGAGCAGTCAGATGTTCAATCCGAATCGTCGAACAAACCTTCAGGCAAGAAAGATAGTGAGACCGACAGTGTCATCGACAAGGCTGACGACCCTGAGGCACCATTGAAAAAGAAGGCGCACTTCAGAGAAGCCCTTGCCTACTTCAGGGAGTGGCGCCACTTGCGGTTAATCATGGGAACTGCTAGTTGCTGGTTTTTACTCGATATTGCCTTCTATGGCATCAATTTGAACCAAAATGTTGTCTTGCAACAGATCGGTTTCGACGGCTCTTCTGGTAGTGCATGGAATCGGCTTTTCAAAATTTCAACCGGTAACATAATCATCACCGCCCTCGGATTCGTACCAGGCTACTATGTTACTGTCCTGACGATTGAGAAACTTGGAAGGAAGTTTATTCAGATCCAAGGTTTCCTTATGACCTCTCTGTTCCGTGAGTGTTTTAGTTATCGTCTGGTCATGTGAAACTGTTGCTGACTACAAGGAATGGCTTAAGTGGCTATCCTTGCGGGCAAGTTTGATTCGCTCAGCAAACCAGCTTTCATTGTCCTTTTTGCCCTCCTGCAATTTTTCTTCAATTTTGGTCCGAACAGCACAACTTATGTGAGGAGCCCCCGTGTTTTCTGAAAAAAATAGTCGCCTAACGTGTTGGCTATCCTACAGTGTTACCCCGCAGAAGTATTCCCCACCCGTTACCGCGCTTTCGCTCATGGTTTTTCTGCCGCATGCGGTAAATGTGGCGCCATCATCTCAGCACTTGCTTTCAATACCCTAAGCAAGAAAGTCGGAACGCCTGTTGTTCTCTGGAGTGAGTCGTACTCGTGCTATCGTGCCTTCCTTCCTGCACAATTATTGGTATCTTCGTCTAGTCTTCTTCGCATGCAACATCGCTGGAGCTTTCTGCACGTTGTTGCTTCCTGAAGTTCGTGGTCGTGATCCCGATGAAATTCTTGCCAAGGAGATCGAAGAGGCTAATATGAAAAAGAGGGTTCAAGAAGCTAATTGAGCCTCATGCTTCGCAATAACGAATTCCGGACCTTCGACTTTATCATTTACTTTCGCTGATACACAGTCACTGAAAAGCGCGTGTGTTTTTTTTGTTTGTTTATTAATGTTGCTCCTTTTGCTTTACGAGTGGGAGCGGGTAGAAGGAAAAAAATTAAGGTGTATTTTGTAATTTGACGTTCATGTAGGAAGCGTGCTCAAAAAGATGTGTGTAGAGGCGAATAAGAACTTGTCACTTGGTTTTTTGTTTTGTTATTTCCAGTGTTGGGCCATCAGACGACTGTGACAAACGCCGTTTGTTTCTTTTGTATATAATGACCTTGCTTTCATGACTTGTAAGGTAGAGCCAGTGCGTCCTAGTCAACATCACATGATTGTGACAACATTGTGACGACTGTTATTAAGTGCATTATTAATCAAGTGACTACGAGTCACCGCTAGCCCGCTGAAGCTCTTCGAGGATCGCATCGGGAATCTTGCGATGCCCTCTGTACTTTTTACATGCCCAGGCAGCTTGAGTACCGGTCAAGCCATACCGGTAGGCACTCATGAACCTAAATGATCTTGTTACAAAGCTATTGTATCATTAATGAGTGCATAATTAAATTTTGACAAAGGATGATACTTGCCGTCTCATGGTGATAAGAGGAACTTGATCAAGGCATTGGTCTACATTTTTACGGAGCACTGCTTCATTTGAAGAAGGTTCTTGCAACCGATATAGCCTTTTGGCAAATCCCCAGCACTGTTCTATTGGATTTAATTCACAATGGAACTTCGGAAGGAAAAGGATGTGAAATCCCTGGGATTTCACATCAGTCTCGAGAATTGAATCAACTTCCATAAAATCTGGCTGATAGAACATCAGACGACGGCAGCAACAATGCTCTTCTTGATTAGATGGATTTGGACACTTCTTTAATGATGATCCACACGAAGCTCTGAGGTTCCTGACATTAGAGTATCCACGTTCTTCGAGTATAACAGCCATCCCTTTGAACCAGCCTGCCTGATTATGACCTTCGGGAAAGTAAAATTCTTGTTCAGCTCCATTGCTGAACCTTCCATTGGCCATCGGAATCTTCTTCTTTTTTATCTTTCCATCACTCTCATATTGAACATTTCCATCCGATCCGAGATCATTGACATCAATAAGAAATTTTTTCGAAGGATTTTTCGGCATCCGTAGTGCTGAAATAGCTGTTTCTGCACGTTTTGCATGAGTCCGGGCATTGTCAAAGATAAAAATATGGTCTTCATCTGGGTAATATTGCTTGAGTATATCCATGGCCTGCTTCACATGTGCTCGAATATGTTCATTATCAATAACAGACTTATGTTTCTTAGGTTTTACAGAGCGAGGCATTGGAAACAATAAATCAGGGTTCGGACGTCAAGAGTATGAGACGGCCAATAGCCATCAACTGCATGTATCACGTGTGTAGTGTAGTAAATAGCCACAAAAGATTTAAAATATTCGGGGCATGCTCAGTTTCACATTAACTCCAAATATTTTTCCACCGATACCTGAAGAACTACAATGCGAAGGTATCGGTGGAAGCAAAAATCCAATATCGGTCAAAATGCGCTTGCCCCAAATATAAAACTATTTTACGGGCATTTAAGTAACGTTTTCATCACGCTTTGGTCATGTGATGTTGACTAGGACGCACTGGCTCTACCTTAGAGTGCACAATGCTCGCCCATCACATAATGATTGCATTACTTACGTAAGTTGCCTCATTTGACAAGATCACATGATCAATGACTGGGGAGAATCAGTCCTCAGGTAGGTTGCCATCAAATGGTAACTTATAACCGGTTGGCTGCCGTTTGCGCAACTTTGATACCGGTTACGCAGCTTTTCCAACACTGAGTTGTTTCGACAATTGGTGACTAGGTCTTACGGCGTCATGCTCATCAGTAGGCCATTTACATATGTGGCAACTTGTCGCGCCTCCCATTCCTTCACAATGTGTCATAGATGAGTAACGCTCATGTTAAGTGTCGATGCGAAAGAGTGCCAGGAATATCTGCATTCAGATTCTTTACTTAACAACATGGAGCACCGTGGTGAGCGAATTGACTACTCAATATAACGAGTTGAATTAAATCTTAATGGAGGACACGGCGGGATTTCGAATTGATGTAGTCGACATGTTCCTTAATACGGATCGTATCGTCAATCAGCTTTGTATCATTACGTTAAGCTGGATACGTTCACTCTGAGGCGTATGGCACAGCATGCAACACATGCAACGTGCATGGGTCTCTTCCTCCGATCATTGACACTCTCCTCCCCTGAGGACTCGATATTTCTCGAGAGTGTTTCTTTTCTTGCCTGCCCACCACTCTATCACGACTGCTACTTGCCTGAGCAGCCCCGTGACCCTCCGCACACGGTGGGAGAAACTCGCCCCCCGCCGTGATTTCTCTCGACTGCCGGAGAGACAAGCTATCTGGCAAAAGAGTCGTCCCGGTCTCCCGCCCGATTCTGTTGCACTCATCACACCTGCTACGTATAAGCCGAATATCATTCCATTTGACTGCAAGATACTAGAGACGAAGATGGAAAGGATTATGGCTCTGTGAAAGTTTTTTTCGAACGAGCGAAACGTTCGATGACATATTGATTCCAAGTCCTCACGTATCAACCTGCAGAAATCAGTTAAAAACGACACTTCCAATATTCCGGTGACATGCTCGCCTGGTGAAACATATAACCCAAAGGAAAGCGGAAGTAAATTAAACCTCATGACGGCGGGAGTGGTCATTTCCATGGTGCGTCATATCCATGAGTTGCAAGGAAATTCCCTCACACGCGGCGGCATGTTCACTTTGTAAGGTCAAGCTACTATTATCTTCACAGGAACCGTTCAAAGTTCTAGTCCATATTGTGTCGACATGACTCGGAGCTGGGGTACCGAGCCAGTCGGGTGGACAATGCTGATTATCGAATTGAATCGCAGTTCCTTCTGTTGTATGGCTTTGGTTACCACTGGAAAGTGACCGTAGATTCAGTACGAGGCGAGATATCATGGCACACGTTAACAGTTGGCCGAACGATGCTCCAATTGGTTTGATATCAGGTTCGGCGAGCTGCCGTTGCAATGTGTCAGAGCAAATATACGATGAGAGGATGTACATACGAAATAGATAAGAGCGTTCATAAGATTTACTAGCAAGATGACGAAGTAATACATGATTCCATCACGAAGAAGTATTGTGACCGCCCTGTCAGTCACCGAGGCTCCTCCATTCTTGAAACTAAAGGAATAGGGAACAGATATTCGAATAAAGCTTTTTCGTATAATAAAGGACGACGTACGGACTGAACAGTTGACTGATGCTACGCCTGGTGCGGTAGATGGTCAGGAGAAAAATGAGCGAATCAGTAACAAGAGGTGCTATCCATATTGATGCTGCGGAAACAAAATGGGTCACCGGCCATTGAGGTCACAATTTATTTAACTTACGAAATAGAGGGTCACTACCCGTTAGGACGCAACCTTTGTGAACCAGTCGGAAGTCGTATCTGACGAAAGAGATGGCACGTAGTGACGTACCTACAAGCCCAGGCGGGAGGGGCGCAGCTAACGTTCACTTTTAAACATCTGAAGGAGATTGAGGCGAAAGGGACTTTACCGAAGCCAGTCCTCAAACCAACGGCCGATATGATAATTTGACACATCCAGAGGAATGATAGAAATGCGAATATTGTTTTGCTGCTCTTGTAGATGGCAACCACTCGTAGGATAATGATCACTGTATGAAATCCCTGCATGAAATAATTTACAAAATGGGTGAAAGACAATGTACACACTCTGTCCTACTGCGAAATAAATATGTTTAGTCCCATTCGAGAACGATCGGGCCCCACTTACCGGCGATAAGAGCGACTGCACATGTGCCCTCAAATAAAACAAAACTATCACAACTAAAGTACTATCTTAGCTAGCGAGCATCGAGTCATTTTTGTTCGAGGTACTTACGACTGAGGGAACGTCAGTGATAAGTTCTAAACGACCAAGGGTTTCACGTACCTCCCCTTTCCAACTAGGGTCGTTGAATGCTACCAGGATAGTAAGGTCCAGTGAGTGCTAAATCGTTAAGGGACTTGCCGACCACTATTATGGTAAACTCCATCAACGTCGCATAGCGGTTGACGAGGAAGAGGATAGTTGCAAAGGAGATTGGACGCATCCAAATCCTCTCCACCTAACACCTGTAGTGAGTTCTGGTAAGTTCTAGAACCACAATCTGCGAACCTCTTGTCCGAGTGTCAGCACTGGACGGGGAGAATTAGGGGAAAGATCTATGCTTGCAACGATGTAAACTTACTATGATCATAGGCTAACATGACGAACGCCGCGATTTGGAAGTACTTTCCAGCTAGCCTGAAGATTGAATTAATAAGAGAAGGTGCATTTGTCTAGAAAAGCGCACAGGTTCAGAGCCGCACTAGTGGGGTCCATATCTTGTGACGGAAAGAACTGGCTTCAATGTGAGCGGCGCCACAAGTGGACGTTCAGGCCCTTTATATATCAACAGCTTGACAGAATTCTACCTGAACAGCTTGCATGGCGATGAGCCAGCGCCCTTGATAAACTCCATTTCAATAGCATAGACCAGAAAGCAATTCAATTGTGCATGGACTGTCAGGATATATATAAGTGTGCTGCAACATGATGATGTTCTCATTTCAACGCCAAGTGACCAACGTATTGTTCTTTGATGGAAATTCTTTCCCACGAGAGGCTGACCACGATTTCCTCAGTGCGCCTCGACCGTCGGGCACTGCTGATCTGAGTGTCTTCGGCTTCGCTCTGCTCTACGCGGACCTTTCGGGGCTGTGCGCGTACTACATCTTCAGTCCAGTCAACATACTAGGTGAAAGCTGGTATGGGTCGATTGAACACGCCTGCTAGCAGGGAACATTCAGCATAACATCTATTTGAGTGAGGTTCGCGATCACTAAACAATGTATTGGGTTTGCGGTCTCGCTCATCCCCACACTAGTCCTTTCAGCCCAGACTGAAGTTGATAGTCTCGTAAATTTGTGTGAGGCTCTCCTTGAATAGTTGATACGCACCGGGAGGTGTCATCATCAATATCCAAATGATGAATGAACCTGGTTGGTTGATTACTAACCCTAACCCCATTCCATAGTCGATTACGATTCGAACGTTCGATGGTCAAACGCAAGATAAGTTCTGGCGCCGCCTTTACCCTACCTCTTTGCCCCAAAACTTCAAGGATGCCTTATCCTGAAAACCCAATCGAAACGTTATACTATACCATGATTCACGGTATGGAAGAATGTTTGGCCACCCGTGCCAACAGGATGCTTATCGTTCTCACCAGTACATTCTTCTATCCGGCGCGGCTTGGAAAACATAATAAAACTTCTGGAGGAGTCAAAAGACACTATACACAATGATTTGCCAACTTTTGTGGCTTATTGCCTGTCATGGAGCCACCATCTTACCATGCACCATATGCTCGAGGTATGATGGACGTTGCAAATATTTCCCTTCAACTCCTAAGATACTTTCATCAGGAAGAGTTTCTTTTTCCCGTTTTGAATCGAACAATGAATTTTAGTGAGGAAAAGGATGCTCATGACGTCGTTCACAATAAATTAGATGGGCTTAAATCTATGCTTCATGAGGTGGAAACCGACCCTACGAAGTTTAATCCAGATCGCATCAGGGAACAGCTTCTCGCCTTGAAGGAACCTTTAGTACGTTTACAGTCACAGCGTTTCGAGATTCTTCCTTTGAACTTTTGACTAGTTTAACCATTTGGATGGTGAGGTGGAACATCTGAAGCCGGAAGAGTTGAAGAAAGCCGGAGTTAGTGAATCTGATCTAGGACATGCTTGGCAGCAATTGGAGGAGGCGATTATGGCTGCGCACGCTTCGTAGTTTCATACGTAATTGCGGAAGTACAGCGAGTCGTATATTTCGCGTGATCCTTCGTTTGCACCATACAAAAATACGCTGGCTTCCCAGCTATTGCAAGATACTGAGAGATATAAAGCCACTAGTTTAAGGCAAGTGGTAATTTGCAGCACTGACTGATTTGGACGAAGAGAAGGCATCGACCGCGTGACATCACTGCCAATTAGCCGACGCGGTCCACCGTCGTTCTTGCACGCGAGCCATATTTGAGCTCGACTGCCGTCTCTCTCATTGCAACGAATGCAACGACGTAACTGACAGGTCGGACTCTGATTCTTCTGGCTATTACATCGATGAGAGGTTCTGGAGGAATTCGCGGTCTCCGGAAGCCGACGACGAAATGGGTGAAGAGGGTAATGGAGAGGAAGTGGGTGCTAATGGAGAAGTCTGGTAAGTCACTATCTCATTCAATTCGCATTTCAAATATTGATGTTGAGACAGGTATGATTCATGGTGATGTATTCTAAACTACTTGGATCTTTCTTCCCAAGACTAACATGTGAGTCACCGGGGAATGGCGCGTTATGCGAAAATGGCGGAGAGAGGATGTACTCAAAGATTCTATTGATATCGACTTGGGCGCATTCTCGGACGTATAAATAACGAGATTCGACTCCGCGCACGAGCATACTAGGAAAAGCTTGCTCTTGGGAAACTCTATAGTCCGAAACTTGAAGAACAAATAGCCAAGCTCTTAATAGAGAAGCTTGGCCGCGGTGCTGACGTGGACAATCCCTCCTCTCCTTCATCTGCAGTTCCTACAACACCTGCTGGTTGAGGTCTGAGGCTCTCGACTCTTCATCAGCAGCAACAGAAGTCTCCGATGCTGCAACGCCAGGGACCAAATCAAGGCCAGGAACGTCCCAAGCGCCAAATTCCTCGTTGAGACCAAGCCAATCCACACCAGCCGTGTCAGCGTCATCTTCGGGGAGTTCTTCGAAGCCGCGTGCGCCACCGGCGCAGGTACACTCCCCCCATTCTTCGCAACCTCAGATATCTGCCGCAACTCTTATGTTTTTGCGGACGACACCTTGAGACAGACGAACTCAAAATCGGTTGCGCTGGCCCCTCCGAGATTCTTTATGAATTCCTTCCTGGATTGCGGCCAGGTCATCTTCAAAGTGCGTATCAACGATGCAAAGCCACTTCCACGCTAGCCGCAGAATTTGGATTTATTAGTGGTATTCCACAAGCTGACACGGAGTGTTGGCATCATAATAAGTGTATTTTGGAAGACTCTTTATTTATATATGAAATCGCGGTAGTAGACTGAGGAAACTAGGTTGACAAGCACATCGAAGCATTTGTTGTATATATGTAACAATGTCTGAATCTTTCCGTTATAACGAAATGATCTCATTATATTTGCCACCTTCCCCAGGCTATTTTCCAAACCGTGGAAAATTTCGGTAACACACTTTGCTGCAGCTCAACTCTCTTAAGGGCCTGGAAACATTACATCCCTGAGCGGCGAATCCTGTCGGTGCTATCGTTGATTCTGGGGGTGAGTAATCAATTGATATCCTGCGTTGCCTTTGTTCGGGTCCCCCAGCGATCATTGATATCGATATTCCCCTCTAAGTAACTGGCATGCGTTTATGTCGAGTTCAAAATCGCTTAAATTAGCTTTTGGTGGACCTACAACGACTAAAGGCAATACTGATTCTTTATGTCACATCCGAACCTGTCCAGATTAGCGCAGCCTACAATCTACTCACCTTGCTCGAACCCGCCGCTGCTAACGGGCTAAGTATCAGCGCTTTTTAGGGCTGAATAAAATGCAGTCAGAAGAATTCCGCCATACACGGAAGGTAAATCATACTTTCCAACAAAAAAAGGTTCTGTACGTTGATTAAGCGCTTGAGCCGCCATCTACTTTTGTTCCGCTATTCTCGAAAATAAACTTCACTTGCAGGTGAAGGCCCGTCCCATCGCACATATGCTCAGCAATGCGAGTAGTCTAGCGCCCGGCGAGCAAATGTATATGATCCAGAGTCGACAACAAAGAAAGTAGACTCATAGCTCATAATCGGTAACCCGACGTGTTCGGCACTCTCACACTGGCAGACCCTCTTTCTAGATGTTCCAGCCCATTTTTACATGATGATGAACCACGTTGAAAGTTTAGCATGACTCCATTCAGCCTTATCATCGCAGAATACGTAGCTGCGTAAGTAATTCATCAGCTTCTTGCCTAAAAATTGCGTACTCTGAGTATTTATAGACCGAAGCGTCGGTCGCTCATAATCTTACCCAAGCATCGCCATCATCAATCTGTATGCCATGAGAGCTTTTAATTACATGATGCAATTCACTGCGCAGCCGACTCTTGGTTCAATTTCGACTCTGTGTTATGTGGTAACGTTCCATTCTGATGAACTTCAGAGCCATATGGGTGCACTCGCGCCGGTACTAAATAAGTTTAATGATATAAGAATAAGGTGACAAAAACCCCGACAGTCCCGCACAACCGACGTCCATGTACTTTAGTGGAGCATAGGCTGGAACCATAAACATAGACATTTCTCAAGCACACCTGACGGCCGCAAGGGATTGGAAGCGCAGAGCTTAAGGCAGCGGACTAGGATGCACTCATTATATAGGGCAGGAATCCCGGAAGTATTCTATGTTTATCACGGCCCGATGCCGATGCAAAGGCGAGCAGTGGCGCGAAGATAGTACTTCCAAGTGGAGTATTCGCCTTTTCCCCCAGCCAACCACGTAACCCCGATCTTTCAATGCACAAGATGCCCTTTGTTATGGACACTCAATCACCTCAAGCACTGCCCGTTTTACCAGAACTATTTGTGTCAAATAGCAATTGCGGTTTGGTCTAGAAAAGTCATACTCTTGTGCTCTGACAGTATTAAATGCCTGCGTTCCTAAGGAAAATTTTATTCTTTAACCCACGATGATACCTCGAGTGGCCAAACTCAGCTCTCGACTCTTGTCTCTCACATTGTTGGGGTTTCATGTTGCACGCAGTGCTATCATATACCAAAACCCAAATGATTTGCCTAGTGATGTTGACTATGATTTCATCGTTGCTGGCGGTGCGTTGTGTTTGACCCGCTCAGGGCTATGTGGCTGAAGCAACTCTTTAGGTGGAACTGCAGGTTTAGTTGTGGCCTCTCGTCTCAGTGAGAATCCGGAATGGAATGTACTGGTCATCGAGGCCGGGCCTTCGTGCGTCCAACCCTGGCACCTAAAAGACTAAGTAATTGACTGGTTCACAGCAACAAGGACGTCTTCGAAACACGGGTCCCTGGCCTTGCTCAGACTCTCCGACCACTTATTGATTGGAACTATACAACGATACCTCAAGATGCTCTCGGTGGCAGGAGCCTGAATTACTCGAGGGCGAAGATCTTAGGCGGTTGCAGTACTCATAGTGAGTGACTGAGATGGATAACTTGAGTGGCCAATCAAACTTCCATCGCAGATGGGATGGTATACACCCGAGGTTCGAGAGATGATTGGGATAATTATGCCGAAATTACGGGTAATCAAGGATTAAGCTGGGACAGCATCCTGCCTGTCATGAAGAAGGTTTGTCGGTTTGCATTCAAGTTCCCATGAAATTCTGACTTATTTCTTAGGCAGAGAAATTCAGTAAAGATATCTCTAATCAACCGGTAAAGGGCCATATTGATCCTTCTGTGCACGGTGATGACGGCAAGTTGTCCGTAGTCGCATCATACAGCAACGTCTCTTTCAATGATTTATTACTTGAAACCGCGAAAGAATTAAGCGATGAATTTCCGTTCAAACTGGATATGAATGATGGGCGGCCTCTTGGATTAAGTGGGTATATGAACAACTCTGCATAAGCACTCAATAAGCTGACCTTTGTTAGCTTGGACTCAGTATACGATTGATCAACGTGGGGAGCGGAGCAGCTCTGCAACGGCGTATTTGGAGGGTACTGGAAATAACGTCCATGTCTTGGTTAACACCCTTGTTACCCGTATAGTCTCAGCTGAAAACGGAACCGACTTCCGAAGCGTCGAGTTTGCTGTTGATGCCGACAGCCCAAAGATGCAACTACGAGCGAAGAAGGAAGTCATCGTATCCGGAGGAGTCATCAATTCGCCTCAGATCCTCATGAATTCCGGTATCGGGGGTCGAGAGGTGCTTGAAGCTAATGGAATCAATATATTGGTGGATAATCCGAGTGTCGGGAAAAATTTTTCGGACCAGGCTGCAACAATCATGATGTTCGATACAACACTCCCCAGTACTGAGTAAGCCCAGCACCTACCACATGCGTTGTCCCGCACTATTGATCTTCATATAGTTATGATGTTGCTGCAGCGCTTATTGAATGGAAAGACTCGCACACTGGACCTTTAGCTCAAGGAGGTCGCCTAAACCACCTTACGTGGGTACGATTGCCTGATGAAAAGCTGGATGGACTTGATCCTTCAAGTGGCAAAAATTCACCACATATTGAGTTCCAATTTGGGCAAATCAGCCACCAACTTCCTCCCACTGATGTGCCAAGACAAGCGCCGATACCTTCTGCAGGTGGGTTTTTCAAGCGTATGGATGGTAGGTTCATCAGCTAAAATGTTTTAGATTCTATCGGCACTGTTCTCCAATTCGCTGTTGTCAACCTCTACTCAATTTCGCGTATGACCACCTTCAAGTTATCTGCTGGCTAGATTGCTGATTTTTATGTAGGGGGTTCTATTTCTCTCAGTAACAACAATCCGTTCTCCCACCCACTCATCGATCTCAACATGTTCGGAGAGGAAATAGATCCCGCTATTCTGCGTGAGGGTATTCGCAGTGCCCGAAGAATGTTTTCTTCCCAAACATTCAAGGGCTTTGTCGGTGAAACGGTGTTTCCTCCAGGCGATGCTACCTCTGATGAAGATTTGGATGCCTTCCTCAAAACTTCAACGGTTTCTTACGTTCATGGCGTGGGAACGTTGTCGATGTCTCCTCAGAGTGCCTCGTGGGGTGTCGTTAACCCTGATTTCCGTGTAAAAGGAACTAGTGGCCTGCGGGTTGTCGACGCGTCTGTGATTGTGAGTGGGAATTCTTATTATCAATCTCACTTATCTTATTAGATTGATTATCAGCCATTCGCTCCGGCGGCGCACACTCAAGAACCTGTTTACGCATTTGCTGAGCATGCAAGTGCGTTGATAGCGAAGAGCTACAGTTAACCCTGCTCGAACGTAATTGTCTCCCCATCAGGCCACATCCCAACGCCCAGTATATCTGATGACTTTATAATGTTATATTGCTATATGAGGACTGCGGCCAAGTTTTTAGGGATAGTGTGTATTCACCGGACTTTGTGTTCAGATTTGTGCGAATGTTGTGGTTTTTATTGTGACATTGGAATTGAATGGGGTTGCAATGGTTTCAAGACCGAGATTGCAGTTGTCTCCGTGGGGTCTTGTTCCATTTAAACTTTTACAGAAAGGCAGGCACCAATAAATTTCTAGTAATTGAATGAAAATTAAAAGTGTTTTATCCTACGGCATTTCGCCTGAGATGCTATCCTCGCTTCTTGCGGCACTCTTATGGACCGATCATGCATTAAGGTGACTGGCATATATTTCCTTAGCATCTTTTTGATCTTTTGTTGCGTTGATCTCTCTTAGAGTGCTTTTGCTTTCTTGGGTCGTCTCTTCGAGTGGAACAGCTTAATATCTCGTCCTGTCTGATTCCTCAAAAGTTTTTCCTTCTCATACATTTTACCTCCCTGAATATTGCCGAGGTAAACTTTCACATGTAACAGCCCGCAAAAGACCCACTCACAGGAACATGATACAAATCTTTATGTCGCTGCCAATGACCAACGGCATACGGACGACTCGAATCCAAAGCTACAAAGTCACGACAACCTAGGCACCACACTTCGTGTGGCCCTATTCTTCCTATAAGGCTTTCGCGTTTCAAGATATCTATCCTCTGTGACTCGGACTTTTTGTCCGTTTTCCTCGGCTTCAGCCTGACGAATTTCACCTTTGTCCCAGATCGAGTTGTCATATAGTGGGAGGAAGAGGTTGACGAGATGGACGTTGTCGACGGAGTAGGACTGACTTCGCGGGAAGTCGAAGAGGAGGTATGAGAAGAACCGGCGGGCCAAAGATGATCACCGTGAATAGAGGAAAAGGAGCAGTTATCGGTTGCTTCCGAATGGGATATAGGCCTTGTTGTCCGGTGTATGTCATTCATTACAGAGAGGAAGAGCTCAGCATGTGCCACAGTTGCAAGGGTAGCCAAATCACAGGGAATTAGCGAGTTTCGGAACATGCCGGAAGTTGGGTGATTATGAAAGGTAGAGAAGAGAACGACATACGAGATTCTTCTTTATAGCAAGTTGCCTCGTGTGGAGTAACAAAACGAGAACTGTGGCGTCGCGAGGCAAGCATCAAAAGAGCTTGAATGAGTTTGTGGCGCCCTTTGTGTTCAAAATGCCCCTTGTTAATCTATCATGGACAATCAAGCAATTACTTGACCGATAGCAACAAGACAGGTTTTGTTCTTCAGTGCCACAAGCAAACTGGACGGGATGACCGCCGCCACGGGGCCGCACAGCATAAAAGGCCAATGTGATTAGACAGGACCACCGTTGGTCAGTAATAGTACGTTATCGAGAACTAAAAATAGACAAGTGATTATTAGACGCATCCATTGCACAAGCGCTATGGAAGGTATCATCTTCTTGGCCCGATGTGAGGGAAATTCCGGAAATGCGCGTCAAGTCCTGTCTCCACGTAGCACAGACGCTGCTCGAAGCACTTATGAACACGCTGCCACTACCAACTGTGGTAGATGCCCTGTGTCCGCAATATCACGAACTCGGTAAAATCCAAAACATTATGCTGCTGTGAAAAACGGAAGTTGACCAAAACCTTTCTCGCATCATGGTCCACATGTGTCCGCAGATAAATGCTTTCTGTGATCTTATAAAGGAGGTTGGTCTCAGACCTTCAGAGGGCAAAGTTGAATATGGATGCCGGAGTCTTAGCTTGATGGAGCATTTACGGGAAAAGCTCCATCATCTAACCCTCCACGCCCCCTATGCAACAAACCTCTTCATCTGAATCCCCCCTAGCTCAGATCACTTAGAAGAAACCCGGTGACCTAATTCGCCACTGGCATGTGCATGTGCTTGAACTCAAAATAACAATGATTTGACGAGATAGAAGACTGACGAACTTCACTGCCTCCTGGTCCCGTGGTTCAACCGTCACCCTTGAAAATTCACTGCCAATGTAACCAAGTTCTTTGGTGAGCCGATTCCTCTTTCCTTCACGTAGAGTCTGCGATTCTTGAGAAGAATTAGCCGCTTTCTTGACCTAACATCTAGCCTAGGTGCAGAACGTGGACCAAATTAACTCGACGAATTTAAGCAACAAGATCGCAACTCTAACGAATATAACAGTGTACTCAATTACAGTATATCCTATTAGGTCTCGTGGTGTTTTCTCATCCCAACTTTCCTGCGACCAAATTACCATATTGGCTACTCTGAGGGCATCGTGATTCAACCGTGGGGATCACTCCCAACAAATAGGATGGTGTTCATTATGCGAATAACCTGACGCATATGACCGAATTTTTTAATTGCACATATATATACACTGCTGTCAATGAGACGCTTCGTGCGACATTGCCCACGATGTCTGATCCTCCCGCAACCCGCTACCCAGTGCCCAAACTGATCGAATTAGAGTTCAAACATGTAGAGGGTGTTTCTATTATGATGGATGTCTACATCCCGGACGAGGCGACCAAAGAATCCCCGGCGCCTATCCTGTTGTGGTGGCATGGTAAGTAGAATTTTCGCGATGTATGAGCAAATGCAGATAATGAATGCTTTCCTCCCAGGCGGTGGGCTCTTGCAGGTAAGGACATGTTTCCAAAATAAGAAATTGCTATGAAAATCCATATCGTTCAGGGGACACGTAAAGGTGACAGAGATAATAAAAATATAATAAAATTAGATACTGAGCGTTTCCTCTAGCGGTAGCGCCCCACATGCTTTACGCACCTGCCAAACACAACCTCTGCATAGTTTCCGTCGACTACCGCCTCGCACCCCAAACCAGATTCCCAACCATTCTATCCGACTGCAAATCCGCCATCGATTTTCTCCACTCGGACGAATTCACAAAAGCGACAGGCAATGGTCGTGTCAATTGTTCCAAACTGTTCGTAAGCGGAAGTTCTGCTGGCGGATGGTTGGCGCTTTTGGCAGGAACTGGGATAGGGTATAAAGCGAGCGGATTGGAGCCACCGCGAGGTATAAGTGGAGTCGTTGCCATATACCCGATTTCGGATCTGTTGGATCCGTTCTGGACGACTAAGCAGCGTCCTACGGTTTATCTGGATCGCATCATCGAGTACTCTGAGATGGAGACTTTCTTAGACCCGAATTCGGAGAAGACCAGCTGGTCGGAAGCTACGGGTAAACGGAGCATGTTTTATCATTATATGGTGCAAGAGTAGGTTGCTTTCGAGTGAAAAAGAGTTCCTATCGCTGATTTTGCACAGGGGAATTCTAAAGGAACTGCTTCTGGATGAGACAGGATTAGATCCTATAACATACAGTATTGCTCAGAACATTCGTACTCGCAAATTCTCGACTCCGCCAACCTACGTCATCACGGGGAACGCAGACACCAAAGTACCGCACCGACAATCCCTGGATGTAGTTACAGCCTATAAGAGCATCGGTGTCGATGACATCGAGTATTACGAGCTGGACGGCCTTGACCACAGATTCGACGATGACGAGCGAGAAGAGATGGAGAGCTTGTACGAGTTTATCAAAAGGCTTCTCTGATGTCACGTGATTCAGCTGGAACCAATTCTACTTGGTACCAATGATTGCGCCATCTTCGATGATTGTTGCTCATGAGTATGGCAACCGTACATATAACAAAAAAAATAAGAATCCTCTCTTGGAGTCATGAACGGGTGTCCACCAGAATTACACTCATATATCTGCTGCTTGGCATGCACAGATGACGGGTACACAGCACAGTCCTTGTCCCTCACCTCTAAATACTTTGCCCACATCACCCTGCCCTATCTCTTCCAATCCGTCTGCCTTACGAAGCCTTCCAAGATCCAGTCTCTATACCACAAATTCCTAGCCACACCCGCACACCGACGTCGAATTCGTCATCTTTTCATTTCCAATACCTCGAGTGATCGAGAAATCGCCGACGCCATTAGCTCCATTCTCTCATTCGCCGCACCCACTCTCGAAACACTCGCTCTCGTATCACCTTCCCCATCTACAAGCACCCCTCTCATAGCACGCTTATTCCGAACTCCATTCCCCCAACTCTACGAACTCACAGTATCGGGTTATTATCCCTACCCATCCTCCCCGCAGTGTTTCCCCTCCCTCGAACGACTGCATCTACTAGGAAATCGTAACCCACATGGTTTACTGAGTTTGGGATGTCTGCAGTCTTCAATGCCTGAATTAACGCATCTTCGTGTTTCGGGCTTGAGTCTCGCAGTGTCATTCTCAAAAGAGCTGGAAGAAGTGTATACCAAGGATACCGACGAACACACGTTTTCGTCTAAATTGCCCGCACGTCTTCGATATATCATCATCGAACGCGCACCGGAATCAATGTTGTCTAACCATAAAACTGCGCGGTTAAAAGATCAGCTTATGGTCAAGAATCTAGAAGCTCTGGAAGAGCGAGTTTGTAAAGAAAATCATCGGACACGATTTTCGTTATTATCGAAAACTTTGGTGGACTATTCAGTTGATGATCTTCGGGCGGATTGGGAGGGCCGGTTATGGGGTAAAGACGCTTGTTGGTAATCTCAATATAATGTATCGTAACATAGAACCGTGTCTGGTGAACACAATACGGTACACCGTAAAACGTAAGGATAGAACTCGAAAAAGTACTGGAATTTCTTTGCGGGGAATCAAGCGTTCTATAATAAGAATTTTCCTTATCTGATCAGGCCCGTGCCAAACAAAGCATACCGTATCGCATCTACTTCGAAACCCAAACCATGGTCGGCCCCATTCTCAAAAAATCCCATAAAAACCCACCAACAACTAACACAAAAGTCCTAGGCATCCAAACCACACACAATATCCTCCCCCTCCCCATCCCCAACAACAACAACAACGCAACAACAACCCATCATCCCCCTCCCACAAGAACTCGAACAGACACTAAGCACACTCACATCTCACCGATCCGTCTTGGGTTATCTCCTCATCGCCCGAGGTGGCCTACATAGTGCTAGTATCATCCGTCACTCGGGTGTCGTGTTCGAAGGCGATAAAGGTAAAAAATACGCTGGCGTCATCGCCCGAATCGTGGATAACGTCCAGAGTGGACTGGAAGAAATAAATGCTGCAAGTGGCGCTCCCGGTGAAGAGCCTAGCGAGACGGTATGCGAACCACAGAATTTTTTTATTTTATTTTATAAGCGTGTCTCGGCTAATGGGCAAGTTGGACAGAATGATATAAAGTTTATGCGGATCCGAACGAAACGGCATGAAATCATGATTTCTCCAGGTATGTTACGCGGGCGGGTACAATGGTCAGTATTGATGCGGCGGCCCATAGATGAACGGTACTTGTTAGCCGTCCTGCACGACCCAACTGTAACGTAGTATTTGTCAGTACACATGGCATGGGTCATCACGGGTATGATATTGATAAAGGCCTAAGGGACAACAGGATGTAGGTAGAGACACAAAAAATAAAAGGAGAGAATCCTTCAAAAAAAGGTCAGCCGCGACATGGCAAGGGGGAGACGGAGAAGGTCGACATGTTCTGATTCCAATGAGCAAGGTGTGATATGCCGGGAGGAACAGCTGGATATGGTCAAGTAGCTGGCGTAGTACGTGTCTAGGCTTTAGAGGATTGTGCATCCGTGGTGTTTCTTCTTACCGCCTCGGGTGAGGAGGGCGGCACGAGTGGCATACTGGAATACTTCGCGTACACCCTCGCCAGTCTTGGCTGAGCACTCGAGGTAGTGTTTGGCTCCGATTTTCTGAGCAACGGCCATGCCCTAGCAACGGAGGATAAGAAGAAGTGAGAGTCAAAACTGGGCAAAAGACTCACCTCTTCGGGTGTCACTGGGCGCTGGCCGGTCTTCCTGAGCTCCTCAATCACTCGAGGGTCGCGCCGGAGGTCCTTCTTGCAGCCGACAAGGATGATAGGGAGGCCAGCACAAAAGTGCATTACCTCGGAGATCCACTGCGGGGCGATCGGTCAGCCAAAAACAAACAAGAGCGGCGATGAGACACAAACCTTCTCCTGGACGTTGTCGAGGGAATCTGGCGAGTCTGTTGCGAAACAGATGAGGATGACATGGGAATCGGGGTAGCTGAGGGGGCGGAGACGGTCGTAGTCTTCCTGGCCGGCAGTATCCCATAGGGCGAGTTCGACGTGTTTGCCGTCCACTTCGACGTCGGCGACGTAGTTTTCAAAGACGGTGGGCACATAGACCTGGAGACGAGCGGGTCAGCGGGGGGGCAAGGGATGCACAGCTAGAGGCGGACCTCTGGGAATGTGCCCTTGGAAAAGACGATTAAGAGACAGGTCTGTGAGGACGGGGTGAGCAGGACGCGGAGGACGGCGAGGAAGAGAGAAAAACCTTTCCGCAGGCACCGTCGCCGACGATGACGAGCTTTCTCCTGATTTCAGACATGATCAGTACTGGGCTGGTTGCAGTGCAGAGTTGACGCCGTCCACATCACACCACCATTTAACTACTGCATTATGTAAGCGTCTGTGCGTGAGAATTTCATGCTGTGCTGCTACCCAAAGCGGATCCCGCCACAGCTCGCGTATTCGTTGTTCTCCGCCCGGCTGCCCAGCTCCCACAGTTCTACCCCCGCAACGTCATACACTCCGAATTCACCCGGCGGCGGTGGCAGGTCGGAGTACGAAAACGCCTCCCGCCGTTTCGGCCATCGGTATTTCGTGTTTACCACCGTGCAGTGCAGCTGTCACGCCATTAGATAATGAACACAACAATCAAAGCTCATGTACCTACCTTGAGTGGGCGTGTCTCTGTAATATATTCTGCTGTTTTGAAGGCATTGTGTATTATATCTACCCGCGATCAAAGACAGTTTCATCGCATTCTCTTGTGGCTTACCGCACACTTGCTTCAGTCGAGCCGTCTCGTCGCTCCGCTCTTCGACACCGAGATACAATACATTTGCAAAAATCTCACCCTCACGTTTCTCTGTTTTAAGCACCTCCGGCGCCATTTTAAACTCGACTTTGACTGATTGACGTTCTTCCAGAATGGGGTGCAGCGCGGGACGCAGAGATTCAAGAAGCTCGAGTGCACTGGCGATATTTTTGGTCTCACCGTCGAGCGCCATCACGCCCAGTGTCATATGCAACCGTCGCGGGTCGACTAGGATCGTCCTGTCCAGACCGCGCACCAGCGCTGAGCCATTTCGATCAAACAAGGAATTTTGAAAGGCGGCAACCCTGTTCCGCAGCATCGCATGATTGTGCTAATATGGTAGTGTTCACAGATTTCGGCTGTGCTCAACAACGTCATTGTACACACCAGCGGTAAAGCCAAAACTGGGCATAATTAGCGCGCATAGCCCAGAGACATTCCCCCGTACGTACAATGTGTCGGCCTGAATGCGGAAGGTTGACGACGCGGAGGCATGTGCTTGGAGATGAGGCAGTGTCGGAGTGACATATTGTGAAAACATTTTATTTAGACTTTCCATCCTGGGAACGACGCGCATCAGTGGGGTACCCTTGTTTCTCAATTCCATGCCTAGCCTGAAGGGTAAGGCCAAGGCTGTCGTCCGCGATGACCCAGGAGGTACCACAGCGGGCGTGGTTCTTCCTCTCAACATCGCCGGCAGCGGCGTATACGATGTGTACGCTCTCACCTTTTCCCTTCCTTGGTATCCCCGACTGAACGCAGTCAACGCGCAGGGCATACACTCTTCCAGTGAACATTGGTGCCGATGGCACAACTTACTCGCTTCAGGTCGATACAGGCTCTTCGGATCTTGTGCGTTTCATCCTTCGTCTCCTCTGATCCCAGCATCTGACCTCTTTCGCTCTAGTGGGTAGTTTCCTCTTCGTGCTCGTCCTCTCTCTGTGCCCAGACAAAAGGCCACAATTACGATCCTTCAAATTCAAGACCAACTGGCGTGGATTTCTCCATTTCCTACCTCTCGGGCGCGGTTTCCGGTCCCATTGTATGGGACCAAGTCGCCGTCGGTGGTTATAGCATCGACAACCAAGCCTTCTGTACGTCCACACACTTTTCCAATTCATTTCATTCTCATTTAGCTTTACAGCTGCTGCTACCAGCGTCTCCAGCGAGCCCCTCTCACCCAATTTTCAAGGCATCCTTGGCCTCGCGCTCCCTGCCAATTCCATCATCGCAGACGAAATTCCTCCCCAGATTAGTGATGCACCCGACGGCGCCGCATGGGCGTCCAATCTTTTCTCCATAACGCCAGTCGATGACGCTCCTTCTTCACGATTTCTTTCCTTAACCCTCGAAAGACCCGGCTCTAACCAAATACCCTCGCTTCTCGGCATTGGCCAACACCCACCGCAGATTGTCGATGACCCCAGTCTCATCCAATATTCAACTGTCGTTAGCGATCCCACTGCGACCCTGTTCTGGAAAGCTAGTGTCCGGGGTATCACTGTCTATGTTGATGGCCAACCCAGAAAAGTCGACATTGGTCACTCTATCACCGGTAGTGCTTTTCCCATAGCGGTCATAGACTCCGGTGTTCCATTCATCCTCACATCATCAAAAGTTGCAAACGCGATATACGGCGCTATCGACATTCACCCCGCTCAAGATGGAAACTGTAAGCACCCTTGCCGTTTTGTACTTGTTCCTTGGTTGCTGATTCGTATGAAGATTATGTACCTTGTGACACGCCGCTCAACATGACCATCAATATCGACGACAGACCCGAAATTCCCCTTCACCCACTCGACCTTACCGCCGAACCTCCTCAAGACAACCGTGCCGATTTTTGCATTGGCCTCATTCAGGCTGCTGATAGTCAACTCGCCCATTCAAATACGAATATCGGCGACATGATCCTGGGCGTTCCATTTATGCGCAACGTTTATACCGTCCTGGCCTATGCGCCTCCAGATTCGGATGGCTTGTTTTCGCCTGTTGACGCTGTAGATGATAAAAGGCAGCCTATAGATCCTCGTTTAGGTCTATTGAGCCTCACGGATCCTACGACGGCGCTTTCCGAATTTAACACTGTGCGCATCCTCAATCAGCCTCTCGGCCCTACCGATTCTTCGGGTACGTCGAACTCTAAAATGTCAGACGGAGGAGGAAAGCACTTTTCGGTGGGCATCATCGTTCTGATATCACTTCTCGGTTTCTTTGCTTTCTGTAGTTTGTTGTTCCTGATAAGATGGCTGGTGTTCCGGAGAAGATATAAGAGGGAGCGGGAACTGGATCGTCAGGCCGAACTGGTCGGTGATAAACGTGCGTTGGCGTATCAGTTGGCGGGTAGGAATTCTAGTGATTTGGGAGGTATGCCGAATGAAGAAACTCTTCGAGCCATGCGATACGAGGCATATAAGAAACAGGAACATGCGATGAGCTCCTCGCGAGTTCATAGTATGGTTGGTCAATGGGTAGATGAATTTGGGACCAAGGGGGAATGTAATGATGAAACTCTGGTTGGAAAGCCTTTGCCTGGTACTACTCGTTCTTCTCGGTCTTCACACATTTCTCGACATTCGAAATCGAATTCGTCGCCTGAATTGCACCTTCCTCATCATCAACGGACACCGAGTGAATTACCCACTGAACATCAAAGAACGATGAGTATTGCTAGACCTTTATTGGGCGAGGAGGAACCGGCTACAAATTCTGATCATGACCACCAACACCGGTATCGCGACGGCGCCCTTTGACAAGGCAAAAATTTCTCATTCCATTTTGTTATTTTTTGGTATACCCCCTTTAAAAAGTCGATGTTTGTGTTGAATTTGCTTTCTTCTATCCATCTCCGCTCTTTTCTCGTTTCTTTTTCTTTTATCTACTCCGCTTGAAAAGTGTGTTGTCGTTTATATACTAATCAGTTAAGGACATTGTAGAATCAATCGTTATCACCTCGACGTCATTTAACATGAGATATCGTTAAATTTTTTTAATCGTGTCGGGCGATTTACAACCGGAGGAATGGGGTTTGGATAAGCAGCTACTCAATAAAGGAGACAAGATGCTTGCATACGTAACCGAGACTAGCACTAAATATCTTGTCAACCTCATGCTTTAACCTGCCAACTTCAAAGCATATACATTCATCAAGTAATTTACATGATCCACTGGGTTACTACAGAGAATAGACTCGACTCCTCGTATTCCTGTTTCAAGTTTGTTGGCGCGTTAGGCTGTTCCCGAAAATTTCAATATCCCGCTGTATACTCCGTCCCTTCGACTAGTTTACGAGCAGCTGGAGACCGTGGTGTGATACAACACTTATAGGGCCTCAAATGGAGAGAGTCGGCTTTGGTATAGATTTGTTGAAACTTGATAGGGTCTCCATTGAGGTTGTATGGAAGTCCGAGGTCGAACGTTGCCAAGACAGTAGCCATTGTTAACCAAACCTTATTCGATACAGTAAGATCATCAGCCATTCTTCGAGTCATGTGTAAGAATAATTACCGTAGAGCTTGCTAGGTGTTGCCCGGGACATAACCTTTGCAGTAACGCTGATTCGAGTTTATGGAAGCCGCAGATAAAAATTACTCACCGTCTCCCGAAACCAAACGCCATAATGCGAGAATTATCGTCCAATTTACCGTCTAAAGTCAAGAATCTCTCCGGGATAAATGAATCGGGATCTTTGTATCTTTCTTTGTCGTGTGTCATGGCCCTAAACGAGGTTTATCGTAAAGGGACTAAATATATTTGCAGTTCATGATGGACATACCAGGCGTTTGGGTATATGATGCTACCTGAAAATCAGATTGAACAGGTAGAATCATTACAATCGCGAATTGAAAGCCGGACCTTTGGGGATTAAATAGCCTTTATAGAAATTGTCCGCCTCCGCAACGTGTGGAACTGTCAAGGGGAAGGGCGGAAGCCATCTTAATGTTTCTCGATACACGGCTTCGAGGTAAACAAGCGACTCTCGATCTTGAAATGTTGGTAAACTGTCGAGGCCGATGATACGATCGATTTCCTCCTGCGCTTTATGTTGTTTCTCGGGATGGAGTGCCATGGCGAAGAAGAAGCATTCTAATACAGATAAGACCTTGGGAACGGTTTGAATGTCGGTGAATGGCAAATAACGTGGATGACGTACAGTATCCGTTCCAGCTGGTCGACAAGATGGTTAGGTAATGGTGCCGACAGTATCTAGGAGAGTACAAACCAGATAGTGCCGTTCCCGCTATCCCTTTCGCAGAGTCTTCTCCAATGACGTTAGCCTCCAACAATGACCTCACCAAGGACTCCCTCGTGTCTCCTTCACGCTACTCGTCAAACAATAAATGGCAGCGAAAAACTGAAAAAAATTATCACCCACCATGCATTTCAGGACATGTTCAAATGGGACGTTGAGCATGTCTTTTGTGAGCTCCGTACATTCATCGACAACCTTGTGGAATCCAGTTCCAGGGAACCAACGGGGAAGATACTTCATGGCTGGAAACACGTTGAGCGCAGCTACGGAGGGATCAGCTCCATTCTCGATTAAAGTTTGCACTGCACGCTCGACAACTTGGACGATGCGATCATGTTTGGGTTGAACATCATACCCGTACATAATGTCCAAAACGAGTGCCGCACTGAGTCTGAAAGACGGAAATGAGTAGCTTCATGCTTCATGAATGTGACCTTACGTTTTATAATGAGCGCCAAAATCAGCGGGGTCGTTCAATAATTGACGCAGCATTGCGTGGACTTTGTCGTATTGAGTCGGTTGGTATCGGTCCACAGATTCACGTTTGAAGGCTTGTTGAAATACTCGACGTTCCTTTCTCCATCTATCGTTGTTGGGCATCAAACCCGTGTTAAAAGTCCAACCGCACCTGTATCGTCTATGTGAACTATATCGAAAAGCTGAATCAAAAATCTACTCACATCTCAATGAGAGGAATACGGGGACGATCGCTGTATACTCCCGCTCTTTTCTCTAGCAATTCAATTGCATCCTCGAACGAGTTGAGAATGTATACTCTGGTTCCTGGTACCTTGAGGCTAAGGATCTTGCCTATGTCGGGAAAGGATATTCAATGTTGAAGAAAGATAGGGCCATGAAGAGCGACACAAATGAAGACATACTATTATACAACCTCTCCCATTTCATATAAAGGTACCATGGCTCCGATGTCACCATATCAAGAATGTTCCCAATAAAAGGATATGGTTTGGGCCCAGGTGGGTACACCGCCCGATATCTGTTTCGAAGAGTGGTAAGGCAGGCAAAGCATAATAGGGAAGCAGCAACGGAAAATAGCCAGTAAAGCATCAGGTTCACTTGAGAGAGCGGATTGCGGAAGGGGCGGTCAAATGATGCGACGAAATATCTGCTTCTTAAATCGAAGCCTAATGCCCGCGCTCAAAGTAACGAGGTTTGTGATGAGCGCCATGGCAGAATAAAGATCCCAAGAAACACGGTGGGTGAAGTTTTAATATATTCTCGCTCTAACCCAATTAGGTTAAGCTCAACCAGAATTGGAGGTCTCACTCCTTGACGTTACATACCAGGCTACTGCAGCAACAAACGTCGTACTGATAGTGTATGTTCAAATTGTGAGCATGCCAGGGTAAACATCCAACTGCCTCGACAATGTGGTCCTTCAAGTCAAGTCGAGACCGAACCCGGGATGAACGACGCTAACAAGAAATCCTGGAGTATTCTTAGCTGTATCTATTTTAGCACTGACAGCAACTGAGCAATGCCACCCTCCTGAGCTACAACGTGACCGAATTGTGCCAATAAGGTGCTTCTTCCATGTATAGGGGTCGACTGACGCTTCAAAACCAAGCCAGAAAGAAGTGATTAAGCTCACCATTAAGACCCGAAAAATGGTGCCGACTGGATGCCACATGACCTAGACAGGATAAGTGAGATTTGAGATGAGACACTTTGATGCCTGATCATGATCAACTATAATAACCGTTGTCATTTTTCGCATCTCGGACCCTCCTTACTTTGCCATTTCCCAACGACATCACCAGCGGACGAATCTCGATAATGATTTGTTAGGGTGATGTCAAATGTCGATGAAACGATCTTTGACCATCTCACTCCAAAAGAAGCCTGGATGTAATCGTATATTGTAGTAGTATTTCATTTCGACGCACCTGCTACCCAACCTGACAAACTCTCGGGCGTCCATCTCCCCTTCCCGTAAAGACGTTCGTGCTCAATCAAAGTCTCATGAGACAGGGTCTCACAAGACAGATTGTCCATTTGCATGACATCTGAGTTCTTTCCTGCAGGAGTGGGAGACCCATGTTCATCGGCATTTTCTGTCCGCATACGTTAAAAACCGTTTCTCCAAGAATCAAAAGAAGGCATTCCCTTCGGCGGATTCAACCATGACAGATATATAAAAAGAACCACATCGAGTTCCGGATATGATGAAATGGCCAATTGCGTAGCAGCTGGGTCTTTCTGTGTCAGTTCACGGTATTGGCGACTGAGCTCAAAAATGGCAAACTTTGGGTGGAGATGGCTCCGAATTGGGAGCATGTTATGGAAAGGATAGAAATAAAGAGTATATTGCTCCGCGTTCGGCGGCTGTGTATGTTCATTTTGCCGAACAATGCGATATTGTTTCATGGCGTCACCAAGCGGGATGAGTTTATACTCAAATCCGCCCTCAGGCATCTACAATCGACGACATGTACAATCGACGACTCGTATGAGATCGTAAGGCAAAAACCCATAATATATAGAACAGTACCGTGATTTCAGGAAACTTGCTTCTTGGGGCAGTCACCGATTTACGATAATCATCGATAGTAATCCTGTCAGGTAATAGTCCCCAGGAATTGTTATTGTGGTGGAGATGGAGACCCGCCCCCGCTAGAGAGAACCTCAAATGTATGCAATAGATGCGCAATCTTCATACTCACCGAAGAAAATGTTATGCCTGGCGTTGAGGTGTAATGCCCGATAAGGCATATTCCAATACCACTCCAACGATGTCATCTGCATGAATCGGTTTAGTTCAATTGAGGCGGAAAGCAAGAAAGACTAAGCTCACCAAATCTTCGTTCCGCGAGTGCTTTCTGGAAATCATGTGGCAATATTGAACTGAATGATCGTTAGGAACATTCTCGATGAGACAAGCGGCGTAGATTTAAAGGCGCATCGACCGAGTCGACACGTTCCTTTTCCTTGGGTGTCAAAGAGTATTCGGTGTAAGCCAAGCGGCCTGAGAGAGTAATATGGACGTCACGGTGAGACTGCGGCCTAGACTGGAGGTTAGTTTGGGCATCGATGGCTCAATTCCAAAAAAATTTCCAAGCCTAGAAGGTGAAAGGCTCGGTGAAGGCCCGTAAAGGTTCACGTGACATCCATGACCTTCCACGCTTGGGCTCTCCAGGCGGAACTCTGCTCGACCTGTTAGTATCCTACATACTAATTCTCGAATTTACCTAAGAGTGTTTTGCGCTTGTGTTACTCTGCGGAAACTTCCCTTATCTTATTTTTCGACTCCACGTTGCTAGTAGCGTAGGGAGGTAAAACTGTATCTGAATACTCCACAAGGAGCTTCTTACGAAAATGTATTGGCACATCAAAGCACTCCGACAATTTGTTTCTTCCTGCGGCTGGCAGGTACGCCCTATCATTCGCCAGACGTCCATGACAGGATCGAGCCAATTAGTACTGGACCTAAATTCACATTTGAAGTTTCGTTGAAACACTCGATGGTCTATTCTCCATCTATCGTTGTAAGTTATCAAAGCCCGAGTGGACAACCCAGCCGCACGTGTTTCGTATACGTGAAACATGATGCAAAGCCGAAGGTATATACTACAATGTACTCACATCTCAGCAGCGAGAGGAATACGTGGACGATCACTCGTTGCTTCCTCTCTCAACGTCACCGCGAATGCGGAAGGACCCTGGAGAATTCTTGGCGCCTATTATTCTGGTATTCATGAACGGTAGTCTTCATGGCTTTGACAGCAGGACCAACCTCCTGAGCCACGCCGTGACAGAACCATTACTCCTCATTTCTTCCCAATATAGTTACCGGAATGTCTCTTAGCGACGGATGTTAAACTCGTCATCAAGACCCGAAGAATGATGCCCACTGAATGCCACATGACCTTGGAGAGGAAGCGTACGTGGGATTTGCGACAAGGCTTTGACTATAAGTTAACCATGGTTCTATTAACAGGACATCCCTGGCCACATACCTGTATCCTCCTTAATTGCTATTTCCCAGCTTGACGAGCTTTTATAATGACGGTTGAGGCAATGTCAAATGTCGATAAAATCTTCTTTGACTATGTCACTGCAGAAGAAGTCGAGGATGCAGCAAAACACGAGCGGCAAGGTTCGTAACAAACGTACCAACGAAATCGTCTTGACCGAATAGTTGAACTTATTCCATGATTCAGTATTTCCAGCAGGTGAAGCTGATACTCTGGAACAGTTCAGGTCAGCACCAATCCCTCAACTGTAACTCAGGTCGGCGAGGTCACCATCCCCACAGATATCGCTTCGCCCATGCCAGACATCTCTTCCTCGGCGCCTTTGTCCCAATTATTTCTCGGTCTGGGCAGCCCAGGAGTCGAAAGCTCATCGGACATGTATGTGGGACACAATCGGCCCTCGATGATTACACGAAGGAGTCGATGTCAATTCATGTGCCGCATTCTCCCTCGATTTGCGTCCATTCTGTGTGTCTGGTGGAATCATTCCAAAACAAGGGTATTGGATCCCGGATGATGCGAGAGTTCTTTTCGAGGGTTCAATGGTATCGTTTCACTCAGGACATGTTGAGACGGAAGCCGAAGAGGATTCTACTTTTATGCCATGATGAGAAGAAGTATTTTTATGAGAAACTTGGATTCGTGTGTAAGGGAAAAAGTGAGGTCGTGTACGGCACTGGGGTGTGGTACGAGATGCATTTTGATCTAGATCAGAATTGAATGTGTATGTATTTTACGCGGCACTTACTGTATTCATCTTCTATCCTGCTTTTTAAATGGGAATTCCTGTTTCAAGACGAGGCGGCGACTGCGCTTCTCCACAAGCACTCGCGAGAATTATGGTAGCCGATCTCGACACTTGACTTCCAGAACGTCTGCAAAATTCAAAGTGATATTTTCACCTGGCGGCATCGGACTGAAAAAGGTCTCGTCTATTATAGGCGGGGTCGTCGTATAATATGATACTAGACTGATATCGTGAGCGGGAGATGTGAATACAAAGGAGCAAGTACTATACCTGTACCTAATATACCGTACCACCAAGTCAACCTGTAGTTCCTCAAAGCAAACGTAATTTACTAGTGACTTGGTTGACCAACCGAGTAGGCCCTGCAAATCGATTCAAGCCTCAAAAAAGAATCAGCAGTAACGAGACAGCTTACCAGCTATACCAAGAACCGTCCGAGAACCAGCCGCAATCTGTGTCCTTCCACTAACAGATATGTTCTGAGAAGTTTTCGAAAGCAGTAAAAAAAAAAAAAACTCACGCATCTCGGATAGAATGGGCACATAGCCTCAAACTTTTCGCTTTCGCCTGTAGTTTTAGGAGCTCATCTTCACTCGAACATCGAAGCGCCACTTTGGTTTGACTAGTTGAAATTCATTGAATGAGCAGACACTATCGTGTTGAGTTGAAAAATGTACCCGGCTGGCTCCCATTGGCGTAGAAGCTAACTAAAAATATTAATGCCGATGACATCCGACATGTGAAAGGGACGCTTACGGTGGGATTATCGACTTGTAGGGATTGGTAACAGGCCAACGTCGCATGGCTATCGAAACTTCAACCAAAGGGAGAGCTGATTAGATGAAAGGACCTACGAGCACCTGTGAACATGGATTAGACATGGTATCAAAGGATGAATGTACAGGACATGAGCATACTGAGCAGCAATTTTTCCTGTACGCATTCCAAGATCTGTCCTCACGACGAGCACCTTGTGCATTCGCAGAATCCTGCCAATTTAATGAAGCTTCGATGGCGAAGGGATCAGCTTACCATTTTGCAGTCGTCGTCGGGTGACAGCTTGTGATTCACATTCAAAATCCTTCTAAAGTCGCGAGCATAGTTTGCGCCGGCAAAGAACCCAATACTCAATGATGCTATGAGGGCAGTCGCATACCACAATGAACCTAACGGCTCCATAAATGCATCGGACGCGTTTGTAATAGGAGTGGCGAACGTACCATCCGGGATTCCACCCATGTAGTGGGAGTGAAAGGCAACCTAAGCAGAATCACGTGGAAAAACGATATGCCAGAATTCTGAGCAGAAAAGAAAGTCACGATACAAGATACGCCTAGACTACAAAGTCATATATACAAAGCAATTTCAAGTCATACCCGCCGTCTACGTAACATAGGCCTTTCGCGTCTTCATCTCCAACAACCCTCCTTTCGTCCTTGTTAATCCCTGAAAGATCACCTCATCACACAGAAAGTCAATCCATAATATACCGTTCTCTCTCCCGCTATTCAGCAGAGTCACTCGTCTATCATACGCCATTGCTATCTCGTCTCGATCAGCATGCGTGAGTGCTTCATTCCAGTAATGCCTAGGTAGTATCGGTTGCAAGAGTTGAGCATGAATCTCCCCAAGAACGTCGGCAACGATGATATTATCAGGATCGGAATGGATGTCGATATACCAAGGAAGGCGAGGATGAATTAGCCGAAGGTAGTTTGTAGCGGGCGTGACGGCAAATTGACTTAGTTCGATTGTGCTCATTGGATTTCGAAACTCTCCTTGGTTAACATGCTTGATCTGAGTCAGTCGGTGGAGCGGGTCGAGTCGGAGATCATGGGAGAATGGAGGATGGCTGGGATTGTATTCCACCAGCGAACTCAGACGTCGCTTTGTAGAATCTGTATATTCTGTAACTCAAAAAGTCATTATATACTAGTGATCGGACAAGGACGCCACGTACCTGCTACATCTGACTGGTATTTTGATGAATGTAGACCCGGGATAGAAGATAGAAATGATGTTCGAGGGTTGTAATTAGCCCTCCAATCCTTCGGCCTCTTGGCCAAGTTTGCGGTGCCCAAGGTATCCGGTATACGGTGAGATGGTATAGGTGTACGGGATGGGGTATGCGACCTTTTGTAATCAGCACCCATAGACTTGGATCGCGAGAACTCCCAGGGTCTGTCCGAAAGTGTTGTATAGGGAGGGGCAGCTGCTACTTGCTCTGAAGTAGAGCGTATCATGCTGTTCCAAGGGCTGCTGGGATTGGCAGAGCTAGGAAGTTGGTTTCCAGCTCCAAAGAATCCGGGTGATATGGGCTGGCCAAAAGCAGAATTCGTGGGTCGAGCGGGTGTATTCAAAGACCAAGGTGGAGATTTGGGGGAATCAGCCCATGCGTAGCTCGGTGTTGGGTTGGACTGGCCAGTGTTGTGTGGTGATGGTGTACCCCATGAGTGTGAGTGTGAATGCTGGTGTGGGTAGTGCGTTGCAGGAGATGTTGACCACGTTGGGGGTGCAGATAGCGGAGGAGAGTCGTATGTCGGGGACCAGGGACTCAGTGGAGGCATTGCTCCGTGGTATGAATAGGGAGAGTCCCAGGCAAGTTCATCGGAGTCGTACATGGAAGACCATCATGTATTCCTTAAATTCTGAATTGTATTTGTAGTCTTGCTCTCTAGCGCCCTGCAACGGAACTTGCCGTTCTTTGTTTCTCGCTACAGTCATCGAAACTCTCGAGTCTTTCTATCTTCTCTCTTGGTTACACATCGACTGCGCACCTCTCTCTTTATTTGCAACTAGCAACACCCTAAGACTCTGCTTATTGGTGGTATCACCTTTCCTTTCTTTCGTTGTTAATGGTGATCAGGCAATCAACTCGGCTCGCAAAAGCTATTGTCATATACACCTATGTAATTATCACGACCTCGAGACCACTCCGACCTAGTTCTTTCAATGATCCCAGCAAATGTTGCTCCCATGTCCCCCAAACTGCAAGAATGGACAACTTTAGCGTAGAATCTCCTCAATCGAACGCGCTCTCCGACTGTATCAGGTTTAGACCGTCTAGACTGTAATGCAGCTATCATAAAATCCTGAAAAGGTAGTTTCTCCTTCGATACTACTTTGCTCTGATCCTCAAGTGTGATTGAGAGTTCGGTGAGATGAGGGAGTATTTTCTGGTGTTCCCCGTATATCATGAGGAACATGACACAGTTTATTGCTTTAAGACAACTGAAGAAGAAGTCGAACTTAATGTGTATGCGTTCCAATGAGGGAAGGGAATTGCAGAGGGCAAAGAGCCCACGGCTCTTCGTACATTCAAGAGACTTGACCATTGACATACGAGAGAAGAACGGACTCCAAATACTGGAAGTTTGCGGATTGAGGGGCCCCAACCAGCATAACCGAAGGACGGAAGGGAGATGAATATCGGACATGAACGTGGCATCGTCAGGACACTCCTCGCTTTCCCAAGCGAGAGCTTTGAGGTCATGGAGCGTGACGGGAGTCTTAGCGTTGGATAATCCAGGTTCCACCCCAGAGAGACCCTCTGTAGAAAAGCAGACGAGATTCGGACAATACGTAAGAAGGGTTAAAGCATGAGCAGGGCTTGTCTTCTTCAGCGTAAGCGAGGTGATTTGTTGAAAGGGAAGGTGAAACTCAATTCCAGGAAGGGGTTCCGTTATTTCGATTTCACGTAAGCAGGGACTATGTAAGTATAGTATCCCTTTGGCTATAGCTGAAAAACTGCTCTTGAACTCCAGCTTGAGAGTTCTCAGTCGTGGAAAGTTGATGGAGATCGCGAAGGAAGATATGTGGTCCCAGACAGTTTCGTCGATAGGGCCTAGTGAGACCGACCTGATTCTGTTTGCACAATTGGTAAAAATGGCGGTTGAGAGTTGGAGAAGCGGGCTCAGAGGAGCCTGGAAGCCGTGATACGTGGAGAAATGAATGGTGAGTGAAGTGTCCTTTGCATTTTGACAATGTAAGTTAAAGTGGTCCCAGACGCCATGCCGAGTTGAGTTGAGGGAAATGGTTGTCCACAACGTGGGGGAGGCCCAAATGACCTGACGCCATCGGATGCAAACAGCAGCAAGGTTGTAAATTGGGCAGTTCTTCTCATGAACGATGGATTCGAAGATCAACGTGAGAGTCTCTGGAGGGAGTATATGTGTAATATCCCTGAGAGCATTAGTATGTCGGCGAATGTGAGCCCTCTCGACTAGAAGGTCGTGTATTTCATCGTCAATTCTAGCCGCGCTCGCATCGAGGCGCTTCAGGTCGTCCAGTGTACTAGTGGAGCCATGCATGGGTGCAAAAGGTCGGCGGAAGAAGACTGGAAGAGTATTATATATACTCAATCAGGGTGTCGTAAATCTCCACAACTTGGCATGTGACAATTTTGAGTCATTGTTTCTATTGTTTAAGTCAGTAATCGATTCCAGAGCTTGCGGGTCGGCGGTGGGCTTTCGCAGGCTCGACGGATTGAACAGTCCAGTGCGAAAGCGGCAAAGGCCAGCCGAAATGATGTCGAGCCTTCCTGTTCTGAGGTCTCCTTTCTTCTTCGATCTCTTGTACTTATGTCAAGATCGAGGATAGTCATTTGACTGTATGCTTTACGGCTTCTACTGCGATGAATGAACACGAGCGCCGTGCATTACGTGCCAGCCATGTTACGCTCCGAAATGGTGGCATCAACATTTTTGTGATTTTAAAACTTCTAAACCGACATACCCGTCCTCGTCCTCGGCCTCTCAGTCAACAACAGGTTTAATACAAGGCACGATACATAGCCCCTCTTCATTGGTGTAATAGGGTGCTGGTCGTTGATTTCCACACAGCAATCTCAACGCCATCGATGTCTTTGAATTAGTCTTTGGCCAGTTATTACGCAGTCGGCACGAGAGATAAAAAATAGGATGTGGAAACAAAAGAGCGAGAGAAGAAGGAAATGGAGGAGAAGAAGGCATTCCCCGATTTTAATTTGCACTATCTAAAGGGACCGCGCGAGACTAATTGGAGCAGGAGAAAGTGGAGCAGTTCTTCAAGTGCGTACATTCTTCTTTTGAATCTCCATTTTCTTTTCACAATGTGTAGCAGTTAAAAGAGCTGTTGTTGAGTGGCGGCCGGCATCATCAATGACGGCTCTACAGCTGCCACGGTCAACTCGAACCCCATCATCGTTCCCAAGAATATCTCTCCGCAACCTCGTGAAGGCCACAAGATTGTGTCAAAATAGTCCTCCTTCCACTTTACCCATCCGCCCCTCGCCGAGTTCACTTTTGTCTGCAACCAACTGCCCCGCCGCTTCTGCCGCCGCCTTCATGAACCGTTGTCCCACCATTTTCCTCAACTACAGCTACCACTTCTCATTCTCAATCACCTACCAATCTGATAACTTTCATGACTTTTACCCAGATCTGCTTCTACTGCACCGCGAGCATATAAGCTAATGACCTGATTTGCGGGATCTGTCGGAGTAAGACCGTCGAGTATACCAGAGCGCAAGGTACTCATTCGAACGTTATTTTCTTTTCTTAGATGCAGCGGTGGGATGGAAAAAAGCGGCGCTGTAAAGCAAAAAGACATTACTCAATATGGTACTTTCCCGTTCCTATTCGCGTTCTCTATATTTACACTTCTAGCCGTTTCTCCCTGGAAGACGAAGGCTGCTCCTCACATGTTTCGCAAATACCTTTTTAATAGTGAACCCATTTTCTGGGTCATCTTGGTGCGTCACTGTCAACTCCATGTCCTTCCGCAATGACTCGGCTGATAACCAACTTCGGTAATAGGATTTGGGATCTATTCCTGGGGCAAAGAGCGTTCCGATTGGCAAAATGCCAAGGCTGGACACTTGGCTGAAAAGGTCACCATAATTTCAAGAGCTCTAGAAACACATACGTTGAACATCTTGGGAACGATCGATCTTGCGGTCATCACATCTTAAACGTTTCTCTGCCTACCCTTGCCCTCATACCGTTGAAAGATGTAACTGGCATTGATTTTTACACCACTGTCGACGCACTAATGCCACTAAAGTAATCCGTTGCAGTGGCCGGTAACAGCGGCTACAACATATTATTCCGTCTTGTTCCGATTCCAAATCGTATCTCTATGTGATGCATGGTAGTCTGCCCGGGACGATTCCAAGCGCTTTTGTTCAAGGATCTCTGATCAAAAGTCGCTCAAATCAAAGGCTCCATAAAATTTCCTGCGAGCGACTTGCTTTCTTGAATTTTACAATCTACCAAAATGACGTTGTATATATACATGCTTCGGTGAAATGACGGATGATGTCGTGCCGTATTGGATCCATCAAGGAAGGTGTCCAAAATTTTCATCTCACCATTTAAAATCAGCGCCATTTATACAGGGCTAAGTTTTTTTACGCGGATTACTAGGCTTCGGAGCACAAGGTAGTTTAAAAGTGGACGTGGCATCATTGCCTTGATAATCGGCAGCTAGGGATTCCTCCATATACCCCTTCTTCTAAGCTTTTTTACACCAACTCAGCCATCCGCTTACCGAGACAACGACGTTATCCGGAACGCTGACCACATGTTTCCGGTGAGCTATTCCATCTTACTATCACAATGACGATGGCATCCGGATTCATTTCTTCATGGGACGATGTCTATCTTCTATAAAAGCCATGTCTAATGTTTCCAGTAGACAAAACATTCTCTCTATCGATCGTCACCTAGTTCCTTCACTTGATAACAATGGTCATGAAACTCTTCGGGAGTCCCGTTTCAACCTGTACTAAGCGGGTTGCGACAGTTTTCCATGAAAAGAAGGTTCCTTTCGAATTTCATCCAGTAGATTTCGAAAAGGCCGAGCACAAGACCGCTGAGTATAGGGTCAGGCAGCCATTTGGACAAATCCCCTACATTGTAAGCAGTTTTTTTTCCCCACTTTGTAAATGGTCATGATCTGATTGTCTCTCGATGGCAGAATGATGAAGGATTCATTCTATACGAGAGCCGTGCTATCTGTCGGTACATCGAGGACAAGTATCCCAATCAGGGAACTAAGCTTGTTCCTTCTGATATTCACCAACGCGCCTTGTTTGAGCAAGGGGCTTCGATCGAAACCAGCAATTTTGACGCTATGGCGGCGCCCCTTATATATGAGATTGTCTTCAAATTGTGAGTTCTACATTGTTTGCGAATGCGCGTAGTTCAAGTGGCTGATGCCACTTCAGACGTTTCGGTCAAACAACAGACCAAGTTAGAGTTAAAGTTCTGATGACTAGTCTCGCTGCGAAACTCGACGTCTATGACGAGATATTATCGAAGCGGAAATACATCGCAGGTGATGTAAGTGACGTTTTCGCCATTTAAATCCTCCTGTTAGATTGAAAAATTGTGCATCAGAGCATTACTCTTGCGGACCTTTCCCATCTACCGTATGGCAGTATGCTCACATCTGCTGGTATTGACTTGATCCAAGAGAGGCCACATGTGGCGAGGTGGTTCAATGAATTGCAAAACCGCCCATCTTGGCAAACCGTAAAGGACGTTGTGAAGAGTTGTGCCTAATCATTGTAGATCTCAACTGCGTTTTACTATTAGTAGCTCCATAAATGAACTCATTTGCTGTATTTGATTTAACGTTGTGGTTATACTGATGATGTTTCAACTCGAAGTAATACTAGTACCCTGGATGTGTCAATTTTGGAACGAGCATAAATATGTGTCTCTTCCTTCACCATCAATTTCTCGAAAAGTTACAATCACAACATGCAGTAATGAATTATGCTGCAAACGACTCGCAACCAGCAGCAAAGTTCCATAAGACTACAAAGACCTTGCACATGAGTCGAGCAGTAAATAGTCGTCCAGTGATCTCATTTCGGGTGCGTCCCATTTCGATTTTTACTTTGTTGATTTGTTCAATCCATTCACAGGACTGACTTCTATACCTAGGCGTATGGAATATGAATGAGGATGCGGGTTAGGTGTTGAAATGAATACCTTAAGTCGTACACTCGGTATGACGTATGAATGACTCCTGTTTCAAATACATGCATTATACACATTATTACTGTGCTTCCATGCATTATCCTCTCGTAGACTACGCCCGCAGGGCACTATGATTTCATGAGGTCTTTTAGCTATACCCTTAACCCTATATTGTTGTAGTATATAAAGACACTGTAGTCTACCGATAATATTAAGTTTCCAATCGCTCTCACTCTCTAGCCTAACCAGCTAAAACTCTTACTCTCTCAACCGCTTCGCTATTCAACAGGACTATCTCCAATGTAAGTCTGTTAATGCTACTCGCTATACTCGCTACGTTCGCAACAGGTTATGGGCCCCGGTTAGTGCATCTGTCGACGACCTTCGGGTCTCCAGATCCAACCGCTTTTGGATAAAGCGTACTAGCAACTGTCGAGCTCGCTCCAGTTGTTCTCTATCTCAGAGAAAGTAGTCTGCCGGTCCATCGTCACTGGAACAGCTGACTGGCTATCTTCGGTGGTAAAACCACCGGCTTGCATGATAGCAACAGGGCGTTTTACACCTTGCATACGGCCGCGGTGCTGCGGTGACATCATGCTCACTTAGCAGATAAACGGTAAAACGTGGACTACCTGAGAGATGGAACGCTATCTAAGATAAACCTATAAATAACCTTAGAATAGCATGTCGTACCCTAGATCAGAGATAACTGACCGATCTGGTTGCAGGGCAAACACTGGTACAAATACCAATGCTCTCCCAGGCTCACCGGCGCTGGGAATTATGATACCTGGGCTCGCCGGGTCAAGACTGCATTGATCCTTATGAATCATAAGGACTCCACCCTGACTGCATGGGATCTTAGTGGCGGATCTCAGCCACTTCCCACCATGCCTACCAATGCCGATGAAGCGGCAAAGGAGCATGCAATCAGGAACACCCTTAAATTGCAGGCAACTGCAATAATGAGTCAACTCTCCCGGATCATATGCTCCGGGAGGATTTCAACAGCCCCAGAGATCTCTGGGGCAAATTAAAGTTGAATTACGGAGTCCGAGGGCCAACCTTCGTTTACGAAAGGCTTCAGGCCCTTGAACTTTAAAGTTCAAGACACCCAGGATCCATCTGGGCAGATCGCTGAGTTCACCGCGATCTGCTCACAAATCACTGCCACTGGAGCAACTCTCCATGAGTCGCTCCAGACCATGATGCTTCTTCGCTCTCTCCCAAATCGTATGGAATCTACGATTGGGATAATCCTCGCAGCAGCCAAAAAAGTGGCTGATCTCACTATTGAGAACGCGAGGGCTACTATCACTGCGGCCTGGCGAAATCCGCAGAATATCGCCGCCGCCAGGTTTAAACCATCTGGACAGGCTCCGCGATGGCAAAACGCTGCGCCTGGACCCTCCGGGCAATATCAGCAGCAGCAGCGACCGCAAGGTCAACAGCAGCAGCAACGCCCTCAAGGGCAACAACAGCAGCGGCCGCAAGGCCAGCAGGCTCCATATGGAGCTAAACCTGATGGTGATAAGAAGCGAAAGAGAACTCGTGCCAAAGGCAAGGGCAAGGGAAAAGGAAAAGCCGCAGCAGTCGAGGCCTCGCCTCCTGATTACAACGCGGCTTCCGCAATCGCATTCCCTGCGATTGCCATTCCTCCGGGTTTCATTACCCAACCTTATGACCCTCGATCCCCTTCTCTCTCTGCTGCACCGACCACACGGTCTCTGGTGCATCGCATCCGAAATGAGAAAGCTGCTATCAAGCCGCCGACTCCCTTGATTGGTGAGTCACCTCATTTTACATCACAATCATCTCCTGACGAGATTTCCATTTCTATTTCCCCTCCCTCGGAAATCGACATGTTAAACATGCATGATGGAAACATGTGGATTGATGATTGGCGTCACGACGTCGATTACGAAAATGCGATCGAACAAAACCTATATTTGGACATCGAATCGGTTGATCCATCTGCTGATGGAACCTGGATTGATGACAATTCATGGGAACAATCAATCTCGATTGATTGCGATCGTCCTTTTTGGGCCTTATATGGTATGCCTAATGACAACATCGAACGTGTGGTCCCTACGGATCAACTCGATGACGTCACACCCATAACGCGCAATTCTTCGGAATCTGCTGCACATGGATGGACAACCAATGATATGGGCGACGCCTGGAACAACCAATGGGTTGAACCGACGTCTCGACCAATGGACTGGAACGTCGAACCAATCGGTTCTGAAACTTCCTCCTTCCGTGATGCATGGGATAACGCTAATCGCTTTCCCATTGATGATATGTCATGTGAAATCCCCCCCAACCTCACTTGGGACGAAATAATCGAACGGGGTTACTCCATTGACAATCCTGATGTCATACCATACCCTGTATGGGACCAATCGGTTGAATTTTCATCCGATGCCTCTGTCAACTCGGATCCGCCATCAACCATTGGCTGGATGACGATGACATATGGTGTGACTTCTATTCGGATGCTAATCCTTCACATTCCCCTTCCTCACACTACACGGACACATGGTCACGCAACCTCCGTTACCGGTATGACTACCCATTTAACGAGGATGACGTAACTATGGAATATGAACTTCCATACGGACGAACATATCTGTGGGTCAACGGCTTCTATACCGATATCACTTATTGGGATATAGAACGCATTGCCCAAACCGGTGTACAAAGGACACGAGACCCTCGTCTCGATGTCTCTCGGACTGGTAGGGTAACCCCTTACCAACGGGTTAGGGGGTTAGGTTAGGGTTAGGGTTAGGGGTTAGGGTTAGGGTTAGGGGGGTTAGGGTTAGGGTTAGGTTAGGGGGTTAGGGTTAGGGGGGTTAGGGGGTTAGGGTTAGGGTTAGGTTAGGGTTAGGGTTAGGGTTAGGGTAGGCAAGGAGATCCACCAACCCAAACACCACAGGGGGGTTAGGTATAGGGGTCACCCGACACACCCCAATCCACGACATCGGGCCGAGAATTANGAAGTGACGACCTTCAAAAGTCTGAAGACTGGAGAGGGGCTTTCAGGTGGCCTTGTGGTTCGAAAAGTGGTTTCAATGGTACGCGATACGTTGACAGGGTTAAATGATTTGCTCGAGATAGCGGCGGAGCGAGAGTTGATACCATCTGAGAAAGCGGGAGCGGTTGGCAAAGCGAAGGCACAAGCAGCGGAAACGCTATCAAGGGATGAATCACCGATTTCTGCCCCTTCACTATCTTCACCCATTGTGCGGTCACCCTTCTTCTCCCATTCGCTAGTTGAATCAAGCGAGGTAGCTCGACTCAACGAAGAACTACTGCGGATGAAGGCTGAGATGGCTCAGTTGAAAGCAACAATCTCATCGTCTACGTCTTCGTCTCTGTGACGTTTTCGAGCTACCGACTAGAAATAAACCAGACGCATGTCAACTAAATGAGCGCCGAAGCATGAACATGGAGCTTACGGAATATTCGATACTTTGCGGTGGACTTTGCACTACCTGACTGGAGTCGTCCAAATCCAGTGGACGAATAGACACCTCCGCGTTACTGGTCATCGCGCAAACTGATGAGGTTCGCTGTATGGCTGGACGAGATACATAATCATCTGTTTGAGCATTTTCCAGCGGGACAATGGGAACATCTCCTGCCTTCTCCGTCCGAGGAAGTTGAGGAGTATTATCCATATCGACCTCTTGCAAAGGGACGGCAATTGATCGTGATATCGACGGTACAGAACTACCCGCGTGAGACCCATTTGCGGTTGTCTCTCTGAAATTTTGATTATTGAGCGCCGAAAGTGGTTGTGCGGTGGTTGACGCCATTGAGTGAGTAGAAGGGAACGGAGATGGCGAAGATGACATAGAATTGGCAGATGGAGGCAAAGGTTGAGGGTATTTTTCTTGGGGAATAAGTGGAATGGTGGGGATAGAGGGCTGGCGGGGGTGTACCGACGCTAGAGGTTTCCAGATGGCAGATTGGTTGGTCTGTGATTCAGTAGACTCTATCGATACTGGAGCAGGAACGAAACGGTTCAATGGGAGTACTCGTTCCTCCTTAGCTGCTTTTTCGGCATGGTCTCGAGCAACGGATTCCAAAATCTTCATGACCACATCAGAGTCAGATGCTGGTTGAGCAGCCTCTGTTCGGTGAGGGGATAATGGCCTCGGCGTCGACGTCGATGCTCCCAATGGCGAAACTGGGGATTGGGTGGACGCTCGAGGCATGGTGGTGATTTCGTGTGGAAGAGGACGATGTGGGGTTTTCTGTCTTGCTTGAGGCGATGTCGAGGATGGATTCGTAGGTTTACATTTTGCGAGAGGTATGGCGGTAGCATATCGATAGATCCTACGTTTGGACCCGGAACAATGATGACAGGGCTGGTTACAGGTGTGCCGAAATCCATATCCGAGTCGTCGTCATAGTCTGAACCTTAAACATGAGAAAACATGCGCCCTTGTGACTGTGATATCGAATGAGTCGGTGTAACATTCGGCGTTGCTTGATTGGATTGGAGCGCTTTACTTGATTGAAGATTTTCCTCTGCTGGAGGTGTGATCTCTCTTGCAGCCGCGTCCGCCCCGTTCCGTGCTGACCCGTCAAGTTCGACTTCCACTGTTGGCTCCACAATTTCGTCTTCAGGTTTTTCAGAGACTTCGGGAGAGTAGGAAGGATATTGTAATTGCGCACTATCATCCAGAAACTCATCCTTCGTTTCTTCCCCTAATTCTGGAATATGCCAACTTGAATCGTGTGTAACGGTGCGCGCTGTTAACATGGGAGTAACAAACTGGGGAGGGAGACTGTATGTACGCCGAGAGGAAAGCGCTCCCAGTCCAGGTATCTCATCGGGGGATGCCGACCGTGAGCGAGTAGCAGGTGGCAAAAGTGGGCTTAGAAAAACAGGTGTTTGATGGCGAATAGACGCTGAAGAGCGTTGACGGACATCTAAGACTCACATAAGCATAATATTTCTTCGAGTAGAATGTGGAAACTCACCGATATCATTCTGCCATGGAGATGTTGAACGAGGATGTTCGTAAGTAGTTTCCGGGGAAACTCCGTTTGCAGTAGGTGACTTCACTCTAAAACGAACAAGATTGGTCAGGACAAACATACAGATAGATAAAAAACCTTACTGTGGCACAAAAGAATGGAATAAACACGCTGGATCAACAAAGACCTTTTTTTCTGGTAAGGACGTAGGAATCACAGCGGTATCAGTACCAGGGCCCTTCGTCGGAGTCTCTAATCCGGTGGAAGGGATTGTATCGGTTGATTCAGTGAGGCATATCGGTGGAATGGTAGGACTGGGGGCCGGCGTAGAGTCAATGGATGTTGGAGGAGAAAACCTCGAATCGGTACCCAAGGTCTCTGTGTCTGCTTTGGAGCCTTCTGTCTGACTTCTCAATACAAAATCCTGCCCCTGACCACTAAAAGAAGTCTCAGGATGGAGTGGTGTGAGCAGCGATGTCTCAACAACCAAGTCTACACTTTTTGGCCTCAGCTCCGGGGGTGGAGAGGGCAATCGTGGAGGTTGCGTCACCTCGAACATGGAAGCCGTGCTTGGAGTAGACCTTTGGGGCGATTGCAGCGATTGGTGAAGATCGGGAACGGTAGGAATGGTGAGTGGTAATAGGAAAGGAAGCTGGGGCGTCGGTGGCTTTGAATGTGCTAGAGATCCCAACGGTGGATTGGGCTGAGGTGATGGTTGCACGGTTGCTGTAACCTCTATTATTTTCTCTGGCAGGGAAGGCGTAGACGAAAATGGAGCAATTGCCTCCTTCACGATTTCAACATGGTTGACTGGTAGCGGTCCAATGATATCAATTGAGAGTAAGGGAACGGGTATGCTTGGGGTAGCGGAGGATGATAAATTAGTCAAGGGTGAATGCGACTAGTAGTGACGGCGTTAGAAAATAACTGATTAATCAGGAATAAGTACTTACCTTGTCGGTAGAGTTCAGTTGAGTTATCTGTGGCTCGTGGCTTTCATCAGCAATGCCTTGCTAGAGAATTTGAAGTGTGTCAGACCCTGAATGAAAAAGGGGAGAATACATATGACTCACTGCCAACTTTTCGGATAAATTTTGCTCATCTGATCCGCCTGAAGGTGTACTTTTCTTGACAGACGGGGCAGCCTGGGGAGCCATCGGCCCACAGCTGCAATGATTGGTTCGAGGGACGCATCATAATCCAGCTCATCTGGATGTCGCCAAGGTGTACGATTACTGCTGGGACCATCTGGAGCTCTGTCCTGGGCTACGACACCGCGGAGAATGATTTCGGAAGATTTCGAAGATGAAGATACAGTTTGGTTGTCGTTATCGCTCGTCTCTCCTTTGTTACTGGCTGCGCGGGGGTTCTTGAGAGTGAGAATAACACTGGCTTTAGCCCGAAGCGGTGGTTGTTGCTTGGAACGGGTGGCGGGACGCGGCGTTGACCGGGAAGGTTTCGTTTTGGGAGGCCGTGGTGGCATTAAGTATCGTCAGCACCTGGTAGAATGCAAGGGATTCATAGGGAAAGCCAGAGAAAGTAGAGGAAGACTGAGGGTATCAGCGACAAGTCGTCGAAAAGTAAGCGTTGAGCAGGAATTTACCGAAAAGAACAAATAAAATGGCGAGAGTTGGTAACTTGTAGCCTCTTAAAGATAGGGAGATCACGGAGGAGAGAGAGGTGGCGGATTGTCAGGGACGACGCAGCGATGGTCATGGCTCTTGACAAAGTTGGTTTGTTGTGTAAGCATGAGAGCAAAAACAAACAGCGAACAATTCAAATTTCATATCCCCCAGGCCGCCGCACTTCCTCCCCCGCACCCTCATTCATATTCCATATGCCTAGGTATCGAAGTCAGTCCATTGAATGGATTGAACAAATCAACAAAGTAAAAATCGAAATGGGACGCTCCAGGAATGAGATCACTGCACGGCTGTTGACCGCTCGACCCATACGCAAGATCTTAGTGGCATTATTGAACTTTGCTGCTGGTTGCGAGTCGTTTGCAGCGTAATTCATTACGGCGCATATTGTGATTGTAACTTTTCGAGGAATCGATGGTGAAGGAAGAGACACACATTTACGCTCGTTCCAAAATTGACCCACCATGCATCATGCATCATTTCTTAATCATCAATCAGCCGCGTCTACTCAGGGTACATACTAGTATTACTTGAGTTCAAGTTGAAACAGAGTTGAAACATCATCATTATATCTTCTCAACATTTAAGTCAAATACAGCAAAAGAGTCCATTTATGGAGCTACAGTTGACGTTTACGATGTTTAGGCACAAGTCTTCACACCATCCTTTACGGTTTGCCAAGATGGGCGGTTTTGCAATTCATTGAACCACCTCGCTACATGTGGCCTCTCTTGGATCAAGTCAATACCAGCAGGTGCAAGCATACTGCCTAATGGTAGATGGAAAAGATCTGCAAGAGTAATGCTCTGATACACAGCTTGTCAGATTAATAGGATATAAACGGCGGAAACATCACTTACATCGCCCGCGATGTATTTTTGCTTCGATAATATCTCGTTGTAGACATCGAATTTCGCAGCGAGTCTAGTTGTGAGATCTTTAACTTTAATTTGGTCTGTTGTTTGTCCGAAAACCCTGAAGCGGCGTCAGCTACTTGAGCTACGCCCATTCGCCGATGGAAGAGAACTCACGATTTGAAGACTACCTCATATATAAGGGGTGCCATCATAGCGTCAAAATTGCTAGTTTCGATCGAAGCCCCTTGTTCAAACAAGGCGCGTTGACGAACATCAGAAGGGACAAGTTTAGTTCCCTGGCTGGGATATTTGTCCTCGATGTACCGACAAATAGCACGGCTTTCGTATAGAATGAATCCTTCATCATCCTGCCATCGAGAGACAATCAGATCATGGCCGTTTTACAAAGTGAGGAAAAAAGTCTAGCTGCTTACGATGTAGGGAACTAGTCCAAAAGGCTGCTTACCCTGGTACTCAGCAGTCTTGTTTTCGGCATTTGCGAAATCCACAGGATGGAATTCGAAAGGAACCTTCTTTTCATGGAAAACTGTCGCAGCCCGCTTGGTACAGATTGACATGGGATTTCCGAAGAGTTTGATGACCATTGTTATCAAGTAAAAGAAGTAGGTGAAAATAGATAGTGTGAATGTTTTTATCCACTGGAAATATTCGACATGGCTTTTATAGAAGATAGATATTGTCCCATGGGGAAATTAATCTGGTTGCCATCGCCATCGTAATGCCAAGATAGAATAGTTCACCCGAAACTTGTGGTCAGCTTTCCGAATAACTTCGTTGTCTCGGTAAGCGGATGACTGAGTTGGTGTAAAAAAGCTTAGAAGAAGGAGTAAATGGAGGAATCCCTGGTTGCCGATTATCAAGGTAATGATGCCACATCCAATTTTAGGTAACCTTGAGCCTCGAAGCCTAGTAATCCGCGTAGAAAAAATTAGTCATGTATAGATGGCGCTGATTTTAAACGGTGAGACGAAAGCTTTTTGACACCTTAACGGATTGAATATGGTACAACTTTATCCGTCATTTCAGCGAGGCATGTATACAACATCGTTTTGCTAAATTGTTTACCTCAAAAGAATAAATCTCTCGCAGGGATTTATGGAGCCTTCGATTAAAGCGACTCTTTATCAGAGATTATTGAACAAAAGCTCTTGGACTCGTCTCGAGCAGACTATCATGCATCACGAAGAGATTCGATTTCGAATCGGAACGAGACGGATAGTATGTTGTAGGCTTGTAGCGGCTGTTACCGGCCACTGCAACAGACAGGCAACAGATCAGTTTAATGGAATTGGTGCGTCGACAGTGGTGTAAAAATTAACGCCAGTTACATTTTTCAACTGTATGAGGGCAGGGATAGACAGATATAAGTTTAAGATGTGATTGACCGCAAGATCGATCGTTCTCCAGGTACCTAATATATGTGTTTCTAGAGCTCATGGAATTATGGTACTTTCAGCCAAGTGTCCAGCTTTTGCCAATCGTAACGATCCTTGCCCCAGGAATATATCCCAATTCTTACCAGAGCTGGTCATCAGCCGAGTCATTGCGGTAGGACGTGGAGCTGACAGTGACGCACCAATGCCGAAAGGATGACCCAGAAAATGGGCCCGCTAGAAATGCAACGATAGCCGCAGAAGAGGTAATTGCGAAACATGTGAAGGGTAGCCTTCGTCTTCCAGAGAGAAATGCCTAGAATTGTAAATATAGAGAACGCGAATAGGAACAGGGAGTAATGCCCTTTCAATTTGCAGCGCCGCTTTTGTCATCCCACCACTGTATCTGAGCAAAGAAGGTAATGTTCGAATGAGTACCTGGCGCTCTGGCGTACTCTGCGGCCTTACTCCGACAGATACCGCAAGACCGGTCATTAGCTTATATGCTCGAGATGCGGTGGAAGCAGATCTGGGTAAAGTCGTGAGGTTGTCGGATTGGTGGGTGATTTAGAACGAAAATTGGTAACTCTACTTCAGGAAAATAGTGGGACAACGGTGAATGAAGGAGGCAGCAGCGGGGGGCCAGTGGTTGCAGACGAAAATGAGGTCGGCGAGAGGCGGACGAGTAAAGTGGGAGGAGTGTTTATCGTGACCTTCACAAGGTTGCAGAGAGATATCCTGAACGACGGGATTCGAGTTGACGGTGGCGACCGTAGAGCCGTCATTGGTGATGCCGCCTGCCGCTCAACAAGCGCTTGCTTGGCCTTGAATCTTTCAATTGTTACAGGTCGAAAAACCGTTAGTTTATATCACGAAGAAAAAATAGAGATTTAAAAAAAATGCACGCGGTTGAAGAACTGCTTCACTTTCCCCTCCAATTAGTCTCGTGCGGTCCCTTTGGATAACGCAGGTGAGGATGGGGTATGCCTTCCTCTCTTGTGCATTCTTTCCTCTCCTTCTCCTCCATCTCGCTCCTGCTTTTCCGTCTCGAATTTCCCTTTCTCATGCCGACTGCATGATAGCCGGCGACAGACCATTTATTTATGTCATTGAAGACATCAAAGGCCAGCACCTTATTACTCCAATCAAGAGGGCTATGTATCGTACCTTGTATTGAAATTGTTGTTGAGGCCGAGGACGACGGCAGGAATGTCGGTTGAGAAGATATTAATCACAAAGACGTTCATGAGGAAGACGCATTGTCACCGATACGTCGCATTTCTGAGTGTAACGTCGCTGGCAGCGACGTAATGCACGGTATAAATTTGAGATGATGCTATAAGGCATTTTCTTTGACTAACGCAAGAGGGGGAAAAAGATATACGAAGGACATAGGCCAAGGAAGTAAATTTCAAAATTTGGCCTTTGTACCGTCGCTGCGAGAACATGAGCGCACTCATGTTATCGCAGTAAAAGCTATCAAGCGTGCAGTCAAATCATTAACCCTCATTCTTGATATAAGTACAAGAGATCGAAGAAAAGAGGAGACCTCGGAACGGGATTCAACACTCGACATCATTTCGGCCGGCCTTTGCCGATTTCGGACTGTGACTGTGAAACCCGCGAGAGTCCCACCCCCGACCCGCAAGCTCGGAAAGTCAGGTATCGATTACAGATTATCTTAAACGATAGAAACAATGACTCAAGATCATCACATGCCAAGTTGTGGAGATTTTTCAGTCTTACAACACCCTGTTGGAGAGTATATAACACTCTTCCAGCCTTCTTCCGCCGACCTTTTGCACCCATGCATAGCTCCACTAAAACACAGGACGACCTGAAGCACCTCGATTCGAGCGCGGCTAGAATTGACGATGAAATACATGATCTTCTAGTCGAGAGGGCTCACATTCGCCGACATACTAATTCCCTCAGGGATACCACACGCATACTCCCTCCGGAGACTCTCACGTCGATCTTCGAATTCATCGTTCACGAGAAGAACTGCCCAATTTACAACCTTGCTGCTGTTTGCTTTCGATGGCGCCAGGTCATTTGGATTTCACCTACGTTATGGACAACCATTTTCCTCAACTCAACTCAGCATGGCGTCTGGGACCACTTCAACTTGCATTGTCAAAATGCAAAGGATGCTCCTCTCACCATTTATCTCTCCACACGTCACGGCTTCCAGGCTCCTCTGATCCCGCTTCTCCAACTCTCAGCCGCCGTTTTCACAAATTGCGCAAACAGAATCAGGTCAATCTCCCTAGGCCCTATCGACAAAGCAGTCTGGAACCATGTATCTTCCTTCGCGATCTCCGTCGATTTTCGACGACTGAAAACTCTCAAGCTGGAGTTCAAGAACAGTTTTCAAACTATAGCCGAAGGAATATTTTTACATAGTCCCTGCTTACGCGAAATCGAAATAATAGAACCCCTTCCCGGGGTTGAGTTTCAACTCCCCTTTCAACAACTCACCTCTCTTACGCTGAAGAAGACAAGTCCTACTCATGCTCTAACCCTTCTTACCTACTGTCCAAACCTCGTCCGCTTTTCTTCAGAGGGCCTTTCTGCAGTAGAACCTGGAGTATTAAAAGCTGAGACTCCCATCACGCTCCATGACCTCGAGGCTCTCGCTTGGGAAAGCGAGGAGAGTCCAGACAACGCCACGTTCATGTCCGATATCCATCTCCCTTCCGTTCTTCGGCTATGTTGGCTGGGGCCCCTCAACCCGGCAACTTCCAGTATCTGGCATTCGTTCTTCTCTCGCATGTCAATGGTGAAGTCTCTTGAGTGTACGTATAGTTTGGGACTCTTCTCCCTCCTCGCTTCTCTCCCTTCGTTGGAACGCGTACACATCAAATTCGACCTCTTCTTCAGTCGTCTTGGAGCCGTAGGCGTCGTCATGTCGCACTTGGTGTACAGGGAAGGCACCAAAACACTCCCTCATCTCACTGAACTCTCAGTCACACTTGAGGATCAGAGCAAAGTAGTATCAAAGGAGATACTTCCTTTCCAGGACGTCATGGTAGAAGCGTTACAGTCCCGGCGGTCGAAATCTGATGGAGTCGAGGAATGCGTTCAACTGAGGAAATTTACGCTAGAGTTATCCGTTCTCGCAGTTTGGGGGACTTGGGAGCGACATTTGCTGGGATCGTTGAAACAGCTCGACCAAAGTGGTCTTGAGGTAGTGCTAATCACATAGGTGTACTCTATTTTGCTGAATGATAATCGACGATGGATCTCGACGTTCACATGTTAGAAGCGGGCTGCGAGCGGACGGTGGATGGACCTCAATTCGCCGGTTACAGTACGAGCCGTAAATATCTCTCGCCTTCTTCCGCTGTAATTCCAAGATTCAATGCTTGATGCATGGACGATCGATTATCTCGGCTGCGGCTTTGATGAAATAGTGTGTCGATGGGTAACTTTAAGTATAAGACCGTGCAAGAGGTTGTCGTGCAAGAAACCAGAAGCGGAAAACAAGGTTGTTAAATACCCCATATATTAATGTTGCCCATTGCAACTCGCCGTCACGAACGTCGGTCATAATCTAAAAAAGCCTGACTCATTGCGGGTCGAGTTGATCGTACATTCACCGTTATCAACGAAAGAGGGGATGGTGATACCACCTATAAGCAGAGTCTGCGAGTTACATTGGTTTATAATCATGCACAAAGAGAACATAAGGATAAAAGCTACAAACGCCATGTCTTCCCCTAGTGTTCACTAACGAACACGGCAGCCATACCCATACCTGAACCAATGCACATCGATGTCACAAACACCCGACCACCAGTTTGTTTAGCAATGCTCAAACCGGTCGAGATCTGACGAGCGCCAGTGCAGCCTAGTGGGTGACCCATGGCGATGGCACCGCCATTGATGTTGACCTTTTCGAAGGGAAGCTTGAGGTGTTGAACAGAAAAGACAGCTTGACTGGCAAAAGCTTCGTTAATTTCATAAAAATCAACTTCATCTTTGGTGAGGCCCACGAGATCGAGGACTTTTGGAATGGCGAATGCGGGACCGACACCCATGATGCGTGGTGGCACGCCGACAACGGCAGAGTTGACGTATTTGCCAACGATGGGCAAACCAAGTTTCTTCGCCACCGAGCGTCGAGTGAGTAAGACTGCAGCGGCACCATCAGACACTTGTGATGCATTGCCGGCATGAGTGCTTCCATCCTTTGTGAAGGACGGTTTGAGTTTCGAAAGGCTCGCAGCAGTGACACCGTCCCGGATACCATCATCAGCATCCACGACAATCTCAACCTCCTTCTCTGTCTTGGGATCGACGATAATCGTTTTGATAGGAACAATTTCATCCTTGAATTTGCCGGCTTTTTGAGCAGCAGCGGCTTTTTGGAAGGATTTAGCGGCGAATTCATCCTGCACTTGTCGGGAAATGTTGTAGTCTTTGGCGACGTTTTCGGAGGTCAAGCCCATAGGAATTAGGCAGTCCTCTGCTTCCTGGTTTTCTAGAATGATGTCGGAGATCTCAGGCGCGGCCCGAGAACCAAAACCGTTTGTCATTGACTCAACGCCAGCCCCTGGAAGGAGATCAATACTGGACCAAATTTAAATAAAGGTATGAAAGTCTAGCGTACCAATACCGATGCTTATTTGTCCAACCTTGATCTCGTTGGCAATCTGTGATACGGCAGTGAGACCCGAAGAGCACTGGCGGTTGACAGTGTTGATGGGGGTGGTGTTTGGAATGCCGGCGTAGAGAGCGGCCATACGAGCCGCAGAAGCACCACCACCAGGTGGAAGTACGTTCCCAACAGAGATGTCGTCAATGAGCTTTGGATCGAGGTTTACGCGCGAATAAACGGAACGGAGGACTTGGGAGAGGATATAATCGGGTTTGGTGTCTTTGAAGCCACCCTTTTTGCCCTTGGTCATAGCTGAGCGGATGGCAGAGACGATGACAACGTCGTCATCGTGCTGCTCGAGCAGGCGTTGGTACGCCGGTGAAGAAGACTGGGTCGCCATTGTGAGAGTCGAGGACGAAGGTGCAAGCGGCTATCACGATTTATAATGACGAAATCACATGCGACTCGCTTTCTCCGGTTTTGCTCCTACCGGATATTGCACTGCTGCTTTCACATGTCTCGAAACGGAAACTCGCCATACTCAAAGCCGGGGTCGACGAAGAAAAGGACGTTATTGTCCTGTAAAGGATCAGAATCTATACAATCTGGGAGATAAAAAAGTAGAGTAGGGAACCAAAACCAAGTTCAGGCCTCAGCTCTCATGGATAGGGGACCAAGGGGAGATAGGAGGGATATTATCCTCGCCAAGCAACGATATGCATGATCCTTCATACATAAAAACAGGAGTGGGAGCAGTCTTCGCCAATAACTTGGACCCTAGACTTGGAAAATCTGCCAGGAAAATTGATTTCGATACAAACGTCAGGGTTTTCATCACCTTAACACATGTCAAGGGATAGAAGTCGTTTTCTGTCGCATAGGATTGGTGCTACCGCTTCGCCAAGACGACAAAAACAGGTCGAGGTAAGATACTGAAGATCATATAATACTCCTCTGTTCACTCTATCCAGGCATAGCGAGCTGAGCGTGGCGCATGGTTAATCTGGTGAGCGGTCGATACTTCTGTAAAATTTGCTTAAAATCTTATGGTGAAATCAGTGAGGTCAAGCCGCCTAGGTTCTCAACAACTACAACGATATTTATCGCAGCGAAGTCATGAGCCTCACGGTACTCTTTCATACCGCCGTAGATTTCGAAGGATATTTTACAGGTTATAGTGACTTAGATTGCTGCTACCAATGGTAGAAAAATCCGCTTTGTCAATTAAAGGCTGTGCCCAAACGCCATCACACGATAATGTTTGTTTGATATTGTCGGCTAATTATCAGATATGCTTCTGCCACGCCGTGTTCGGTAGCCCCCTTGTTCAGATACTAGCAATATTACTCGAGTCAGTGAGTGTGGCAAACTACATGTGGGTTATAATAGTCCATGGTCGAGAACTTTTGGATCGTTAATAGATCCGCGGCGTCGCCATAAGCGTTTAGACATGCCATGGGAACAGGACAAATGCAAGGGCACCCCGCAATCCAGCCAAGGTTTCACTGGATGCAGAACCACCTACTGTGGTGCTCCCAACGAGGAGCTTCAAACATACATTTCTTCATTGATGTGCGGACCATCCTTTCAACTAGTATAAATTCACTTCGCCGATTAATGGTGTATCCAGTGCCAAACGGACGGGCCATTTTGTACACTTGGTTACTGCGTGACGATGATGAGCGCTGAGCTCGACTTAATCCAGACAGTTTGCTACTAGGCTAGCGACTAGATTGTTTACTCAAACGAGATGACTTGAGTAAGTTTTAGATGCGGAACTGACTACATCATTTTGGCGCATGAGATGCAATCGATTTGCGCGATGCCCACCGACACGATAGATTTATGCTAGAGTCTCTCCTGACAAGGGAGTCATGAGTAATGACTATCGCTCACAACGAGATGCCCGTCGTACATATCGTGGACGAATCTTCACCAGTGAAGGCAGCGTATTCGAGTCTTTGACAGTTGAACTGACAGGGGAGTCGACTAACCTCTCGTGTACCTACGGCGCGCACTTATGATGTGTCGCTCGTCACATAATCACATTGCACATTGAGGCCGATGGGAACATGGACAATGGCTACGCAATTCGGGTTAAAATTTTTTTTATGAGGCATAAAGGACCTATGGACGACGTTTTGTCGGAGGAGCTCGATGGAAGGGGCCACTGTTTTACAGTGGTAGATTTTCATTCATTTCTCGTCGCCTCTGAATGTTTAATGTGGGTAATAAGAAAGAGACTCACAGCCCGCAGTCAACGCAACCCAGAAACCCAAGTTGTACATAAATACATTGTCATGCATTGCGCATAATTTCACTGGCATGGAAGTTCACATGACTAGGCACTAGGTTCCCGCAGCATCTCTTTTTCTGGATGTGAATGCTACAGGCTTCTCAAGTTCACGCCGCTACTATGCCCTACGGAGAATACATTCCGTTCATGACGGGTGTTACGGTTTATGTGAATTTGGTTGACAGCACACAGTATTCTAAGGTCCCAGCCGGTCTCATATACTAGGCTTGAGGACTGCCGGAAGCTTTCAAAGACCTTCTGACATGGTCGCGGGGACCCAGTTTGGGTGCTACGTATGGGTAGAGAAGTGTCAGCCTTGGCGCTGTGCTGTTATCAGTGCTTTTAATAGGCTCATGGGCCATAACGGATCCAACTGGTTCCAACAGCATCTGAGATTTCTATTTTAGACCACTGTTTTGTCCCATGCTTCTAACGCTGTTTTTGTTCACATTACAAGCGAAACCTTCCATGCTTTAAGACAATAGGGTCTTGTCAAGGAAAAAGCCGGGGCCTTACAGCTGGCCAATTTCGCCAGCTACCGCGACATCATCCCCTGCCTCTGACTCTCGTCGTCATCACATAAGTGCACTCTAAAAGTTATGGATCATCAATGCCTCATACTGGCTCCATCATCATATATTTACCGGAACAATGAAAGCTATGCTAGACAATATCTTCGAGCACGTCTATCTCTGTTGCGACCAAAAGAATCTGATTGAGAAGTCGTGATATAGCTCTCCAGTACCCACGGATGTATTTCTCATCAGAATATCCCATCTGTTCATCAAGCGTCAAATCAGCTTCTCGATGTTTCTCCTTCTGTCCCTTGGTACCGGTAGAACTACGAAAGCACCCAGATTAGTACAAGTTGTAACAGGGTCCGCAAAGAAAATGACTCACAGAGGACCCCGATAGAGCTAGGTCGCGCAGGTTTCCAATTCTGGACAAAGTCGACAAATTTTGAGAGGACTGAAAACGATTGAATGCACCTAAAATTCATCCGCACTGAGAAGCATCGCCAAAAAGGTGGGTTTCCTGGCAAAAACCTTTTGAAATACCAGACTTTTCGGGACCCTGTCTCTGTAGGGATGACCCGGGGGCCTACTTGAGGCGACAGGTTGTTTAAAATTATTGATTCTACTCCATACTCTGGTTTTGTTCCATAAGTTATTCCGCAGTTCCTCAGTGATTGATGGTACCCCGCAGCGGCCTTCATGGGAATCACTGCGACCCTACACAACTTCGATCTCCCTGTACAATGTACCTCGGTGTCTGATCGCAACCTGGGAAAATTCTTGATCGCGTTAGTACGCCAGGTTGTTTGTACTTCCGTTGTATGGCGTCTTATGGCGTGTGCGTTTACGAAAGGCAAGCCCCAGGTAAATGGTTATGGCAGATACACACGTCTCGGGATGGAATTCATGCACATAAAGATTCTGATGGCATAACATATAGACTGATGGGACGAAGGGTTGACCGAGAGATGATGACTGATGATTGATAAGTGGTATAATTGATCCAGATTGGGCGTCAAATGAGCAAATGAGGAAAACGTGGCTTCGGTGATTTGATATCGCTGGTGCGTGTTCGCTGAGCTTAACACGGAGTTCAAACAGTTCTAGGTCCGACCTGAACCGCAGTGAATCGTGAGTCGTAAGGCCCTGACGGTGGCCGCAACAGATAGAATTCTGACAAATTCGTCATTCACGACTACTAAGGTTCAAGAGCCTCCACTTCTGCATCTCCGGTAGCCGACCGCTAGGGAATTTCGATTATGCAGAAGGTCATTATCTAATGCCTCACCATAGCCGACAGATTTTTACCAAACGCCTCAGCTCCTCACCGCAACTCCACTCTTCTCGAGCGCTGCTTGAGAGAGGGTAGATTGCATTGATACATCACATGTGCTGTGCATTTCATTATCACTAGGGACCGTAGGACCAAAGCTATCAACCCCAAAGTAAGTTCGATATATCTCCGCTGCTAACCCATTTCAATCAGAGCTTAAAACGGAATGGATCAAGTAATCACCAAACCTACTATTACATGAAGATTTTACACGATAGTAGTGCCCAGCCGCTCAGTGGACCTGTGCTCCTACCGACAGCATAAATAGAATCGAATCCGGCGTTTCGAGTCAGTGCTGAGTCAATCGGGAGCATGAAATATATGTCGCCTCTCAATATTCGTTTGGAGAGGAGCTTTTTTTTGCTTCTTGGCAGCATCGCCCGATTGTTCACCAATGTCAACTGGACATCTGATTCGGGGGGACTCGGGATGCTTCTGAACCGCTTCCTTATTGTCAGACTCATTCTAATACTTACCTAGGCGAACAGATAGCTAGCGCTTACTTATTCTCGTTGAGCTGGGAATTTTGGCTCACGAATTCGATAAGCTCATACAGAAGGATACCTTTTCAGAAGGCAGGCTACGTTTCTTTACGTCGATCTTTCACGATTACTCAACTGAACGTAGGTTTGTCCTTCTCCCACCCATCTTCTGACACAAGGTTAAGAAGATGGTACGACCCTTCCCCACATAAGCTTATGCCAATAATTGCACAGACCTTCAGAAACCGAAGCCTCTGCGTCGGTGGCTTCTACGGGCCGAGGGACAGTTGCAAGGTCGATTCATCCGACCCGTCGGAAACCTTAGCCTCTCGCAGACCCTATTCCCCCCCCCCAATGACCCGCATGAACCGACTTTACTTTTAAGCTATGATGACAGCTATTGAAACACCTGAGGTCATTCTGGTTGTCGAGACATGATATCGGGAATTATCCCTTTCGCTACTCGGCACTCTTCAGCATCCGTGAATCGTGGCATGAAATTGCCTCTATGAGGAACCTTTGTCAAAGAAGCTTCTCCTCAAATTCGTTTATGCGCTTCTCCATTTAGAGAAAGGCCTTTCTCTTCGCCAGCCAGTGAGCCGCTGGAGGCATAAGGCAACAATCAGCTGGTTGACCTAGAATAGCGCAAACAGCACCCGGAAGCGTACTTCAGTAATCCGACCAACTGGCGGCGAGCTATCGTACTTTTCCAGAACTCTATAGTAGCTTACTTCCTTCGTCCTTTGTACGTGTACAGACCCTAGTTCCGCATTTGATAGCAAACCGTTATGCGTTCTTCAAACGACTTGCTAGTTCAATAGGATGATGCGCAAGCTTTCATTCACCTGGCACTAGCTTCCATCCATTAAGTATATTACCCTTTTCAGTCTGGTCAAGATAATGACTACGTTTCAAGGGTCTTGGAAGAAACGAGTTGGCCTTTAGACCCGAAATGACACCAGTGAAGGGTCAGTCGATAAACACAAATCTGCGAAAGAGTTTCGTTCTGGTTGCACAAGATCAAGGCCCACACACAGACCCAAGCAGATACAAATTGGTGCCTTCTCGAATCAGCGGTTCGCTTCCTGTACGTATGCCTCGCCTCAAAATTCTTCCCAACGATATCACTAGAAAGGCCCACCAATCCAATGTACTAAAAATAAACACTGAACGTATGCGCTTCTTCGAATTTGTAGCTGAACAAGACACTTGTCGGGTAGGCGGTTGATGAGAGATTTTTATTTTTAGGCAAGGGAAAAAAAAACGAGTGAGTGAATTGTAGAATGTGTGTACCCTTGCGGTCCTTGAAGAGACGCATCGGCGGATCATGATGGGATGCATCACGTACAACGAAGAAAAGAAACATGTTCTCCTTGTACTTTCCTTAATCATCCCCCGTCTTTTCCCTCCCCCCGCACCAAAACCTGTCCAATTCTATACGAACTGGGGCTATCTTTCCCCACGAACTTGACACTTACTCAGTGATATAGAGCGCCCCCAAAAAGCTATTTTTCTTATGAAACGAATAGCGAATTTTGGGAGGAAGATAAATATAGACGTATGTGGCATCTGATAGTACATATGTTGCAATCAGTTGCGAGTAGTTCGTTGATTATCTATCGACAACGGCCGCCCCCCCTCCACCAATCTCTGCGCTCAAACATGAACGCTCTTCACGGGCCTCCAAAAAAACAAAGTTTGAAGCAAGCACCCGAGTCGGACTAATTGAAAAACAAAAACAAAAACAAAAAAAATACCGCCCAGGTACACAGGAACAAACTCTAATTGTCGGTTAAAAAGCAGTTCAAAACAGAAAAAAAAAAGGAGTTCTTTTGAAGAGGCCTGGAGTAAAAGTTTCTCGAAAGAGAAAAAAGAAAAAAAACATTAATCATTTGTACATGTGTTGGATCAGTCTTGGCATCAACGTTTTTGGCGTGTTCCTCCGCAACATAGATCAAGCGTTTCCATTGATGTTTCCAATATTAACGTTCAAATTGCAAAGGTTGAAACGGCAAACCCACGCACCCAGTTATCTCAACAAAGGTGAGCGGTGAAAGGGTATCCACACCCCACGGCAAGATCTGCCCGGATGAATAATGATGAATTACTCTGTGTTCGGGCCTTCCGGGGCGATTTAAACGCCTCGGTTGTCCATTAAATAATCCGAGGTGAAATCTGAGCAGAGAACAAACGGGTAAAAAAGAGTACACGAACACATTCGGGGTCACCAAGCCACCGAATACACCACCACGGGTTGTCATGTCATAATTGCAAGACTTGTCCCAAGTTCTTTGTCATCATTCATCAATCAATTTTCTTTTCTGATTCCCACACATTCCGATCTGATCCTGATCCCATCGATCACGAAAGAGAGAGGGAAAAACCAAAAAAAAACAAAAACCGTGGCCGCTGGCTGTCATGCTATTGTTCCCAATCAGGCGAGCTCAGGCATTGCACTTTGTAAGAAAATGAGATTTTTTTTTTAATATACTTTGGGGGGGGGGGGGGGGGGATATAGATAGTTACATAGGTAGGTAAAAGAAACGAAGAAAGCAGACTAGTCAGCGGGGTCGGAAGCCAACCAAGTATTCAGATCGACTGAAGTGTACCATCGAGAGCTTCACTCGTTAAATAAGAAGAAAGCAAAGGAGAGATCAAAAACATCAATAGAGGAAAAGGAAAAAAGGGGGAGAAATGAAGAGAAAAATCAATCAAAAGTTGGTCCGTAGGCGTGATACGAACAGCGGATCAGAGGATTTTTTACGTGTTGGTATAAACGGTGATGAAAAGGTTGGAAAGTATAAAGGAGCATTGAGTCGTTGGATTTAAGCTCGAGGAGAAAGAGAATGACTCTTTTCGAATTTTAGTCACATCTAAGACTTTATGCCACATTTTCGCCGCCTTCCCTGGCATCCTGAGTATTCTGGGCGGCCCTCAAGTGAGGGGAGAGAGAGGCCTGCCTGCTTTGGCTTTGGCTTTGGGGCTGGCTGTCCCCTGTCATTTTCCTGGTAGGGGGAGGGGGCATGTGGGGAGAGCTGGTGGCAGGGCCGTCAGGGGCGCCGTTTGGATTGGGGCCGACTGAGCTGGCGCTGGAGCTGTTCAGGGGGACGCCGCCGCCGCCGTTGGTGCCGGACAGGGGAGGAGCTGAGCTCACGTTGGGATGCCAGGTCTGGAGAGCGGGGAGGTTGTGATTGCTGCCGTTGGCAGGGGGATATTGCTGCTGCTGGGCGGACGAGCTCTGCTGCTGTACGCCGGGATCGCGTCTCGGATCTTGGAGCTGGGCGTTGGAGGGGTGGCCATAATACGAGTTGGCGTTCGGCGGTGAGATGGGAGGTAGCTGATTGGAGGGCGGGGTGCGTCCTCGGAGGGTGGAGGCAGCGAGGGGCCCGCGTTTGTGGGGAAACTGCTCTGGGCGGGGGCGCGAGTGGGTGCGCTCAAAGAGACCACACTTGTTGCACAGCTGGGAAAAGAGTCAGCACCCAAGACAAGAAGAAGAAAAAAGGAGAGTAGGACGGACGACTTTGCCCGGGCTGAGATTGGACCTGCGCCAGGTGGAGGTGTCTGTGGTGCAGCAGTTGAAGCACCTGCGACGGACGCGGTCGCTGAGCTTTGTGGCTGCGTCGTCGGTGTGGACGATGGTGACGGGCTGGGATCCAGGGACGGGGTAGGGGTGGTAGGGGTCGCGGTGGGGAGGCGGGGGTGCGTGCATGGTGGGGATGGAGAATTGGGGGGGCGGGTGGTAAGCATGCTGGTGGCGGGGTCCTGGTCGTAGCGGTGGTGGTGGTCAAAATGGGTGGGGTAGGGCATGTAGGCGGGATGCTGCTGGATGTGCTGGTAGGGGGGCGGGTAGAGGTGGGGGGAGCGGCGGACGGGCGGGGTGGAGATGGAGGAGCGATCTTGGGAGGCGTCGGAGGGGGCGGGCGAGTGAGAGTGCGAGTGCGGGTGGCCGAGCGTCGTGATGGGCGGCGGCGACGGCATGCGCTGATTGGTCTGCGGGTCGTAACGGGAGTGAATGCGAGCGGGGTGCACGTTAACGGACATTTGGCTATCAGAGGACTGCGGGCATCAGGGGAAAGGTGGACCCAGCAAAGAACGAAAAGACGACAACTCACCTGGCGCAAAGCTGGGTCGATCGCCTCTTCTTTAGTCTCTTTTCGCTCGTCTTGCCTGCAGAAAACGGGCGTCGTCAGCACAGAATCGCAGCGTTTATAAACCAACTGACCAGCCCAATGTGGCCATTCTTCCGCGACAATTCACAATCAAACCAGTAAACTAAACCAAACCCCGCCCCAGCCCACCCTCCCCCCATCAAACTCAGATTCACCCCCCGCTCGGCACCCCGGCACAGATCCCAGATCGCCCCCCCACACCTTTATCAGCCTGGCCCTGCATCTCAGATACGTGTCGTGCACGGCCCCGAGGATGCCAGCCGCAGACATCCAGCACCTCATCGACGCCCTCCACTCCCCAAATTCTACCCGGGACCCCAGCGGAGGTTGCTTCTGTCTCGGTAAGCGCGCCCCCAAAACCACCTTCCCCCCCTCCTCACTTAGCCCACTTGTCCACCCAGCCCGACGCCATCCGCTGTCGCCATACACACCCCTCTGCACCTCGTGCGGCCTCATCCTCTGCGCACTCAACAAGCCCTACCATCTTTGCCCGTCCTCCTCCTGCCCCTCGCCCAACCTCCTTCCTTCACCCCAGCATCGCGCCAATCTCCTGGATAATCTCCGCCATCAGCTCGCCACCGAAATCCAGAAACAAGAAAATCTCAAACTCAAACTGGCTGAAGAGAAAAAAAAGCAGGCAGGAGCATTTCCTTCCCTCCAATCCACCTCCACACCAAACCCCAAGCCAATCGCCGCCCCAAAGACACACAAAGTCCTATCCCTCACACAGTCCAAAAAGAAGACAAAAATGGTGACAATCTCGTCTCAACCTTCCCCATCTTCCTCAATTCCCCCCTCACGCACCGAGTCACCGTCGCTCTCTGAAGGCCGAGTGCCTCAACCACCCAACAAGGTCATCTACGCCCCTTCTCCCCCTTCCTCAGTCCTCGAATCACGGCCCTGGCGCAATTTCACTCTCGACCTTGATGACCATGATGATATCAGATATATCCCAGTCAATCCCTGAACTAGATAATTTTATGTCTCGTCATGAATCTCTTCTCATTACCTCTACCCGCGAAGGGCGGCATTAACCGCCAAATCCACTTTAATTAACCCTTCTCTTACTATTTCATTTATTCATCAGACGCAATTTAAAAAATCCCATCGTGATGAGAACTGTTCACAAAGTCTTCTCCTTCCATCATGTCATCACCATCACCATCACCCTCATCATCGTTATCATCATTTCTAATTCCTCTGCCAAGCCCAACACGTCTGCCGCTCTCAATTCTTATGCCAAACAACAACCAAGCAGTATCTTTTACCGCGGTTTTCTTTCCTTCAACGATAGTACCAAACACTTAGGGACATATATTCCCCACAAAGATAACCGAGACAAACGACATATTCAATCTATCAGTTGTTGTTCAAGCGAACCGCTCCAAAGATCTGCATCACCGTCTCGATGATGTCGCGACCCCTCCTCATGATGATCTCGAGGTCGTTGATCCCCTAACTACGGGCTGCGATCATCATCACGAGATGATCCAAAGTTCAATGAGTCGGGAGTACCATCGCAACTCGTTCTCTCTTCCACACCCGGCGTGAACTCATGTCCAGCATCCACATCCACCTCGTCGTAATCATCCAACTCCATATCTTCCTCCCTCTGATCCTCATCAAACGAGATTCCATCTCGATTCATCACTTCATCAGACGAATCACGATCCAATACAAAACTCAAAGGCAGGAGTGGTGTCGCCAACACCATAGACGCCTCTCCATCTATAACATCAAGCAACCTGTTTACATCCACATCATCCAACTTTGAATCCGAGGTGGACGACTGTGGCAAAGGAGAGAGATCAACACCTATAGCTTCGCGGGAATGATCTTCTTCGATTTTCATTGTATCACGAATCAATGTTGCCGTGGGTTCGAACAAAGAACAGTTGTCATCCCTCTCCGTTCCTCGGCTTGAGAACAGAGATCGTTCCGTTTCGTCGGCAACGAGCGGCGTAGTACGTGGAGTAATCGTACGGCAGTGCATGCTCAGTTCTTCAACTCGTCTCTGCAGATCCTGAACCTCGGCCAGCAGCTCCTTCTCTCTCGTCTCCGCACTTGTGCGACATTCGCTCAACTCATTTCGTAGCCTGTGAGAAAAAAATATCAGTGATTCAGCACAGTCAAGCTCGGGGTGTCGCTCACCGGATACAATCTCCCTCCACTACGTTTAGCCGATGCTCCAAAGTGCCTAAAATATCCTGTTCCATGTGATCTTGATTGTGTCCATGTTGAGGGCCCTGCAGAAAGATTGATCAAAGGATACGGTGACTTGAAATTTTTACTCACCCCGACCGCAATATCACTGACGCCTTCTGGGCTCGATCCGACTGATGGATCACCACAGGTACGTCGAACACTATGCGAACCTGAGCCGGAACTATATCCGTTTGATTGATCGCAACACTGGGTTTCACGGTGTACTCGTCGTGCGTCAACCATCCGAGTCAAACTCTCTCGTTCCAAACGGAATGCATCTATCTGCGCGCTTAACTCTGCCAATTCCGTATCCAACCCAGCAATTATGGCAGACTTGCGCCTCGGATCGTGAACCACCCCAAGTAATTCGGGATCCGGTGGTGAACTGATGCTATAGGTTCCATCATCGACCCCAACAACGGAGTTGATGTCTCTCTGTGCCGATTCCCCATCCCTAGTTGGAGTAGTAGGAAGTAAACTGGTCCATGAATCGGGAATGAGATCATCATCATCACCATGATGGCCATCACTCTCATCCGATAGCGGAGTCGATTCAGGAAGACGAGCTGGGGTAAAAAAAGAGTTGCTGTTGAGCTCAGAGGTATCACGATTTGATCTGGGGCTAAATACGTCGGAACGCCCAGAAGAAGTAGCCGTTCGCGTTCCACCACCCTCAAGCCCTGAAGAGTGTAAAAGAACGTATCACAGAGTTAGCAGTTGTCAAGAAATTTATGAAAAAGAAGGTCGGAAATAAGCGGTAGAGCAGAAAGTCGGGCCGATAATCGAGAAGAAACTCTACGCCCCCCCCCCCCCCCGTTGCTTCTATTCCGACTGGGTATGATGAAAGCCAGAATAAAGAAAAAAAAAGTTTCGCGACTCACCTCTGCTGAGGGATGAATGAACGGGAATCTGGTGACCCGGTGGAAGTGGCGGTGACGCGGCTTCAGTTGAAATAGGTAAGGAACGAGCTTCATGAAGCTGTAAAAAAAAAAGAGAGAACAAAAAAAAAATTATCGGTGAGTTTATGCTTTCAACGTATGACGAGCATATGGAACTAGAATTAACTCGCCCGTTTGAACAAAGTTTTAATCTCGACTTCCAGAGTTCGGTTCCTTGCTGCGGTCGTGTCGAGCATCTTGATGATATCCTCGTTGGTCATAGCCTACAGTGGATCATTCAAGTCGAGCTCCCCCTGAGTGACGGATCAGAGTTCACCTGTGGAATGGAGTCCAATAAGCCCTTGCTAGAAGTAGAACCGATATTTTCAGCACGATTACGTTCAGATAACACCGGTGAACGATGAGCCGCATGAGTATTGTAATACTCGAGTTCGGTTTCGCGTCTAGCTAGCCGAGCTTCGAGAGCATCGATTCTAGACTGTAAAGCTTCTCGAGTTAAAGCGTGCTCCACACGTTCTTCATCACGTTCTCGACGCAATCGTTCGATGATAGCGCCTGCGTAGCTGAGATGTTCCTGGGTTGAGGAGTGCCGCACATTGGGCTCGATCTGACGCGGACTTCCTGACGCCGCATTAGTATTTCAGTACTATCTAGTAGGTACTAATGGGCACACCTGCGGAACGAGTAAGTTGGAGGCGGTTAAACGGCCAGGAACGAATGTCATTCGATTGTTCGACTAAATAGTCAAGCGTAATGAATAACAGATGGCTATCCGATATATCTGCAAAGAACGCACCTTTCTCTACCAATTCAAGGACGGATGCTTTGAGGTCATCCTTCTCAGATGCGCACGTATGTAAAGCAGTAGTCTGTCTGTGGTACCGCCGTTCGAGGCGAACGTACTTCTTCTCCAAGTCTCGAAGCTCTTGAGCATGATTACACTGAGCTTCATCCAGTGCGTCGAAAGCATGAAGTAGGCGAGTATGTAAATTAGACGCCCGAGCAGAATGAATTAATACTTCCGCCTTCAGGCATTCAATCTACCAAAAGTCCTCACATGAATTCAAGCAAGATATGATTATGAGTGCTAAAGATATACCTCTGAAGTGTCGTGTGCTAGGGAGAAACTTGAATCAGGATAATCTACATCCTCCATATAGTCGGCGACGCGGGAAGGAAGGCCCGGGGGTTTCGAACCACGAAGAGGAACATAGAGAACAATCGGGTTAGGGTTACGATACAAGCACAATCACGTGCTCGATTTGCATGGGGACTCTCCTATTGGATCCCGTAGTTGGCCTTGCATTTTCTTTCTCTTTTCTTCAGTATACTTAGGATTGGCGCAAATTAGCGCCAATATGAAAGAATATAATTAAGTAGGTTGTTTGAGCACGGGCGAACTGAAACCTAGTGCATCGCCCAAATAACTCCATACTACTATACACGCAATTATCGCAAGCCTTTAAAGATGTTGTGCATCAACAGATGCATTATCGATCCAGAAACAGACTCACATTCCAGCGATATCCTCATAACCGTCCAGGTCCTAATCGTTACCACACAATCTCAAAAAATGACTGAAGCGTCCATTTGGCCTTGGCATCGCGTGTCACCTCCTCGAATTCGCATAGTAAGCCATCGAAATCATCCCAATCAAACACTCGATCGTCGTCTGCCTCATCAGAGAAGCAAAAATTAAAGTTATCCAGTCTTTGGTAATGTTGCCAATGGTCTGAGCTTGGATCGAAATCCAAGGAGATGAAATCGTCTATGCGGTCCAAATCGATTGCTGCTCTTCGTTGCGAGTATAAAAGGCAGATTATAGCGTATTCCAGTGACTTATCATTCTTGTCACCGTCCTCGTCATCGTTATCAGCGGGTGGCCGCGAGAAATGGAAGAAAATGTGCAAGGATCGAAGTCGAGGTAAAAAATTTATCTTTGATACGTTAGGCTCGATTGTGAGGTATTCCAAGGTATCAACACCGTCAGAGTATTTGAATCCGGGAGAATTACGATGATCAATTGTAAGGCTCAACTCTGAGATGTGATCGAACTTTCTCCAAACCTGAAATGTTTCCCACCTTTGTGCGCGGTAGCAATTGAGAACTTTGAGTGAATTTTCTAAGCAAGCGAAGAAAGGCTCGCTATCTTCAATTATCACGTCATCGATCACGGCGCCCCAGGTGAGCTCCTGCAGGGATGGAAAGACAAAACTTTTTAGGAGCAAGCCATCAACCTCCTCACGCAACCAGGTTTCCAGTATACTCCATCTCAGTCGCTCAAGTCGAGTGAGTGTAATGGGCAAATCAAGCGCTTCGAAGCGGTTAGGCAAACCGGAGGGAATACATTCACAGGAATAATCGAATTCCACCAGGAGATGGCAGAGAGAGAGTATGTACAAGGCATGTGTTGGGTTGAAGCCGCGTAGCTGGAGCTTCGTAAGCTGATTTGAGGGGATCATCAAAGAGAATGGATTGTCCATGAATATGATGTCAGGTAGTGTCATATGCAAGCACGAAAGGCGGGGAGCATGACAAAATAATGAGCGACTGTCTCCGTGGTCCGGACAGTGATCCCATATAACGTTTACAGTCTCAAGGAGAGGAAGGTCGGTACAAGCGAATTGGATGAAGGAGTCCGAGGAGGTTGGATTGAGGGATGTAACGAAAAGAGATCGTAACCTCTTTCCGTGCTTCGAAATAACTTTCATCAGCTCTTCTGCTTGCTCTGCAGTTGGATCCCAATGAGAACTGAACAGGGATAAATCTACTGGGAGACTTCCCGAGTTCTCGTAAAAGAGGTGCGTGAGAGGCATCACGTCCACCGAAGGCGCTTTCGAGAGGCCAGTAGCAGGAACTGGCCACACTAACTGGATTTTGGTCCATAGCTGAGGCGATGTCCAAACTGTACGACGCCAATGGGTGCAGACGGCGCCAACATGAAAGAGTGCTGACGCGATAGTGAACCGGATTGATCGATCCTGAAGGAGAGTATAAATGATGTGGGAAAGAATTTCGGGGGGCATGCTGCAAGTTATGGACTGGACTGCATTGAGTTCGGTGCAGAGACGCAGCCGCCGTTCGAGGAAGGACAATTGCTGTTTGCTAAGGCTCTCGACTCGATCATCAATTCTCTGGATTTCTGCTGTGATCTGAGCGATATCGTGGGCGGATGTCATCAGTTCATATGGTGGGTTACCACAACTCCTGCTAAGTTACATGTGCACTAATAATTAACTTAGGATCACTCTCGAACTCGTGACCACAATGATTGAGAATGGGTGAGGTTAGTGGCAAAGTTGTCAGTGACTCAGTACAGCGTTAAGCACACAACCAGGTTGCATTTGAGAAAGTTTAGACAGAAATACTTACGTCAAGTGTCAAGCTTCTTCCAGGAATGGCATACTACACAGATACTATACAACGTACATACGCCTAGCCAGCCGTAAATTCGCATAAGCCATAATGCTCCCCGTGAAAGACCTCCAAAAGGCATAATTCCGGCATCAACAGGTTGTGGGAAACCAATGCCGGATATTGTCATGGGATGAGAACGGCAAAGTCAAGGAACTCAGGTGATAGGAATGAAATTACACCCCGCTGGCTAGACAAAATGGAGCCAGCAAGAAAAGAAAAACACTCAAGATAATGCAAGATAGCAAAACAGAACCAACGCCATAACATGAGCGTAGGGATTAACTGATGTGATGTTTGTGCAGATCGCTTGAGTCGCCTTAAGTTTTCAAAAGCGTCAGCTGCTCTATTTTTTTGAATTCTTTAACCATGAGAAACAAAAGCACAAGAGACCTGAAACTTGAAAGTCATGAATAGGACACTGTCAAGCTTGGCACCCTTCGCTCGAGGTTATTCGGTTAAACCTATCCGAAAACGTATAGTGCAGCTACACCGTGAGAAGACTGTCGCGTAATCCAATCTCGTCACCGGGCACACACCAACTACACCAACGATAGCCACTTTGATCACCGCGTACCAATATAAAGCCAATGTGAGATTCTATCTTTCAATCATACTCCATTCCTGCCTCCTGCTAAATTCCATGTCATCCAAAGAAATTCACTACAAAGATCCTTTGCATGAGCAGTCGTCAATCACCAGCGGTGAAGGTCGAAGGTCTAGAGTTATTGCTCAGCCGCAGTCTAGGACTCGGTTATACGAGAGCAGTTTTCTTTCTAGCAATCCTGATGTGAGAGCTGCACGAAACTTGTACGCGAAGATTCTCGTTGGCGGGATTTTCATGATAATTATCATCATTTTTACAATCTTCCCCATTCTTTACGGTGCTTTTTATAAGACACCCGCGCGTAATCTTAATGGATGGGTCATCGTATGTCAATCGTTCATTTTTATTGACCCTTTGAACTTACTATGCTGATTAGGACTACGACGATGGTGTGATCAGCCAAAGTGTCATACCTGGGCTAATGGCGTCGAACCAAGCTTCGAAGATAAGCTGGACGATTGTTTCAAAGGATCGATTTCGTGGCGGTCCAAGTGAGGTCTCCAATGCAGTCTCCGAACAAAAGACATGGATAGCCGTGACAAGTATGTCCGCCTGTCCACTAGCTATTACAAAGTTAACCCTTGATACCCTAGTCAATCCAGGAGCATCCATCAGGCTCAGGACGGCACTAGAAAATCCAGATCCGACATACGATGGGTCACTAGCCATCTCAGTCTTTGCCTCGGAAGCTCGGAACGAAAATGCTTTGTGGGTCTCGTATCGTTTCTGTTCACGCTCCGCTAATGATGTTGTTGCAGTCGTGCGCTGCTCCTTCCCTCTGTCAGTCCCTATCTAAGACTATGGCCTTTCTGTAGTAATTGAGTCGTCCCGTGATATAGGTACAGAATACGCTCATGGCCATTTCTAATCGTTTTGCCCTCCAACAAGCTCAGGCAATAGCTAACTCCTCCGTGCTTCCCCAGTTGATGACGACTGCACCGCGGACCGTCCTCTTACCAATATCATTCCGACTATTTAACCTTCACCCCTTTAATCAACCGCTGTTGGTATTCAATGTGTTTTTCATCAGTATCAGAGACTTAATCACCTTTCGTCAACAGTGCCAGTGTTGTTGTCTCCGTCGGATTAATTTTTGTCCTCATTCTATCATTCTTTGTTGTGGTACGTATTTCCATAGTTGACGTTGATCAGACACCTCAAGTTGACTTTAATTTTTCTCAGATGATCCAACATGGAGCTCGTGAGACGGCGAATATCCCAAGGCTTTTAAAATTACGATCCTTAGTCATACTTCGTTTAACTAGCTCTGTCTTCGCTTATTTCTTCGTCTCAGTAAGTCATCCGACTTGTGTTTGCAGGCCATATGATGATCTTTGCTATAACATAGCTCTTTTTATCACTTCTTAGTCTGGCGTTCCAACTAGATTTCAACAAGAAGTAAGCTTTCGTTGGGCATTCGAATGTCCCGATTTCAATGCACTTGTATAGGTTTGGTCACGCCGGTTTCTTCATCTACTGGATGCTTATTCTATGCGGCATGTGTGCTATGTGAGGCATTGCCGATACCACTTGTTTGAATATGAAAGATCTGATTCCAATCATTAGGGGCCTAGCGCTTGAGTCGATGTTGACACTGCTCACGCTCAAGCTTATTCCTTTCTTCTTGCTGCTTTGGCTCATGCGTACGTTTCCTGTCAAGCCTAGGTCTCAATATGACATCTGAGAATCTCCTAGTAAATGTTTCTGTATCAAGCTTTCCAATTGAAATTCTCCCGATATTCTATCGTTTCGGTTACGCGCTACCATTCTATCATATTTCCAAAGCAGTTCGTACCATAGTTTTTGGAACCAAAAACCAAAGTTCGTTCTAGTTGTCATCGACTACTCTCGAATCTCACTTCACTTATATGGTTTTAGTTGGATTTGATTTCGGCATACTGTTGATTTGGACTATAATTTCGTGCGTCACCCTCACCTTATTCCAATTCGTTATTCGTAGGCGGGAAGTGGCCACCACGCAGCGAAAAGAGCTGCAAGGCGAGATGCCGAAAGCTGGAGATGCCGATGCTTCAAACTAGTTTCTATGTAACTATGCTCGAATGCAATCCAAGACCTGACAGATGGATTGCTATCCTGTCAAAAACTTTATATGCTTCTACCCAACGAAATTTACTGAACGAAAAGGCCTGGGAGGATCAAAACATATATAGCTGGGAGTGAGAAAAAAAATTGTACGACTTTCAATAAACCCCTGAAACAAAATGGTACCAATTGTTCAACATTGGGTACCAAGATCACGATCTCACGCAAGCTTGCTGATCTGTTCAACGCCGTTGCCATGAAATCGACGGAAATATGCTGAAAACAGATTTAGGTTGTGTGAGAGAGCTATCAAGGAGCTATCAAGGACGCAGATCCAGTCAGGTTAGTCTTCGAATTCGAATACTGACTGTTACATACATTCAACCACATGAACAATGCATCTGTCGGCAACATGCCAGGCTAGCGAACTTCAGGTGGTTCTAGAGCCATCGATTCTATTCCCTTTGATTTCAGTCGCTGCTCAAAGTTGTTTTGGGCTATTCGCTTCTCTGCTTGTTGCTTGACGAATGGAGGTCTGGTAGGCCAGTTAAGCCTGCACTATCTGCGTGAATACTTCGAAAGGAAAGAATATCACGATTCTGTTCTTTGCCATTATATCAGAAATCGGCCCACGAGGCAATGAATAGCGCTGTCCCCTCCCAAATAGCGCGGAATTTTATACAGGGGGAATGAGTGCCTGACCCCATACGTCGAATGACATTGTGAGCCAGGGTTTAGAAGGGACCAAGGCAAAAGCGGCAAGATAGTCCCGTCTATGAGAAATTCGAAGCCAAATTTTATTTAAATGCATTCATTGGAGTCGGAACACAAGGTGTTTTTTTAGTACTAGGAGGAGATCAAATATTTGCTTGCCTCCCCACAACCACATGAACATGTTCAGTTGTATTACACTTCACTCCGTGTACACGTTCAGCAAGCCAGTGATCCGTCATGATCATAAGAAAACAAATAAAATATCTTGTCGCGGTATTGCTAGCATTGGAGGTGGCGGTCTTAGATTATGAACGTCAAAAACATGGGTTCTGGACTTCTAATCTATTTTAGCCATCGTATATGGCCGATCAAAAAGGGGCTTTTATAGAATAGCTTTTACTTTGGGCAACCCGTTTTGAGGAGCGCACATACGCGGACGAAAGTATAAGTACTAATCAAATTGGCTAGATTAACTGGAACTCGGACAGTAGCAGCCAAGTACGACTTGATCATGAAGCTCTCATACTTTTCCGTTCTTGCTGTTGCCTCTACAGTCGTTGGACAAGTGATGTTGCACCCAAACACTGCTTTCAACAAGTGTCTCGAGGTGCGTGGTGACGTCCGGGCTAATGGCACCGCCGTCCAAATGTCAGTAATCTTTTACTTTCAACAATTTTTTGGCTGAAAGATTGCATCAGCTTCGACTGTAATGGAACTCCTGGACAAATGTGGCAGCTGAGTTTGGGACAAACGTCTGTTCGTCTAGCAAACTCATCCTTCTGCCTCGACGCTGGCCAAAGTATATTCCTATCTAAATCCTACGATTGTCGTATTGATAAGTTTTGAGCCAGCTCCGATCCCGGGTACCCCAATGAAAATCTGGCAATGTTTCGAAAACCTCCCAGCGCAAGAATGGTTCCTGACCTCGGATGATCGTATTGCTTTGTTCAACCGAGGTATGTATTGAGATCGGGAATGACTCGTCATTGCTGTCGTAGGTTAATCTACTGCTTAGGTCTCTGCCTTGACTTGACCAACGGAAATCTCACAAACACGAACGTCGTCCAGACGTTTACGTGCACAGATGGAAATGTGAACCAAATCTGGCTCTCCGGCTGCAGTGTTGAGATTGAAGGGCAATGCATCGCTGAAAGCTTCATAGAGTTGGGCGTTGGCTGAGGGCAGCGATAATGGGCTGGAATTGACTGTCTTGGAGTCTTTTTTGAGTTCGTGGATGTTTGATCTTGTTGATGTTCCGGTTACGAGCCCTCTAAGAATTTGAACAATTCTCCCTATGAATTATCAGAGCTATTATATTAGTAGAAACAGCAGAAAGATCGCCAGTCCGTTGTTGGTCCTCATAGTCGTTTTTCATCCCGTAAAGGCATCATTCATCAATCCCGACTACTGCAATCCCAGAGTTTGACCTCACTCTATAACAATAGCGTACACGATAATCATTGATCATTAGTAGAGGAGTAAGGCGAAAAGCCTACACCGTCCATGTGTCTGACATATGACTGCTGTGCGTGGGGATTTTGGTACACCGCAGCGGCCTTCACAGCCTTGCTTGCAACAGGTTACGAGTTTAGCTATTACATTCACTGATATTTGACATGCAGAAGGCTATTTCTACTCGGGGGCAGAAGGTGCTAGGTTGATGAACGATAACAGACCAAGGCAGCGATCACCTTTAGAAATCAAGCTTCGAGTCCCTGTAACATCGGGACGTAAGGTCAATTAGCATTTGTGTGGAACTCCCTTGCGAAGATTTTCCATTCAGTAACATGCCCATGGTCCTCGGAGTTTTAGGACCACAGGAACGAGAGGGAAACGCTGCGATAACCCATTCGTATATTTCAGGAAAAGATTTCTCTGGCATTCGGCCCGGATATACGAGGGAACATCGAGTGGCTCTGCCGCCAGAGTCTGCGTGGCTTGTCCAAATTCTTCAGGTGGTTGATATTCGGCAAGTTGGCGAAGAGATAGAGGTGATACGAGAGATTTTCGAAGGTGATAGTTATAGTCATATGAAAGCACAAGATCTTTGGTTCCTCTTAGGCACATGCCATTATGAAGAATCCCGATCATGATCATGATGACATGATCAGAGTGAGTGGATTGACATGCCACGTGGAGCGACAATGTCAAGGCGACACAACGTGGAAAAGGTATACATATTACATAACAATTTCACGAGGAAAAATATTGTTTTGGCGACGACCGATACCCTCGTCACGACAAGTTCGACGACAGCGACGACGACGATACGGCGCTGGGCGACGTTCGAAGAGACGCTGCCCTTCCACTCCTTCAGAATCACTTTGCTTTATCATAAACAGACTCTAGGTCTATTCGGAGATAATTCACTTCGAGTAACTCTACTATTTACTTTCCCCCTTAATGTAAGCCCCCACCAAGGTTCTCTTCGCTGTTTTGACCATTACCTTAGGCTCCTCAGCTTTGGCATATCCAACAGTAACAATGTCTTCATCAGATTCTATTAAACCCTCGCTTCCATCGGCTTCTGTCCCTTTTGCTGCCGAGCTTGAGTCTGCCGATCCTGCAGTTCTGCAAAGCTCCCAAAATGCCTCTTTACCCAGGTCTCCATCAAACAAACAGAAAATCTTCAGGAAATCCGTACCTGTGATCACCCCTAACGACATTACTTCCCCAACTGATTATGCTTTTCAGCCAGACGAAAGGTTCATTATTTCCTCGCAGCGCAAGTCTACACCACCTTCCGTTTCTGTGCTACCATCTTCTCGGCGTGCCACATTATCTCCTTCTCAAACATCGTATCCCGTTGTCAAGTCTACGTTTGCATCTTCAGCTATGGACCTGACTTCTGCTAAGGTTTCACCGAAACTCTCATCGTCGCTCACTCGAAATTCTTCTGTTCCGGCGTCGTTATTCCGCGCTCCTCGATCACCTAATGCAGACGCTAGTTTCACCCCTGCTATTCAGAGTCGGCCATCCCTGTCATCGCCGTCGCCACCAACTCCGATTGTTCCTTCAATTCCTCTTCGATACGCCACACAACACTCACCCGCACATTCTTTGACTGGGATGCCTTCTCCTCCAATGCCTCACGCATCACACTCCATTGCAATGTCGCCGCTGGATCGACGTTTCCCATCAATCAAATTCCCCGCAGATCAAAGTCCCACTGCCGCGTCCTTCGCGACAGCCTCTGATCCGAATCTTACCTCCTGGTCTTTTTCTCCAACTCCTGACCTCAATCAGTATTCAGTTCCCTTGAAGAAGCTCCTCGCGAAGCCTGCCCGCCCATCGATTTTTCAGGTTGAGGGTGACGCCGAGGGTGCAGACCCATCTGGTCATCGTCAGCGCACTATGTCTTCAACTGAATCTGTTCGATATACCAACCCGGACTTCGACATTTCCATTGAACATGAGGCTGTACCTTCGGTTCCGTCCCAGCCAGGCTTCCGTGATAGGAGAGGCCGTGATAACTATCATTACCAGCGCACCACAGAGAGGATTAACAGAGATTATCAAAACAAAGGGCGCAAACCTAGTTCTCGGGCTTCAGTTGATCAAAATGGGTGGTGGTCGGGTTGGAGGCGAAGTGAAAAAGAAACAAAGCCCGAAGGGACAGGAAAGGACAAGATTCCCAATCCACCTCGCAATGTTCTCAAGCGGCGTCCCAGTAATTCAATGAAAGCCACCGAATCCCGCCCCCGTAGTCCTACGCACACTGGCCGTCGATCCTTAACTCGCAGCTTGTCAGCGTCCTCTTTCTTGAAACGAACCGGCTTTTTAAGGGAGCCCTCCCCCGGCGACCTCTCGCCCTCTTCTATGGCGCCCAACTCGCCTTCACCGCAACCTCTGCATTCCATCTCTTACGATAGTTCAACACTCCCGTTGGTAGCGGATACAAGCAAGGCCATCGAATATGGTATGTCAAATATAGACCGTCTCCCGAATGTAGAAATTTGACTCATTTTGACTGCACAAAGATACTAAAGATAACCACTTGGTACATTCTCACGTCGAGCATGCGTCGGCACAAAGCGTCCACAAGGCGAATATAAATAGCAACGTGGTCCCTAACAATGACACGGCCGCCAGTTCTATTCCCACAGACCCTCTAACACCAACAAGCGTTTCCAAGGAGCCCTCTCCAGCTTTCCTCCATTCTGTTCCTGCCTCCAAAGGCCTCCAGCACATTTCTGGTACAAGATTATCAACGATATCGTCGGTTTCGGGATCGTGTAAGTAACTTTATGAATATGATTTTGATCTGAGTGTGCCCACTGATCCGAATGACAACAGCCGCGGGATCCAAGTCTCGTGAAAAAGCGCTTTCGCCCGCCGGTTCTATCGCGGAGACGTTTAGACGAGAGCAATTTGGGGGCGAGTCTCGTAACTCATCTCCACGTCGAGCACTTCAATCACCTTCTCCTAACTTACGACCCACCGCTCCAAGTTCGGCTGAAAAAGCCGCTGACAATATTTCGAGTAGCAAGCGATCTAGTAACAGTGGATTGAGTTACGCTGATACCAAGGCATTCACCGAAAATGTAATCTCAAACCAGATAAGCCTCGATGGTGACGTAAAAACGGATGCTGAGATTTCCCAGCAGGTTTCATCGGGAATAGGTGGAGTCATGGTCACGACTTCAGTCATTGCACGTTCGTCTATAAACCAATCTGCCACTTCCACTCCATCTCCGACATTCTCTCCTCGGTCGTCCATGTCATCACCTCAATTACCTTCTGAGCCGCGTCCCCGAAACCGACTAAAGAAGGCACGTCATACATCAGACCAGGTTGATGGATTCAGGCCATATTATACTGTGCTCGGGGCTCAGAGTGAGAAGATCTTTTCCGTTGGTAGTCCGCGGGATTCACTCGGCGAGGATTGGGGTATTCGGACTACTATTACTGCTGGAAGGCCCAGGACCTCGGACGGGATAAAACCGAGACCTGTATTTGCGAGGTCATTGACCAGGAAAATTTCTGGCAAGTTCAAGCGGGAACGATCTGTGGGACCCGGTGATGGGAGGTCGGGGTCAAAAGTTGCGGGTGAGGATAATGAGGAGGGGTCGTCAGGAAAATCGTTGACGAGCAAGTTGTCTGGAAAAGTCCCGCAGGGTCGATCAGCCAGAGAAAGTCTTGAGAAATTCGAAGAAGATGATGAGAGTGTGCCGTTTGGAAGGCCCTTGAGCAGGAAACTGTCTGCTAAGCGCAAGCAAAATCGACCCAGTGTAGAAGTTGGTGAAAGGCTGCAAGGCCGAGCTGTGCCGCAGTATGGACGAGCCACTTCAACGGTCCCATCGCCTCGTACGCCAGAAGACATGCCAGCAGATCAGAAGCGTCCGGATGATCGATGCCTCCCTTATCTTTATTCACTCAAGAAGCAAGCACAAAGCGAAACAGATATAGCTCAGAGAGAGAAGTCGAATGGGACGTTTTTCCGACGACTTTTCGGGAAGTCCCGGTCAAAGTCCAGGGATTTTAATGTTCATGGCACTCAATCTGACGATCCTCCACCCTTGCCTGCTCTACCAAAGCACTATGTATCGGATCATCGCGATGTATACGTCTCTCCTCCACCTCGTAAGAGTTCGCATTCGTCCAAATCAAGTCCTTCGACTCCCTCTGCGCGTCCAAGCACGACTGAGAACGCTCCCCGATTTTGGAAACGCCATTTCTCTGCACCCTCTTCGACCTCTTCATTGGAGATCCCACCCACGCCCAGTCCTCGCACTAATTTGAAACGATGCGCCACAATGGATGACACCAACCGGACCCAGACCCAGACCCAGAAGCACGACGCCACCCGATCGCGTCGGGCCATGCACGTTGAAGTCGAACTAATTTACAAGCCTGCTATTGAAGTAGTGAGATCCGACTCTCCACCTATACCCTCTTTTTCGACTGTTGATACGATTAATTCATTTCCTCCTCGACCGTCTACCTCTGATCGTTCCAAGAATAGCCGCACGTCTGTTTCAACGCCTTCACCCACTTCTCCACATGCACACCTCGCGCGGAACTCGCAGCGACCCCAAGACGACACTCGACAAGACTCATTCGGAGACGAAGCTCTCTATCCCCCCGTGATGAGACCCTCAACCCGTCCTTCTCCGAAAATGACTTACCGCGAATTGGCATCCGGGAAAGGCGACGCTAAATTGACAGAAAAGGAAAAGGCAGACAGATGGGCTGCGTTGTTGGAAAAAAGCGATGCCGCTGGTGGGACATTGCATTTCGGAGGAATCGACGATAAGCTTCCTTCTGACGACTTGCGATTTTCTCGAACATTATCTGAGCTGGCTCGAGATGATGAATGATTTAGAATTAATTTGTAGCCTTACACTATGATGCCTCTTTTTAAATAAAAAAAAATACCCGCGTTGTATGTCGGTATGTACGTGTTTGGCACGTGGGGAAACCACCACGTCAGAGCCAAGTGAAGAATTGAGCAACTCCTGTCTTTTAACTTAAATGGGCGTGGCACACTCGACAGAGGCCACGCTTACCGCTGTCGTTCTGGCTGGTATTCTAGGTCTCGGCTACCACCACTACTACACGACACCGGGCGCGGGCGTTGACGCTACTACTAGCAGCACGGACGCTAACTCCGTCAAGAAATCAAAGAAGAAGAAGAAAAAGGGTCTAGAAGACAACAACAAGTCTCTCGCGCCAACACCATCCTCGACATCACAACTAGTCGACTCTTCGAATACCATACCCGGTCAATTTGATCGACCACTCACACCCACCACCACTTTAAATTCAAAAGCCAAAAAGCCCAAGAAGAGAGCCAGTGCTAAACATTTGCCAAACAAACCTCCTCCTCCCTCCTCAACCACCCCGCAACCACCTGCATCTCCCAAAACTGCTGATGACGTCGTTCATAAACCGTCTGAGACTGAAGGGTCCTGGACCCGCGTAGTGTCACGACATAAACAAGGTGCAGATAGTAATAGTGTGGATATCACGACCAGTGACGCGGGTTTAACATCTTCTGTCACCGGGAATTCTTCACCGGTCGAAGAAGCAGAAGAACCATCACCATCATCATCATCATCATCTAAGGATAAACTCCAGACCCTAGCCGAAAAACTTGTTCCGAAGGCTCCACCAACCCAAGTCGACGAGTTGAGTTTATGCCTTAGAAGAACCCTTTTTGGATCTTTAACATTTCATGACGTTAGCATGTTAGCTGATCACAATCAGCCGACGCTATCCCGCGTGATGCGGGTACAGCCATTACCAGACGAGAAGCCCGCACCAGGGTTCTCTTGGAGAGATTACGAAGATGTCGATGCAGATGGGGAAGATGACGGATGGGGAGTTGTGAAGAGCAGCAAACGTTCACGTGGGTTTTTCATGTTTCCGTTTTCATCATCATCCCCAAATATACATATGTCTATCCTCAGGTCCACCTCGCGAAGTCAACGCCGCCTCTACTTCCACTACTGCACCAAGCGGTGGAGGATCTCAAACCAAGAAACAGCGCCAAAACGAAAAGAAACGGGAAGCGCAAAAGGCGGCCAAAGTGGCGGCAGAGAACGACCGTCTCGCGACGCTTGCCAAGCATAAACGAGAGTTGGAAAAAACACGGATCATAGAGCAGTCGAGGTCAGGTGGCAAGACGAGCAAGGTCAGCGGGGGTATGGCGCCCATGGTTGATGCTGCAGGCAAGTTGGTTTGGGAATGACATTAGTTATATTAAGTACTGCTATGTAAGGGAGGGGAAAGACGTTTTGGGTCCGTAATAAGGAGCGACTGACTAGCCCTGTTTGAGGATGATGGATATCAAGGTATAAAAAAAAATGGAAAAAGTGTCAAAAAGGACTCACGGGAAGGGTGATTAGTACGGGAATAAGGCGATGAACGAATCACTAATGTATGCCTGAAATTGATATGCACAATATAATTCTGAATGCAAAAGGGGGGGGGGTCATAGGTGTGGGCCATGTGCACCAAAATTGAAATGAGAATGTTTCAACATTCAACGGTCCCTGCGGTCATGTTGATAGGAAGATCCAGTGAGATCGGAAAACTTGCGTTTGCGGGACGAGGATGGGTCGATTGGGAAATTGGAATACGCTTCCGGTGGATTTGTATGAGGATGGGTGTAAGGATCACTGGGCCTTTGAGACCGAGGCGCAGACGCTCGCCCAGAATGAACGTCTGCGCGTGGCAGTTTTTTGAGTGTGCTGCGTGGTCGGAGGGTGTGAATGGAGACGTAATTGCTGCCAGGGATAATGGAGAACTTTTAGGGACAGCTACCGCGGTTGTCGGAGACACTGGTGGTGGAGGACGCGTGGTGAGCAGGGAGGGACTTGGGGAACCTCGGATGGGATGGGTTGTTCTGGCTTCCTCGGCCTTGGTGTACCGGGGTGCCTGAGCGGTAGATGTGTCTGTTGACGTGCTTGGCAGTTGGGGATAGTTTTGGGGCGGTCGCATCAAAGGGTGATATGACGCTCCAGATACATATGGAGACACAGCCTCGGCGGGGGGCTGATTGACGAGTCGGTTCACGAGAAGAGAAAGCTGGTTGACACGCTCTTTGAGCTCGTCGTACTCGGAGCGCGTTACATATTTTTCACTGGATCATATCATGAACGAGTGTGATTGACAAGAGCGGGGAAGGGGGAAGGGGGGAGAGAGACGGGACTGACACGGGTTCTACGACGTGCCATTGGCATTTGGCCTGTTCACCTCGGCGAGTACATGGTGCACACGGCTGATTCCTGCATGAGATTATAAGGTAAAAATGTGAGTGAAAACATAATCAGACTACCTATCGCATTTGATCTTGCGACGTTTGCATTCTAATGGTATGGTGATCACTCAACGCGTAGGCCCAGCGACAAGGGCGAGACGTGCATACCGGTGCAGCTGAGGGCCTGGCGGCGTCGCTTCTTCTTGGGGGGACGGTGGTCGTCTGGATCAGAGTCTGGGTAGATCTCGGGAGGATGAGGGGGTGAATGAGATGGGTAGTGAGGAGGGGCTGCAAGGTAGAGATGACTGAGCGGGGGGAGTTGTCTGTTGGGGAGCATTCCAGAGTGAGCAGACCAAGCGAGTTCTCCCTTTTTGAATTCAACCCGGATAGTACGACAGGCATCCGTCGAACGTGACCCGGACAGCGACTGATGATAATGATTTCTATGCATTTATAACAAAACATAACGCGTCATCCCCTCCCCCAAACCACCTGGCTTTCTCTCTCTATTGCGGTCCGCAATCTCCGCCAACTTCAATACATTTGCCACCGTTCTAGCCTGTTTCTGGACATGATTAGCCACTCTGTCATCACTAACAGAACGGCATGCCCATGTCCAGCTCATTTTCCTCTTCTCGCCTACCCACCGACACGCAAACACCACATTCGCCTTTGCGTCATGATGGAAGTCGAGGTGACTGTAAAACCAAATACTCTATTCAGCCTCCGCTTATCTACCTTCCATAATTGGTCCGTGCGCATCCTGTCCAATTTTATATATCCCGGAACAACCGTCTTTTTTTTTTCTTCTCTTTATCGAAAGTTACACCTCGTCGGTTGATATTTGGGTTCTCCTCCGCAACTGTCCCACAGAGAAGAACTTGAACCGTTGAGACGAGGGAGATCAAACTCACCCTCTTTTCCCAAGATCGCCCGAGAAACAACCCATGTATGGAAGCGACCCGTAGGGAGGGAACAAACACACATGTCATACTTTAGTTGATTTCATCCCACTAGTCTAATGACAACTCCGTTTCACCGTGATATTTAACTCTTTTGCGATTCAGCCGGAGGATATGACCCCATTCAAACGGACATAAAACCTTGAAAGACGCAGGGCCCTTGGTCTCGGAGATTGGAGTTATTGCGCTTGCTCTGCTATATTTCAATTTCAACAACATTTTTTTCTTCTTCTTCTTCTTCAGGGGTGCCGTGCATGAAACACTAGGGCTTGATCACTGATGTTCCCACACAATGTTGGAATTTAGCCATTTATAGAATGCGGAGCTAACTTTATACTGTAACATACAGACTAGCGAAACAAACTTGCCACCAGAATTTCAATTTTCTCTTTTTTTTTTCCCTACAACCATAACTGCTGCCGAAATTCAATTACCCTAGATCGTAAAGCAAGTGACGTACAAGATTTTGTTGTTGTTTTTTTTTTTTTTTTTTTGATTTGATTTGTCAGTTTAAAATTGGGTATAACGCCGGAATACATACGTATGCAATGAACCCTTTTTGTTCAAAGCTATTGATAGTACCAAAGTCGGAAAAAGTTCCCTCATTTGAATAAATTAATCAGGCTTGGACCAAGACCTTGTCGTCATTACGCTTAGCGAGTAACGGAAATCCTATTCTAGCTTCGGTCCAGCAGGTCGTCGTATGTACTCATAAAACCGTCCAGAAGACCTTCGATCGCTCGGAAATTTCTACTACTACTTCCTTCAACGCCGAACTTGTTTAATTCAGGAACCAAGATATGTACAAAGTCAACTTGTAAACAATCAAGGACAGCCAATCAAACAGCCTCGTACATACGCTCGTACTTTATAGCCGAGTTTCATCATCTCCCTTAGCTCCGAGAAAATACATTTCGCTCGCTCTTTCTCTCTACCAAAGGTTGGCAGCCCTAATGGGATAACCATTCCAAACCTGATGGATATCACTAATCGACCCAGTTCGCGGCAATTTTTTTTTACAAATTTGTGTTTTTTCCTCCGGAACTTGTTCCTGGATATGTATCTCTTTCAAGAACAGCGCCGCCAACTGTACTGTACTAGCCATGGTTGCGGGGGAAACACGGCTGCGGCATTGACAAAGACCCTCCGTATGTAAAGCCCTAGTTCATATCGTTGGCTTCAAGAAAATGATGGACGTGTAGATATGGTGGCTTGATGATGTGACTTTTTTTTTTTGGGGGGGGGGTATGTAATGTAATGTATGTATGTGGTAGGCATGGTGGCCAGGTGATGCGTCAGAGGGAGATGGGCAGATACCAGATGCTAGATGCCAGATTTAAAAATTGTATTGATGATGACCCGACATAAGTGGAAGACGTATTGCCACCACCCCACTCCTCTCCACCCTTGAAAACAACGAACACTTCATGCCATAATGACAAAAGGATCAAAAAGTCATTAGACCACCTCCCATCGCTTAGGTGAGAGGCTCGAAACCCTTCTACTGAAATCGGATATGAACATACAAAGGCTTACCTTCCTACATAAAAGCCGAATCCAAGAAATGGGGATTCCGGTCAAATTACAAGCCTCAAACTCGTTCACGAAGCAAGATGAAACAATGGGGTCAATGTCAATAGTTTTCGTCATACCAGCAGCTCTCTCGGCTGCCATAGGACATGTGTGAAGAAGCCGGTTTTCCGAGGTACAACCTTGAGCCAAAGCTTTGGCTCAGTGGGGCCAAATACAGATCAATGCCTTGGAAAAGCGCCAGATCAGTAAGCTTCATCGGGTGGAGCATCAGATATCAGTGTAATAGAGAGACAATGTGCCGAAGAATCGTTACTGTCGAGGGCACTACAGTACGAGAAGCCAGATAGAGTTAGAAGATCAGCCAAGGAAAGAAAAAAGAAAACGAGTAAAAAGTACGAGCTGTGGCCAGGCCATATTGTCCACCAGATACGTCTCATCATGCACGCTGTTATGACGTTGGCACGTCGCAGGCAGCAGATAAAGAAACGTCGACGCGAGAGATAATCTAGGAGAGCACGTGCATATGACTCACGTGAAAGATTAGATCAGCAGACCCGGTTACGGCGATTATGTTTTCTTTCTAGGCGACGATGCCGTTGCGCAACATGTTCTTCCTCCAGACCATACCTGCAGACATCTGGATAACCATCTTCGAATGCATAGAAGAGCCAGCACACCTCGCCCATGTTGTTCTCGTCTGCTCAAAATTCAAACTTCTCGCTACTAAAATTCTTCTCAAGAACCTCGTCTGGACAAAAGATGAGCCTACCCGACGCAACCTCGCTGACTGGAACTCGCTGCACTGTGATTTGCGATGCTTGCCGCGCAGACTGAAGTTGGGTGTTTCGTTTGAGGGAATATCTATTTCAGGTACTGAGCCTGTTCAGGTAAAGTTAACAAAACACACCATTGCACTTTATTTCTACAACTCAACCCCGTGACAGCCTATTGCTTTAAACACACTCTACAGTGATGTTGTACAGCAAATCTCCCAGTTTTCTATGCTGGAAGAGCTCGTTTTCTCGAGGACCATTATCTCCCCTGTCATCTATCAGCTCATTGCGTCCCTCCCTAAACTCCGACTACTCGATTTCTCATCTTGCACATTCGTGAACCAGGACCCACACGGACTTGCTGCGCTTCCCGAGACCGAACCTACCTCCAACATCACTCACCTTGTTCTACAAAATAATACTCCACCGCGCGATCACACTGGCCATGACATCTCGGATCATCCTCTCCACCGCCTCGTCGGCCATTCTCTTCGTTCATTGAACATCACCTGGTCCCCCACTTCTTCACTCCTCTTTGGAACTCAACGTTGGCATTTACCCCGTCTCGCGGAACTATGCCTCCATGTTACCCTTCTCACTCGTGATCTCATGGATTCCGCTGTCGAGTTTGTCAACAACTGCACTGCCGGTCCTGACGTATTCCTCCGTGTCAATAAACACAATATCCCCGATAACCAGATATCCTCTACTAACGTGCCTATGCCTGGTTTGAAATCATTCTGGGGACCTCTTCCAGTCGTCGGAATGTTTGCTGGAGCCTCGAGTGAGGTGGAGCATGTCACCGTCACGGAGTCTCTGGAAATTACCCATCTATTGGCTGGCCTGGAACGTCTTTCGAGGAATATCCGGACTTTGGATCTACAACTTCGGAAATACGACAATGAGGTTTTGTTCGCCGTGCGCCAACTCTTCCCGTGCATCGAATCGGTTACTGTGAAGTTTGGAAAAGGAAATCTCCCAGAGGTATACGTTCAACTATACATCTTGTTTGGGGCAGTTGCTTATATACAGATATAGAATATTATGGTTATGCTTGGATCCGATATCCTCCCAGATTTAAAGCGCCTTCGATCACTTAGACTCGCGATGGACGTCAATTGTATACCCCCACAGCCCCCTGTCGATTATAATGCCTATTTCCTCATGCACGCTCTCAATCAGCCGGCGCCAGAAGAGGAAAATGTGGGACCTGGCGATGCTACGTCGACCTTGTTCGATCCTGCGGACCTCAAAGATTACCTTGTGGGATGGAACCGATACTGTCCGATGCTACGCACGGTTCAGCTTACGTCGGTGGCTGTTTGGCATCGTCGGTTTGAAGGTGACCCGTGGATTGAAAAGACTATCGAACCTGCACCTTCTACGAGGAACAATTCTTCACGTCAGAATATAAGACGTTCTTCTGATCTAATGATAACTTGAGTTTTTTGCTTTTTTTTTTTTTTTTTTTTTTCTGCTTTCGTGATGGCCGAGGACCGGCTACGCCGCGGGGAGCAGAGGCGCTATCAATGGACATGACGGTATTTGCTTTTTGTCTGTTGTGGTTCATTTTTTTTGGCTTTTTCATCTTATCTGGATAAATGGTTCATTGATTACCCAGTTACCCTTCTCGCCCGTGCTCTATTCATGTTTATCCATGGTATTCGCTGTCTGTCTTATTTATGTTTTTTTTTCCCCCGATATTCGTCCGTCTTGATATACGATTTGGCTGCTTCTTCTTCTTTTTATTTTCTGCACCCCCCCGCGACCGTCTTAGTTCAAATAAACAAATGTGAATTTTTTTGTATCTTTATAGCTGTTGGGTTGATTTGTTGTTTGTATGCCGTGATACCCCCCCCCCCTCGCTTTGTTTATTTTGTAACAATGAAAGTGTTGGTGGTGTATTTTTTTTGTGTTCGAAATGGATATAGGGGACTTTGTTACATAGTTGTTTGAGCGCGATGGCAGTCCTCGATCTCGAACTGAGCTTACGCGAAGGCATCAAAATCAAAAGTGCTGGTACTCTGTCGAGAAATTACTATATATCTTCTGAACAATTCAACATCTTCCGATTCCTTGAATACCGCGGAAATTTTTTTCGCCGTCTATATGACTGTCCTTTGATTTTGCACGTGTGTCGAACTGTCGCTAAATGGAGTACGCGAATGACATAGTGATGTGGGTACTAAGAATATTATCGTACACTCTCGCTCTTGGATCTCTGACTTGGATGATCAGAAATTAAAAATACAGGATGAAACATATGCCAAACGATCGATCTTTTTTTTTCTTTAATTTCAGTACTTCATCCTGAATGAGTATTTTGACGCATAAGTGTGACGTGCGCCATCAACCGGGATCTAAGTTCCTTATCAAGTCCTAAGAATCAGCGGCAATGTGTGATAACGCGGACGAAAAAAAACTGACCGCTGGCTCTTTCTATATACCGCATCCTATTCCCGTCTTCAATACACTTCACCCCGGAGAAGAGTTTACGTCCTTGACGGACGTCAGGAAGCCTCCGCACAAGGGGCTTTGATCGATATTTGAGAATATAACCTTGTATGTATTCTTTGACTTGTAACGAAAGCATTAACGTCGAAAAGCTTGATATGTCATCGTCTTTGGAAGGCAAATCGCAGATGGTATCGATTGAGAGTGTCATGAGCTTCTTCATCTCGATAGCAATGGTAGTTATTATTGTCTTCTGGGATTCATCAATTAGCCCTTATCTGATGGTCGATAAAAAAAAAAAATCGTGCACCTACGATATAAAGTTCTAGACCATTGGAATCGACTTCAGCTTTCATATCCACCAAGAAGCCTAAATGAGAGAGTTGTGCGCAACGGCACAGGAGGTAGATGATATCAAGAGTGATGCACCAGTCGGATTTGGGTACGGCCATCAACGAAAGGCGACGTAGAGACCGAGAATGATGGGGCAATATTTGGTGTAGAAAACCTGCCAGTGTGTCCTTGTGTGGAGGCGGTGGTATACGGTGCGTACTGGGAAGGAGCTCAAGGCGTTCTATCCCTGAGTAGTGTGTCAGGTATTCTACCAGGCTAGTGGTCACTCTGTCCACGATGATCGTCTCAAGATGAATTTGCTCTTTTTGGAGTAAATCCCAGAGGTCATCAAAATCGGAATTATGGGGTGGACCGTTCTCCAGTGAAATAGATTTTAGGAATCTCAATTGTTTTGAGTTGGAGGGAGAGAGCCTCGGAGTAACTCCAGAGAGGGTGAGGTGCACAAGGTTTTTGGATTTATTGGCCAGATGAACATGAGGATTGAGGAGATCGTCGAGGCAAATAAGACCCTCCGGTATTCCGGGACACTCTCCGGAAATGAGGACCCCCAAGTTCCGTATGTTCGGATTACAGATAATGGCTCGAGAAATGAGCAGTTGTTCAGCAGTTCCATTATCGGCATAACAGTGGTATCGGTGTCGCCTGTCGACGGTAAACGTTAAGGTATTTAGCGTTGAGATACGATCAAGCTTCATGTTCCATGAGGGCCTTCCGTATGAGACATTTAATTCGAGGGATTCGAGGAGTGGCAACGTCGCTAGGCCTGCAACGAAGGCATTGTGGATCCAATCCGGTTCGTCACGGGTCCCAAGATTCCAGCTGAGAGATATAGTTTATTAGAACGACTTGTTCGGAGATGGATAGACCCACATGACACGCCGGAGTCGCGTCAGAGAGAAGACGGCCCGCTCGAGTTTTGATTTCAAAATCGACAAGCAATAATCTTTTGTGAAATTTTTTGACGGGGTTGGAAAACACACAAGGGAGGCGGTGGCGCTCACCAAGTTTGGGTAGTTGATTTTCTTTCCATGGTCGCGTACGAGTAGGATAAAAAGCCATCACCGTAAGGTTGCGCACATGATTGCTCCACCGTTGAGTTCTTGGACTGTTTTCCGTAAGTGCCTCAAGTAGCTCTAAGGTCGAAGCAGCCTTGCAAGGCAAGTCGATTGCCAAAGATGACAGCACACCCGGAGTGGCAACTTCTTCAAAAAATCTACATGTCGTGCGGAGTACCTTCTGCTCTGCCTCCAATTAGGATCAGCCAGCGATCATGAAACAACTTGCTAAGAAAAAAAAAGGTACTTTATCTCCGATAAGCCTGATAAGTTCTGGAGGGAGGGAAAGTATTCCAGCCATGGTGATTTTGGTTTTTCGTCATGTCATCATTTTATGGTCTGGCCAATGTATCCGCATGTTCACACCATCTCGGCAAACAATCCGTTTACGAGACATAATTATAAGGAATGATCCGGATGCGAACATGGGCTGTGTCATTCATATTAAAGAAATTACACGTCCGGCCTTCCGTCGCAATTGGATATGTACTTCTACAACCAATTTTTCCCTTTAGAAGCCGGGAAAATATTGCCAAAGGCTTTTCGTTCAATGCATGTAAATTGCAGACAACAGTAAGAAGGCTACGAGTGGTGGTTGTTTCCCGTCTGCCACGGGTTCTTCGGGCTCGGGCTTCCCCTACTTCGCAGCCCGCTGCCCGAGATGAAGAAATAGATTCTCAGTAGTCGGTGATGCAGCAGGTGTGATTTGTAAGTAAATTTATAGACACCACATGATGATTTTAATCTTGGGAGGGAACAAAAGAGACATCGAGATGTTACAATAGTTACATACGTGTAAGTAATTTGTTAGTCCAACCGGCGTGATCATCAGTGGCTTTCTTCCTTCGCAATATTGTTCCACACATATAAAGATGATTACCTGGTACCTGGCGGCCATAGGTTTGGGGAGTAGGAAATTCGGTTCAAACGTACATACCTTCTTGTACCGGTGATCAATGGGACGCCAAGTCGCTAGATGGCCGATGCCCGAGTAACGAGAAATTTGGCCTGATCAAGTGCAACGGCTTCTTTATTAGCTTCGCTACGATGGATCGAGTTGTTTTAACTGAAGTGACCTTGCAGGACGTATCACAAAGTCTTCCAGTGACAACGAGATGGCCAGACCTGCGAAGGCTGTTGAGTTTCTGACTATGGAGTCAACCTTGGGTGATGACCTGTGTCAAGACTTAGGGACAATAGCAACGCGACGTTTACTACAAATGCTTGGACTAGTCGAGTCTATGATATACGGTCCTCAAGTGAGTTACTGGTAAGTTGACCGTCCGTGGGATTTAGAAATCCAAAATACTTATGCACAAAACCTCGGAGTTTTCTTCAGCTGAGCCCACGACGCACGACACTTCGTTAGCCAGGTCCTCGGACATGTGATTGATCGCTACCGCCTCGAACATAACGTTGTTGCAACGTTGGCAGCTGGCGGGTCCTTCACTAGCCACCAGTTTGTCACCGAGTACTTACTATCAGCGAGTCAGTCTTTTCCTTAGACTCCAATCGAAATATTTGGACGCTACTGGAAGTTTTCTTTACAGCATGCTTGTCCGGTTTTAATATTTTCGAAGCTACCGCTCCATATAATCCTGCGGTCGGTTTCGATATAGTAATACTTACAACACCCTTCTGTCAACGCCGAACATATCAACATATCAACATATCAAACTTTGTCTTGAAAATTCAACCGCCCGCAGCTCACACATCGGGTTTACATCTCATCATCCGCCCCCGTCGCGTTCCGCGGCTAGAAGAACCCCGGAAGACAATGCACATCGGGCCCAAGGACTCCGAATTGTGTTCCCTTCTTCAATGTGGCTCGGTGCGGCGGTTCAAAATTGTGTTAGCACTGCCATCGTGAAAGTCCACCTCAAATCGAGTTAGACAACAGGCGTGTTCTTTGCGAGTGTGGTCACAGTAACGAAGGTAACGGAACGCCTCTTTCCGAGTTGGTGCCTGCTTCACGCAAGTAGCTCGTCCCACTGCTCTTTTCTTTTCGCCCACCCTGCCATACCCGTCCATTCAATCTCACTCTATTGCGTTCTCTCGAGTGCTAGCACGGTCACCCCGCTCCATGCGCCGCGAATGCTGAGAACTCCTTCTTTTTCCCACTCACATGTTGAATATTTCTCGTCCGGGGCCGGTCTGATTTTGCTGTTTAGACATGAGCTATTACCCACAGCCGGTAGATCGGTCAGATATAATAGCTATGCATATAGTGTAGGCAACAAAATAATTGGGAAGGCAATGTTGCCAGACCAACATTCCTATCGGCAAAGTAAGAGATGCCTCTCACGGCGACTTGGATGGTAGCTCGTTAGTACCTTGTTAAACTTGCCATGAGAATCATCTTAGTTGAGGTAGGTATAAAAGTAGACTTCAAAAACCTTCGTAAGGTTGGTCGGCTACTGAATAACCCGGGCGATAGTGTGAATTTCCTCGTAGACTCCGATTTATAGCGGCAAAAATCTTATGCCGACCTCAGATGCCCGTAATTAGGACGGGGTGATAGAGCTCAATTACTTATGCGGAAACGTAATAGGCTTTAGCCCCAAGCGACAAACTTGAACTTCCACCTCAACCACTCGACCGCCTAAAAGACCAGAGTTCTAGCCATACAATTAAATATATTCCATGTAGCAAAGGACGCCCAACCCAGCTTTGGAGAGAATATTGTGTGCAGCCTGGATAGCCAGTGTCCTTCTGTCTACTGGCACTCCATACAATGGCTCTCCGCACAACTTTACCGGCTACCTCTCTTTTCTCAATCATGAACTGAGAAATATAACCTTCGGTAGTATATTTCGTCGTGCCTACGGGTGAGAAGATTACCTCCAATTGCACGGGCTTGAATTTATACGTCGTCTAGCGGTTGAAGCTGCAGTGGTACTGAATATGGAGGGGATGTTCTTGAGTTTGCAGAGAACGCGCATGTATTAGCTCCGTGGTGGCGTTTCATCGTCCATAAAACGTATTGATTTTCGATTGTTGACCGCCCATTTGAATGTACCACTCTTGGAACTTACATTTAGAGAATCAATGATTACATTTCTTAGTAGCGGGGCAAAAGGGAGCCTTGAAACGCTCAAAGTCCGTCCAAAGCACTTTACAATCATCCTAAATTCTCTTTCTCGGTCAGGACGGAGTCGTTCGGACTTCAAGATTAATATGTACCATTTCTCGTGCGATCTTCGATAATATTGCATCTAATAAATAATTGCCATCGGCTGAGCCCATGTTGGAAGTATGTCTCAAGGCTTCACAGACGACAATTACGCTAAAAAGGATGATCTTTGGAGGATACATACATCCCGTTTCAAGCGGATCGCCGATGCTCACCCTTGTACACACAAGCCACTTAGTGCTTGGGGTTGGGTCGAGACGGCTTCTGACAAGCTCAGGATGCCAAGACAGCCCAGCCGAAACGACACAACATTGAAAGAATGGCCGATATACCTACCACCTGAAAATGGGGATACTCTAGATCTGGTTTTTTGCGGCCAACTTTATGCGACATCTTGGCAGAAAATGGTTTTGTGGATTAAATGAGAACAACTGTGTTCAATCCGCGCTGCATATTAGAACTTACTTCCTCAGAGATATTTGATCAGAAACTGGATCTGATACACCTTGATGTCATCCAACATATGGGGTAGCCAGGAACGCTTTCCAAGATGGCTTTAAAAGGGTAAGGCCGCAAGACCCTTGCCATGCATCTTGGAGCATCATAAACCCACCTAATTCCATATAGTAAAGTCTTGTCTGCTGTTAGACAAGAGCCTAAGGGCTTAGTTCTAATAATTCGGGACTATTGATGCACTTAATTCCACAGTTTCCCGTTGATTTTGAGCTTGAACCATGATATGAAGCTTTGATTGTTTCACAATTGCGGGAATATCAAGTTTCTACTAAATTCAATTGCCTACGGAGAACCAGGCGTTCGGTACTATATCCCAAGGTCATTAAAGTCATACTTACGTCCTACTCGTGCTGCCACAGAATATATAAGAACTCATTTGATATGTCATGAATTCTCATACCAGAATACCAAATGTATTCTTTCAAGCTCTTCATCGCCACCGTCCTTGCCTTAGCTGTTCAGGCATCTGCCACTCCTCCAGTAGTCACATGTAAGCGCAAAGCTCCCTTAGATTTTGCCTTGTAGCGACTAACCACGACTCCAGGTGCTACCGTTCTCTGCGCAGGGACAGCTCCGCACTGTTGTGACGGTCCCAAAGGCCCTCGGTGAGTCAGACTCTTCATGTTGTGTAATTATTGTTCAATTTTCTGAAAGCTGTGTAATTCTTGCTGAGGGACAAACATGCTCGAACGTTTATGATAACTTTTGAGAGTTCCCTTATGCAGTGACGGATCATGGAAATGTTGTTCACTCGAGTTCATGTAACTATTAAATTACAAGGCAATGAACGATCTCTCAACTGTAATGCTCATCATGACAAGCTTTTTTCTTCGAAAGTTAAAATCGTACTACTAACTCCATTCCAAACTTGGATGAGAGCGGCCGCACAAAGGACACATAAATAATATCAAAATACTACGCTTATTAATGTAGTCCATCTCAATGACGGCGTTACAAAGATCTCTCCGACTCATGGCTCAGATAGCATAGGGACCGGGGACCCTACCCCGCCTCTCCTTTCTTGAATTCCACTTCAGTCATTTGTTTATGTTAGTATCCTGCTATAGTGGGTCCCTTTGATTACTAGGCCAACTAGGACAGTGTCGCGGATCGTATTCAAGCGTCATGCTTCATGTTGCAAATGCAGACTTCAAAAAAAAAAAAATAGTTGACGCGGCATTTTGGCATTTCCGAAAAAATCTTTATGCTCAAAACCCAGAGTTATCCATGCTTCGCGGAATCCTGCATTCTTGACGGCCATGGACCTCACATAGTAGTGAATGACCCTGTTGACTATATTTATTCATAATTGGCCATTGAGCCCGGAGTACTCTGATCTCCGCTGTTGGAAAATGTAAGGCAATGCCAAAGATCAGACAGTTCTCCACGTACGACACCACTGGGCGCCGCTTGGCGCTAAGCTCTTTTTAGAAAATGGTCCATAAAAGAAGCTCTCACCGGCCGTTTTCTAGTACCCCACCATGCTATCTAAACTCTTAGTCCTCATGTCCTTGCTGTTCTTACTTCAAACGAATGCCCAACCAACCACAGCCCTTGAAGGAGATGAATGTCAGTTTTTATCCTTTTTGTGTGGTACTCTGTTGGCTGATACGGCACCTCAGGTCATCTCGATCAGGTATGTTTCGTATCACGCTGTTGTGCGGACGTTATCTCACCTTACCATTATCCGCACCACACCACCGTTAGGATTGTGCACAAAGTAAGTGGCCATCCTGGAACGTAGTCACTGAGTCCTAAACCCGTTGTTCAGACTCTAATGGGCCTCGCTGCTGTCACGGATTCGCGTTCAGCTAGTAAGGATATAATTTTATGATAATTGAATCCACTAAACGTTACAATTTACAGCTGCAGTGATGTAGAACCCGATACCGCATGCTAGAAAGTTCATTGGTGTATTATAGACTATATGAGGAAATGAAATCATTTCTTCTGTGGTTTTTGAATACTTGAACTCTTGTGGTTGGCGCAACCAGTTGCGGTCTCGGTTGCCCCAAATTTGGTGAAAAGACCGGACTAGACCGGACTTTCAAACACCACTGGCGGCGTTCCGGAAGAGCCCGCTGCGCCCTGGACCGTTTAACATGGATTCAGAAAATATCGGAATAGCTGATCATGAAGAACCCAGTCACGTTGTAATCCGACTGTCAATCATCAGAATACACCACTGACTTTGCACTGACTCACATCCTCTACCCCGTGGAGAATAATTCCCGTTTGAGAGTTCTGACGAATGTAACAAACTTCCCTGTTGATTCAGGCAGCAGTAATATCCAACCCCCGGCGAGCCATGCTCAGTTTTCTTTGAAACTTAGACTTGTAACAGAGAGTGGCACAGGTTTTATAGCTAGGTTTCAATTTACGGATTCCAAACGGACAGATTTTAGCTCGTTCCTCATCCAGCCGTTCACAACTTGAGCAAGCTCGAGATCGATCATTCGTGATAGAGATCCCTTCTTGGCTTTTTGTTTTAGGAAAAAATCCTGGTTAACCTTATCATCTATGTCTTTATTTACAGGTAAGACTTTGTCCTTGTCCCAAAGCAAGAAGCTTATAAGCATCTCAAAATCTCAACCATATTACTTGATTAAACGAATAATGCAATGAGGAAACCCTATATACAAATCCAAATTATGCTTCTAACAAATAAAAGAAAGAGCAACTACCTTCAACAGACCTATCCTATGACTTCAACCAAACCAATTGTGCAAAACGTTCACTAAACCTTACCCTTCTTCTCCTCTTCGGACATTTTCTTCACTTGTTTCCACCAATCACTTGACCATTTGAAGAAATTACATCTGTACTGCGGGTCGACTTCTTCTCTCAACCGTTCAGCCCTGCCTTTATCATATCCGGGACCAACCGGTCTAAAGTGAAAAAATCAGTTTAGAAAACAGAGGATGAAATGAAAAAGAAAAATCAAAACGAAGGTCCACGACCTTTACGAGTACAAGAATGGGGAAACCGCCATACGCATTCAACTACTCACCTCGCACATAGCCAGAATTTCTTCCCTTTATTAGCACCTTGTTTATTCACTGTATATTCCTTCGCGGGTTCGCCGTGCGCCACACATTTTGGTTTTAGAATATCGTTCGCATTGAGAAAAACACTATTCCAGGTTTGTCTGGCTTTTTCTTTCCTGCTTTCGTCTCCAATATCGCTTCCACCCTCGTTCCCGTTGGCGATTTTACCTCTTTTTGTCTGAGTATGTGACGATGATTGTGATAACGCTGCGAGATTTTGGGAAGACGAAGGAAGGGAAGACGATGCAGGAATAAAATCCGAGTCAATGATATCGTCATCATCAACATCAATAATGTCATCCTCGCAAATACTCGTCGAACGACTCCCAGGAGTAGCTGAACTCGAAGAAGCTTTTGTCGCCTTCGTTGTCGGTGGGGGTTTATCAAAATACGAAGATAACTTTGCTTGACCTTTTTTCTTCGTCTCAGCAGCTTTCAGTATTTTCTTCTTCTTCTTAAACGTAGACGATGAGGCTGATTGGGATTCAGGTCTGCTTTTTCGTTTGCGAGGTTGAGAAGATGTGGAAGGAGTTGAGGTGTAAGTAGGAGAAGAGGCAGAGGCAGGAACGGCGGCGGTAGAGGATGGAGGACTGGAGGAAGCCGGCGCGGCAGTAATAGTACTAGTAATGTTGGAGGTGGCAGCGAAAGAGTCAGGAATAGTACCGGTAGTGTTGTATGAGGGAGATAAACAAGAAGGCGGAGGTTGCGGTAGATTAGCGGTGGATAAAGATCCCGATTCCAGATGTTGCAACGACGTAGCAGCAGTGGTGGTCGTGGTACTTGCAATAGAAGTGGAGATGGCAGAAGAGGACGAAACTCGCTCCGAGAGTTGAGGAACCGACGGAGATAGACCATCACCGGGTTTTTTCAGGTCTTTCGCCTTCCTCCCGGCGAAAAACTTATCCAACGACATCTGTTTTCCGGAATGTTCCTCCCAGAACTTCGCTGCCAATCGAGGAGGCTCTTTCTCGCTACTATTACCGAGGACGTCTCGAAGTTTGACGCTCGTTCCGTCTTCGGCCGCGATTTCATCATACAAGTCAATATACACCGGGCAATGATCGCTACCTTTAATTTCGGGTTGAATGTTAGCTGCTTCGATCCAAGGGATTAAACCAGGTGTAATGAGAATATAATCTATCCGTGTTCCATAGTTCGTTTCTCGAGCAGATAGCTTCGTATTCCAACCTGACGAGCAAAAAGAAAAAAATCCCTAGTATGAGTTAGTTGAAGGAGGCGACTCCCAGGATAAACATACATGTATACATCTTTTTCCTCTCAGGCCAGAATCGTCGGACAATATCAACCATCGGGCCTCCAGTGCCGTCGCGCCTTTGCAACCAATCACTCAACCATCTTCTACCCTCGCCCGTTCCCTCACAATCCCAAAACCCGCTTTCGTCACCTTTTTCTAGATTGTTGGCTTTCCTTGCTCTCGAGATCATGATATCCCCTTCGCAATGGTCGATAACGGCCGCGCAAGCATTGATATCACCTAAAACGATCACTTGGCGGTTTTCGTTTTTTATGAGAGATTCAACGCGGGAAGAGAGCAGCCGATGATACTGCTTTTTGTATTTGTCTCGTGATAAAGTGGGAAACGGTGCGGCGGGAGTTGCAGGATTGGATGAATCATTCGGACAATACGTATTGATGAGAACGAAGAGACCGAAGTCAATAACCAGGGCACGACCCTCTCCATCTAATAACTGATAATCCACTTCATCATCTTCTTCGTACGCATTTTCAATCTGAGCCGTCGCGTATTCTTGATGCGGAGGATAGTTTTCCCACTTGGAAACGCGTTCTTCCGGTCCCAGTGGAGTTTTTGGCTGAATCAATCCCGTGAGACCTTCCTCGGCTTTGAGTGGCACGACGGTATTGATACGCGAGTAGACAGCAACGCCTGAATAACCGGTCTTCTTGACTGGGAACGAAAAGAAAGAATGATAGGATGGAGGGACGGCAACGGATTTAGGTAATGCAACACGAGACGATTTCACCTCTAGAACAGGCGTCAGATAGGAGTTGAAGTGGATGAGGGACGACGCGCACCTTGGAAACAGATTATATCCGAGTGAAGGTTGTTGAGAATCTCATCATGATTCTTGAATGTATTCCACCTGGGCAGCAGTTAGTACGGTGCTTTCAGTCAAGAGCGTTGACATGCGGATGATATTGGGGAAGAGTTCGAATTCCATTCTATGGTCGCAGATCAACACAGAATCAAGCATTACAAAAGACAACTCACAATATTCCAGGTTAGTATTCGCATTTCATCGTCAAGCAGCGAGTCGTATGAATTGCTTGGCTGGATCAACAAATTATGTCATGCCATCGGCTTTGTGCGGAACGGCTCGCAACACCGATCTCATTTAATCTATTCTAACTTTCTTCGGTCGTAAATCCTCCTCTTTTCCAAGTTCATCTCCAATGATCGTCATCCCTCTCGACGCCTGAACTTTCATTGTGCACGTCAAACCGTGCTCAAAGTATGTCTTTTCCTAACTGACATTACATGTGACTGAATGATTCACTGGCCAAAACTTCACGGCGGCAGTACCATTTATATGAATCATGCAAGAATTTTTCAAGTTTGACCACGAAGCACACTATCTGACTGTGCAATTGTTCGACAGACTTCAAGCTCCAAAAGGTTGAAATACATTGTCCTCTGAAACATTACTACATCCTCAGAAAAGCAGTTCCCGAACCGACCGTTTCATAACATGGTGAGTTGCTATGAGCTCTCATTTTTCCCACTCAGCATATTTGTATCTTTCTAGTCTGGAACTAGCTCAACGTTCATACCGTATTGGCATTCGCGGCTCAACGAAAAACTATATTTCAGTATCAAGCTAGGAAAAGGAGGTTACAATCGGCCTGGTTGAAAACAGGAATATAAGGGAGTAAATAAAACCCCACCGAGATGAGTATCTCAACTGACGCATCTCGGATTATTTCTCAGCGTAGCAAAAGTATGAGCTTTAGGTTGGAGTGCAAAGTCAAAATCAAAGGTTTCAGTCAAGCATTTCTGTCGAGACTCGAGAAACTGAAACATCAACTCGAAACTTAGTTGTTGCTTTGCTTGCGATCTTCACGCCACTCGGAAATCTGTGCTTCCGCTAAGCCGAATTAAGATCCGCTATAAGTTCGCGAAGAATTTGTTTCAATCAAGCTTAATCAACTATTGTAATTGCTGTTTTTGGTTAAACCGAAAATCTCGGTGATTTTGGTGATATTTGTCTTTTCGTTTGACTTTCGGCTTCAAGATACTGAAACTATAATACTAATCGAATTTTTCGGCAGAGACAAAAAAAATGTCACCTTCATGCGTGTTTGCTGTTCACCCACCGTGAGCTTTACCCACTGCCAGTATATCAATCAGAAGCCACAACCCAATGTAGAAGTGATAAGAGGAGAATGAATTGGGCCGGTAATGGGAACACATCAGCGTTCGCGTCGGCAAAGTTTCAGTGGGAAATAGAGTTGACAGAGCCTGCGCAGCCGAAAGTGATGCTTCTCATGAGAATATTTGCCACAGATGAAACAGCAGTGCACCAATTAACCCTGGACCTTGAACCTTCTAATTTCCAGAGCACATGTATCGCGCCAGCCAAGGAATGGTCACTGAACAACTCCGTTAAAGGGAAGAACATAGGTTTTGGATACTATTGGCAAACACCCTTCGACAAATCTCAAGGAAATCACTAGCGTTGTCAAAAGCTTTCACCATGCCTAAAGAAAGACAAACTGTGATAGTGTATTAATACGGTACGGATTCCCGCATTATGAACCCGGGTATTTCATTTTAGATCTCCGTGCGTGGCGTAAAGCGTAAATAAAGCGTAAAGCGTTACATATCGTTTCTCTCGCAACAAAAAACGGCTTCATGACCAAGCACAGACATCCACATCTCTAATGTACATATAGTCAACTACGACTATTCGAGTTTCAATTCTCTGGTGGGAACAGACCCATGTTCGATACCGGCCAGCTCTCTATACCCTCTCGTATCTCTGAGGAGACTATCACCATGGCCAATTTTCTCAAAGAAAACGACAGCCTAGCGGCGCTTCCTTTCCCAAGAAAAATCGCCCTCACTGCGTTCCTCTGTCTGGCTCCATTCCTCGACACTTTGGCCAATGCTTCCCTCTTTGCTGCCTTTCCGCCTATCTCGTTGGATCTTGGTATCTCAAACAGCAACGCTGTCTGGATTGTAAGCGGTTATCAGCTTACTTTTGCGGCACTTCTTCTCGGTGTAAGCATATTGTCCTCATTTTTGTTATCTGGACCTCAACACATCCACAGAGCGGACGAATGAGCGATTTGTACAACCCTAGTAAAACCCTGTTTCTACCTGTGTATTAACTGGTATTGATTTTCTTCTAGAGTATGTCTTCCTAACAGGAGCAGCATTTCTTTCAGCGTTCTCTTTGGGCACTGGATTTGCGCGGGACGAGGTTACTTTGTTTATCCTCCGCGCTTTTATGGGCGTCGGTAATTCTCCTTCATGACAAATGTCCGACGGCGTTACTAATTACCCGATAGGAGCTGCTTTGACAGTCCCTTCCGCGTTACATCTCATCATTCATCTGTTCCCAGACCCAGTGCAACAGTCGAAAGCCATTGCTTTATTCGGAGGCTTCGGAGCTCTCGGCAATGGTGTGTTGTTTCTGTTTTACATGTTATGTGATGTAATAATACGACATGTCTTCGGAAATAGTGTTCGGGCTTATTGTTGGCGCTTTCATTATCCAATGGACGACTTGGCCCTGGCTTTTCTATGTTTTCTGCATAACGGGAGCGGTTGTATTCGTCGCTGTGGCCATTTTATCACCTTCTCCTGAGAGCGTTATCATTCTTAGTAACACAGAACGCTTCAAACGTCTCGATCTTGGTGGGATCTTCCTGGTGACTGGTGAATTGTTTGCCATTTCCGCTAATGTCCACTGATGAAAAACCTTCAGCTGGCCTCGTGCTATTCATATTCGGTGTGACAGCCGGTTCGGTGAATGGCTGGACAAGCGCGAGGTGCTTGGCCCCGCTTATCGTCTCAGTATTTCCAATCACTGCATTTTTTTTCTGGGAAGCGCGACTTTCTGAAGAACAAGCTGCTATGTATGTTTCTACGCGAAAATTCTTATTACCGAGCTCATATCATCTGGCAGTCCCCCAAACCTTTGGCGGGTGAGAAACTTCACGGTCCTTGTCGTGGGATCTGCGACTATGCATTACTGGTGGTTTGGAGTTGTGCAGTTCATGTTCTCGTGGGTCTGGCAAAATGTTTATCACTGGTCTCCCATCATTACTGCCCTTCGCTTGTGAGTAATTTCATTGAGATTGCTGAATATGTCGTTCGCCCTTACCGTTAAAAAGCCTTCCCGTCGGGATATTTGCCTGCGTCGCGACCCTTACAATCAGCTCTCTCCGGAAGCGTTTCCCGTTGAAATGGGTCCTTGTGTCTGCGCAATCCATTGCCTTGGTTGCAACAATACTTCTGACTTTTGGTAACTCACCACAACGTTATTTCCCTGTCGTCCTTCCTGGATTCATTTTGGGAGCATTCGGCATTGGAACTGCTTTTCTATCAGTCAAGTATGTCACTCGTTGTTGGATTTTGTCGCGTTACTCAGCCTCATCAGCATTGCTGTCTTTGCTACTACACCACCCGAGAAAGCTGGCGTCGTAGGCTCCATCTTCAATTGTTTCCAACAGGTTGGAAGCGCAGCTGGAAGTGCCATCGTAACTTCTATCCAGACAAGCGTTGAAGTAAATCATGGCGGACCTACCTCATTCTTCGGACGAAGAGTGGGTCTTTGGTTTCAAGTCGGATTGCTTGCCATCAGTACCATATGCCTCCTAATATTCATGCACAATGACATCCCCGCGACAAACAAGGCAGTCGGAGACAAGGAGAAAGGCCTGGATACATCCGTAGAGAAAGACTCAGATCCAGCTGATCCTGTGAAGGAGTGCGAATAGGTGATATACCCAGGTATACTGTAAAGCCACCGATTGATATTTCGTAACTTTCCATTCAGACGTTTGTGGCATAGATTCCCATTGTAGCATAAGGATGTTGTATGTTATTCCATGGCTTCGTTTCAGAGCAATTAATTATATTAGGGTTTAATTATTGTTGGTGTCTACTCAATTGTACTTATCCGATTCAACTCTGGCCGAGAAGTACCGGTGCCTGAATCCTGAGGCCTGAACTTCCAACGGGGGCGGAATATAAGGACTGCATGCTGCATGTCCTCGTGGAAATGGAGCACCCCAATACGTGTCGGAAAAGCAAAGCGAGGTGCAATTGAATTTTCTGAGACGAAGGCCGAGCTAACTCAGGATAGTATTGCTCTTCATCGCAGCCGTTACTTATTATGATATTTAGGAGCAGTCGCGGGACATTTTACAATTTTTCCGACAACATTTCTTGCTCTCAGGGGTAGATCTAAACATGGTCCAAGCGCTGCAAAACAATCAAGTCGCGTTGGAAACCTTTGACCTCGGCGTAATTCGGGATACACCGAACCACTGCAAAGCCGTTCTTCAGAAACACCTTCTTACTACCCTCATTCTCAGTATACGTCACAGCCATTATATGACGAGCTCCTAAAAGCGGTTTGCCTACTTTGTTGATGATGGTGTCGATGGCGTCCGTCATTATACCCCTACCATGGTGGCTCGCTACAACAAAATCTTGCGATTGTACGTGAGTAATAATATCATTAACTCAACGTTAGAAGAAACCTACCTCCAATAGTCCACACAATGTCAGGGTCCCCAATCGGCAATTTCATGTTTGTTTCATTATCGTGTTTCGGATCCTCTAGCAAGGTCACTTCGGAAGACCTGATGAAACCTATATCTCCCACAAATAACTCGCTTCCGTCCTCCTGTATTTCCCGCAGGAATCTGACAGGACAATGAGTCAGGATTGGCTCCTTGTTGATCAACTCCTTCACACCCTGATCGCAGTTTGGTTTTATCCTGTTGATCCAGCTTTGGGCGCGCTCTAATGGTACAACAGGTCGGACAGCTTCAACAGCCTCAGATGTACAAAACATACCAGATGTGTAAGGGAAGGGAACATTGGCCAGCCAGATATGCACTCTCTCATCATTCAAAGGAGCCAACAGATTGGATACGTCATTATCTCGAGGAGGAGTGAGGACAATGTTAGGGTGCTTTCGCAAGCGGAGAAACGGTTCCCCTGTTTGCGGGTTGACTTCCAAGGGCCCAAGGGTCCCCATACTGTACAGGTAGGCGGCTGGCATCTGGCCATTTGCCCGTATTTTTTAAGTTCTGGCAGTCACCACACATCGGGGACTTCGGGCCATGGTGGGCGATTTCTCCATATTTTTATCAGTAGTGCATGGCAGCATGAATGGTAGGAACGGCATTAGAGAGGATCACGTCGAGCGGGGCGATTACCATCGCTCATCATGATTTTACAAAACCGAGCGGCCGAAGTGTCAGCCTGAGGGCCAAGTTGAAATCTACGATGTATATCGCTGTTACATCTAAGTATTGTTTTGACCACATTCGTGAATGACTGAACCAGCAACTGCAGGTTCAATTTGAGTGTATCACACTTTCTTTCTTTTGTCCTTTTCCTTAGTTGCCTGAAGTGAAGGGCGTAAAGTTAATCTCCACATGAAAAACAAAATTACTTTGACGGGCCAACACATTTCAACTTCTTGCCCTCCGAGGTGTTGTCAACCACTATTGAACACCCTAACTTCCTCGCGCGGACTAAACCAGGTAAGCGCCAGCATCATCTTGTCTTGGAAATGGTATAACATTGTGAAATGATATGAGTTCACTACATAAGATTTTGTGTTGCAATCATGACAATGAATCAGTGCAACACCGATTGACTCGCCGTCGAGTGAGTGTGCCCATGGTTACATTGTATCTAATGGGATGTGGACGCAGGGAGTACATAGGCGCCATAACTCGGTGAAAAGACAGTTCTCAGACCGGTGTAATCACCTTCCAACTTATTCTTTCCAGTCATAAAATTATAGCTGAGAAGTCCGAGTTGAGTGACCACATGATTTCTGGCAAACTTTGTCGACCAGGCTACATATTTGACTCGGAATAACGGAAACGCGGTTTTATCACTAAATTATGTTTGCTATGTAGTTGACTCAAAAATGACGGGACCGGCCGGTCATATTTATCGCTATTACCAAGACGGTGATAAACAACCAAATGGTGATTGAAACGAATCAAATCTCTCACAAGGTTAAAGCCAATCGAGCAGCTAACGGGTCTAGTAAGCGATCCTGTCGGCAAAATTATCCTGTGTAACTTTCGGCGACCGTCCGCGTTATTCAGGCATCAGTGATTGTTTACAAAGCGAATTTGATGGTTCTCAGCCTGGGTACCGATTAACCCTTGACCCTGAACCTTCCAATTTTCTAAGGGTACAAGAATTGGGGAAGGCAGGAAACGATCAAATATCGTCGGAGAATGAAATATAGGCCTTGCATAGGAGGTGGACCGTGACCCTTCGAGAAAATTCCAGGAAAAGTGACCGGCGTTATCAGAAATGTTCAATGATCATGATAGTGCAATACGGTACGGATTTTCTTATCGGGATACCGTACGCAATGACAGATCTCCGCCCGCGGCGTAGTGCATTACATATCTTTCAGACTCGCGAAAAGAAGTGACATTTATGACAAAGCATAGACAGATATGCCGACATCTTCAACATATATATAACCACTATGAGATTTTACGTATTGAAGTCTCTCTCGAGAACCAGAATCATGTCCGAAGCTGGTCACTCCGCCACACCCTCTCATTCTTCTGAGAAGACTGTAACAGATCTTCCCAAAGAAAACGACGCGCTGGCTGCACTCCCTTTGCGAAGAAAAATCGTCCTTACCGCGTTCCTATGTCTGGCTCAATTCCTCGACACCTTCGCCAACTCTGCTCTCTTTGCTGCCTTCCCTCCTATTTCATTGGAACTTGGTATCTCAAACAGCAACGCTGTCTGGCTTATAAGCGGTTATCAGCTTACGTTTGCGGCTCTTCTGCTCGGTGTAAGCACATTCTCCTCATTTTCGTCAGTTGTTCCTGAATACGTTCACAGAGCGGACGAATGAGCGATTTGTTCAATCCTAGTAAAGTTCTACTTCCACAAGTATATTGACGAGTATTGACTTCGTTATAGAGTATGTCTTCTTATCTGGAGCTGCATTGCTTTCGGTATTTTCCTTGGGCACTGGATTCGCGAAAGACGAAGTTACTTTGTTTATCCTCCGCGCTTTTATGGGTGTTGGTAAGTCTCCTTCATGATGACAGATGTCCGATGGCGGTACTCATAACCGAATAGGTGCTGCTTTGACAGTCCCTTCTGCGCTACATCTCATCGTTCATCTATTCCCAGACCCAGTGCAACAGACAAAAGCCATTGCCTTGTTTGGAGGCTTCGGAGCTATAGGTAATGGTATGTCATGTTCCTTTCGCAGATCGTGTGACGCAATAATATGACGTGCCTTCGCTACAATAGTGATCGGGCTTATTATTGGCGCTTTCATTATCCAATGGGCAACCTGGCCATGGCTTTTCTACGTTTTTACCATAACTGGAGCGGTTGTATTCGTCGCTGTGGCTATTCTATCACCTTCTCCCAAGCGTGTCATCATTCTTAGCAACACAGAACGCTTCAAACGTCTTGATCTTGGTGGGATCTTCCTGGTGACTGGTGAATTTGTTTGCTATTTCCGCCTATCTCATGTCCACTGATGAAATATCTTTCAGCTGGCCTCGTACTTTTCATATTCGGCGTGACGGCAGGTTCAGTAAATGGTTGGACAAGCGCGCGATGTTTGGCTCCGCTGATCATTTCAGTGTTTCCCATCGCTGCATTCTTCGTCTGGGAAGCGCGACTCCCCGAAGAACAAGCTGCTATGTATGTTTTCTAGGCCAAAATGCTAGTCGCGGTATTGATACGTTCCTGTAGTCCTCCGAGTCTCTGGCGAGTGAAAAACTTTACTGTCCTCGTTGTGGGATCTGCGACTGTGCATTACTGGTGGTTTGGAGTTGTGCAGATCTTGTTCTCGTGGGTCTGGCAAAACGTTTATCACTGGTCTCCCATCATTACTGCCCTTCATTTGTGAGTCATTTGACTGTTATTTTTGATTATGTCTTTCGCCTTACGTTAAAAAGCCTTCCCATTGGGGCATTTGCCACTCTAGCAACAATTACAATGAGCTCTCTCCGGAAACACTGCCCGCTAAAATGGGTCCTAGTCTCTGCACAATCTCTCGCCTTGGTTGCAACATTACTTCTGACTTTTGGTGACTCGCCACAACGCTATTTCCCTTTCGTATTTCCTGGATTCATTTTGGGAACGTTTGGGATTGCGACGGCCTATCTAACAGTCAAGTATGTTACTCGTTATGGAATGTTGTAACGTCACTCAACCTCATTTAGTGTTGCCGTCTTTGCTGCTACGCCACCCGAAAAAGCTGGTGTAGTAGGCTCCATCTTCAACTGTTTCGAACAGGTTGGAAGCGCAGCTGGAAGTGCTATAATAACCTCTATCCAGACCAGTGTTGAAGAAAATCATGGTGGACCTACCTCATTCTTCGGACGAAGAGTCGGCCTTTGGTTCCTATTCGGATTGCTTGCCATTAGTACCCTCTCCATCCTCATAGTCATGCACAATGATATACCCCCGAGCAAAAAGGTGATCATGGATAATGAAAAAGGCTTGGATGCATCTTCTGTGGAGAAAGAACCCGAGCCAGCTGTAAAGGATGACAAATAGATGATACATGCAATTGTACCGATTAATATTCCATTACTTTCCTAGGATAGCACTTCGCAAGTAATTGTGGCATAGATTCCCATTGTAGCAATAGGGTCCTGTATGATACCCCCGTACTTTCGTTTTAGAGTAAATCATATTAGAGTTTAATTACTGTTGGCATCGCGTCAGCCTGTATGCGCTTCTCTACCAAGGGTAATGACGGAGGCAGAGTCCAGGGAAAGACTGAGAATGCGCTATGCAGCGTCTCCTTAGAGACGAAAGTAGTTTGATTTTCTTACCGAGGGAGAACAGAAAGAATACTGTTCGTTATTGCAGTCTTCACTTATTATGATAATGAGCTATCGCAAATCGTTTATTTTAACTTTTCCACCCACGCTTACTGCTCTCCGCAATACGCAACGCGACCTAAACATGGCGCTCCAAAACAATCAAGTCGCGTTGGAAACCTTTGACCTCGGCGTAATTCGGGATACACCGAACCACTGCAAAGCCATTTTTCGAAAATACCTTCTTACTACCCTCATTTTCAGTATACACCGCAGCCACTATATGACGAGCTCCCATAAGCGGTTTACCGATTTCGCTGATGATGGTGTCGACGGCGTCTGTCATTATACCCCTACCATGGTGGCTCGCTACAACAAAATCTTACGAATTTCGAGTCGGTAACAATGTTATCAACTTGATTGGAGAAGCCTACCTCCAATAGTCCACACAATATCAGGGTTCCCAGCCGGTAATCTCAAATTGGTTTCATTATCGTGTTTCGCATTTTCCAGCTGGGTCATTTCAGAAGACCTGATGAAACCTATATCTCCTACAAATAATTCGCTTCCGTCCTCCTGTATTTCCCGCAGGTATCTGACAGGACATTGAGTCAGGAATGGCGACCCGTTGATTAACTCCTTCAGACCCTGATCGCAGTCTGCTTTTATCCCGTTGATCCAACTGTGGGCGTGTTCTAATGGTACAACAGGTCGGACGGCTTCAACAGCCTCAGATGTACAAAACATACCAGATGTGTAAGGGAAGGGAGCATTGGCCAGCCAGATATGCACTCTCTCATCATTCAAAGGAGCCAACAGGTTGGATACGTCATTATCTCGAGGAGGAGTGAGGACAATGTTAGGGTGCTTTCGCAAGCGGAGAAACGGTTCCCCTGTTTGCGGGTTGACTTCCAAGGGCCCAAGGGTCCCCATACTGTACAGGTAGGCGGCTGGTATCTGGCCATTTGCCCGTATTTTTAAAGTTCTGGCAGTCACCATACATCGGGGACTTCAGACCATGGTGGGCGATTTCTCCATATTTTTATCAGTAGTGCATGGGAGCGTCAGTGGCAGGGCCGGTATTAAAGGGGATCATGTTCAGCGGGGGGCGATTACAAGGCGATTACCATCGCTCATCATGGTTTTACAAACCCGAGCGTTCGAAGTGTCAGCCTGAGGTCCAAGTTCAAATCTACGATATATATCGCCTTTACCTCTAAGTATTGTTTTTACCACATTTGTGAATGACTTACCCAGCAACTGCCGGAATACCGGTGCTTGTAATGGAATCAGCCTAGTAATCAGGATAAGGACCATAAGTTTTTTTTGGGGGGGGTAAGGGTTAGGAATTGCTGATCAGCGTACATCGACTCGAAAAACGCAACCTACAGGTGGAATAGAGATGTGTGGATGCAACTGATGTGGTGACCTTTGTCAATGACGAATACTCGAGGCAAGCGTAAAATTCATGGGTCAACTCCCAAATTCGATTATACTAAAGATTAAGTACGCGACCTTCTCTCCCCGCAGCAAGGATCTATCCAACTGTTTGATCAGAGTCCACCAGTGTTCCAAATGTCATGTTGCTCCTGCAAAAATATTATGATCTGATCGAGTCGTTTGATTAGAGGATATTCGGTCAGGATCTTCCATATGGGCTTGGCCTTCACTGGCCTTTGCTCGTACACTAGCTTCTACTTTACTGCCAATATTCACGTGGCGACGAAAACACGAACGTCGCCAATTAGAACCACGAGATCTATTAGTTCAAGTTCAAATCAAACCCGACACCAGCAAAAGTCCCAAACCAAATTGGCTTCAAGTTTGTATAGCAATCTATATCTCAGACTTTGCGCTCGAGAGGTACCGTCCAATCATCATCATCCAAGAAAAAATAGCTACTGACATTAAAAAGAGAAACTTATCGCTACAAATCAAAAAGATACAATAATAAGTCGTGTGATAAACGTGAAATAGGAATTATTACAGGAGCTAGTTGATAAATGTGTTCATGCTGACCTCAATCAATCGACCGAAGGAGCTTAAATCCCGATAATAGTATAACAAAAACCGAAACCAAAAATCCTACCAAAGCAGGATGCGCAACCGTCGACAACACACTATCATTCGGCAAACATTGCGCACACGACCAATCTAAAAGAGAGTTAATTTTTTCCAGTTTAAAAAGTGAAAGAACCACGAGAAGGCGCACTATCCAAAGGAACATAATCCCTAGGCGTATACATCCCAAACTTCAACCCCGCAAACTGTCTCATCAACCCCGGCCCCGGAATCGCACTCTCCCCCCTCTCATCCCAAATCGTCAACCTATAATTCCCCGGCCCCAAAGGCAATTGCTGATTCTCCTCTTGATACTTCTTCAAATCCCAAATCACCTCGGTCGCCGTCCCAGGTATGACGCCCGCTTCATTCATACCCGAAATCGAACCGACGGGATAGGTGTTGTGGGTATCGTCGCATATAGCTTTCACGGTTAGTTGTTGAGGTTGTTGGAGGATGTAGGAAAAGTTCCAGCCGAAAGTGATGTTTTGGAGGCCTATTTTGTAGTAGGATGTTGAATGTTGGGGGGGTTGAGTTAAGGTTAAGAATCCCACTTGAGCGGTTATAGGGAACGCTGGTGAAGATGGGGACGTAGCAGGTGTGAGGAGATTGGAAGAAACAGTGCCGTTGGGCGAGATAGAATTTGCTGTAGTGTTTGTGATATCCATGGTATCTGGGGTGTTCGGGGTAACGTTGGGGGGAATATTGGTCGACGTAGGAGCAGGAATGGGAATGATAGTTTGACCAGGAGAAGAACTTTGCGACATGACTATGGCAGCGGCGGGGAAGAAGGTAGCGCTAGATAACAATGGTGGTCGGGCGAGTGGAAGTCTGAGACGAAATTAGAACCGCCCACGCCAGCGCCGATCTCAAATCTCCTCGTAATTATAATACGGTATGACTTGGTCAACAGAAAAAAAAATTGAAATGGCTAGTTGAGGGTATTAGAGGTATTAGATGTACCTGAATGAGCTCAGAGAATGAATAGAAAACAAATTACGACGGAACACAAACGCCACAATCCTCCCCGTGAAAAAAAAGGAGAGAGAAAATCAGCTCCCTCTCAAGGTATTAATGCCTCGATAGCAAAACTCGTAACCTGGGGCAAATACGCACTAGCCGCCAACTCCAAAATGTGTACATCATCAAAGGACTGATGACCATTAAAGCCCCCGATTAATAAAACTCTACTGTCCGCGAGCGCAGTAGCGTGATATCCTCGTGGAGATGGAACTTTTCCGTAAACAGGCCGTGTTTCGTATTGCAGTGAAACTAATTTGTATCATTATATGCGGTCGAAAACAGGAGGGAAGAGAGGAAACGTTACCTAGGTTGAGGAGGACGAGTTCTGATGTATATTCGGTACTGTCGTGACCACCGAATATGAATAAATAAGAGCCAACTTGAGTTGAGCTGTGTGCTAAGCGTCTATATGGAATATTGGTTTTGATTTGTGTCCATATGAGTGTATCTATACGCGATTAATCACTTGAAAAAGGGGGAAGCAAGGCCCAAACGTACCGAGGTTTAAAGTCCAAAGTTCGTCGAACGAATCTTTTCCGTCACTTCCTCCGATGATGACCATGATGTTTCCTACAAGATTAGCGGTATGATATCCCCTCGATTCAGGTTTTTTTATACCCATCGTCTCGACCAAATCCCATGTCAGAGTGACATTACCGTCTTTGGTCTTCCCACTGGAAGAGGAACTGGGGGCATAAGGTCCATAGAAACCACCACCACCGACGTGATATACACCATGATATCCCCCGGTTCCGGTTCCTCCTCCGCCTATAGCACCCGTCAAAGGCCCAACATCCAGAGTCCAAACATCATCCAGAGCCATCATACCATTCCCACCTCCAAAAACCCAAATTTTATTTTCATACAACACGGCTGTGTGAGCTCTTCTTTGAGGTGGTGAAGGGCCTGGAGCAATTGTTGGGCGAGACCACCGACGTGTGAGTGTATCGAGGACGTATACGGAATCATAATATACTGAACCGTGGCCTCCGCCGATGAATACTATTTTGTGGTTGGCGACTAGTGTTGCGGAATGAGCTCGGGATGGAGGAGGCGTGTCGCCGAGACAGTCAGGATGTGTCCATTGCATGGATTCTATATATATATATATATATACAGTGAATTTGTTTTTGATTTTGGCACAGGTTATGCACGCACCGACATTCAAACAATAGATATCTTTCCAACTCTCCCTATCATCGCATCCACCAAACAGCCAGACGACATTATCAATGACAGTGATACTATGCGCGCGCATACTTCTATTCGGAATGGCACCGTAGACTGGAGCGCGACTCCAATACATACCCGTACTTGGGGCCTGTTCGGCGTCCTTATCATACACGAGCCGGGGTGTAGATTTCATTCTGGGAATGTGCGCATCGCCTCTATGGTGATAGCGAGATGAAGACGACGACGACGCTTGGCGAGGGGTGTGGATAGAAGGGGTCGAGGGGGCGCTGGAGGGGGTGAGATTGCTGGACACTGTTCGCCTCAGCGCGGTGCGGGGTTTTTCGGATGGAGAGTCGCTGGCGCTGACAGCGAGAGAGCGGAGGCTGGAGGCCTTGCGCGCGGTGCCCGTCGTGTTCACGCTGAGCCTGTCCATCGAGGCCCGGTGCAGCGACGACGCGGAGGAGGCCATTCACAGTTATTGGATCAGCTTGAGTTAATGATCAGAAATGATCAGAAAAATCACACACATCACACCAATGTCCCACGATTCCATGGTTCCGTCTCTCATGTCGGTCACCAGCTTTGTCGTTCAGCTTCCATATGAATTATGGTGCCATATCGCTGCTTTTTTAACCATCGACGACATGGAACGTACCAAACTCTACGCCCTCAACCGACCTTTCTTGGCTTTGTACCTCCGTGAACAGTACAAGACACTACGCCTCATGTTCAGCTGTGGGTCCTTTCACTTCACAAATACTGACCCGATTGCATTATCTAAGAGATTGGACCATATTCGGTGAGCAGTTTCTTCCATTGAATACTTGAATGATGTCATCTGACAAGACGAAGCTCAATGGTTGCGGAGAACGTACGGACTCTCAACGTCGTTTTCGAGCAGTACTCATTCGAACCAGAGTACGAGTTTTCAACTAACAAGATACTCCGCGTACTCCCAAAAAAACTTCTCCTGAAAAGGAGGATAAATAAGCTGCGAAAAAACTTTCCGTCATTTCCACAAATCCTCGGCGCTTTTTCGGATTTGAAGGACCTCACTGCCATCAACTGTGCCCTTTTCACACAGTGCCCTCCTTTCGTCTTCGACTCTCAGCGCTTTCTTACGTCCGGTATAAGCGCTGCATGGACTTCGTCAAGGTACACCTTAACATGCCTGGTCCTCACGATACATATCTACCCACTAAACGATCTCGGTCTGGATGCAATTACTTTTCCTCATCTACAACAATTCCATCTCATCCTTCGCTCCAAGAGGTTATTCGTATTTGTCATGGGAGAAATCGATAGCACACCCCCGGAGTCCTTGACTATTTCAGCTTTCTCTATGGCCCAATTTCTAACAAGGCACCAATATACATTGGAGGCCCTCACTCTAGCATTCCCTATAAATGCTCAAAAGTTCGCCGCTGATCTCCTTAATCAGTTTCCTGTCCTTCCATCCCTTTGGAAGCTTCAACTCCACTTTACGCCAGACGGTATCATTAGGAGTCCTTCCCTTCCGCTCGGATTATTCAAGACCTTAGAGTCAAACTCCCAATCCCTAAAAGATTTCTCTTTAGTCTTTGACGGTTTGTTTGGTAATTGTGATTTTCTACGCGAAGAGGATTCACAGCTTTATCGAGATTGGTGGTCCGCTCAATCGTTTGAGAGAATTCATTTCCCGAAACTGGAACATATTCGATTGGAATTTGATGAAGTCGTCGATGATGCGCCTCTAATGCTTCAATTTGCCGTATCTTTGACAGTGAGTCCCTCCTTTCAATACCGAATCTGCATATAAACCTCCCAAACATCTTTCGCAGGCAAATTCTCTTCATTTGCAATCTGATATAATTCCGTCCGATATTGAACGGCTGTCAACGCTATACGCGAGATTAGAGCGAAAATGTCAAATGGAATCTCTGAGTATATCAATCAGAACGTTGACTCCTTCCATCTTATCATGTCTCGCACATGGTTTTCCTAACATCAAGACATTGAAATTACACTATACCTGTATTGGTTTAGACGATTTGGATCACGATCCAGCTGTGTTCATGCAGGTAAATCATTTCGAATTTAAAAACCCGATAAATTCGTTGCTAATCGCTGAAAAAAAAAAAAATAGGAAGTTTCGCAAAGGAGATTTCCGAGTTGGTCACTGGAGAAAATATATTTCTTTAGTCGATGGGCAAATCGTCATGACCACCAATTATTCAAGAAAGCGATTGCGAAAGCTCTTCCTCGAATACAATCCGTCCATGTTTCAATCAGAAGTTTTACATCCTGATCGATTACGGGTACCCCCGTATTGATGAATGAGAGGTCGTGATGGGGGGGGGGGGGGTGAGATTGCTTGCCATCGGTTGTTACTTTGGTTTAGTGGGTACGTCAGTTAAAGCTATGTTTCCGAACCAGAAGTGTCCAGGCTTGTCGTTGACCCAGCAAAAAGACTAACCGTTGTTGACATCACAGTCAAATAACCGGGTAGCACGATTACTTGCCGTTCTCAATTAGTTTGGAAAATCAATTACAAGATGTCAGCACGCTCTAAACATCAAAAAGGCTGATACGCTAGTAGGACTGGTACAATTTCTCATATAGTTCCCGGGCACTACTTTCAACGCACGATTTCGACCATGTATTTCAAACCACTATGAGGTGCACCGACGTAAGCCTACTGATGCCATCATCTCATCAAAATCAAATCTTATAATAAGTATCACATCCTGTGAAAGTGAAACTTTTGTGCAAATCACTGAACCGCTTTTACCACCACAATCTCCCTCTAGATATTGCCTGAGTTACTAAATTTTTACCATTCACAGATAATACTTTACGCACGGCTGTACCAGAACTCAACTAAGTTCAATCAAGTTTCCTTGGTTGAACGTCGCCTCCTTTCCCCCAACCTCCCCCCTCCTTGGTCATTGACGATGTTTTCTCCTTTCGACGAGGAGAATCGTAATACCCCATCGAGTCGAATCATCTTAGGAGTCCCGCCGATACCACAACCAAGTGATTATTTCGAATTTCCATTGGTTCCTTTGCGGAGGGAACCATCTACTCACCAAACGCGCTCCGACCACCATCCCGAAGCAAATAATCATAATCCAGTAAAGGAACAAGACCGAAAGCACCGCTCGCGGTGGAAATACTCTCCGCTGGATACTGTCCTCGCCAATCGTCAAGGAGAAGACTTTGAGCCGGTACAAACATATGAACTTGAAAGGAATCTCAATTCAGACGGACCCGAGCTCAATAATCTGTTCACACCTGGACATACATCTTATCCATCCACCTCCAACTATTCACCGTTTCCCGATGAGAGGACCCTCCTCAACACTCCTTCAGCCTCATTTCTTCGTCGTCGTGGTCTATTCAAGCCCCTGAGAAGGCATCCATTTTCTCATCGTTACGAAGTGCCGAAATGGCGATCACTAGCCAGTCACACGATTCTTTGTTTCATCTCTTATCCACTCTTGCTTCTTTTTGCATTAGTTGCGAAAGGTCGTACTTTATTCTGGACACGTGTGCTTGTGGGGATTGGGTCTGGAATCACGGGTGTGTTGCTCGGGCGAAGTTTGATTAACCTTTCTAGAAGACATCTCGAGGCTACGGGTGAGTCTAATGGAAACTCGTTGGTTCGAGTGATTTCATCAACCGTTCGTTAGTTTGGGCAACCGTTATACACCAGTCTCAAAGTCACGATAATCCTGGAGTGCAATTCAAAGATATCGCAAGACACGTTGAAGACCCAATGAGTATTCTCAATGGACTAATACTTTGTTGGAATCGATTTGTGTTTACCGGTACGGCACGCAAGAATCGCGCGCACTACGAGTGAATTCCTCGTCTTATTTTTTGTACCCTTTGCTGCAGAAGAGCTGACTTATATATATATATATATATAGTTCGCGCTTCTGGTCGTTCCACGCTCTTTTCTTTGTTGCAGCGTTTTCCATCTCTGTTACTCTTCCTTTTATTTTTGCTCGTATAGTGGACATAGACACGCAAATTCAGGTCGGACTAATTCAATTTCATTCTGCTTTGTCCTATCTAAACCAGTTTCTCTCCCTCCTTTTTTTTGATAGATGCAAAACGACCGAACTAGATACAACGAGATTGCAATTGAAGGAGATATATCTGACGCCGACAATCAGAGAGCGTTAGCTATGGTTGAGACAGTGTTCAACGTCCGTCCTCAATCTTCCTCAAATAACAAGTGATAACCACCAATTTTTACCCCCGATAGAATTTACAACTATCTTGGACGTTCTCGCCATACTCTAGTCGTGGAGATTTACCCCCAATAGTCGAATTTCCGTGGAGTGACCCATCCAATACGAGTCACATAGATTCTGTGTACTTTTCCCAGCCAACCGAATACCAACTACAACCAGATGGTCATGGATTTGGAACTTTCGAAACGGAAGTTGTAGAACGTCCGACACCTAATACCGCATCGATGACAGCTATAAATGCGCAAATGGCTCCTGGGAGTGTAATCAGGTACGTGGCTATACTCGCTTAAGAGGCCTCTCAGATCACGAACAACTCAGACAACCTCAATGGGGAATAAGAATCAAATGCGACAAGATACCAGATGGACAGAACAATATGTACGCATCATGGCGTTTCACTCGTCTTTGTCAACGTCTAAACCCGCGAAATATCAGTTTACCTAAAAGTCAAGCCGGCCTGACATATATTTTCGTGCCGAAAGACACGGTCGCAAATTTATTAGATTATTACGGAAAGCCGTTCCCAACCGATTTCCCTACGGCAGCATTGAACTCTGGTGACCAGGAGTGGCCGGCAAACGTCGATCAAAGTAATACTCTCGTAGCGAGTATGTTGTTTTGTTTTATCACGCTAATATCTGAATCGATAATTCAAGGGTTTTAGTATCCTTTTGGCCTAATGATATCAACTTTAGTTATTTCAGTAGACCTCTATATGACATGGGTAAGTCAATGCGAGTTTTTATCACTTTGTTTTCCGGACCTGAGTTAAACATCTTAATCTTATAGGCGAGGATGGCACTGGATTCATTTCCCTCGAAGTGGGGATAACCAGGCTCAATACAAGTTTCGCTCCGCAAGGCCAGTTCCCGGTCTTGGGAGAAGCGGTTCCTGACGTGAACGGTACGGAGACGCATATAGGCTACGATGCTGTTATTTGCATCGAACTTTTCGAACCATGGGTCGTTGATGTGCATAACGCTTCTATGGGCAGCCCCACTTCACTGCAAATCGTAGAGAAAGGAAACATGGTAGCGGATCTAAAGACGGGAAAGAAGGAGTCGAGGATTGGGGAGCCTATCAGCGATCCGAACGTGAGGAGAAATTTGACTTCGGAGCGGATCAGGTCGGTGTATGTGGCTGCGCACCAAAACAGCATAAACCAACCCGTGAAGGATAATGGAAGTGACACTCCATACGCCCCTACAACTACTGTACGTTCATTTCTATTCTCACACGAAATCTGTTCTAGATGTTGTCCTTCAGGCTATAGATTGCACAAATGGGACAGGGGCGTTCGGTTACACGTCCTTATCTGCAATCCGTTTCGAGAAATTGAGGGCTCGCTCAGATGCGACCAATCTTCTCCCGTACATGACTGGCTCTGGACAAATCGTCGTGAGATCTTATCCCGACCACGTACTCGCATTCGCCGCTATTGAAACACTTCCATTAATTGCTATACTTGCCGCCTTCTTTGTCTTGGGACTCTTCGCTGCTTTGTTTGTGCCAAAGTTACCCAAAAACGTGCCTAGACGAGGGTTTGATCTGTATTCGTGGCTTGCAGCATTTTACGCAGACGAGCTGGTTGGTGTTGACAAGCCTGAAGGGGCCAGTGGAAAATCTGTTCTGCCAATTGAGCGGATGATGGAGGTGGAAGATATTCAGCAGCATGTCGGAGGCGTTAGGTTCCGGTATGCTTCTTAGATGGTCCAAGATTGATGTCCTCAATTTGCCTTTTGTTTTTGAGACATATAGAACATCTCCTTTTATGCATAATGTTGTACGGTTTCGCTGATAATCAGTATAGTTTTATCGGGCACTTTTAACTACAAACGTAGCAATCTTGAACTTATCACTATGTTTTGACTAGACAATTCGATGGAGTTGAGATGCCTCGTTCAACCTGAGTGTATCGCGCTTTTTTTGTCCTCTTTCTTAGTTGCCTGAAGTGACGCTGAAGGGCATCAAGTTAATCTCCGCATGATAGACCAAATTACTTTAACGCGTCACCTTGTCTCAACTCCGGCCCCTTTCTCGCCCTCCGAGGCGTTGTCGACCATTATTGAGCACCCTAACTTCCTCGAGCGAACTAATCCAGATAATAAGCGCCAGCATCGGCGGCCTTGTCTTGTAATTGGTGTAACACTGTGGAATGATGTGAGTTCAATACATAAGCATTTTTATCATGACCATGAATCAGTGCAACACCGATTGAATCGCCGTCGAGTAAGTGTGTCAATGGTTTAATTGTATCTAATGGGATGTGGACACAGGGAGTACATGTTGCCTCGACCTAACGATCTGCATAATGGGAGCCACTCAGTGCTGAGCCGTACACACCCTCTTCATCAAATACACACCACAGAACAAGCCTTGCGTTAGAGAAACAGTAGTGAAAATCCGAGGACATATATTTGATGGGTGAAGATGATCAAACGAACATGGTTCTAGGGTAGGGTAAGTCACATTTCGCTGAGATATCCACACATTTTCCACTTTCTCCGATGACGAGGCTAAGAGAACCATCGTGAATTTTTTTCAATTGGAGCCATATTTCCTTGTTCCAATCAAGGTCATAGCCCGAAGTCCAAAAAACAAAGTTGTCGATAAGGCCAGTTCTTTCTTCCAATAACTGCACCAGATCCTCCCCGATCTTTGAACTCATTTTCCGATTTCTTCCATCCTCCATTCTCATCAAAATCTCACACCGAGTGAGTTGGGGAAAAGGGAGGACCAACTTATCAGAACTCGTCATTTTCCTGAACAGTTTATGAAAGACTTTGTCCAAGAAAGACTCGGTACAGTCATCAGCTCGAAGTAACTTGAGATCGGCATCATGTCGAGTATAATCAAACCAAATGGGTGTCGAAATGTCGACTTCCCGGTGCATGCCCGTGAAGTTAATTTCATTGAGTGATTTCGGAAGGCGTTGGAAGAATGAAGTAGCATCAAGGAATCGATCGGAATTACTTATATTTGACCACGTGAGGCTTTTCAATGCCGGAACATGGATATGCTTCAGTAAAAAGTAGGTCCAATGTGCGAGACGACTGCTATCAAGCAGGTGCCAGGTGAGTTTGATGAGATGCTTGTATACAAGAGGAGACTGCGTAATGGTGGGTACTGTGTTTCGTACTGGATGGTAAGGTGAAATAGAGTGGAATTCAACTAAGTTTTGGCATTCAATAAAGAAACCCATGCCGACGTCGATAGGAATATGGCTGAGTGTGAGGTGAGTGATTGAAGATATCGTTGGCAATTCGATGCGGACACGCCGAGACGGACCAAAAATAGAAAGTCGACGCAGGTTGGTAGGCGAGATTTGTAGGCTGAAGTTTGGGTCTACATCATGCCGCATCCACCAGCGTAAATCCAGCGCAGAGAGTTGGGACATTTTTGGAAGCACCGATGCTACCCACTGAATAGGGAGGTAGCAACTTAGTCCCAAACTTTGAATGCGATGGGCGTTGCTTGTTATCATATTTTCAAGTGCAGGAGAAAGGGCACACGTGGAGCTCCCCGTCGGTTCCGTGCGACGGCCAAGATCGATGGTGAGAGGCAAGCTGCCTGAATTATCGAGGCAGAGCTTGAGATACTGTTCACAACTCTTTTCGTTCGTCCGCCACGACGACAAGGAGACACAGTTCCATAGCGCAGGTGTGGATTGCATGACGCTGTACCAATGGCTCGACACTGATCGAAGGACTAAATGGAACAAGCGCCTCTCTCCGCGATTTTGCGCGAAATAATAGTATGGAGATGGAGATGCGTGTTGAAAGATGATAGATAAGAGTTCGGGCGGCACGAAGCGGATAAGGGACTGAATGCTGTTGAGTCTGCGGCAGAGGTATGCATATCGCGGGTGAGCGCGCGGATTGTCAGTCAAGCCTTCAATAATGAGCATTTCACTTCGAGTGTCGGCAGCTCCATCATCAGCTGCGTAGATGGGAGAGCATTTATCGAGAGAGGGATCAGAAGAAGTAGAAGAAGTCGAAAACATAGCTTGGGATGAATCACCAAGCAATGGACAGCGAGCGAACGTGGCGTTCTTCAATCTTACAAGGGATAACCGCGTGAAATGTAATAGTGAGTGCGGGGAAAATTTAGTAACTCCGACATGCATGATTTGTGTTCCGAATCAGTGATTATCAGATATTACAACTGCCACAAGGCTGACATCGTCTCGCAGCAATCGGCGGTATTTATAACAATGTATATCCTCCACCAAATTTGAATGGTAAATCATTTCTCACAACTCACCAGCGAGGCTCTGTCACTCCCAGAAATCGATCTCATTCAGTTCCATCAATACGGCGACTCGGGTAAGAGGCAGAGTAGTCGTTCAACCACCGAATACCAACGCACCATTACCGGGATTAATTCAGACTCTCTCAGTGCTCATGAAGAGAGGGGCGCATATTCCGGTTTGAAATTACAGACGAGTGCGATAATCTCCTTGTAGCTAAATGTCGATAGAAACTGGAAGAGGTATATATGACCGTTACAAGTGGCATTCGATCAAACTTCTGCGCTGGTAGTGAAGATCACAGCACATGCGTGAGAAAGTAAGTCCCTGCCGAGTTGAGAAGCTCTAATTATATGAAGTACAGAGAATAGTTCGCTTCATATTGAAGGTCTCAGGAAGGCAAGGAATATTCTGGCGCGCGAGGCTAGCGGAATCTTCGACAACCATCGGGCTGGGGGATTTAGGTTGTCAACGTGGACGATGTGGCGAGGACGATCAGGTAAAGCGTCGTATGTTTACCAAGCATTTCAACAAAGTTAGTCTAATTTAATGAAACAACTCGATGCTCAACGTCAGCCCATCCCAAATACAGACCACTAAGATTTGCGACTAATTAAATGTAAATGTAGAAGCACCCTACCACCAGTACTTCCTGTCACCTTAGTGTGATTATCCCAGGCCGCACTATGGAAAGCCGGCGCCACGCGCAACCTGAAGCCAGCGACCGATGCACCACTTTGTCCGAAGACTCCCGCCATTGCATTGTGATCAGATTTGAAATCCAATCGTCGGTCACTATGCCAAGATCCCGTATTACTTACAATTAACGTATACTCAACAACTTCTTCCAATAGATGAAGATTCGGTATCTACGTTCACTTCATCATAAGGATCAATCATTCCTGGGTCAACTAGCTGTAGTACATCATGTAGTCAACTCCAGCCAATATAAATCAAATTAGCAAACAGCTCCCTCAGGGAGGTTTGCACAACTGTGGTGGATGTCAGCCCTTGGAAGTGTTCTCATCAAGCAACAATGACTGACATAGGACCATTGATGCCTTTGCAACACTGTTGATCAGGTGTGCAATAAATGTCACCGCCTTGGAAGACAATTAGCCCAATATTCATATGAAAATGGGATCAAGTTGTGTTGGGCTTACAAGGGACTGGTGTCGAAGCGGCCGAAGCTTGAATGGCAAAGAAAGCAAAGACTGTAGCGGCAAGCTTGAAAGCATACATGACTGATAGTATGGATGAGTTTGAGGGACGTTGAAAAAATTCACCCGTTTTTATAACACTGTGCCATTATTAGGCCGACTTGGCAGGAGGATTGGGACATAAAGACCGCCCATTATGTTCCCCCGCTACCCTTTCCGAGGCACTAACAATGGAGTCATCGCCATTCGGGTGGTGATGCAGGCACAATTAACTAATGTTGAGAAATAAATAGCTGTCCCATCTGCATCTCATTCGCTCCACGATACATCGAGGCTTTTAAACCCCGAGTGTCGCGGAATAACTTACAATCTCTAACACTACTTCGACTTTTCCGGCTTTTCCGGCTCCAAAAAAACCCAACCTAATTCGTACCATTGTCCAGAAAGGGTTTTTTGCCTTCCTCCCTTTTCGCAGAATCCGGGTGTTATCGTTCCCCGAGCCTCGAGGTCGGACCTTAGGTTTACGGGTCGCCGGGCGGATTCGCCATCATTCACTTCGAAGACTAGGCCAATTAACTAGGCAACAACCAATCCGTGACCATTGAAAAGCCTCTAGTTGTCAGACTGCACCTGATTCTTAAACTGTTTCAATGAAGCTCCCTCAGTACGTAAACGTTTCCGCATACGACGCTGTCGCTCGGCGATTTCTGCTTGTTTCATCTGACCAAATTGAATTCGAAATGGACATTAGCACCATCTCGAAAACTGTCGAAATAAGGTCAATTGTTACTAAACCGATGCTGAGAACGGGGAAGATACTATTATTAAGATAGAAAAGTGACCATACCAGGGTTTGAACCTGGGACCATCCCATTTGTACTAGGAATATATAATATATCCTAGGCCTAGAGTTGGAACTCACGACTGAGGGCCTACTGCAGGGGCTGAGGCACTATACAGTTTATGTGAGAACTCAGAGCTCCGAACTGTCAGGTGACTTGTCCTGTCATCACCTAACAACTATCCGATACATAAGTGTTCCGTGGGCGACCATCAGATAACTGTTGACCAGTGCAGCTTAATAATAAGTTTTTCAGCTTTTCATCGCTCTGAGAACTGCAATCCACTGCAATCTACCTTGGAGGACGTATTCGATCAGGAGTGTACCCTTCGGCGAGATGGTGGACATGGCGGAGATAGATCGGAACGTGCTAGAAGACACCGTATCACGTTGATAGCCAAGTAAAGATGGTTGCATCATGAAGTCCCGCAGTTCAGAGGGATCATGCTGGAGAATGAAGATAAAGCAGGGAAAATTAGAGTAGAATCGCTAAAATACTAGGTGATAATCCATTGTCTTCAAAGCCTCTGGTTATTAAAGTCCTCTTTCGTCAATCCACTGAAGTATTGAACTCATGGAATTGCTTGAGTGAGGGCCACTCGGAATCTCTGTTCGTTGTGATGCAGTTCCGGCTTGAGGATCCTGAAGAGATATAAATACTCCAAGCGCCATTCTGGGTATGTAAACTGTGGCCCGAGAGTCTTTCACACACCTGTAACAAATTTGGGTAAATCGTGAAATGGACTTGTCAGGAAATGACGCACAGGATCCAGACTATAATAAGAATGTTCTTCATCAAGGCGGATATAATAATGACGCACGCCTATTTCCTTGAGGGTTGGGAAAATTATATGCCAGGCAAGCTAATATCGCTGGAGTGAATGCCTTACTTGACACGCTCAACGGTTCTGGACATCCTTCTCTAGCCTCCGCAAATGCGTCAGCCAGTAGTTGGATGTCGGATAGAGAGAACATCACGTGCAGACTGTAAAAATTTGACCTTGAAGAAATGAGATTACGGAAATGGTAATGAATTAGAGGCGCACTGTAGAGGCTAATTGTGCATGGCTAATCAACTGGAGACAGAGCGGCGCATGAATTATTCGTAAATCGAGCTATTCCAGTCGAGGGAGCCGGATGCCAAAGAACTGTGATGTCCACCAATTCCAGTATTTTTTGCGCCAAATACGACTCGAGCAAGGGGAAAACTAGAACTCATGCTAGAATCGTCTAGCCCGAAGTTAAGTCGAAGTCTACAAACGAATGGCATCGAAGGAAATTGGGCAAGGACGTCGGCAACGAACTCTTGTACATGCCTTGAACAAAGAATATAAAGAACTTGAGTATACCTCGGTGTCGATGTAGGAATCTTATCACAGACCGCGTGCAGATTGAATGAATTATTTTGGCTGAGGTGGGGGTCTATTGGGGGTCTATTAATTTGGCATAGGATTAATTCGAATGTCTGTAGATTGGAAACAAAAAAATGGTCGATGCTAAGGTTTGTCAGGGGATACAAGTCGATAGTGAGTGCAAGGAAGGTCAATGTGTTCCGAGAAGAGCCGAATGAAAGGACCGGATCGAATTCGATGATGGGAGGGGAATCAGACGAGCAGAATATGCGTCTGATTGAGGTTAGAGCATTTAATTCAGAGAAAGCCGAGTACATTCGTTGATGTGAGAGCAAGACATCCCGGACACTCTTTTCGATTCGGTTCGCTTTAGATCCTTGCGGAAGACGCTTAAAACCTTCTGCCATACTCTAGATGATAACCGTCTGTTGTTTACTGCGCATCTATGCAAGAAGTGCTGAGAGAGAACCACACCGAGCTTGCGAACATAACCGGGAATTATCGAGCTCGAATCATGTCAAACGAAGCCCTTATGCCAGCGATTAAGATAATAATAACTCACTGAAGATGATCCAACATCGGGTATAGTTGAATTAAATCGTTGACGCGTGTACAATGGAAGGTCAGATCGTTTTATATAAGATTGAATTTCAAGTAGGGACCAATTGAAGGTGTAGAGCTTTGCTTTGTGGAACACCACACTCGTTCCATGACCGTGTGCCTGCGTGTGTGTATCTGTTTGGTATCATTAGGTTCTGCTACTTCACTGCAAACATTTAATTAGTTATACTCCTACTTTGTCCTGTCGCGCATCGCGCTGCATATTTTTCACTGAATTACTGTTTTATTTTGCCTCCCACCCAAGCCCTACTCGTGCTGCCCTACTGAGGACCTACAAGACAGTACAGGTAATTCCGGGCAGGGGTGTGACCCGACTCCGTTCCCGTTCCGACCTGACCTTACCGCCTGGGATGCCGTTGACTCCCATCCTCCCACCTTTCATGACAGGCTGCTTCAGTCCTTATGTCTGGTCCACAGGAGCACAGTATCCGGCCACAATCAAGACCGCATTTCATCGAGAGTAAGGAAAGAAGCAATATGCCACCATTCTTATATTCGGGTATGGCATCACTATCGCCGTAGTACGAGAGGGCATTTCGAGGTAGACCAGAACGTGCACGAACACCCCAGACGCTCCCTGATTTTTTGCCATCTGCTTAGGACTGGTAATTCCATGCGCTCATAACCAACCTCAGGCGGCCAAACACTTTCCGGATTCAACTGTCTACTCTGATCAGGGAGTTACTTGACTATCGCGCAATCACTTGATAGTTGGTGAGCAGAAAAACCCCTAAATCCAACTCATCTTCTATCATAGTCTCCCCATGAAATCTGGCTCGCTGGAACACAGTACTGGAGAAGTCTCCCCCCTCAATTACTCCTTCGACCCTGGGCCTAAGGCCTGATGACCCGCTGCCCCACTCCATTGACTGGCAGGAACATTTCGAGACAGCCCACAATCCCTCGCGAGGGGTTATCTCCGCCCCGTTTGCCACGCCGCCCCTGGTGATTACAAACTCCGTCTTCCAAACGACGACACAAGCGGCCCTCTTTACCAGAATCGGATGTTCTAAGTGAGGAGCTATCAGGGAGTTATATCCCGGCGGCCTGCGCAGGCACCGAGTAGTCCAGTGCCGCCTCGAAGAATGTTTTCGCCGAGCTTTCTGTCCCTGCATTTACCCCAGACCAAGGGCCCTTCCCTTCAATCATATCTATCCATTTTCCTTTCTCAACCACTTTCCGTCTCCTTCATATCACCGGCCCGTCCAGGTCCCAATTCTTTCAAAGAGCCGCTCAGGACAGCGAACCAGGTTTACATTTAGTTTTACGGTCAGTCGGTTCCATTCAGATGTCCCACCAAACTTAATCGGCTACCGGCCTTGATCAACTTTCACTGTTTATTGCCTCGAACGATCCACGGGTCTTCAAAATACATTACCTCAGCCAATCGAAACTTCTCTTGAGCTTCTTGGTCTATGCTCAATCTTGGTAGAACTCGACTGCCAACCATACTGTACATAGATTCAAGGAATCCATCACAAAGCATCGCAAAACCATTGTTTCGACAATTCTAATGTAGCTCCATCCATATTCCAACCTTGAAAACCTTGAATAAATCTTGTCGAGTCGTCAAACTAGACTCAAATCAGAACGACAAATTTTTCACCCTCTTCCCCAACTTCACAAAGTTAATTCCACCATCTCAAACATTGGCACAGGATCGGTTTTGGACCATCTTTCATGGGCGAGCTTGGTAGCGATCAATTCTAGACAAGCAACAATGAAGTTTTGTTGAGTGGAAGAACGCGGGCTATCGAGACGAAATGTGGCCATTGGAATGCAGTGTCGTGACTCTGATTTCACGCAGTCAGGGGTTCACTGTTTTTCAGTGGAGATCGGAACTAACTTATGGTGTAATTCTTCAAGGGTGTTTCGAACTCCCACCCTGATGATGGCTCTGGTATGCGGAATAATGCCGGGTTCTTCCGCTCTTGGTCTCTTAAATTGCTTCAACGTGTCTTCATTCAGCTGTCATTCAGTCAGATATGAATTATTCTTGCAAGATAATAATAACGGCACTTCGCTGTATGTTGTGACGGCGCCTAGTCCTCCAAGTGTTTACGTACCACATGCAACATGCCTAGCTTACTTGATCAGATAGTGATGATTTTGGAGCACTGAATCAACAGTTGAGAAGAGAGGCGATAGTGCGGTAAAAGCGCGGTCTGGAGGCGGGACATTACTGTTCACGCTCGGAGCACATGTCCGCCTAGACGGGTCGCCGCACAATTGTTAATCGCTACGTCACTGATTTTGTCTCACCGCAATAATGCTCGTGGCCGAACGGGTACTTCATGGGAGCGATTATCACTACAACTGCTTTGTGGAAGCTACATCGATCAAATGACGGACGGACCCCATGGACCCCCCTGTCCATTGGGGATCTCTATTTTTTACCCCGGCTATCCCGACGAAGTTAGATCTCGATATAAATTTGTCTTCTAGCATCGAGCATTCATGCACATGTTCCGGATCTAACAGGAACTCAGGCTACACAAGTAGCACATACTGTTGTTTTCTGCCATTATTCCGGTTCTATTGCTATAGTAGGTGCAATAATATCATCCCTATTTGCTCGCTACCGGATCGTAAAGAAATATATGGTGTCATCACGAATAAGAACGTACAAAGCAGGGGGGAGAGGCTCCGCGTAAATGATGTAGAAATTTTCGTACAAAGGTTTGAGAAGAATCACGAAGTTTCACTAACTATTATGGGAGCCAGAAGTCGTATTCATCATATCCAACAAAGGGAATCGTTGTCGCTAGGTTTCTTATACTTTGGAACCGTAGAAGCCCTCAGGAGTTGTGCGAATGGAAACTCTGAGCTTGTGGATGAGGGTACCGACCCAAAGGAATATATACAAGGCCCCTGTGGGAACAGAATTTTAGTAAGCAGAAGGTAAGGTTGGGCAAATCCAGCGACTAACAAAGAGCCCAAGCACAACCTTGGATAGCAACAACGTTATCACATTCGACAACATATGGCCGCCATGCAACCGGGTAATCTTCCAAAGGTTTCCTCTTACATCCATGGCCAGTGAAGGGAGCATCTCGTTGGATAATACCCGCACCGGTACCGAAGAAAACTGCCATGATGAAGCTACAAAACGAGATGACTGCCGATTCCCGGATTGACTGATCAGCGTCAATGCGGGGGAATCATGGGGTATGGATACGTACGCGAAACGCTAAGCCAAGGGTGGGAAAGCATGACCAGCAGAGACGCGACAACCGAAAACAATAGGAGGCCTAAGCCGTGCTTGTACTGGTTGTTGGCATAATTTTCGTAGCTGTTGCCGTATCTGTGCAGCTGGTGGCCAACCAAGCCGAGTTCAGCGACAGCTAAAGCAATGTTGTTAGTAAATCGCAGAAGACAAATAAGTAGATAACGCACTGAAGCCAAAGATCCAGAAGAAGGCGAGGAAATAGAGGACCGATCGGACGGAGATGGCAAAACGGCGGTGGGGCTCCGCGAGCTCTGTACCTGAGTTCAGCGGTGAACATGACTTCTGACAGGGTTTGCTCACCAGGTTGACCCATTTTGTGCAAGTTTCTAATTCAGAGGTCAAGAGGATCAGCACCACGAGGAGCGATGGTGCGGATGTTGAGCAAGGAAGGCAGTGAGAGACTTGATTGAAGCAAGGGCTCGCGGGAAATTTGGTTGCGGTATTTCTACGTGCTTTTATATTGGGCGGGACAAGCAGGCTGAGATATTTTTGAAATTGATTTCGTGACACTCCAATGATATCGAAGCCCGGAGGAACCAGGTGAACTCTTGGGAACTTGTACCCCAGAATGCATGCCGCGGGAATGCCAAATTCGGATGCCGCCGCTGAAAAGAGTCCCCCGGATTGAAACGTATGCTACTACTGGTTAAGTTCAGACTTGTCAGTCCGATTGCATGGTATCGGTTGAGTATGTTAAGGAGGATGAGGAGGATCTGCCAGTAAGCATGGCGTGATACCTGGAAACGCACACACCATAAGGCATTTCGAAGCCTTGACTCATCAAGTGTCCTATTTTGATCGGTCTCGCAAGGCTTCATTGTCTTGACCAAGGTCGTATTGGTCTCGATCGGAGAACGCGTCCTTTATCCGACAGTCCGGGGTCCCCTCCTGAGGAACTCGGTGTAGCTGTTTGCCGAGTCATTTGCCGAGTGATTGCGGACCCTCTTGCTGCCGAGCATGCAGAGCACGCTGACGGTACGCTGACGTCGTGCTTAATGAATAAAGAAGGTTTTGAAGGGTTTAATGCTAGAGGGTGGGGAATTGAAAATTTTGAGTTACGACTGTAGTCTGTAATCGGTTGTTGGTGATCGGCCTCATTCCGACTTTTCGGTGGGTATTCAACGGAGTCACGTTGCCAACTCAAGCATATGAGGAACACAGTGAGCAAACTGTGAGGTACATATGTCGTGAACTGTTACTCAATTAAGTAGGCACTAATACACGAGACCATCGAAGTTGAACTGTTTGAACTGCTGCTCAAGTGCATATGGCTAGAGTTTCTCAATCAAGATTAGCTGTAAACTACAGCCGCCTTTAAACTTCAGGAGGGCGGCTAGTCAGTCCTCATTTTTTTTTAAAACCGGGTAAGCGAGTGGTAGGCGAATGACAGTGTTAATCTCTTCGTCGGCTGAAGCCGGCATGGTTGTGTGGCGTGAGTGGTAAAAATAGGAATACGAAGTCGCACGCCCCTTTGCGGATCAGTCTGGTACTGGTCTGGTATGACAAGAACATGCTCTAATAAATTATAGTGTTCTCATATGACCATACTAATAGGCTGTGACCGGAACGCCTTCAGCACGATCCGAAAAGCAATATTCTCGAATTGGGCGCACAGAAACAGATTTCAATGTATCTTTCCTGGTAAGCATATTTACTGTCAGTGATCAACAGTTCGGCCATGATCATGATCAGTAGTTCGATCACCGGCACCCCCGTTTTTCTGGCAATGCCTCCTCTCAATCACACTTCATCTTATAAATCACAGTTTTAAAAGCTCATACTCAACTTTTTTGCAGTGAGCGCGATTAAGGAGACCATCACTCGCGACTGACGGAATGACTGGTCATGGCCGAACTACTCTGATCATGATGACTGATAAGTATGGTTTCAGATGATATCAGTTGATTTGTTGGAAGTGATCTCAGCGTGGGAACGGTGCGAGACTTCTGACGACCAGCGAGGAAAGACGATTGAAAGCAAGATGTACAGAATTACCATGTCCATTGTGGCGACCAAATTTCATATCAGCTGGTATTAATCACGACAAAGACAAAGAGACTTTTGACTGAGAGAAAACGCTTCTTCTTCTATTTGTCTATATTTACGCCTTCCCTCGTTCGGGGAAATGAATAAGCCGAAAAGGCGCCTGTAAATAGCGCTGTTCTAATTTAACCACACGAAACGACAACAAACATGGAGTTCGAATTTTGAAATCCCCTACTACTATAGCTCTCAAGTTGAAAGTATACTCGAGTGGACGAGTGCTTAGACTTACTCTGCTATCTTGTCTATCAGCTAAGCAGCTCTGCAGCTTCGGGCTTCCATTGGGCCGAATGGAAATAATAGGTCTACGTGTCTGTCACCGGTGTGGTCGCATGTGAGGGCGCTTGAATTAGCATTTGATCATAAGAGAAGTGTCAGGGAAAACTGTCATTGCAAGCGCTAAGTGCTTCTTTTCCGTTATCAAGCGCCTTAATTCTCACTGGATGTCCGCAGCGCCCACGACTGTACTCTCCTTAACCGTTTCTCATTATGCTGGCTAACGACCTAGAAAGTAGGCAAGACCTCGTCGGCTCTCGTCATTCGAGTCCTCGTTTCAACCGTACAAAGTTCCAGCCATATGATCCTTTCGCTATTCCTCAAACGCCAAAAGCCCGTCCCCGTCCTCTTTCACCTCCTGAATTGGAGCTACAAAATGGTTTATCACCTCTTCACCCACCAATTTCTCGACCAGAATCTCGAGATGAACGCCTCGCAAGGTCTCTTATCCGCAGCGCAATTCCTCCTTCCCCTCGAATATCATGTCCGCAATATAAACACCGCATTGCAACCTCCCCTTTTCCACTACGTGAGTCGAGCGGTCTGGATACTTCGAGAAATCTTGTTATCAGATCCAAATCTATACGTTCTTCCCGCAATTCCCGATCCCGATCCCCACTGAGGAGATATAACCTCGACTATGATTCACCGCTCTCCCTAACTTACCCTCCATTCTCACGGCCCAGATCCCCACTTTCCCCTACTAATTATCGCTATGGATATGGAGGAGCGGTCGATTCCTCCTCTAGCACTGTTCTCGTAAGCCCGCAACCGAGCTTACGGCCCAAATCCCCACTCTCTCTAACTAATTATCCCTATGGATATGGAGGAACGGTTGATTCCTCGCCTAGCGCTGTTCTTGTAAGCCCGCGGCCGAAGCATCACCATCACGTTCACCTTCAAGACCTGTCTTCCTCGTTTTACTCACCACTGAAAGATCAATCGAGCCCGAAACCTGAGTTCTCAATTCAGGAGAGTCAAGAAATCAAGCAACTGCAACCCTTCAAACCTCTATCACCCGTTGAAGATTCCCAACTAGTTTCTACCTCCAAGCCGCTTCCGCGAAATCTTTTCCACGAAATAACCGACGTCGAATCCCGCCATACACCAGAAGTTCATTCCCTTCCTCCTACAACTTCGTCACCAGTCAACTCCAAGCACGGATTTGATTCCCCGATTACTTGTGAGACCCTGTCCGGTGGGGACAGGGACCTACGGATACCACAAGTGGATGAACCAGAGAAATACACGCTAAAAGACTATGCGAAATTTTTCATAGCGGACACCCTTCCTCGCCAGTTGTATCTACTTTTCCTTTTTCGCCTGCCGGCATTATATTTCTTACGAGTCGCTCGGATTTTCGAGGAGGCAGACTTGGCGCCAGAAGAAATTGAAGAAATGGCTGTGACCGCTGTCGCGGCCAATGATCATGAAGCAGCCGTCACGGCCAATGATCATGCACATGAAGGGAACTTGAATCCCAAAAAGAAATATGACCGGTTGAAAGATGCTTGGGAGCTTTTGATTAACAGGTTCGTCAGAGAATGGGAGACCTTCAATATCGTCTCTGTATTGCTTCTTCCGTGAGTTTTGAAAACCCTTCACCGATAACCCATTCGATGACGAAACTTATTTCACTTCCTTAGAGCAATTGTTACCATGTTCCAGATTAACGGAGCAACCGATGATCCCGTAACGCGCTATTTGGCTTTTTGGTCCCTCATTTGCGCCTTGTTGAGCTCCTTGTATGATTGTTTATTTATCATTTGCTTTCCAACAATGCGCAAACCCCACAAAGCTGCCGCATGGGCGTTCGTAAGTCAAAATATTTCGAGCTTTTGAGTGACGTATTGATCATGCCTAGGAGGCTCTCAAGGCGCAAGAGATTTTTTGGAATGTTTGGGTTATGTTAGCCATGCCGGCTGTGTGGATGTGTTGGTAAGTCGCGGTCTTGATTGACCTAGGGAATGGTCCACGCCTCATACCTGGTTCTTAGGTCAATCCTCACCTTCATCGTGTGTATAATGTCCTTCATGTGGCGAGCAAAAGCAGAACTTCCATCCGACCATAAATTCGATGTTTCACCTTCTATCGAGCTTGGGATGCGAATTTTTATATGTGTTGTGCTCGCAACGGGTGTCGCGTATGGTTTTTTCATATTCAGGACTTTAAATCGTTTTGGTTCCAAGATGGACAGAGCCTGGAGGCTCCGTGCAGAAGCTTTTTCTGCACCTCCAATGCCTCGCACAATGGCTATCTTACCACCCGAGTATCGCGCTACCGAGGGACCTGTGGCAGGAGGAACAGGTCCCGCAAGACCAACCGGAAATGACCAAGATCGCGTCGGCCTGAGAAGCCCCTGCCGAGATCGAGCCACTATCAGCATGAGGCAGTCAACTCCCAATTCGTCGAATTTACCACCTGCATATCCGCCCCCTCCCAATCACACCACATACTCGAAAGAATTGAATCATACATCTGTAGCCCCTTCTTTCCAGCCACTCGCCACTCATGAAAGCTCAAAGGGCCCCAAAATTCCCTCGCGTGGCGAAGCTGATATATCAAGAGAACCGCCATCGGCTCGCTCCGCCTCTCCTCATAACCGAAAAAATTTCACCGGGAGTCGATCTTCCGATGTTCAGAAGGTCTTAGATGAAGAGAGAGGGAGAAGCCTAACAAGTCATCCACGCTCACGTCCATACCTTCGGAGTTGGTGATCATCACTATCGATGTTATAAGGTGTTCTAACGGCAACATATTGTAGGTCAGGCTGATTATGTGGTGGAAAGCTCTCGCACATTGGGGGAATCGCCTCAAGTCCGGGCCAAGCGGCCAAATAGTAAAAAAGAACGCCGGGTCTCCGGAGAACCATCTTTGCTAGATTTCAGCACCAGCGATGGAGATATCTTACTGGATGAAATTCATGACATACAGAAAGCCAAATCATCAACGATGAACGGAGAGTAGACGAATGAGATCCTGTAGGTATCTTCTCAATTTGTAACCACGTTCCTGAAAACTTATTTGAGTATCGATTAGGCAATCTTCAAAATTTCATGTGCCTAGGAAGGTCTTAAATTTGAGCCACTAGACGAATTTGAGAGGTTTTCAATGCCCCGTGCATTCATCATGCTCCAGTAGTAAATATTACCCAGATCATGCGACACGAGAAACGTGTATATAGTGTTAACCTCCTGACCTTTTGAATATTGAAAATCAAAATTTCATCCATTACGCCACAATCCGCAATCTAAAGCGGACTCAGCTGCTGGCATTACAACTTCATCCAATTCACAGAATTCAGTTTGGTATTTTTCGTCGTTGGAATGCAGTTTGTTCATGTTTTTCGTTGGTTGAATCGGCTCCTCCCGAAATTGGCATACCAAAAATAGACTGTTCAAAGCAACTAGCAAACATGCTTTTTCTTCTGCGCTCGCAGGACTAATGGACTCTACTTCCATCAGTCCCGGTAGGCCTTTTTCTCATATATGTTTCTCAACCTAAATGTGACACGTTTGTTTTCTAGCGTCGTACCAAGACCTGGTGCATTACTTCAAGTTTGCTTCATCAGCATACAGTATAATTTGTCCCCGCCCGAACGGAAAGAAGCTCGTCTTGCCAGTATGTTTATCTAGACTACAGATCAAAACGTTAAAGTCATCGTTGAGGCGTAGTTTTCCAGCCTTGGCGGAGATATTCAAGGATATGTGGCGAGGGATGATGACCGTCGTGAAATCATTGTAGCGTTCCGAGGAAGGTGCGAATAGTGACAGGATATTGACTCGTCGATGATGGTGAACCTATGGTCACCAGTGTTTCGATTCTCGACTTCGTTGCCGATGTCCAACTTCTTCTGGTCCCATTTATTGCACCCGGGGTGAAAGCACCACGTAAGCATAGAACATAATGTTTATCGAACCAGTCAGCGATCTAACTCCACTTTAGCTTCAGTCAAGGTACACACCGGCTTCCTTTTGTCGTCAGTAAAATTCTTTCACTGCATTATTCAGTTTTCTGAGTTCACCGCTTGGACAGCTGGGACTCTATTGCTGTTGAAGTTAGCATAATCATCGCTCAGCAAATAAAATGTCACCCAGATTATGCTATCGTCACCACCGGACATTCCTTGGGAGGCGTTCTTTCACTCTTCAGCGCCGTCACGTTTAAACAACAATATCCAAAGACGTACGATCAGCTCTCGGGTACTTACTAGGAATAAGCTAAATCGTTCCTAGTACTGTGAGAACTTATTCATATGGCGCCCCACGCGCCGGGGTAAGTTTCGTTATTCTCATATCTTGTACAGCTTGTGATTGTTGTCTTTTAGAACAAAGAATTCGCGATGTATGTAAACGGCTTATTCGGCGAGAACGCTCATCGGGGTGAGGTGTCAATTTTGTCTCGTAACTCTCGATTCTAACTATTACTGCCATTCAGTGGTTCATGCCAACGACGGGTACGGTTAATTTCCCTCATCACCTGTATTAACCTTGAATGATATATTGCAGCGTCCCAACCATCATTCCCACAGCTTTAGGATATCACCACCATGGTACGTTTTATTTCGTCTGGCTAATGTATGATCATTCATTCCCAACGTTTTTAGGGATCGAATATTGGCAATATGCACCTCCAGCATCGGAAGAGACTACTAGGGCTTGTGCGGCAGATGGTGAAGATCCTACGTGTTCGGCTTCTATACCCACCAAAGGAATTAATCCTGCGCATTGGACGGTAGGCTTAGACAATGTTCTCCTATACTTTGGTACTCATAGCAGTCATAGTATTTTGGAATCTCCGCCACAAAACCGTTTTGTTTGTAATCCCGGGACCAGTAGCGTCTATACCACTTTATCTGATACAATTTTGGTTTCATAAAATACACGTCGTGAAGGCCGGAAAAGTTTGCGATCACCATGAGGATAAAGAACACTGGTTCACACTGCATCTCACAACTGTTTTACGATTATATGAGTCATTCAGCATAGAGATTTCGAAAAAGAGACTGTCTTAAACACATGCACCATGGCGGAAATGGACCCCCACCAGCTGAGCTATAACTAAGGCAATGACTCACGTTATCATAACCCATTAATGCCATACCACCCACATTTCAAAACAGCGATACACAGAACTTCTTGCTAAATTGAGAAACTACTCCAACATCACAAGCGGTAATTTTTTCCAAGTGAACCAAAAAACACGGGTTTCGTTTCGGATACGGGGAATCGAACCCCGGGCTATCGCGTGAAAGGCGATAATGTTAGCCACTACATCATATCCGACGTTGACGCAAAATTCAAGGCCAGTTTACAATATATTTTATACCGCCAAAATCGTCAGTATATGTCTCTGCAACATTCCCTCAAACACAGGAACACTCCATCTCGAGGAAAAGAAATTGAATACAGCAAAACAAGAAAGAAATCCATTAGCTCCATGTCATAGATAAAACGCATACAGACAACGAATGACAACGAAGAACAAAGATACGATTTATGTGCTAGCACTTCCAGGATCTGCTAACGAAACACCTGCGAATCTCCCTGACAGTCCTTGTGGACTAGGTCCATTACTACTGCCATCTGACATTTCACCAGTTCCAGCTCTAACACCGTGACCACTATATCCACCAGGACTATTAGAACTATTCTTCGGTAACACCCAAGAAGGTGTCGAAGTAGATGGCGAATGACCAGGGTTTGCAACATGAGCAGAACCACCAACGCTCATGGAAGAAGCCATGTTATCCGATGATTGTGTTCCAAGTTGGTGTTGCTGATGTTCTTGCGCGTGGAAACTTGGCGTAGAAGTGGACATGAAAGAAGAAGAGCGAGCACCATACGAAACATTTTGAGGATCGTACCCCTGGTGCTGTTCTTGTTGCTGCTGCGGTGATTGTTGTTGTTGTTGTTGTTGTTGTTGTTGTTGTTGAGGTTGAGACTCCGTTACCGGTACACCGTAACCTCCTCCCCCACCTCCTACAGTTTGTGCTGTCGCCGTAGCGCTGCCACCACCCGCCGCACCTCCCTGCGCACCCGGACTGCCAGCTCCAGCAGCATTCCCATCCGTCAAACCAGGAATGCTGACGAAATAAACGCTTCCAGCTAAATCCTTGCCTCCTTGAGCATAATATTGAGCCCAAGCTTGCACATTCGAATCGGAGTAAGAAGCTGTCGGGTCAAATATATACGGCGGACCAGATTGCGTCGACGGTTGTTGCTGATGTGGTTGAGACTGAGCGGTTGGTTGAGTCGATTGTAGTGGTTGCTGTTGTTGCGCGGCATGAGCAGTTTGCTGAGAGAGTTGTTGCTGGTCTAGTGGCTGTGGCTGCTGCTGTAGCACTTGACCTTGTTGCGGCTGCGGCTGCGGCTGAGTTTGTTGATACCCATGTTGCATTGGCGCCGGAGCCTGAGTCGATTCAAGCTGTTGCCGTTGCTGTGGCTGCGGTTGAGGCTGGTGCTGCGGTTGAACGATCGAAGACTGAGGCGGTACCTGATCCGCTGGCTGAGATTGTTGCTGTTGAGGTTGTTGCTGATATCCGGGTTGGCCATACGAACTTTGACGATATGGCGGCTGCTGCTGAGATGGCTGCGGATACTGCTGAGGACTCGTTGGTTGTGGTGGCCGACCACCAGCAGTAGTAGGATAAGGCGTCTGTCCTCCTTGAGAGGCATATGAGGTATTTGCATATCCAGGCTGCTGCTGCTGTTGAGGCTGCTGTTGCGGCTGAGGCTGAGGACGTGTATAGCCGTAAGGCGTAGCACTACTCGGATAACCAGCAACCTGAACAGGAGGAGATTGAGGTTCCGGAGAAGCTTGTGGCATCATAACAGGAGGTCCATACAACCCAGGAGGATAAGCTCCACCAGCACCACCACCGACAGGTATGCCAACGTAGTCTCTTCCACTACCAGGTCGTCCACCGCCGGTTCTCAAATCAGGTTGCATAGAAGGTACACCGGAAGAATAGGAAGGTCGAAAAGTGGGCTGATCATATATTCCTGTGTGACGTGCTAGGGATTCTTCCATCATACGATCGAATATTGTACGTGCTCGAACGAACGTTTCGTTCATAGAAACAAGGTCAGCTAGAAGTGAAAGGGGCTTTGTAAATATACAGAAAGGGAACGAAGGGAAATACGGTATTTACCTCGTTTTTGGCTGTATTTATCGATCAACTTGACAATCTTGGGTCGAAGCGCCATGCTAGATCTATATAATTCCTAAAAATAATAAAAAAAGCTCCGTCAATAGCCTAATACAAAGTCAACAAAGGACATTGATCTACCTGAATCTCTTCATTATCGGCCAAATTATCTTTTGCCGGATCGAAAGTTCTCAATAAATTCAACAATTTTTCAACATTCACAGCCTGAGCGAACACAGCAGCTTCCTGTTCAGCTTCCTTTGCTAACTGATCCGCCGTGGGTTCCGGCATTGGCTCCTGTTAGTGCTATCAGTAAGACGACAAGAGGAGGAAGAATATTGACACGTACGACATAATTCACAGGGAAGATACCAGTACGCCCTTTCAGTTGACCTCTCCACCAATCTTTGTAACCCCGATCTACAACTTTTATAATGTCACCCTTCTCGAAAGCGAGTTCCCCTGGTTCTGTAGGTTCAAAGGTATGTAACGCCTTAACACGTGTGACGATGGCACTCGTTGACGTTGCATTTGTTGGAGGACCGGGCATAGCGGTCGTCGTAACGAGCGTTGAAGTAGCAGCAGCGGTAAATGAAGAATTCGAATTGGCAGATACATTTGAAGCATTAGAGTGGGTATATGCGTCGTTTGAAGGCTGTATCTGGAATTTGGACTGTTTGGGTTGGGGTTGTGGTGACGGTGTACGCGCCGGAGCATATCCACCTTGATACCTGGGAGCGGTATATGCACTGGAGCTACTGGTTGCAGCAGCAGAACTACTATTACCGCCGGGTCTGGAAGACGAAGCAGCACCCGATGGTCCGCCAGCAGCTAGACTGTACTGCGACCACTGATCTCGTCCGCCGCGATCTTGCATGGACATTTCGAGTACACGTTGGAGTTCTTCTTCTTCCTTCCGTCGAATCTCGTCGTCCACAGCAGGCGGGGGAGGTTCTTGTGGAGTTTCAAATTTGTAGCCTAGGTTATGACTGGTTGGTTGATTTCGACTTGCCTATCAGCACGGGGTAATGCGGCGCACCTTTAGACTTGAGATTATTGTAACAATCCTCCATCACTCCCAACGATGTGTCGCTTTCGAATTCCGCAGTCCATTCGGCAATCAGACCGAGAGCGCGTTTGCGGACTTTATCATGGGTCGTCTATGCAACAAAACAACATTAGTAACCATGCCGGTGCACAGCCAAGCACATACACGATCGGTGACGAGCTTCTCTAGACCCTGGGTGAAAGCACGGGAAGCGAGTTCCTTGTTGACTTTGATTCCGCAGTTCTTGGAGAGCGAGTCGCTGAGTGAGAGAGTATAGAGCTGGACATTGGGATTGCGATGCGCCAGACGCTTCAAGAGAGCCGCTATGACATCGTGAGCCCTGCAGAGCGCATGAATGGAAATGTGCTGCAAAATAATCCGATACACACCCTTCGTCGCCTTCTTCGACGACTTTATCGCAGAGATTGAGGATCAACTCCCAGTTCTCCGATGTGAGATTCTCGTCCGTCGTCTTTGCTGGGGGACAATCAGCACACACAACCAGTGATGTACTATGTACTGCTTACCGACGATGTCGTCGTAGGGATTGCTTGTGCCGCCGCCGAACATGGTGAGGACAAAGAAAGTCGGATACCTGCAGAATACCAGAAAAGATTAGAATTATATAAGCCAGTGACGTGACATTTGTTTCGCACCTTTAACACAAGTCACCTTTTACTTTACCAGGTTGCATCGGTAGTGATGAACTCATGCTTTGGCCCGAGGATGATTGGTACGTGAAGTAGAATTCTACAAAGAACAGTTATAAAATAAATGGACCCCTTGACCACGAAGCCAAGCACCTTTTCAACAATGTCAGCACTAACGCCGCAATATAAATAAGTGGTTGACCTGAATTCACGTCTCGGATCATTGATTACCGTACCGTTTTTCGACTCCTCGTATCCAACGACCGTCAGTCACTCCCATTCAACCCATTCCTTCTCGACTAGAGGACATAAAGACCCATGAATATCTAAGAATGGATGGTGGATTCAGAATAGTAAGTATATATCCAAAATCAACTCGATACCTCATGAACAAAAGAACCTGCGTTAGCAAGCGGAATAAAGCAACGTCGTCTCCCAAAGCTGATAAGTCAAATGTCTAATAACCACATGACCTTGGGACCTGAAAACCTCGGCTTTGCTCCAGCAAAATTCGAGTTTACAACCCCAATCTGAGAATAGCTCACTTCATGATCGTGTAGACTCCATTGACCGACTACCATCGTTTTTCATAGCGTGGTATTTGACCACTCAGTTTCAACTCGCTCTCTCGTAGCACGGGGATGTTTTTACCGTTCACTTTTTTACGTGCCTATGTTTCTTCTTTTATTGTGACGGCGGTAGTCCGCTATTGTATTGATGGCTAGGAGATGGTTTCTTTGTGCTGGTTGGCTGCTGAAACGGCGACGCTTTTAGTTTTTGGTAGCCACAAACTCATCGCTGACTGGATTTGATCTCCCTGAGCATGACGGTAATCACAAGAAGTAATGCTACCGCAACCCTAATAAACGTAGAATATTGCGACCCATCTCGGCCCTCCATTTACCAGCCATCAGCTGATGCCAGTCCCACTAATATGAATCTCTGAGTTATGTTTTGAAGTAGTTTACGTTTACTAATCTATTAGGGTCTGGGGGGTAGGAGTCTGACTCTGAGAGGGGAACAGGCCGGGTGCGAAATGCCGTGGCTGTGTTATTATCACGTGCTCATCAAATGCTTGACTGGGCTTGGCTTGGCGATCTCTCTGCATCTGTCCTCGATGGCCAAAGGTACGTCCAATCTACGCATTTTATCCATGAATATATTCATCACATTCTCGCCAGTACCACGCAACTTCAAGCTCCTCGAAGAACTCGAAAAGGGCGAAAAGGGCATCGGCGATGGCTCATGCTCATATGGCTTGGAAGATGGCGACGATATCATGATGTCCAATTGGAATGGCACTATCATCGGTCCAGGACATGTATGTCTCTATGCATTGAACATCTCCATCACTCATGATCTCTCCGCAGACCGTGCATGAGAACCGCATCTACAGTCTCAGGATCACCTGTGGAGAGAACTACCCCGAAAAACCTCCCGAAGTTCAATTCATCTCTCGCGTAAACCTTCCTTTCGTCGACCAAAGAAATGGTAAAGTAGACCCCACGAGGCTGCCAGTCCTTGCTTCTTGGTCACGAAATCTCTCCATCGAGAACGTTCTCGTCGAAATCCGGAGGTGTGTTAACAAAACATTGGTTGTCAAAACCACCTTTTAACAGCATTCATTTTCTATATATAGAGAAATGGCGTCTTTCAATAATCGCAAACTCCCTCAACCAGCTGAAGGATCCACTTTCTAATGAGCTCATGTACTTGTAATCTCCTGCAATACCACTAAATGGAATTTCATTGTCGCATATTCGATTCCATTCGTCCAAAGTCCCTGTTCGATAGAACCGATCAAATTCCCTCTCGTTCAACTTGTGAGAAGTAAGTGCTCTCGTGCTTTCGGCTTTTGCGGACATGACCGCAATACCAGATAGTCAGATATGGGGAGGAACCAGCCGTCTCCGGGTATCGGTATTTTCTTGCCTGATTGTCCGCGTGAGATGCAGTACATGTTTCACGCACAACTGATGATCGAAACCTGTTTCTTTCACCACGTTATTGTCTCCTTGTGTGTCGGGCGCGAATGTAAGCTTTATTAGCTTTGATGACAGCTCTCATGGCTTTCAAACTTTCTCACATCGAGCACTCAGAATCCTCATGCTCTTGGCCCGCAGTACCTAAAAAAAGGTTGCCATGATAAATAGATGAAACATGAGAAAGAAGAGGTGATGCTAACTTAATGAAGATATGTTTGTAAAGCTTATCGCTGAAGTTTGTAACTATTTTCCCCAGAACAATGATGACTTTCAAGTTGACGACGAGGACGCTGCCACAGCGTGACAGGTTAACAGTTATTGAGCAAATTATAGCACTACGTCCGAATGCAGAACTTATGGCGAAGCAAGTCACGAGCGATTCAAGGCCGCGGTACTCAGCCTCTACTTATAGATTCACTCGGGCTGCAGAAGATTGTCCGTGGTGTCCTTTATTCAGTCACACCGGCCGGTTTCTGAGTCCCATCACACCAAACCAGCTAGTACCTCTCCTATAAAACCACCGTTCCCCAAACGCGGGATCTTTCAACTAATCCTCAGTCCCGAAATTATCGACGCCTGTTATTCCCTCTTACACCGTCCGCATCTGACTCATGCCAAGCCGGGTTTCAGGATACGTGAGGGATTCATTGCTCAATCGAACGCTCCAATAACGCTTACCATCAGGTTTTCATATCCGACCCCTGTTCTTTAATAACAGCAGTAACTTCACTATCTGCAACAGCCAAGGTACATGGATAAATTTTCGATCCAATTCTTCTCCTCAAATTGAATTCTTCTTCGAAAACTTACAGGACTCAATCCCAGCTGCTCTCTTAATGTTTCCCTGGCACTCCCGCCTTCAACATCTACTCAGTCCACGCTGTCAGCTGGTCCTGAATTTTCCCATTAGCATCCTATCCCACTTGCCAATATCCAAGAAAAGCAGACTTCGGGATACGGTTTTGACCACCACTCCTATCCATGTCCATACTCCACATGCTCACATCGGAACGATCTATGCATCATTTCCCGGGCAAACAGTTAATTCTTTGGATATAATACTTTTTCTGAAAAGTTTAGCCCAAAACCCGCTAAGCTTTCATGGGACATACGTTCATCTAACTCAGCAGATAAAGGATGAATTAAAGGCCACGTTCTACCGTCGCCATGGAGGATTCCTGACATCGGCGCAAACTGATATCTTTTGGGAAGAATTTACATCAAGAGGTCTTACACTCAACGGGACCAACTGGTGAGGATGTGTTTGCGGGGTGTATATATATATGGGGTTTAGAACAAAAGTCAATCCATGAATATAGCGTCATCCATCTTGCCTGAACTCTCCCTCGCCAATTGACCTGTTCCCTATTATAAAGTTTGTGGTTCATCGTGTTCAGTAAAACCTTTACTTGGTACAATTTTTTTTTTTTTTTTTGAGAATTTATTCTCGTGCATTATATTGAGACATGTAGGTAATATACTTCAGTGGATATTGATTATAACCTCAGCTGTTTGCCCTAATCGATTAGAGCTGAGGGACGTTGGGACAAAAAGAGGAGGTAATGACGTTCACCATCAAACGAGATGGTCTGAATCGGTGGTCGCCTGATCTGCCATCGGAACCAGTTGGTACTGAGATCTGAGATTCAGTAACAAGTACAAACATGCTGTTCTTCATGATCATGATCATGCGTTGACACAGCGTCGACGCCATTTAGCAAGAATCCACATGCAAGTTGTCATTCCTTTCTTGGATCAACGCCATCTATTATCTAATATCTCCACCTCAGCGGGTTCAACTGAGATCAAGATTGGGTAGGGGTGGCTGGGGAGATAGATGTATAAGGGAAGATAGCCAGGTAGGTAGCAGGGCAGACAGTGGTGATCACATCACTAAAGTACGAGTATCTCAGTGTCAAACGGAGATCGTGTTGACTACTATAGAATAGTATTCACCTAAAGTACGAGTATCTGCCACAAGTAAGTACATGAGATATAAGTCACAAGTAAGCTACTCACCTCAGTGTCAAACGGAGATTTTGTTGACCACTGAGGTGTAAGTTTAGAGTTTCGAGGTATAAGTACTTCGGCATAACCAGCCGTAATAAACTGTACAGTTCTGAATTGAAAAGAGATCATAGCTGTATAGCTGAAAGTCGGAAGAGTAGAAAACGGATGTTCAAGAATGTATAGATAAAAATAGAAATAGGAGTGACCTGAAAAGGAAAGTTAAGTAGGTCATTGTATCAAACTGCCACACCTTCAGTGTTGAAGCATCTTACAACACTCTCCCTGCTTCAACATCCCATAATCCAAAACCAATACAGCAGTGAATGACCACATCACAGTGTTGAAGATAGTGTAAATGTGTAGATACAAAGGACAAAACAACAAAAATGATATAGTCACTTGGTAGCTACTATACTGCCTCTGCAAATTTGAAGGAGGAATAGCTGATGATATGAAGGTAAAGGTTTAACCTTCTGGAGGGAAGTATAACAGTGTGATGCAAATGCTTAAACTACTTGAAACTTGAATTGGTACTACTGAACTTTGACTAAGTAACCTGAACTTGACTTGACTAACTTTAACTAACATGACTATACTAGACTTCTTCTTTGGCTTTGGGTAATGCTAAATCCAGAACAGCCAGCCTCAAAATGCCTCTGTGCACCAGGTGGTCAGTTCTGAACTTAGTAGCTACTTTGCTTAAAAGTACTAAGTCACAGAAATCTTTGTCTGTGTCTGAGTTAAAGCTTACTAAAAGCTTGTTTGAGTTTTATGTATGTTTGTAGGTGGTCTATAAATGAAGCAAACTTAATATATCCCAAAAATGCACCTGCAATGTCCTAAGTGCAAAAGTGAGGGCAAAAATGCTTGCTTTTCCCTCCCTTGCACCGGGCTTTTTATATTCAAAAGAGATACTAAATTTGTACATATCCGCATATATGAAAAAGCTGATTAACAATGGAAAAATCGTCCAATAATAAAACTATAAGGATAGCTACAGGGGTATATTTCTGTCAGGAGTAGTTGTTAAGACTATGACCGGAAAGGGATTGCTAAGCCAGAAGGACTTAGCGAAGAATGACTTTGGCCTTAATGATATGGAAATGGTGCACTATGCCTTCCAACTAAGTCAGTAGCTGATTTAGAGAAAGAGAGGAGTGACCTGCGGAAAGTGGAATCATTTGAGAGCAAAGAGGATCAAGCTGCGGAAAACAGGGAACAATCTAAGTTGATTTTCAGACTGAAGTACCATACAGAATATCTATAGCTTAAATATGAAAGTACTGTATAGGAATCAAATGTGAAAGATGAGAAAGGATAGCAGAATGATTGCACAATCGATAGGAATGAATAAATGGAAAGGAGTTATTACCTTATGGATACTGATAGTGCAACAGAAAAGAGGTCTTGAGGTGGATGAGTCTTGCGGTGAAAATAACAACCTACATTGCATTGGTTATGAAGCAACCATGGGAGCACAACCATGATACCAAAGGTACCATGGCAATCCATCAGTCAATGTGACCAGTAAGCTGGAATCAAATTGCCAGAAGAGTGATGGGAACAGAATATGTCAGAAAGAGATATCTTGAACTAGTCGGAAACACTGATGGAAGTAGTGAATTTGGAAATAGCATGATCCAGATATAACAGTATCCTCTCCTTAAGGCCGAGCCCATGAGGCCAGATCAAGAAGCAAGCACGAAAAGGAAATATGCACCTGATTGAAGGATCTGTCAAAAGACTCAGAAAGAAGGCAGTTTGGCTTGGCTCAGTAACAGAAATGAATGTGGGAAAGCAGAGGATGACACAATGGAGGTCGAGGAGGAGTTGCAGGATAGGCAGGAGTTTGAGAAGGGAAGTAGCATGAGTCAGAGAAGGTATGGGTGTAGATAGCGGTGCCATCATCACCTCCATTGTAACTTGCGGGACCTTAAATAGTCAACTTTGTACTGCTAAAGCGAATTTCGAATCTCATTTGTTTCTATTGTCCATTTCTGCTTGAGCTGCAACCATTCGGATCCCTAGGAAAAAAAAATCAAATAAAATGGAAAGCTGAAGGAATATACCGAAATAGAGAGGGAAAGAATAGACTTGAAAAGAGAAAGCATTAGACAGATTAATTAAGAGTAGAAAGAGGACCAGGCTTAGTGGGATAAGCAGCATGGAAGTTGCCAACCAATTCCATTGCGTGCTTGAGTTCTGTAGCAGGTAGCCAAGAGAACTCTTCATCGGTATCCTCATAACCTAACCATATCACCTTGTAGAGCAATTTACAAGTGTGTCGATGATCAATCTTGGAGTCTACTACCCAAGCAATCTCATACTCGGTTTCACCTTCGATATTACCAGAAGCTAGAGGCAGCTGGTTGCAGTTTGGAATCGAATTGGAAGTTGCAGGTTCCAGCATGAAAACATGGAATACTGGATGAATAGCATGCATGGAAGGAGGAAGTCGAAGAGTGAATGAATGCAAACCTGCTTTGGCGATAATCTCGTAAGGGCTGAGATACTTTTCTGATAGCTTCTTTGAAACATGAGTCATCTTGAAGAATTTCGCTTTGATGAATACCCAATCACCAATCTTGAAATCCAGAGCCGGTAGTCAGTGAGCATCGGCTGAAACCTGATAGCATTGTTGAGCGATAGCGATTTCGGATTTAAGGGTAGAGTGAAGTTCGTCAAGGTCAATTGCAAATTCTCAAGCTCATGAAGAAGCGAGGTCCCATTCAGGATAGACAGCTATAGATGGGTGGTAACCTTTATTTGCAAAGAAGGGTGAGATACCGGTAGTTGCACTTGGTGCATTGTTGAATGCAAATTCCACTAATGGTAAGAGTTTCGACCAGTTGTCCTGCTGATAGTTGCAGTAGATGTGAAGGTATTGTTCCAGAGTCTGGTTTGTGCATTCTGTCTGGCTGTTGCCCTCTGGATGATAAACCAAAGTGAAATGAAGGGTCATGTTGAGTGCTTGACCTAGGGAACAGAAGAAATCTGAGACAAACTCGGAACCATGATCTGAAGTGATATGAGAAGGAACACCATGCTTGGAAAAGACATGAATAATGAAGAGTTGAGCTAGCTGAATGGAAGTGATGGTATTGTGTGTCAGAATAAAGATTGCTTATTTTGTGAGATGATTCACAATAACAAAAATAGCGTCATAACCAGATGAAGTGGGAAGTTTCTCGATGAAGTCCATAGAAATGGAATGCCAGGGGTGATCCAGAATGGGAAGTTGCTTGAGAGTGCTGTATGGTCGATGTTGTTGAGGTTTGGATCACATACAAGTGACACAGCTTTTGCAGAAGTGTTTGACAAAGTTTTGGATTGCAGACCAGGTGTAGTTTCTTCAGATAAGCTCCAAAGTCTTGTTCTGACCAAAGTGACCAGTGGTAATGTGGTCGTGATGATATTGCATAATGCGGAGACATAGGTCATTAGCGTTAGGTACATAGATCCTGCCATCAAGTAGTAGTAAGCTGTTGGAATTGATGGTCCATCTTTCCTAGGTGACGCAAGGTTCTTTGAAGCAACGGAATCTTCAGAAAGGAATGAGCAGATATTGGAATGGAGTTGCAAAAGATTCATGACAGTTGCAGCGCAAAACATGGGAGTCGATAGAGAAGTAGCATGTAAGGAAGCAGTGAGTTGTTCTTGAGTGAATACTGGACGAAAGTTGTATGGGTTTGCCGAAGCGTAGACCTTATCCTCCCTTTTTGGGTATACATCCCAACGCCTTGTCAGAGCATCCAGCTTGGTGTCCAATTTACCCAGTCAGAAATAAATGACCAAGTTGAATTGTGAAAGGTATTCCGACCAATGAGCTTGCCGATGAGTGAGTAGTTTGGTAGTAGTGAAGTACTCAAGATTCTTGTGGTCAGTAACAACATCAATCGGTAAGGAAGCACCTTTCAGGTAATGCCACCAGATGCGAAAGGCTTCAAAGATAGTAAGCAGCTCTTTATCAGAGGTTATGGTGGATAGGATAGCAGCTAAGGCATAATCCGAAGCATCAGTTTCAATGATGATTTGAGAGTTGGGAATCCAATGAGTGAGGACTGGTGCCATGGTAAAAGCTTTCTTCTATGTTTCAAACACTTCCCGAGCTTCAGTACCGAAGTTCCAGGGAGTACCTTTGCGAGTGAGGCGTGTTAAAGAAACTACGATATTGGAATAACCATAAATGAAGCATTGATAGAAGTTAGCAAAACCCAGGAAAGACTGAATGTCTTTGACCTTCCGAGGTTCTGGCCAGTCTTGGATAGTTTTGACCTTGTTGCTAGACATAGTTAAACTGCCAGGAGAAAGAATGTAATCCAAGTATTCCACTGACTCAAAAAAAAAATCACATTTGTCAGCTCTAGCATAAAGACTATGCTCCCGAAGACGTCGAAGGACTTCCCGGACATGTTTGCGATGTTGCAAAGGATTGCCAGAATAGATGAGGATGTCGTCAAGATAGATGGTAGCGCAAACATCGAGTAAGTCTTAGAAAATGTCATTCATGAAGTGTTGGAAAACAGCCAGTGCATTGGTAAGTCCAAATGGCATAACCAGCCATTCAAAAGACCCATAGCGAGTCCAGAAAGCTGTCTTCCATTCATCACCCTCAGTGATGCGGATGAGATGATAGGCATGCCAGAGGTCGATCTTGGTACATCAGCAAAAAAAAACTTTACTTAAACTCATCTTAAATGTCTTTTTTTTGAAATTAAGTTTTCATAAGAAAAAATTTCATTGTATGTTTTAAAAAAAACTTAGATTGTTCTTATGAAATTCTTAATGACTTAGACTGACTTACGTTTAACTTACAGGTATATGTATATTTGTATAACAAGCTCAAAGATAAGGAGCATAAGATGAGTTTGAGTTAATCAAAAGTATGGTAAGAATCAAATATATTATATAATAAACAGTTAATAAGTATATATACAAATTGGAGAATATACTAAACTACTATAAAGGGAAGTTGAAGGGTATAAAGAAGTGGTGATAGTTTGGTATTATAATAGCCTCTTACAGTCAAAAATCAGCTTGAATCTATAATAAAAGAAGATAAAAACTCACTAGAAATGAAACTCAAGTCACATATCTCCAGAATCTCCCAGAAATCCCCCAAAAATCCCCTCAAAAATCCCCTCAAAAATCATCCACAAAAGGCAAAAAAAAAGCGTCCTAAATAGGCTAAAAATGAGCTGGATAAGGGCCAGGGAAGAGTGAAGAAGATAACTTACTGTATTATAGGCCAGGAGGGCAAGAAGGAGGGAGGGAGAGGGTGGGGAGGGCAGGAATGGTGGTGGTTGAGAGGAAGGATGAATAGTTATGCTCGAAACAGAAGTTTAACATGTCACATGACATCACATGACCTCTGGACTTGGGATTTTCGAAGCAAAGTCCCTCAAACCATAGGTGGGAGATGTTTTCAGCCCATTTCTGCATGGATTTTAATGATTTAAAAGTTTATTCCTATATTTCAAAGGCCAAGGAATCCGAATATGTTATTAGATTTTTGTTGGATGAAGTCCTAATGAGATATGGCACATTTAACATATGAAAAACATGAATTTCCGCTCTAGCTCCTCCAGTATTGATCGGATAATAAATCTAATGTCAGAGTCTGATTCCTGGACCTTGAGAACATATAGTTACATTCTTAAATCATCAAAATCCACACAGAAACAAGCAGAAAACATCACATTCTTGTTATGTTTTTCTATATCTCCATAACCGGTATGTCTTTTGACAGAAACATACATATAAACTTATGTTCTTTTAATATTTCATGATTTGTCGTGATTTTTCCAGAATTTTACAGCCAGTAGAACAGGTGCTATGACAGGTGTAATTACAGTTGACAATGACCCCCCCCCTGTGATGGAATCTTGATATATCCATAACGCGTATATTATTTGAAAAAACATACATATAAACTTATGTTTTTTTAATATTCTAAGATTTGTCGTGATTTTTCCGGAATTTTAGGAGCAATAGAACATAACATACAAAGTGTATCATCTAGAAAGACATGATATTTCTGAAGATTCTAACTTATGGTGCTTATTTGTAATTCTCAATCTACTTTTAATATCAAGGTAAACTTATAGAGGTTAGCTGCCTTGGGTATTGGTTCTTTGGCCCGAAATTAAGTAGATTCAAGATTTTGTGTGAAAAGTTTGGTGTAAGATGTTTAAGCTAGTGAAAAGTTAGACAGATTTTGCTGATGTACTGGGAAAATGGGATTGAGACTCCTGTCGACCAACACTTTTCTTGAGTCGAACAAGGACATCTCTGTAACAGGCACTTTTATCCACACAATGCTCCGCGATCTATATGGGCGTGTTCTTCTAAATGCTGCCCGAAAAAATGACAACAATTTGTACTATGTTGACACATGCATCATCCAATATCATGGCTCGGCAACTGTATCACTTGCAAAATTGTCATATGACATCTGGCATCAAAGATTTGGACATGCCGGCATTGATGCCTTGCGCAAAGTCCCAGATCTCTCAAAGTTGCCCCTTAAGATTGATTTCCCTCGGGTTCCGAAAACGTGTCCTGGGTGTGCTCTTGGTGAGCAGCACCAGAGATCTTTCCCCAAGAATCCTAATTGTGCCTCCAGGAAAGCTGAGCTTATTCATTCTGATCTGCTTGAGCTCCCCATTTTGTCTTATCACAAGTACGAATGGGTGATTACATTCTTGGATGACTTCTCCAATGTAGTGGCTACCATGCTACTTCGAAGTAAAGATGAAGCTTTTAGTGCTGTGCAAGCCTTTGTTGCACTCTGCGAAACCCAAGCAGAAGCAAAAGTTAAACGTTTCCATTCTGATAACAGGGGGGAGTATAAATCAACTACAATGGCACAATTCTTTAAGGAAAAGGGCATTATTCATGAAACCAGTGCACCTCACATGCACCAACAAAACGGTCATGCTGAGAGAATTAATCGCACCCTAACTGAGAAAGCTCAGGTGATGCGGCTTCACGCCTGCTTACCTGACTCTTATTGGGAGTTTGCAATGGATACAGCTGTGCAACTTTACAATTGCATGCTGATGCACTGGCTTAATTGGAAATTGCCCTCAGAAGTCTTTCTTGGCAAAGCACCAAGGATTAACCATCTTCGTGTTTTTGGCTGTGGTGCTTACATATTCATCCCTAAGAAAGTATGAGCTAATAAACTGTCTCCTCACTCAGAGTTGATGACGTTTGTTGGTTATACCAAACAGGGTCAGAACTACATGTTCATACGATACCAACAAAACAACTTGATCTTCATATTGAGTACAGCCATATTTGAGGAGGAGTTCTTCCCTCGATGTCCAGAAACTGATCCGCATGGAGCTTCTCGAGCACCTTCTATTGAGGAACCACTTCCTCCCACACCAAAACCCACTGACCAGCCAGATACTAATAGACCACAAGGTCCTGCTCCATTTAGGTATCCCTCAAATGCAAAACCCTTGCCACCAACACCTCCCAGATCTCCCCCGAGATCCCCTTCACTTAGTTCCAGACCCTCTCATCTGAGAACTCCATCTAGGCCTAACATGCCGGAGCCTCGTGCTCCAACACCTGCAGTTCCGGAACCTGTTTCAAACAATAAGTTCTCTAATCAGCCCAATTTTATTCCAGTTGCACCTAGGAGAATGGGCAGGCAGAGACAACCTCCTCTTCACCCTGTAAATGTCTATGGTGATCGCTTCAACCCCTTGGATACATTACAAGACATTGATTGCCAGAACCAAAATCCTCTCAAGTTGGATGTCCAACAGTATGGTTACAACGATGAAGTAGTACCACTCTTTGAGCAACGTGTTTGCGATCGAATCTAAAACAGAGTGCCTAACTGGCCTCATCAGGCAAGAGAATGGTTCCGACCTGGATGGAATGGTGAGGTTGTAGAAGACTTCCCAAGTCAACTTGACCCTGATAATATCCCATCATGGGAACCTTCTCCCGAAGGATCAGAGGAACATCTCCACTGACTTGTAAGTGAGGGGGGAATAGAATTTCTTGAGCAAATCATTTCGAAAGCCATCGCGGCCAGAAAATCAATAACTCCGGTCACTTACAAGGATCTTGCTGATCTCACTAAAGATGATTGCAAATTTTAGATTGATGCTTGCTTCGAGGAATTGAAAGCACTACAACAACATGGTGTTTATGAAATGGTTGATCTCCCGAAAGGTTGTAGAGCAATCAAAAATAGATGGGTATTTAACATTGAAGTCTGATGGCCGGAAATGTGCTCGATTCATGGCTAAAGGTTTCTCCCAGATTGAAGGTGTGGACTTTGATGAGCTATTTTCTCCTGTAGTGCATTACGAGACTGCTCGTCTCATTCTCAGCATTGCTGCATTTGAAGATTGGGATATTGAGAGCATTGACATGAAAACTGCATACCTCTACAGTAAACTGGATGAAGAAATCTACATGGAGCAGCCTGAAGGATTTCGAATCCAAGGCAATAAGGTGTGGATACTCAGACATGCTCTGTATAACCTTAAACAAGCTGACTTAGCCTGGTGGCATGAACTTACCGTGTCAATGAAGGACTTAGGCTTTAAGCGCTGTGCCTCAGATGCTGGTGTCTACTATTATCATTGTCCAAAAATGAAGCAACTTATCATTGCACTAGTTTACGTTGATGATATTGCCATTTTTGGCAATAAAACTCCGCTCTTCTTGGAATTGAAGCAGAAGTTTATGAAGCGCTAGGAATGCCATGAGCTAGGAGAAACAAAAGAATTTCTTGAGATGAATATTACACGTGACAGGAAAAACATGAGAATATTCCTTGACCAAGTCCCCTACCTCGACAAGGTCCTGGAAAAGTTCAACGTCACTTCTAAGCTGATGAAGACTCTTCCTCCGTCTGGGTTCACTTTTGTGCCCAATGATGAACCTGTCAATCCCGCCTTCTAACAGAAATACCAACAACTTGTTGGGTCCTTGATATATCTGATGATCAGTTCTCGACCAGACATCGCTTACACTGTTGTTAAGCTGAGTCAACAATGTGCGAATCCTGCTGAAGAGCATTACAATGCTGGGCTTTATGTCTTGCATTATCTTCTCGCAACTCACAAGTACTGGATTACTTATGATGGTGCTTCCAATCAGGCAATTGTTGCCTATTCAGACTCTGACTGGGCTCAGGACCCTACTGATCACAAGTCTGTTACTGGTAATTATGTTACCCTCACTTGTGGATGCATATCCTGGCTGAGCAGGAAACAGTAAACTGTTGCTGCTTCTTCAATGGAAGCTGAATACATGGCACTCTCTGACTGTGCCAAACAGTTAGTGTGAATGCACATGTTACTGACGGAAATTGGCTTGAATTGTCCTATACTGCATTTGCTCAGTGACAATGAAGGCACTCTTTTCTGGGCCTCCAATCTGGTCCAAGAAAAATGTTCAAAACACATTGACGTGAAGGCTCATATCATCCATCAATTCTTTGAATAAAAGAAGATTGATCTTTTCCATGTCAAGGGCACTAAAAATCCTGCCGACATTTTTACCAAGAATTTAGATAGAACAATTTTTGAACGTATCCATGCGCTTCTTGGTATGGAGTTTTTTGCATACTAGTCACTGCATAATTCCATGATGCTTGCAGCAAGGAGAAGTGTTGGATTTAATTATAGCGCTTGATGCTGACTAAGCTCAGTGCTAATTATGATATGCATAGCACCTATTCTAAGGCACCCTATCTTTAGACGTGCTGCCTAGCACTGCCTTGTCCTATGCATTATGTCCCTGTGCAGGCACTGCCTTGCACAGCTATGCTCTCATTCTGCTATTAGTAGATAGTATTGTATTGGCACAGCCTTACACAGCCCATTATGCTCACACAGACTATCCTAGAAATGTATATAAGGTCTGTGTATCTCTCTTAATAAATCATCGGATTTCCATCCATTAAGTGTGTTCCCTGAGTTGTACACAGCCTACTAGCTACTCGTTGTATACTCTAATCTCTGCTCACCATTTCATGCATAAGTGATTCTCCTCTATCACTGCGTACCACTATGCTGTTCAACAGGGAACATTTTGTTTGTCTGTGGGATCCAGCAAATTTCTTGCACTTGCAATACTTACACCCAGCAACTCTAGAAGGAATTGAAGAGTATGCAAAGGTAAGATGATCATGTCACTTACAGTTATTCCATGGCCACTCCTCAAAGCAGTGTCAAAACCTGTTTGAGACAAGTCAATTAATAAGGTTTGATTGTCTAATTAATAAGATACATACATTTGAATATGTGCTTAGGATCAGAAGTAGCTGTAATACTGTTATGGTTTCACCGGTTATAGTCACTTGTTCAGGCTCTTTTGTTTTTCCACATTCTCATGTCTGCCCGCTATACTTTTCTTTCACCTTTCCTTTCTAGTATCTTTTATCTCACTGTTACTCCACGTCCATACATTCTTACTCCACATCCATATGATCTTACTCCACTTACTCCACTACCCCGAGTATTATGACTCAGTCCTGTTCTATACTTAGTTACCTTGGGTAGTTGTCTTCACGTATATAAACCCTGTAGGTACTGCTGTAGTCTTTACGCTTTACCCATTGTATCTTTCCCTTACTCTACTCTTTCTTCACCCTCAAGTCTTTGTCACTTGTCTGCAACCTGAGTCTTTATAGATTAAGGTCATAACATTTGGTAAAGCATCTACACCTCACCTTGCAGACAGCAGCCTAGCGAGCTTGCTGTAGTGGTAGTGCATACGGCAGATCTACCAATCGAACAGACGTAATTTTTTCACATCAAAGCTTTCACAAGCGTAGTCATCAGGGCACAAGTTTATGCCAAGTAGCAGCTGACAAGGGAAGAAATGACTTGTCGAAGAAGAATTAGCTGCATATCACAATGAATTGTTGCGAGAGATCGAGTTGCCTAGGAATCCGACACCGAGACTGGAATCAACACCACAGTCAGAAGAAGAAGAAGAACACCTCAGTCAACCACAGTCAGGAGACGACGAAGACGAACCCACCACTCGTCTTAACCCAGAAGAAGAAGATCAAATCATGGATATTTTTGCGGATATACACATCGATAACGAAGAACAGTCAGAGACAACGGAACCATCAGTCATGTCGACCACAGAGAATACCAAGTCAATTATCCCCGATCCCAGTTGGTTCGAGGGAAGCAGAGAGAGATTTGAGGATTGGTGGAGGAGCATCAAGCTGTTTATAAAGTTTAACGGGATCACCGACAATGATAAGATGATCATAGTGGCCATATCCAGGATGAAAGGAAGAGTAGCCAGAAGTTTCTCGGCACTCGTAGCGGACAAAGTCACCAATCCAGATGTAACATTTACATGGAAACAATTCGAGAAGCAAGCTAAGGAGTTGTTTATCGATGGAATAGACAGGGAGAAAAGTGAGATAGCTATCGAGACAATGACCCAAGGGAAGAAACCCATCGTGGACTTCTTAGTCAAATTTACCTTGATGATGAACAAAGCAGGAACGGATGATCAACATGCTATTTTCTTGCTGAAGAAGAACGTCAAAAAGGAAACCATTCACACCATTCTATCATTCCCACCTGACAAAGTCCCCACCACATTCAACGAGTGGCTCGAAACCATAAAAGCAGTAGGAATGGGAACAGAGATGATGAGTCTGTTTCGACAAACACACCACGACAGGAATCACTTATGGAGGAAGCAGTCAACCCATGGAAATAGGAAGTTCCGAAACTGCTAGAGTTCAAACCCCGAATAATCAGAAGAAGTGTTTCAATTGCGGAAAGTTCGGACATTTCGCCAGAGAATGCAGGCAGCCGAAGAAGACCATGACGTGTTACAATTGTAACAAACCCGGACACATCGCCAGGAATTGTAGGGCACCGAAGAGAGCTAGGACTAGGGAAACGACCGAAAATAGTCCACAGGATGAAGAAGATACCACCGAGAAGCAGGATTTTGCTGAAGGGTCCGATTGAGCACGAAATCTCGACCCGTAAACGATAGAGTCTCTCCCCATGTAACAACAAATTCGAAATCCAAGTATGTTATTCCTTTCAAGAGAGACTCGAAGCACGAAATTCTGCTGGATGCAACCATCAACACCAAGAACGGAAACAAAACGGTCAAGGCCCTTATCGACTCGGGAGCACATATGACGATGGTAGCAAAGGAGTTGGCAGAAAAAGAGAAATTGAGAAGGTCAAACGGCAACAACCCATCAGCATGAGAAACGCAGATGGAACACCAAATCGGAGCAGGAAATTAACGGAGGACGCCAAAATCCAGATGGATCTAGGAGGACATAAGGAGGAAATCAAGGCACTGGTATCGGACATTTCGAGCGGATATTTTTCTTGGATACGACTGGTTAATTCAACATAACCCGGAGATCGACTGGATAAACCAAGAAGTCAGATTTACGAGATGCCCCAGTACATGCACTACACTACACCAAACGATTCCTTTTTCTCGACGGCTAACCACTGATGTGGACAGTGCTACGGAGGAAAAAGAACCAGATCCCACCAACCCTGAGGATTTACCTGATTACATTCGACCATTTACGCATTTGTTTAACAAATGGAATTTTGAACAATTACCAGCTCGAACAGAATGGGATCACGAGATCAATCTAACGAGATGCACCAAAGGAAATATCATCGAAGGTTTATAACATGACGCCAAAAGAAAGGGAGGAACTCGATAAGTTCTTAGACGAGAACCTAGCATCAAAACGAATTCGACCATCCAAGTCACCATACGCTGCCCCTTGTTTCTTCGTACCAAAGAAGGATGGATCGCTCCGATTATGCCAAGACTACAGGAAACTCAACGAACATTCGATCAAAGACAAAACGCCATTACCGCTCATAAACGAAGTGATCGACCAACTGCGAGATGCGAAATACTTCAATAAACTGGACATTATCTGGGGTTACAACAATGTCAGGATCAGAGAAGGAGATGAATGGAAAGCAGCATTCATCACCAATCGCAGATTATTCGAACCTACCGTCATGTTTTTTGGAATGAGCAACTCCCCGGCGACCTTTTCACGCATGATGGCAACCATATTCCGAGAAATGATCCAAGAAAGTGCATTGGTCAATTATATGGATGACTTCGCAATTCCAGGATGTACCAAAGAGGAACTACGTGAACGAACTATACGTTTCTTGAAGATAGCCGACAAACACAATCTATTCTTTAAACGATCAAAATGCGAATTCAACGCCATGGAAATCGCCTTGTTAGGCACGGTTGTAGGAAACGGTAAAGCCACTATGGAGAAGGAGAAGGTCAGGGCCATAAAGGAATGGAAAACGCCACGAACAATTAAGGAGGTGGAGAGTTTCTTGGGATTCGCGAACTTTTACAGACGCTTCATAAAAAACTTCAGCATCATCGCAGCTCCGCTAAATCAGTTGAAGGGAGGAGGAAAAGAATGGAAATGGGAAGAAGCACAACAACAGGCATTCGAAAGTATCAAAGATTCCATTACCAGCGAACCAGTATTGGCATTGCCAAATGACTATGGAAAGTTTAGACTGGAGGTGGATGCATCAAACTATGGAACGGGAGCAGTCCTATCACAGGAACAGGAAGGAAAATGGCATCCGATTGCATTCATGTCCAAAACGTTGACTGAAGCAGAACGAAACTATGAGATCTACGACAAGGAGTTACTGGCTATAGTCAAGGCGCTGAAATTATGGAGACAGTACCTGTTGGATGCGAAGGAACAGTTCAAAATTTGGACGGACCACGAAAACTTGAAGTACTTCAGAGAACCACAGAACTGAACGCTCGACAAGAGATGGTACCTTATGCTGCAAGAATACGATTTCTACTCGACACATACCCGGAAAATCTAACACCAAAGCCGACATCCTGTCTCGTATCGTCAAACCATTTGACCCGAGATAACAAAGACATAAGATGTTCAAAGGAAAGGAATTTGTACGAAGAATGGTTGAAGAAACACCAGTATATGAAGCCACCATTCTACGAAACTGACGATTCGAGATATCACCCAACCAACAGATCCTGGAAGATATCAGAAAGTCGAAGAAGAGGGAAACCATGGTACTGCAGGAATTGGCGAAACAACTGGAGAAAGTGTGGGAAACAGAAGGAATAATTTACCGACAAGGACGGATCTATGTGCCGGATGAAAAGAACTTGCGAGATCAAATCCTATATGACCACCACTATTCCCCCGACGTGGACACCCTGGACAACATCGAATGCTAGAACTGTTGAAGTGGACGTTCTGGTGGCCCACGATCAAGACGGACGTTAGGAGATATGTCAGAGGATGTGACATGTGTCAAAAGAACAAGATCATTCACAGACCCGAACCAATTACGTTGAACCCATTACTGATCCCTGAAGGACCTTGGCAGGAAATCTCTATTGATATGATCGGACCTTTGCCTAAGTCCGAAGAGAAAGATGCTATTGTTGTTGTCATCGACCGATTCTCAAAGATGATCCACCTTGTTCCCACCACGACAACTCTCACATCAATCGAATTAGCGCACCTATACAAGTCAGAAGTTTGGAGACTCCACGGTATTCCCCGAAGAATCATCAGTGACAAAGGACCGCAGTTCACATCTAAATTCATGAAGGAGCTATGCACATCATTGGGGATAGAAAGGAACCTGTCAACGGCGTATCATCTTCAGATAGATGGACAAATGGAACGCATCAACCAAGAAGTCGAAATGTACTTGCAGAACTTTATCAGCTATCGACAGAACAATTGGATGAAATGGTTACCTACAGCAGAGTTCCATTACAACGATAAAGTCCACTTGGCCACGAAGAACACACCATTCCTTTTGAATTATGGATTCCATCCATGGAAAGGGAATCACAGTTTACCTACATCCAATCCAGCGGCATCGGATTTCTCATCGGAGTTAGAGAAAGTCCGAGAAGAAGCTAAAGCGGCAATGGAAGAGAACAATGATCTTATACGAAACCGAGGAAACCACGGAAATGTCTCTAAAACATTCTCACCCAGAGAAAAGATTTGGCTAGAAGCAGTTAACATTCATTCCAACCGACCATCATGGAAACTTGACAACAAATGCTATGAACCTTTTGAAATCATTGAAGCTGTCGGAGATCGATCATACAAGCTTCAATTACCTGAGTCCTGGGTGATCCACAACGTGTTCCATGTTTCATTGCTCACACGATGTCACAAACCCGAGTTTGACAGCCAACACCACCCTACCCCCCCGCCACCTGATATCATAAATGAAGAAGAAGAGTATGAAATCAAAGAAATCCGAGGACATAGGAAGCGAGGTAGAGGAACCCAGTATTTGGTACATTGGAAAGGTTACAGAAATGAAGAAGACACATGGTTACCAAAATCAGCCTTGGAGAATACCAAGGACATCCTAGACGAGTACGAGAAAACACGGTCGTAGGATATAAAACCCAGTGAAGGCACTCCAATCGGTATACAACAATCGTCAATCTCTTTCCTCCAGAACATTGCATCCAAATCACCTTCAAATGTCTGACATCTCAATTTTTATTCCACCTTTCCAATCCACTACCAATGAAACACCTGCATTGGTCAGAATTCGAGGAGCAGATTTATGTGTCCAAACCAAAGACAGAATGCACTTCTGGATCCATTCATACTTCCTCACCAGAGAATCCATTTATTGGCGAAGAAAATTAACAGGATACGATGATCCTCACCACACGTTCATCAGAAACTTTAATACCACAGACCCCGCTTACATTGAGGACGCCAATGCCATGGAATTCCAAGTGTTCCTCTTCGTCTTCTACAACACCAAATATGATGACTATTCGAGTCTCATATTCGAAGAATGGGTCAACATCCTAAACCTTGTGCACAAATGGAAGTTTCCTGAAGTCAAGAAATTGGCAGAAAGAAACCTCTTTACATTGGGATATGAGGTTCGACCTGCAAAAATGGAGATTAAGTTCACAGACTAGGATACTTCATGTGGTCACGAAGCCTAAACGGAGGGTATTGTTATGGTTTCACCGGTTATGGTCACTTGTTCAGGCTCTTTTGTTTTTCTGCGTTCTCATGTCTGCCCGCTATACTTTTCTTTCACCTTTCCTTTCTAGTATCTTTTATCTCACTGTTACTCCACGTCTATACATTCTTACTCCACATCCATATGATCTTACTCCACTTACTCCACTACCCCAAGTATTATGACTCAGTCTTGTTCTATACTTAGTTACCCTGGGTAGTTGTCTTTACATATATAAACTCTGTAGGTACTGCTGTATTCCTTACACTTTACCAATCGTATCTTTCCCTTACTCTACTCTTTCATCGCTCTCAAGTCTTTATCCACTTGTCTGCAACCTGAGTCTTTATAGATTAAGGTCGTAACAAATACCTTCCTGCAAAGTATGAAGGTTTAGCCCTCGAAGAGGTGATAAGATTGAGTCCAATGGGCTACTGGAATCAAGTACATTCTCTGTGCAAATGAAATGATGTGCTTGATGGGATGTTCTATCACTGTCACTCGCAATTGGCCAAATTGGCCCAGTAACAGGATCTCTGAACTTAGTTTTTTTTCATGTATTGAGAATTGTCCAGATCTATTTGGCAAGGCTGCACTATCTTTCTTTCCCATCAGTTGATGTGACTACTATCAGAACTGGATCATAATGGTTGTCTCATGAATAAGGAGCTACTACTGCAACAGTGGCATTTTTGGCTAGACATACAGAAGATGTGTCATCAGTTGATTGAAGTAGATCATAAGTACAGGATCATCAAAGTCTTTTGTTAGTGCAAGGATCCTTCCAAATAAAATCAGACTAAAGATAAAGAATGCTCATTCATTATTATGCACTGATGTCTTGAACTGCCTAATACAGTTCTGTTTTCCTTTTCACATTCCTCTCGATGCTTCCAGAAAGTATGCAGTTGGGCTGTGAGCCCCAGGGGGCCAGAAATTACATAGTTTAAAGGTGCACAGATTATGTAAATTACACCATGAAATCAAAGATTTACAATCCTAAGTGAATATTTCACACCTTTTCCTGTGGAATTGTTAGGGCAACTGTGACTGTGATGTCACAGGTCACACCTTACTTAAGAACTATTAGAGTGTAGTGCAAAAGAGTTTATTAGGCGTGAACCTAAGAGAACTCGACAGAGTTTTCTACCAGTTTCTACCTACTTTTATACCTAAGTCCTGGCGCACAGACCAACTACCCTAGGTAACTATTTTTACAGATGACATCATAAAGAAGTAAAGCATGAGAAAATAAACTTATTTATACATTGACAGTGAAGCACGACGTGAGAGAAAGAGCTAAATATAAAAGTGTAAACAAACCATAAAAATGTAAACAACAGGAAAAGGAAGTTATATTTTTAGAAAAGAATCGATCATGAGAAAAGAAGAGAGAACCAAAGGCAAGATCAATAATCCATAAGTTTGGGTGAACCTTATAAAAATGTCAACAAGTACAAATTGTTCCAAAAATAGAAAATGTTCACATCCACCAAATGCTCCCATGATACGTTGCTAAGATCTTTCCACACGGGCACATCGTGTAGAATCGTACCTGCTCCCAGTATTGGAAAGACAGGTTCTGCCACCGTATCAATACCCACGGCCATTCTGCCACTCCATCATTCATAATCAATGTCATTCTCCCACACTCTATACATCTGCAATCGCGTAAGTACCAACCTTCAGGGCGTGATGCCTGTCCGATTCTCACTGCTTGTCTCCTTCATCACACTTGTTGTTCGTGATGTGGCGGTAAAAAAGATAATATGTGTAGATATAGTTCCACAGGTAGATCTGATGCCTGGGCCATGGTCAGTATACTGATAGTTTAGCCTCCGTCGAACTGAAGCAGCAGAGGAAAATAATTATGTAATAAATAATGTGACTGATGTGACAGCGTGACGCCGTGACATTCAGGCCAAGTTCTAACAGGAATGGACAAAAAAATAGGGGGGTCATAATTCCAAATTCTAATGTAAAGCTATGTAAATTTATCCTAGTAACCATCAAACTACGTAATTTACACAACTTCTGGGCTCATAGTGTGCTCGATCAGCATAGATGTTACAGTGACCCCGGCCCGGTCCTAAGCTGGGGCGTTACGTCGATAGAAATACTCAGAGTTCTAAAGCGTAACAAAGGAGACCTCCTCGATGAATCGAGAAGAGTAACTCAAATGCGCCGTTTATAGTACTAAGAGCTTGAGAGCGGTTTATAGAGCTTAGCAATTAAGTCTAACGGTTCAAGCGTTATAGTAGAGTAAACTTGTATTCAAGTCTCCACCTAACCAAGTAGAAACGTTATTTCTACATGGTAAAGTTGAGCGATATATGTTTTACAAGTACTCTATATAAACTACGATCAAACTACTTAAGGTACCGAGACTTGACTCGGGAACGACTCGGGAACTATAAAGAAGTTTTCTAATACTAAAATAGAAAGGAAGAACTTCTTCGGAACAAATGATCATTAATTATAGAAGGCTAAATAAGTAAAGTATCCGGATCATTAAAGCGGATCAATAAGAGATATAAAACAATCACAATCAGAGACGCAAAATATAAACAATAAAGGTAACATAATTGTAGTTACAAATGTAGTAATTACTATGAATAAACCGTAAATGTCACGGTTCATAACACTATCCCTTTCCTAAGATAGTTTACCAGAACTATCTAAATGTCAGGATGTCCTTCACCGTCATGTTGTATTCCGCAACATCGTCGTAAGTATATTCGTCGCCTGCGTCATAAGGTTCTGGCGACGGGGATCTGGTGTTGAGGTGTTTAAAAGACGGAAGGTTACTGGAAGCTGTTCTTCCAGAGTGACGATAGGAGGGAGGATGGATAGCGCAAGGTTTCCGTACTGCTGTTTTGTATTTCGACCTAGGTTGGGTTTAGGTCGATAGAGTGGTCGATAGGTTGGTCCAAGTTTGGTGGTGGTAATTGGACGGGAAGTTGAAGTGGTGTCGGAGGTATGGAGGGTGCTGGTTGGTACACCGGACTGTTTGGACTGTAGTTTGCTAGACTGTAGTATGAGGGGGTGTAGTGGTAGGAAGTTGGCGTTCTGGCAGTATAGGAGTATGGACTGGACTCTGAGGCTGTGACTGCGGTGGGTTAATAAGGTGTCAACGTATGCCAGGGCATTTGGGGAAAGTTCCCTGCGTGCAATTCCCGCATAAGGATTTCGGGAACAAATTTGGCAAAGTGTCCAGGTGCCTTGGTGTCGCAGTAATGGCAGTAATATAGCGAGCATTCCGTCTGGATATGACCCATTCCGCTACATAGTTTGCGGTGCACGTCCACGTCGATACGAGGGAGCAACTCCTGGTGTGCGAGTAACCGGATGATGGTTCGACGGATTTGAGGAGGCGGTACTCCTGGGTGTGGTATAACCAATTCATGAAATTGCTGTGGTTGTATAGAAGATGGGGATTGTGATACTGTCAGATTGGGGTCTTCCAGAAGACGATTCATGTCCGTCTGTAGATTACCGATGTCCGATCTTTGTGAAGTGGTAGCATTGATGTCTCAACTCTCCTGAAGATCTCATTACCATGGGGAGACCTCGGGAGATGGCGTGCCAGACGAGTGAGGCGGGCGTCCATTTCCTCCATTGCTTGAAGGTATGAACGTCTTGCAGAAGTAAGCTCATCAATGTGAGCCCCGATGTCGTGCACGATTTCAAAGAGTCGAGGAACGCGGCCGTGACCGGACAGAAAGTTTGAGGCTGTTCGTTCATGTAGAAATGCATGTCGAACGGTGGCATTCTTGTCAATGGATGTCTCTTCTTGACAAGGAGAATTGCGTGGCGGTTGTGGGGGAGAAGGGGATGGAGATGTTGGTTTCGAATCAGAATTACTGGTTTGGTTCTTCTGATTAGTGGCATTGAGAGGAGAGGACGATGAGAGAGTAGTTGCGAGGACTTGTTGGATGGCTTGTATGTTGCTCATGAAGCTGGGGAGTTAACTGAGTTTCTTCAAGGCTTTATACTCTCCAAGTATCTCGCTCGAATTTGTAAGATCTTCTTCAGATTCCCATGAGTCCTCTGACGGTCCATATCCTTGCCATCTGACAAGATATTCCAATCTTGTTGCGAGTCTTCCATTTCCCAAGCGTTTCTTCCTTGCTCTATGGTTTAGGATCGCTTCGACTTCATACTCTTCTTCTCCTGACACTAAGGTCGGAGGCGGTTGTGGATTATGCTTTCCATAGACGTCATTCTCTACTACGGTGTGAGCAGAGATGCATGGAATTTACTATGTATCTTCCATCGTTTCGGAAGTTCTAACTCATATGTGGTAGGAGAAGTTCTTCTAATTATCTTGAAGGGTCCTTCTCTTCTTTGACTGAGCTTCTTTGATGCGTACGGCACGGGCAAGTTTCGGTTATCTAGCCAAACTCTATCTCCAACCTTTAATGCATTCCAGGGTCGGTTACTTCGGCTAGCCATCTTTAAGCGTGCTTGTTCATGTGCTTCAATTGCTGCTTCTCTCGCTTGTTCTAAGAATAATGTCTTCTCTTCGATAGAAGGTACATTTGATTCTTCTTTGTTAATGAACGCTTTAGGATTGTATCCTAATATGAGTTCTGAAGGTGAGTGTTGTCTTCCTGCATGTGGTTTAGTATTGTGAACGAATTCAATCATAGGAAGTGCTCTTCTCCATGTATTAGGATTTCTTGAAGTGTAGACTGCAAGATAGAATTCTATTTCTTGATTGTATCGTTCTGTAGTTCCATCAGTTTGTGGATGATAAGCTGTTGAAAATGCGGGCTTGATGTTAAGCTTTTCATAAAGTCTTTGCATAGATTTGGCTGCAAATCGAGGGTCTCGATCTGAAATGATCTTTTGAGGTGTTCCATATTTAGAGAATACCTTATCGATTAGCATTTCGGCTATATCATCAGCTGTTGCTGTCTTCTTTGTAGGGGTTAGAATTATCCCTTTCGTAAGTCCATGGTCCACTATGGACAATATTGCATCATAGCCATCACTAGGGGGTAGATCTGTGATAAGATCCATAGATATTTGTGTAAATGGCTTCGTTACTTGAGGTCCTTTGATCGGTTGCATCGGAGGTTTGAGTGGATGTCTGTTAATTTTATACTGTTGACATATGGGGCATCCTTTGACGTAGTTCTGGACATAAGTGTTCATTCCTGGCCAGTATACTTCCTTCGTTAATTTTCGAAGCGTTTCGGCTATTCCAGGGTGTCCAGCTGATTCATGATCATGAACTCGGGTTAAGAGTTCTTTCTTGATGTCCGAGTCATCCGGAATCACAAGTCTTCCTTGATAAGTATAGATGTCTTCTTCACGAGTAAACTGCTCTGATGGTGTGATAGTGTCCTTCTTTTCTTTGATCTTCTCTTCTATTTCTTCGGTTAAGAAATTGATAAACTTTGTAGAAGGTAGAGCAATTAAGTTCTCATTGTCTACTCCTTCTGGAGTTAGATCTGGCCGTCTACTCAGGGCATCGGCTAGGACATTCTTATTTCCAGGAAGATGTTTGATGACATAATTGAATCTGGTCATATATAACATCCATCTCGCTTGTCTTCGGTTTAATTGTTGGGGTTCCTTCCATCGGGTAAGGTTCTCGTGATCCGACCAAATTAGTAGTGGCTCAGGTGATCCTTCGACATAATGTCTCCATTCTTTCAATGCTCTGATGATTGATAAGAATTCCTGATCCGAAACATGATAGTTCCTTTCGGCTGGATTGAGAGCTTTTGAATAATAAGCAACTGGATGCTTATCTCCATTCGAGTCTCTTTGTAGTAAGACTGCTCCAGTGGCAAATGCGGAGGCATCACATTCTATTTCAAATGGTTTGGTTTGATCTACCATTTGTAGTACTGGTCGTTTTAGGAATTGTTGTTTTAGGGTTTCAAATGCTTTCTGTGCATTTGGATTCCATTCGAATTTCTTCGTTTTCCTCATAAGAGAGTTTAACGGTTGGGCGATTGTTGCATAGTTGTGAATGAACTTTCTATAGAAGTTGCAGAATCCAATGAATTGTCGAAACATTCTGACCGTTTGTAGTACAGGCCAGTCTTCGAATTCTTTTAGTTTAATTTGGATCCATTTCGATAGAATTTGGAGTGATAATAACTCCAAGGTATTCTAGTCGTTGCGTTTCAAATTCGCATTCTCTCTGTCTTGAGGTAGAGATGATTCTTCTCTGTATTTGTAGAATTGCTTGGTAAGTTCATCAAGTTGTTTTTGTGTTTTTGTATGATTAAGATATCGTCCATATAATAATGATCCCTCCATTATCAATTATCTTTGAAAATGTGGTCCATCATTGATTGAAATGTGGCTGGCAGATTTTGTCATTCCAAAGAACATGACTGTAAGGTCATATAATCCATTAGGTGTTCTGAATGCAGCTTTCCATTAATCTCCTTCATGAATTCTGACGTTGTTATAGCCTAGTCTGAACTCTAGCTTTGTAAACCATTTCGAATCCTTTAGTTTTCCATGATTCGAGCGAATGTTGGGAATGGGTGAGCATTCTTATATGATCGTGTTTGATTAAGTACGATAAGTCTTGTAATAATGGAAGCAGGTTTTGAGTATGCTCGCGTACAGGAAAGAAGGATACGCCGATGGGTTAGATTGTCGGTATGTATCCCTTTCGTAGGTTTTCAGCTATGAACTTGTCTAGTTCTTTTCGTTCTATAGGCGTCAGATTGTAAACTGGCATTCTCTTGGGTTTGAAGTTCATTTTGAACTTCAATTTTGTGAATCCCAAGGGGCGTCTTGGTGGTAGTTTCCTCTGATCTCCTTGTTTGAATTCAGTTTATTCAATTTATCCCAAGGTCTTGTGGATTCATTTCGTGAAACTTTAAGAAACTTTGTATTCGGACTGTTTAAAAGGTCAGATTCCTTTTCCTTCTTTTCCAGCTTTGTTGAATAGTTGTTGCGAAGTATTGGCTTTTGGAATTGATTTCTATAAAGTGTTGTTGATATAGTTGAATGATGGTCCTCTAGAAGCTTTAGAGTTGAGTCGTCTTTTCATCTCTCCACTTTAGAGTTTGTGCTGTCCAATCTATTGCTGGATTGAATTTTCTTTAGCCATGATATAGCCTAAGAATAATTGGGTGGTTTCCAAGCGAAACTATGTTTTTGTGGTTGAATCATCATGTTTTTGTTGTTGATTTCGATGTTGAAGTAGAACATAATGTGTGCATATTCCTGATAGCGTTTCTGACCATCAAGCATTTTTAAAGTGTGTTTAGTTCGTTTTAAGCGGAAATTTTGGAAGATAATACTTTTCCACTAGCTTGTGGTCAATAAATTCACTCTGCTTCATGAATCTATTAGTGCGGTTAGTTTAATAGGGTAATCGTCTTCGTGTGGAATTTTAATTGGTGCTATAATAGTTGTTCCTTTAGGTGACTGAAGATCTATCATTTGGACTGGATCTTCAGAAGTAGCTCAAAAATTTCCGTCTTTTGAGAATTCGTCGAAGTCATCTTCTTCTTCTTCTAATGTTGTAGACCTAAGCATTTGATCTATGGGTTCCTTCTTTTTCCCAAGTCTTTGCTTTCTTTAGTTTTCCGTTTCCTTGTTTCTTCTTTCGATCTGTTCTGGTATTTCGGTCCAGGCTTTGTTTTCCTCCTTGTTAATGTATATGCTTCCTTGCTCGACAGTCTCAAACCAGTGTCCTTTCTTGTGACAAAAGAAGCATTCTCTCTTTAGAGCTGCTCGTTGTCATCTGTAGTGAATATGTTAATAAATCCTGGACTGCCTGTTTGGTGTTTTTCGTTGTATCTGATGAAGTTAATTCTTCTTCATCTTCGTCTTCGGAATCAGATTCGTCTGAGTTCTGATTCTGATCTCTTCGGAATCATCATCTTGTCCGAGTTGATTGAGTTGGTAGTAGATTGGTCAAACAATCATGTCCCACTCGCTTTTGCGTTTTATGTTGGACTGGTTCACTGTAGATGTTAGTATAATCTTGGGATACTCTCTTTGGTTATTCCTTTGAGATCGGTGTTTTATTTTTTCTTGTGTTGTTTGGTGATCTGAAGGATTGGCCAAAATTACCTGCTGCTTTTCTTTCGTGCTCGCAGAACGATTTGTAGGCATTTCGGCAGGTCGTCGTCCATCTTGTGTGTTTTTTGGAGATTGAATCTAATTGCTTTATTCGGATGTTTCTTTGTCGAGTCCTTCTGCGAAGTATTGCTCTGAGTGGAGTGGCTATCTGGTTATCCCTGCTTGTGAGGGATAAGACTGAGAATCCCGCATATAGTGTTCAATGATCGATTTTGTCTATAGCGTCGTAGTTGTTGTTCTGCTTCATATCCTTGTTGGGCTGGTGCAAACGCCTTCAAGAGAATTCTTGAAGTCTGCCCAGCTTGATAAATTGGTGCGTGGCGAGAATCTGATTTCCAATTGGATGCGCTCCTTCAAGTAATCCAAGGGTATAATTGATTTTGGAATTTTCTGGTTGTAATTCCATAACTGTTGAAATAGAGTTCGGGATACCATCATGGTCTATATTGTCTAGGATCTCCATAATACCTGTTTGGTTTCGGTGTATTTGATGTTGGGGATTGTGGTGGTTGTGCCATAGCCCTGCTTGATTCCTCCTGGACTTCCTGGTGGGGATTGTGGTGGGTAGGCGTTCTTGGGGCGTCGTTTGAGGGCTTTGTGGAAGGCTTGAGTGTGAATTTCCTGTCGGACTTCTGTCACTTTTCGTTCCTCCTTTGGACTTTTGTGTCTTGTTTACTAGGTCCTGGATTTCGTTTCCAGAATCTGGATTTTCCTTTTCCAACTGTTGTTTCTGCCAGTCACAAACTGGTTGCGAAGGTTCTTGATCTTTTCCTTTTTCTTGATGATCTGATTTGCAGATTGTGTAGCAATTCGGAGGTTTTGGATTCTTCTGCTGTGAGTCTGTTTGTTTCTAATCACTTTCGTCTGTTACTGCTGATTGGTGATCTAGGATTTTGGGTAATTCTCTGTGGCTATATGTTTGTGTGTGTTTCGACATGTTCGCCTTTGCATCGTTGTTGTCTGTATCTTCAGAGATATGTACGATCGTTTCTGTCCTTCTGTCGTTGGTATAGGTAGTACCACTTCTTGGTCCTTGCTCTCCTTGGTAGCGGGTTCGCTTGAATAGGTTGCTAAGAATGTCTCCGTTTTGGCAGTGTTCGTTCAATACAGCACAAATTTCTGGTATTGTTTTGAATGGTAATTTTGTTGTGTACAAAACTCACAAGTACAATTCTGTAATACCGTGGTTAGTGTTCCTTCATTGGACTCACTTTACCTAGTCTTTCAAGACTCTTCAAGTACAGACCCTTGGTGGTCAAGTTTTAAAGTCTTTACTGACTTCGAGTACAGACCTCTATTGGTCGAGTGTTAAAAGTCTTCACTGACTGCGAGTACAGACCCTCTGATTGTCAAGTTTTAAAGTCTTACTGACTTCGATTGTTATAGGCAATCGTGTAACTAGTCCACCAGTTACCGTGTCGGTTGATCCTTTTCCGTTGAACACAACTAGTAGTTTTAAGACAGTCTAGTGTTTTCCGCGGTAACCCAAGTTCAACTTTATTATGTGCACTCGATGGGTATCTCGCGAGCGAATTACTCTGTCTGATCACGGAAGAGGAACGTTTCTACTTAATGTTACAGTGACCCCGCCCGGTCCTAAGCTGGGGCGTTACGTCGATAGAAACTCAGAGTTCTAAAGCGTAACAAAGGAGACCTCCTCGATGAATCGAGAAGAGTAACTCAAATGCGCCGTTTATAGTACTAAGAGCTTGAGAGCGGTTTATAGAGCTTAGCAATTAGTCTAACGGTTCAAGCGTTATAGTAGAGTAAGACTTTGTATTCAAGTCTCCACCTAACCAAGTAGAAACGTTATTTCTACTGGTAAAGTTGAGCGACTATATATGTTTTACAAGTACTCTATATATAACTACGATCAAACTACTTAAGGTACCGAGACTTGACTCGGGAACGTCGGGAACTATAAAGAAGTTTCGTAATACTAAAAATGGAAAGGAAGAACTTCTTCGGAACAAATGACATTAATTATAGAAGGCTAAATAAGTAAAGTAATCCGGTCATTAAAGCGGATCAATAAGAGATATAAACAATCACAATCAGAGACGCAAATATAAGTACAATAAAAGGTAAACATAATTGTAGTTACAAATGTAGTAATTACTATGAGAAATATAACCGTAAATGTCACGGTTCATAACAATAGATCACATTTAACATTCAATGCGATGAATGCATGAAATTGGATCAATTGTTGTGTAGAGCACTGTGTTACCCAGTACAATTGGTTGAGGAGTCATAATAGGTTTTTTCGGTTTGGGCATAATGGTGTATTATTAAAACCCTACTGTTCACGAGGCATCTGACTATTGGGTCAATTACATTGATTTGTTTCCACTATTATCAGACTATTATCATCTCCGTATCATCTTATCACCGAAAATCATGCGTGACATTACTAATCATCCTCCTGCTTAGCCTGGGAATTGGTCTTATAGCCTATACTACTTTGGGAGGTCCTCGGTCCCGCTCGAAAAGGCAAATTTAAATATGGTACCCGGGCATACCTTATAATGGAAACTGCTCAATTGCCACCCTGGCATAAACTCAGAACTAGTTGTTCCTTTGCTCCATTGCCATCTCCAATCGTGTACAATGCTTTTCACACAGCTGTCATGTTAAATATTACCCGGGTCTCTTACCGAATAGCTGAGTCGGACCATGTTTTGCTGTTGCTCCGTCCAATGTACAGGCTGTGCCATCTTGCGTGGTCGAAGACAGCCTCAACACCACTCGATTGGGAGCAAAAGTTCTTAATGAGGGACCAAGACATTGTACGCCGCCAGATAATTATCCGCAACCGCACCAATCCCTCTCCACCTCAGACTCAACCGGTGGGGTCGGTTCCTCAACGTCAATATTACTGGGAATACCACCGATGAAGCGTCCCCCGGTCCCAGCCCGGCCCTCACGCCCTCCACGCCCAACCTAATCGCCCAATCTGACAGCCAATCCGGCACCTAATCCCATATCTCAACCTGCAATTCCGCTCCCGTAAAAATTTCTACTTCGCATCAGAGTCGGTATTGCCTGCCTCCCCCCCCACATTCATCGCGGCCCAGCAGGCGAGTTCACTTCAATTTCGCAACTTCATGTTTGCGTAAGTCCTGGCAATAGGTGACTTCCTGTAGCAGGTCATTCTACGTCGGGACGCTGCTACCATCGCCATCGCAGGAAACGATCCGAGTTCGAAATATGGTCAACTGTGCACACCCACTACTCCCTTGGGATTTTAAGCTTAGTATAGGGATAGTGTAGTGAGTATTGTAGCGGCATGAGTAGATTCGGAGGTACTAGGAAAGTGTTAACTTGACAAAGCCAGAAAACATGAATTCATGTCCGCAAGATGATATTGCCTCATTGATCTCGTCCGTAAGCATCCGGCCTAAGAGAAATCTAACGATGGACATCGGGAAGCATGGGGATTGATTTCACGGCTTGCTCGGTTGACAGCCCCCTGTCACGAAGAGAACCTCCAACAATCCCTGGCGAGGGCTGATCCGGAAACCAATCCGATTCGTCGACTTTTCCTCAGGCTGCGTCTGGGTTATTTCCATCCCGTTATTTCAAATTTGCAAGCTGTGTCAAGAACCTATTCAATTGATTCTTAAGGAGAGATCAGGTTTGCGCTGGGTTTCCATCAGTTGCATCAAACCAAGTCAGGGTTGGATCTGATGGGTGCAACTTTGCTGTTCAGTCTGACTCTAGATCGAATTCATCCCAAAACGACATCGACCACTTCTTATTGGTTTCAAAGAAGCCGATGACATATATAAAGATGGGTCAAGATGGAACATCTGGGCGCTAGACGTCTACCATCCTCTTCTCCCATCTCATCTGGAGTCCGTACTGATTTTATTAATGGCTACTACGACCACGCCAAAGCTGAATACGATTTCATTTGTGCAACAACAACCCAGTTTGTTGGTGACATCCGAGCTAGAGAATGCGATCCAAGATTGCAAGAAAAAGGTTGCGAGAATCGCGAGGGACTGCAGATTAAAGAACCGCAAATTTCGGTGGGTGTTATAGTTGAATATTCCCATCGTAACTTGTATTGATTTCTTCCGCCTTGTAGAGATGTAGAATTCGATCTCGAGGGAGATCAGAATCGTTGCTTATGGGGCGTTTTGACAAAGCGACACGATAATTTCAGTCCAGCAGACGTTCACCGCGTGACACAGATATTTGAGAATCCTCAATTCTTTGTCGGCGGCCGACCGGATTCGAATGATATCGTCCAAGGAGCGCTTGGCGATTGTTGGTTCCTTTCAGCGCTGGCAACAGTGTCAAATGTGCCAGAGTTGGTCAAGACATCCTGTGTCGATGTGGGTCTGATTGTTTTCAATCATGATAGCTACTTACTAATGCGTCTACCAGAGGGACGAGGAAGTTGGCGTTTATGGGTTCATCTTTTTTAGGGACAATGGCTGGGAAACCGTCGTTATTGATGAGTATGGCTTCCATCATGATATCGTCGTGTGAATAGGCTGACATGAAACACGAAATCCAGCCTCTTATTTACCCGTGTCCCGAAATGGGAGGAGCTGACTAGGGCTGAACAAGAACTGTATCACTTTAACAAGAATCGATATAATTCCTCTGCGCGTCAAGGTGGCAAGACACTGTATTTCGCGAGCTCGGGTTCACTGGGGGAAACGTGGGTGCCTTTGATGGAAAAGGCATATGCAAAGCTTCACGGAAACTATTCCCATTTGAACGGAGGATTTACGAGTGAGGCTATTGAAGACTTGACCGGGTGAGGAATTATTCGAATCCTCTTTGTTCTTCATTTTGTCAAACTCAACAACGGATTGACAGAGGTGTCTCGAGCTTCTTACAAACTAAGGTACGCTAGGATCGTCTGCTCGAAATCCGAGATCGAATATGTGATACTCACGCCATATGTACATTCACTTTTAGGATATCCTCGATACAAATAAGTTTTGGAGCGAAGAGCTGCTTAGAGCCAACCAAGACAGGTTGTTTGCTTGCTCCTTTCACGACCTGGACAACGCTCGTAACGGTCGCAATGATATCAAGGTTCAAGGTCTCATCGGAGGCCATGCATATTCTGTCCTTAGGGCTAAGCAATGCAAAGGGAAACGTTTCGTCGTCATCCGAAATCCGTGGGGTAAGACAGAGTGGACCGGACCCTGGTCTGACGGGTCAAAAGAATGGACTAAAGAGTATCTCGGGGTTCTTGATGAACTCGACCACGTATTCGGCGACGATGGACAATTCATCATGGAATGTAAGCAGACCCGTTTTTTGCTTTGGAATGTCAGGCTGAGGTAATTGCTCACAAGATAAGGATTGGTTGGAATGTTTTTCCCACATCGACAGAACCATTTTATTCGACTCAAACTGGATCATGTCATCGCAGTGGCTGCGCGTACCCTGCAGACCGCTACCCACCGCCTGGTCCTACGGCGATGTTTCATGTAAGCTGTTCCCCTAATTTACCATGGCCTTCTCACTCATAAAGTTTGAAACGCGTAGTTACATTTACGCTACCGTCGTCTACACTGGCAGTGCTAGTTCTTTCTCGGCTAGACGAACGTTACTTCAGAGATATCTCGGCTAGATCGTATTGGAATCTCAACTTTGTACTGGTCAAAGAAGGCGAAACAGAGCCTGTCGCAGAGTCTGTTCATGCGATGTTTTGGTCCCGGAGCGTCAACTTGGAAATCGAGTTGGAAGCGGGGAAGTACTTTGTCTATGTAAGTCGAGAATCACTGATCTATTCAATCAATTGCTGACGTGGTCTATTTAGGTCAGAATAGATCGAGAACTCGACCATAGCGCCGAGTATGCTCCAACAATTGATGACTGGGTATTGCGCAAGTTATCCTTTGTCATGGCCGCCCGTGCTAAAAGTAGATCTATTGCATCGAGTAAGCTGGCTTCTTGACACGCACATATTAAATTGCTGACTTCTATTTTCTAGATTTTGATCAAACGTAAGTCATGAGCATTTAGGATCATGGGCGACACTAAGTTTCATGACTAGGACACATGCAAATTTTATCCCAACTAAACTGCAGTCGCTCATTGATACTGATTTCAAGCAATATAAAAAAGAACAAGAGAAAAAGGCCAAAGAGGAAGCGGCAAAGAAGGCAGAAAATGAAGCTGAGGATGAAGCGGAGGCTGTGGAAGTGGAGTCTGACGATGACCCTGGGGCTGAAACAATTACGACCACTACCACAACCACGGTAGTCCAGACCGTCAGGAAAGTCAAGAAGCCTAAACCTGAAGCGATTGTAGATTCTTCTATGTCCACCAACGACAAGTCGAAGGACAACGAATCAATCATACCATCGAATCGTCGCCCGGAGCTTCTAAATGTACCGAATCCCAAGTACCAGCAAGAGCATGAGTGGGCCCAGTATACCACCTCCACTGCTCCCGTCGACCCAACGGCATATGTTATCAAAAGAGATGATGAAGACGACGTGTACCTGGGGCTGCGGGTTTACACTCACAAAGATACTCCTGCAGTGGTCATTGGAAGACTGAAAGTCACGCCAGAGCAGAAAAGTGCTGACCGAAAGGATGAAAAAACGTCCGATGACAATCCCCAAGAAATACGAAAGCAAACTTTGAGTTCACTCCTCCTTGACGATGTTTGTGATTGCGACGAATGTCGTGGCCTACAGAAGTCTCATCCTCAGGACTAGATGTAGAAACTCAAACCTAATACTCAGTTTGTTACATATTTTGAAATAATAGTCAGTATTCTGTGCAATATTCATTTCTCTTCCCCTCTCAATTACTGCCTTCTTCTCCAGAAGGCAATGTCGACGAACTCTGTTTCCCTTGTCCAACAATCGCCGCCGTAGCTCCAGCATCAACAGGAAGAATGATTCCCGTTATCCATCTCGCCTCGTCGCTAGCTAAGAATCGAACCGCAGCTCCAGTGTCCCAACCATTTCCTTCCGTTTTGAGCAGGCTCCTGTTTCGGCGCATCTCCCGAACCTCCTTCGATATTGTGTGACTGTAGACCATAGGAGTGTACAACACCCCTTGAATTGAACATAACATTTATCAGAAACGGTGCTACAAATTACAATGCAGAGTCTTCGCTTACCTGGACAAACACAATTGACCCTGATGCCTTCAGGGGCATGATGAAACGCCATAGCACGCGTCATGTTGACAATAGCCCCTTTGCTTGTGGGATACAATAGCATCGGTGTACCGCCAACCATTCCCGCAACGCTCGAGATGTTCACGATCGCTCCGCGTCCACTGATCTCGTCTCGCTCGTTTTTGCACATTGCCGGAATAGCGAACTTCGACATCAAAACCATGGTTGTCACATTTATCTCCAACCCCTTTGCCCATTTGACTGGATCAACCTCAACTGCGGTCCCCTCCGGTCCACCAACTCCAACATTATTGACGAGAATATCGAGACGTCCGTAAGTAGCGAGGGCGGTGTCAACGATACGTTTGCAATCGTCCTCTTTTGATACATCGGCCTCGACAGCAATAGCCTTCTCGCCAAATTCGCGAGCGACCATATTAACTGTGATCTCCGCCCAGGAGATATTCAGGTCGACGCAGACAACATTTGCACCTGCTTCAGCGAGAAGAACTGAAGCCGCGCGGCCATTGCCTATCCCATTGGCCCTCGATCCTGCCCCGGTGACGATCGCCACTCTTCCCTCAAGAGATCTAGAAGGTCGGGGAGGATTCTCTGGATCGTAAGTTGGTGCGGACATAGGGAAGCGGCGGTTATGGGACCTGCTTGATTGCTGGACATATATACTCCCACTGAATCGAATCAGGTAAACTCAACTTCAAGAAGTCATATGCCTGATTGAGTCTTTTTTAGTCTATGATGATTCACACAGAGTCAGTGATATGAGTCAGAAATCGTCAAAGGGACAGTGGGGATAAAGGAACATCAGCTAGAGTCAGCCCTTCAAGCTTCAGCTATGGTTGATATCGATGGCAGAAGAAGTTGAGTTGACCTATCGAATAAGTAGTTCAGGACCATAGGTACTACTAAGTCAGTTGGCAATGTTCGTATACAAAGTGGTTATGTAATACAAAATCAGGCTAATGATCCGGTCCACGGTTTTTCCCTGGTTTTTCCTTCCACTCCACGACTCAACAACTTACTCAGAGAGGACCTCAGTAACCTCTGCCTGTGTTGCTCCCCGCCTCGCCGCCACAGAATGGTTTCCAGGGTGTGAACTATATTCTAGCACGGGCGTTGTCTGTCTAGCGTTCCACCGTTTCGGTCGTATACCCGAATCTGTTGAGTCGGAAAGGAACAATCAGTCAGCGTTCAAAGTCGCCTCCAAATTACTTCATTACATCAATTTGATTCTGCTCCAAGGACGAGACGAAATGGCGGAGGGAGCGTTGATGATATATAATGTTCATCGTTTGAACGCAGGCTGAGGTTGACACTATTGCGGTGACTGCTAACAGATACTTCCTGCTCTCTTTCTCGTCTCTCTCTTCGCGTCTCGTTCCCTTGGACATTTACTTCACCTTTCGCCCTTGGGCTCTCTACGCTTGGAATTGGCCACTCTTCGCTTCTTGGTTCTCAAACGTGTCCTTCGGGGTCTCACTGTGATTTCAACCTTCTCGGATCTCTCTGTGCATCATCCTTGGACTATCTAAGGCTCTCCTCCCCCTTGGCTTTGTTTCATTTCGACTTTCGTCTCAGACATCTTTAATAAGAATATTTTTTGCCCTCTTACCTTGGACTACGGTGTTACGATGCGGGTTGATAATGGGAATTCTCGTCCTCCTCCACCAGATCTGATTTCTACGCATACGCTTACACCTGTGACTACGGCTTTGCCTAACGATCAACATTCTTCGGGTTACGATCCCCAGTATTCTGGATCTTCTATGTCGGTCGACGGAAACAGCAGTCGTGTCCATACGAGTCTAGATTCCGGTGATTCAAGGTTGAATCAATCGATAATCACTGCTGACAGTAATACGAGTACCACGAGTATGACAAGTACCAAGAGTACCACGAGCACTAAGAGTACCACGAGCACTAAGAGTACCACGAGCACCTCGAGTTCGAAGAAATCTCGTGGCGAAGAGGAGGAGGAAGGACTTGAATACGCGACCGCGAACGGATCTGGAGTGGATGGCGATAGAAGTGATAGTGCGATGGATTTGGACGATTTTAATCAGCTTTTTGGACTCGGAATTGATCTCGACGTTGGTTGTGTTGGTGTTGGTGATATCGATCAGCCACCACCAATCCAAGATTCATCTACTGTCACTCCCGCTCAATTGCATCTCAACTCCAACTCGCACTCAAATCAATCGAATGGCGTACACGATTTCAACCATGATATGAGTGGAATTTCACTTCCTTCTCAAGGATCAATGGATCATCTCCATTTATTAGATCAATATCTCGATCTTGCGCTTCATAATACGAAACCTTTTGGTTCTTTTTCGGATTTTTCGAGTCCTTTGGCTGGGTTGGCTGGGGACCAAAGTTCAGGGCTTAATCGATCGATAGAAATGAACAGTGCGAACATGCAGATGCGTGGAAGGACATTAACGGGGACGAATATTTCTTTGGGAGAATGCCACCAACAAAATGGTGGTATCACTATCGCCTATCCTCTGTCTCATTATCAACATCGATCTCAACCTCAAACCATTACGACTTCTTCACCCGTTGCACCTCCGATATTACAGACTCATTCCCTCACAAATTATCGTTCGCCAAACCTACTCGGATACCCATGTAATACTAGTGGATCAAGCTTTGGTGTTTCTAGTGTTAACGGAGGAGGAACTTCGACTACACCGTCGACAAACTCGTTTGTACAGAGTTCGCCTGAATTTGTACCGCCCTCTTCTGTTTCGCCGTTGGCATTGCAGTATGATAGTAGGGGAAGGGTAGTTGTGGACCCGAATGGGAGCGCTAGTGGTGGCACTGGGGAAGGGAGTTTGAGTCTTTCGAATGTGGGGTCAGACGGATTGTCGTTTGCGTTTTCTGAATTGAATGGCTCGGGTGGTGATACGAGTGCATCTAGGTCTCCTTGGATCTTTCAGAGTGAGGGTGTTGGAGCATTGAATCATAGTCCAGCGAGAGGGACTGGGGCGTCCAATCTTATAATGAGGAGGGCGAATAGTACTTCGGTTGGATCACCGAGCAAGTTGGGATTAGGACGGGGAATGAAGAAAGGTGCGAGAAGAGGAAGGCAACAACAAGTGGTGGAGATGTCAATACCTTTACCGATACCGACGAGGAGCAAGAAACCTTCTTTGATTGGTTGGGAAGGAGATACTTTGACGACGATGGCTACTAGCGCACCTGCTTCTCCTCCTCGAACGGCTTCTACCCAAGATATTCTTCCCGTACCGCCTTACGTAGTCTCTCAAACGTCCTCGGAGAGTAGGAAGAGGAAGCGAAGTCCTGAGTCGGATTCTGATGATGATGTAATAGAGAATGTTGAAAAGGTTTCGAGGAGGGAATTATTAGGGTTGCGAAAGATTAGTAAGGATACGAAGAAGTGGGGAGAAGAGGAAGAAATTTCGGGAGGTGAAAGAAAGAGAAAACGGAGGAGAATTGGGTCATTGTCCGGTCCGCCGAAGAAAGGAAAGGGAAAGGAAAGAAGGAAGATTGTATGGACCAGTGATGATGATGGTTCCGATGATTCTGACAATTCGGATGCATATTTTCCGTCGAGTGATCCGTCTTCTCCTGGCATCAATGACGAACCCGGCCCTTCATCTCGTCCGCCTAAATCGATGAGTAGGCTCAGAAGCCTCAGCAGTTCATGTACCAATAAGAGCACCTATAGACGAAGCTCAAGCGCAGTAACCCTCAAGACCCCCGACTCAGAAACTACGAGCATATCTCCAGATTATAGCAAGGATGACGGAGACACGAAACCTCATGGATTGGACAAGCACAATAAAGGAAAAGCGAAGGGTAGCGCGGCACTTGCTTTGGCTAAAGTGACGATGTTGAGTGGGAAACCACCGACGAGTGTTTGGGGAACCTATGTGCCTTTCTCATTAGATGAAGCTCCTAGTGAAGCTATTATTCGTTCAGGACGGACACGAAGGAACGGTCATATCCCCCTTCCTGTGCCAGTACCCGATTTGATCAAGAAGAGCCGGGGACGAAAGGTGCCTCATCAAGAGTCGAAGAGGAAATTGGATGACGATGATTCGAAGAGGGTGTTTGTATGTGAGGTTCTTGGATGTGGCAAATGTTTCGTTAGAGGAGAGCACTTGAAGAGACATGTGCGAAGTATTCATACTCATGACAAACGTAGGTATTTTCTTTTGTTTCCTGTTTAATGATTGCGACTGACTGATTCGTGCAGCTCACCCATGTCCTTACGAGGGCTGCGACAAGTCATTCAGTCGTCGAGACAATCTGGGCCAGCATGTCCGGATCCATCTGCAGTCGGGCTCGAGTTGATGTATTTTTGGATTTCTAATTGTCAGGTGGATATTTGTAGATATTTGTTCTTGATGTAAAATATCACATGGAAAACGGATTCTTTCATGTGCTAGTTGTCGTCGCAATCTCCTTTCAACGCCCACCACTGGCTCCCATGTCCAGTCCAGAAGACCCCGTCCTCGGCGCCACACACGACGACGAGAGCGTCCGCGTCGATATCGCCGTAAAAGCCCTCGGCGACATGCGGTCTCGTGCGACCGCCCCTGCACCCGAAGGTAGCTTGCTCTTATGTTCCCCCGGATTCACGGATCACGGTTTTAACATTTGACTATATAAGCCCGAGCCTCGTCACAGAGTAGTCGAGGACCAGACCAGGATGATCTACAGCAATTTTCATCAGCAGGACTCGTCGCCCGGATGACTTCGTTTCCACTTGTTGGAACGGCTATTCGTGCTTACGAACAGGGTAAAGCATCATCACGAGTTGTTAAAGTGCGTGTCTTTGCTACCTTGTGATTTTTCGTATTGATAATGATGATGGATCATATATAGTATAGTGCAGAGATGGTCGAATCAAGTGTGAAGACGATATCGAAACCTGTTATTAATCGACTCCCTGTCAACCAGCTTGATGAATTTGCTTGTCGACAGCTGGATAGAGTGAGTCATCAATTTCTTTTATGAAAGGCGCTCGTAGTTGCCCGCCAGGGTTATTGCGGCTTCAGCCCAATTTCGCATGGTACGGTGTGTCTTGGCCCTGTGCGGCGTGATCTTTCGACCCCATTACTCTCTCCATTTTGTTATCTGATATCCATCGTCCGGCCTCGATATTTATCCTTTACCGCTTATTTCTCCATTAGTACTAAAATTTTTATCCCCAAGTTTGATAGGTACAGACGGCCTTCTATTGGGCCGGAGCCCGTCTCGCCTCAATCACCCTCACGGTGGCGTTCATCAGACGTTACCGACGCGGGTTCTTCAACGACTCTACTCGATCAAGATTCCGACAGGGGTCGACTAAGATTGAGAACAAAAACACTGGATGGGTCTATCGCGCCCGAAGACGAGAAAGTATTCCAGGAAGACGAAGAGATGGAGGAGCGGCGTCCTGCCGGCATTGACCGAAGCGTTCCTCTCTGGATCAAATGTGGGCATTGATCTCGTCTATTTCTATCCGACCTCTCTCCCGACCTTCTATTAGCAACACATTCCCATTCATCTTCGGTCGCACCGTCATCCCCAGACTCTAGAATTGGTTCTCCTTTACCTCTTGATGAACGGTATGCTCAGCCATCGAGCCCATCCGTTCCTCTCCGACATCGACATTCCAACATAGAGGTTTCTCAAGATCCTGAGCGACAAGTAGCTCAGAGGAGTCGATGGCAAGCCATGCTACTCGAAGCCGGTGGGCTAGGTGTAGCCCTGAGTGATGAAAACATGCGGCGGTTGAAGTATTGCCTCAACTGGTTACAAGTAGGTGATCATCTGCACACCCAGTTTGGTCGCTTATCTCCAAATATAGTTTGCCACAGCACACATTGACGCCCAGATTCTGGTTCTCCGAGATTTCATTGAATGCATTCAACCTATTCCACAACGGGATGCCCATCCTCGTCGCCCGCCAATCTCAGAAGAACAGCTGAGAAAGTTGACCGAAGTCCGAAAGGATATTGTTTCCACCATTCGACAAATGGTGAACATTGTAAGTAAGTATGCGGGAGGAGCATTACCTGAACCTGCTCGTGGCAGAGTTCGAGGATTCATCCTGAAGCTGCCTCATCGTTGGGCTTCCAAGACCGCTGCCTCGAGGGTTCCTACGAGCGCTATGGCTGCACCGAGTGGTACAGCCACTGGAAATGGTGAACGTGAAAGGGAAACTGTAGCGGCTGCTGGAAGCAGTACAGGTACACTTCGAAGAGGTCAAGGAAGGGAACGGCGCGCGGCACAACGCGAAAGGGGTAATGCTTCGCGAGCAACATCGCCTAACCCCTTGGAAGTACATCTGCAACAGCCAATATCTCATTCCCACGCTTCTGCCACAGCTCAACGTATATTGAATCTTGCTACCGAAAGCTTGGATATGATGCGTAATGTTACGGGTGTGGTGAAAGACAGTTTGGACTGTGCAGACGCGTACGTATTTCCTCATTTTTATGGCTAACATTGACATTATTGATAGTTGGGTCAACCGCCTTCGTATGGTCGGAGTTCAACGTGGGGCAGGAGGAAATCGAGAAGAACCACTGAACCAAGACCCGGGACTTCCACCTGTTGGATCATCGTTCGAAGGTCCCCGACACACCGGTAGCAAGTCTGCTGACTACGGATCTGTCTTCCAAATACATCGCCGCACTGGAAGTTCATCTTCTGTACCTGGTGAAGACGAAACATTATTTTCAATATCAAGTTCGGCCCCGGAGTCGCCATTCACGGCTGCGACTACCCTCAGCTATCTATCAAACTCAAATTCATCGCAACCAACTGTGCCTTCGAGTAGTATGCCATCTACTCCTACAAATATCTCGTTTGTTTCGCCATCACTATCATCGTCGTCATTATCACAAAATCATCCACATTCGCATCGTCATCATCCTCATTCACATGTACTACCGCCACTATCAACATCAGTGTCCATGAACAGAGATGTATATGGCAGTGAAAGTGGTGTTGCGAACGCACCTAGTCCCGGAGCTATCTCATTCTCGTCGATGCATATTACTTCCCGATTCAATACGCCCAAATCGGGTGCTGCTGGACTTCCGGAGGAAGATAATGATCCGAGGAACATTCTTGACGATAAGTTTGGTGTTTTAGGAAAGAGGAGATCGAGTTTACAAGTTCATCAGCAGATGGATGTTGATTCATCGTGACACCCTCCTCTAATTGATTGATTTTCTTTTCGATTTATTCGACTCATTGGGCTTTCCATGTATGAATATTTTGGAGTTCAGGTTCTTATGGTTGTCATGCTTACTTCTTGATACTACGCATTCAGGTTGCTACTATCCCCGTTCCTTGTTTAAGCGATAATTATACATTCATTTTGACTTGTACCATTAATACATCTTGATCTCTTCCTCTTTTTTCTTTTAAGAGTGACAGGTTGTCTCAGATTCAAATGGGTATTTACTTAAGCTTTCAATTGTCAATATCCTTCGTTGTCATGTTTATAGGTTTTATCCTGTCTCTCTGAATTATCTCAGTCTTTATTAGCCATTGTTTAGTATCTCGCACAAAACATTATTTAGTCGAGTCGTCCCAGCTATAGCTTTCCCAGAGTCCGAGTTCTCTCTCTGCATCAATGGCATGCTCGAGAATCATTGTGCGAGTATGTTCCCTTCTCGGTACCAGCTTATAGGGTGGTGGCACTGGTAATCCAGATCCTCCATGCACTCTCTGACTTGATGGGTTCGTGATACTTTCGAGCGGAGTAATATCGAATGCCCATAACATACTAATTTGATTGTGAACCCAAGTCCATCTCCCATCGTAAAACACACTCACCGAGAAATGAATAAGAAGAGTTGATCAGAAGCGATATGTTGTCCAGGACAGATTCGACGACCAAAGCCAAACGTCAGATTATAATTCTTGAATACTGGATCGGGATTGTCAATGAATCTTTCAGGCTTGAATTCCTCAGGCTCCGGGAAGACCTAAAGCACCATTACGGCATCAGTATGTAGGCGATTTAAGTATGAGCGGTTCTTCTACCTCAGTGTCTCGTGTTATTGCACTGAAAGACCAGAGTTACTACGGCCATGGCATCAATTCGTACTAGAAAATACTCACTAAATGTTCGCTATGACAGTGCTCCCAGCCGGAATGAACATCCCTTCATAGACATCATCTTCTGTTGTAGCATGCGCAATTCCAAGAGCGATAGATGGACGCCAGCTATCACATACATCATACTTGTAATAAAGAGCTTGCAATAGATAAGATGCGAACATACCGTAAAGTTTCTTTAACAATAGCCCAGACGTAAGGTAACGAAGGAGAGTCCTCAAAAGCGGGCATTGTATCATCGCCAATAACGGAATCTATTTCTGCTTGTGCTTTCTTCATGATTTGAGGGTTCAAGAGAATCGCCGCTTCATACAAAAACATCAGATCTATATTAGCATATCAAAACTAACGGCTCACAAATGAATGCGTCAAATGATCCGCGTGTCTTAAGTCAAGCAAGCTAGTAAGTTCTAGAGAATGTGTGAGGTATCCGAAGAAACATACTGTTGATACACCAGCAATATAGGGAGACGAAAGTATACCTGCAATTTCGCGATTACTCCAGCCGTATCTCTGTTGTTTCCCAAGGGCAGAGGTTATGGCTCCCAGTACGCTTTGACCTCTATCAATTGTTTCCTTCGATCGGTTAAAGCAATCTAAGAAGAATAACCCTTCCCTCTCGCCTTGTGTTCTAGCCTTCACTCGGAACCATTGAAACAATTTCTGAAGCATGAATGGCATGAATATTACTTCATATGTTTGGATAGGAAAAGCAATACCGGCAGTCGAAGGAGGATTGGGAACTAATAATCAGCCCTGTTTAGTTTGCAATCGAGGAGAGACGCTGGATACGCTTACATGGTCAACGAGGTCTCTGCCAGGCAACCTGAAGCGAATTTTAATGGGTTATGCTGGATTGGAAATAGTGCTTACGAGTATCTGAAAAAAGGAGGGGTTTTGACTGCCAATTCTAATTAATAAGAAAGAACCTACTGAAGGAAAACTAAAAAAAAATAATCGATTAGCGTCGGAGGGTTTGGCAGCCTGGATATGCCTACATTTTTCTGCGCTGGTGGAAAATGCAAGATGCTTTGGACCCAAACGATTCACGCGTCGACAAAAAGCGGAACATAAGGCAACCGAATGCAAGGCCCTGTAACAGTTATCAACAAAGACTCTTTCAATGGGATCACGTCCTAAGGGCTCTCTCACCTCTGCATAAAAAAACTATGCTTTCCACTGTCATCTTCCAATACTAAATCGCGCAATAGTAACTTGTTCTCAAAATCCTCTAGCGGTCTGAAACTCTTGGAAGCCTCGACGCCCAAAGCGGTGTTCATGATCTAGAAATAAAAATGGAGTTAAAATTCAATAATTGGGAAACATTGCTCACAGTTCGAAACTGCCTAAAGCGTTCTCCTGCGGGTTGAAGCGGTCCTTTGAATCCCTGATAACAAATTTCGCCTCTATAACGAGAGTCACATCGATATAATTCTGATCAGAAGTCTATTAAATTGCTTACGCGATAATATTCCTTGGTCGGCTGGAGTATATACTTCCTTTTTTATCGAGTAAATCCATGGCAGCGCGTACTGTGCTTAGAACTAGGGCTATTGTTAGAACGCTTCGTAAATTGAGCGCATCTAGCCAAACCGATTGTTGGTTCCCCGAGATGTGCAAAGTCCATTATTGACATTATTCCCCCTTGTAAACCTCATCAGCGCATTGTTTTATGAGCAACAAAGACGATGCCCTCACCATAAGATTGACTCCATCGTCTCAACTTGATCGCCATAGACTTGTTTCTTGGTCTGTCAAGTATTCTGGTAAGAATAGATGGGCCAGGGGGCAGTTTCTGCCCCAATAAGAGAGAAAACCGCGCAGCAAGGAATTTGCTGGCAATCAAAGCACATAGAATAAGTGGTATCGCTGTGGCTAATACCATAGTGTCAGTCACGGTAGTAGAGAGCAGAGGTATTTCGTTGTCTAAGTCTCTACTCAGACAGGAAAAGTGAAGAAAGACTGCTTTGCTCGAGCTCTTTTATAAGTCGACTCAGCGTGTGAGCTCGTCGTCTCTCATCTGGCAGAACCATTGGGAGGTTTCGGGTAGCCGGCAAAAATAAACATTGGCCTCACTACTTTACTCATCTCTTATTACTAGCAGGGTAAATTCCACGCTCGTTGTTATCCTCAGTCATGCCATGCGCGTGAAGTATCGACGGGGAAGGACTATCACCAAATTTATTTCATGCGTCGCAGTCGATAAGTTCCCATCCGAACCAGATTCCTTACTCGGCCAATGAAATCGAGTTCTACCTTTTCAAGTGTAGCGTCTTCTTTCTCTACTTATCTTGTCCGCGTGGCTACTAAGCCTATGATTTGCTGCTGGATATCGGACGTGATTATAGAGGCTGGACTTTGCCTCTCAACGGCAAATGAATGCCATTGGCAGTTTCCTTCAACATTCCTAAATGGAGCTTTCGTACTCCGAGTCGTCATTATCGTCATATATATGACGAAAGTTATTCCCCTTCGCCAATAAGTTCGTTTCTCTCTTCCTTTAGCACTCGTCACTGAGGTGTAAGATGTATTTTACTTCACATGTCATAAACCCTCCCTGAAAAACTTTCGCTAACTCGGGTGCATCTAAATATTTTCCTTCTAAACGATATTACTATACAGCTTCTATACGTTTAGAGTTAACCTTCAATTAGGAAGTTTACATGGGTCTAATTAAAATTGTATAGGAAGTTTTCGACTAATTTTGCTCTTCCGTCTCAATTTCTTCTCCGTCTCTTTAGGCTATTCTGAATGGCTTCTACATTGGTATTTGGTGTAAACATGTGCAGGCAGTGAGAAATAATTACCACCATTCGCCTCCACAAAAACATGCCTGGAATCACATATTACAGGTCGGAAACCAGAAGGCAATATGGAGCTACGTTACATACGTAACCCAGGCTGCTTTGCTAATTGATGATGCTATCATTCTCACGGTCAGTATTGGGGCCTAATAGATATCAACAAAGACAGAACCACACACGCCAGTCAACACCGTCCCCGACAGCAACATCCTCAAGATTACGACGAGATGGTGAGTCTGAATCTATGCCGGATCACTTCAAGCGGGGATCCGTGGATGTCTTGGAAAGCTTTTTGGCAGAGATAGTCGCTGTTCTGGTTGGATGCAGTCGGATGGCGTTGGATGATGCATTTTTTAATGGAGAGATATTCGGTCTGGGGATCTGCGCTGTGCCCCATTTTCAACCTTTCGTTCATCTGAAACTGGCTACTGACTATGTTTTCTTCATTCTGCGTGGATGGTCGCCCAATAGACAAAAGGTGCGATCAGATACTGTCCTCGGACTGTGCAAGCATTAGTTTTAACAATCATGTCCTTATGCAGGTACCTCGTCCTTTGGGTGCGTCGATCGGAGATTTCTCGGTCTATCTCTCGCGAAATAACTTCGTTATTTGTTAACAGTAAGCGGCGTACCAAGTCCCACACTCTCTGCACCCGTTGCGGAAAACGTGCCTTCCACCGGCAACACAAAAGTATACTTCTATCTATGGTACATTTTTGCGAGGAAAGCTGATTTTTTATTCAGCTTGTGCCTCTTGCGGTTACCCGTCGGCTAAAGTCCGCTCTTATGAGTGGGGACAAAAGGCGAAGCGCAGAAAAACTACAGGTACCGGCAGGATGAAGTACTTAAAGCATGTGTCAAGGAGATTCAAGAACGGATTCAGGTGAATTTTTTTTTTCTGGGTTCCTGTTCAGCTTCGATGAGGCTGACTTCTGTACCAAAGAGAGAACACTGTAGCAAAGAAGAGGACTCCGAAGGCAACAGAGGCATAAATAATTACACCCCTTTTCTCCCTGCTCCTTTCCGTGATAATGCAGCGCGTGCTTTCCTCCTTCACATCATATAAGACGTATTGGTGATCAATGAACTTATGCCTCATGCGATTGCGCGTATGCTTACCTGTGACCTTTTTAACAATGAGAATGCCTAGTCGTCACTCGTGTAGTCGATATGAGGGTGTCGCCATTGACGTATTAATCAACGATGCCACAATGAGGCCACAGGGAGGTCAGGACAACCTTAATTCTACGCCCTTTCAGCATGACCACCATCACAGACCTTCCCGTGGAAATCATTGACAAATTTGCTGATGATTTTGCAAAGGTGCGCGCAAGCCAAGTGATCGCCTTCGGACCTTGATTTTGAAGTCACAATAGGTGCAAGATTTGTGCAATGCTCGCTTGACCTGTAGGCTCTTTGGCAATATTTTCCGCCATCGAGTCTTCAGGACTATCGTACTCGACTTCTCTGACTTGCAAAATATCCCGCGCCTTATCGAATTAGCCAATGGACCTAGTGATATACACTTTTATGCTAGAACACTGAAAATTCGATGTCTTGCGCCTGCTGGCAGCGGATTCGTTCTTCAAATCCGTTTCGAAGCAAGAGGAACATGGGGCTATCCGCAAGGGTCAATGCAAAATGACATCCACCGAGCACTGCGAACTATCGCTCGATACTTACCAAATGGACTTCGACCCTTCCAACACTTGGAAAACGTATCGTTGAGTCATCCTTCTTCCTGTAATTTCACGAAAAAGGCTCACATGGATCTGTCAGATGGCGAACCAGTGGCGTTGACATGAGTGGCATGTATACACCGATTATGGATCTCCTTTGTTCGCAAGAGAATCTCTGCAAAGTTCATATCGACATGGCCTCGGATCTTAGAGTACCTTATCCCGACTTCAGTCGGCTCTCCAAGCTTACGGAATTCTCCGTCGTTTTCCCCCGACACCATATCCCATCTGGACCATTGTTTCGTGGAGTCGCACAAGTTATAACTAATTCCCCTGACCTCACTTCTCTGCGACTCGAGGTACAACCGAATTATATCCATCCCGATTTGATCGAATTCGATCATGTCTATGAATCGATGCGTTCTCTCTACAACCTCGAAACACTCTCACTTGTTATACCCACCATAACCAGCTTGAACGAGTTCGCAGTTTTCGATAATATGGCTCGGTTAAGTACGTTAGAGCTACACCCGACAGACCACACGAACGGGTGGGATGACGTGTGGAAATATCTACGAGACCGCCAAATTCGTTTGAAAGCAATCGTCTTCAACATCGCATTCGTGGAGATGAGTTTCATCGATTATCTAAAATCCTATTCTGGAGCTAAGGAGCTGAGGCTCTCTAACAACGAAAAGCTCTGGGTGGATAATTCGATAGATCGAACGGCATTAGGGACCGCATTCTTTGAAGTGGTCGAGGAGAAACATCGGGACAGCATTCTTGTACTGGAAACATCGTTCCATTTGAAGCTCGATCCTTGGAGGAATGTGAAGCGTTCATACGCTAAATTTCCCAATCTAGAAATCATGTCCCCGATGTAGTGTCATCTTTTAGAAGTTAGCCTCTTGTTTTTTTTTTTTTTGGATCTTGGAACGTGTACGTGTCGAATGATCTTTCGCAGTCACTGTGGTTCTTTCTTACGAATTGTCAGGTTTGACTATACCCGCACTCATCTTTCTTGGAGAAAGTTTTCTTGGGACACTAAAGCTTTTAAATGGTTGTATTTCGCTTGAAAATCTAGGATAATGGCATGGAATGTTTCGTGGAGTCTCTGTGATGTTGTAGCCAGCTATAATTACAGTTTTCCAAAGATACAGTTTGCTCAAATGCTGTAGTCATATAATATAATGAAGTATTCCTTCCGATCGACCCTACTTGCCACTTGAAAAGTTCAAACGTTTTGCCATTGACCAAAGCGTCTATGCTTCTAGTTCCGATTTGTTTCCTTGTTCTGTCGATAGTCTGCGTTCATTCTGAACTCCTCCCGCCTGAACTCAAAAATCGTTTCCGAATTTGACCAGTGAGCATTCGGTGGTTTTGATAAAGGTATATGGTCGGCAACATGCGTTTCTAGATTGCTACTCCCACCTGACTGGAATGATCGTTCACCAAAAGTTTCAACCTTATTCGCGTGCGATTCGAGTTTCGACTTCACAAGAGGGACAACTTGTATATCGGCAGCAGGTAAAGGATCCGTTGCGATCATGGCGGGGGGAGCACGAAACTGAGATTCGTTACGCGTGAAGAGAGGGTCAGTGATCGGTGTCGAAACTGTCCAAGTATCATGGCTGCTTGAAGAGGCAATTGCTTCGTGGCGACGACTAAATGATGGGGGTATCCGCTCATTTATTTTTCCTGGGGATGACGGAAAGCTTTCCGAGGGAGGAGGAATAGCTTCAGGTGGCTGAGATTCGTTCACGGGGGACATAGTATAATGTGAAGAAGCGTAATATCATAGCTGTTTGCGGAAGATTGTTGGGTGGGCGTAGGTGGTACAACGATGGGTGTTGAAACATCTACCGATGACCGAAGTCGATTGTGGAGCCCGGAAAGTTTTGGCGGAAAGTATGGATTCTCAGGAGACAGCTGAGGAGGAGCTGGGGAGGTAGAAACAAGTGTAGGCGAGGCGGGAGTCGGAGATTGCGGAGAGACCGAAGCAGAGGGAACTGGGAGTCGCTCAAAAGCATGTACCTGAGTTTTAGGTGGCATTGGAGAAGGGGAAGGGCAAACAACATAGGGCTTCGAATTGCTTGCTGCTTTTAGTTGCCTCTTTCTTTGAGAGCCTTTGCCGTATGTACGACGGTTCCAAAACTCTCTCATACGACGATTCCATGCCTTGTCCATTTCCGCACCATAGTGTCTCAGGGTACTGATGATGAGCACAGCGTAGGCCATCCCGAGACCGAGTATGAGGCAAACGAAGAGTCGGAATGCCAAATCCCAATTCGGGCTCACGTCAGGTATGTCGTGACCAGGTCGAACTCGCCACATGAACGCCATTATAGAAATAATAAATGCAATGATGGACCTGCCACCTAACCATGAGAGCATTGTTGTTTATTTTCCTCTAGACTACGCACCAGATCAACCAAATGATGGGCATTGCCAACAAGACGTATACATTCCATATAAGAGATTGATCACTGCATGACGCCTCCAAGTGAATTCGTAAGTGAACTTTGGTTCAGATCTTTGCAATGCTGGATACATACAAATGCCCACTCAACTCCTCTACTAACCCTGCGCATGCTGCCAAACCTTATGATGAAGAAACAACCGTATATCAAACTAATTAACGCGCAAATAAGCGAGCATAAGGCTGCGTAACGCGTGATTGGTTCAGCGTTTGCTCCCTCTGCTTGAAAAATACTCAGGATGCCACTGATTTCATATCAGCCTCAGTAATACCGAGTGGTGACTATGAACTTACGAAAGCAAAAGGCCAGAAATAATATTGAACGTCTTCCATTCTCGCATAAGACCGTCAATAAACATTTCCCAATTCGCTTTCATCCTTGTATATGACTGCTTGGACGATTCACTGAAATCGGACATGCTTCCATTCTCTCTAGGTTCAACGTCGTCCATAAGCGTCAGCTTCTCGAAATCTTTCAGATTGATGGTCGAACCCTGAAAGATTTCGTGCACCCGAGAGAGATACAGGTAGGGAACGTGGAGAAGGCAATGGAGGTAAATTTGAGGAAGAATGACGCGGACGATCAAAACGTAAATACGTATTCTGAGGGGCTCTTCCTTAGGTATTGTTGTGGAAGTGAAGGAGAACTGAGGGGCCTCCTTTTGCTGAGAAATAATGGACCTCGAGGGAATCCCGCCTGGTACATTGAATGGGAATGGCTGCCGGACAGCAGAAGGAGAACGGCTATTTGCGGGCGTTGAGTGAGGACTTGCAGAAGTCGAGGACGACGCGTACGCATTCTCTCGGGTAGAAAGAACATTTCCAGCTAGGTATCCACCTTGGTTTACAATTGTATCGTGTTGAGCTTCGTCTCCCTTCAGCCAGTTTGCCCTGTTATACCCTCCTGGTGGATGCAGAAATTGATTTTTTTCTGAACGTCTACCTCGATCAGTCACCACCGGCGCTTCGCCACAATGTTGATGGTGAATACCAGCATCTCCTTCACAGCTCCCCCACAACTGCCTATTACAAGGCAAAGCATCCTCCAAGTCGGCTTCTCCTTGAGGACGTCCTTCCTGAATGAACTGAGATTCAAGAACAGGAATGTCACCAACAGAGAGTATCTTCTTCTGTCGTTGTCGTTGGTAGTTCCTGATTTGAACAGCAAGTGAGGGAGAAAAAGGATCAATAAGTTCGGGAAAACATATTTCTTCATCGTTTGGTAGAGTTTCTTCGTCTACGGGATTGATATTCTGATGCAGAAAGGCAGACATAGCAGAAAGGGGGTGGATGTAACTTTCTGAGCAACTCCTGGGCGCTTTTTCGAACTTTGATCTCACGTCGGAAAAAGCGGAAATAGCCAGGCATCAAGTTCACAAGATTATCATGAGAGAGGCTTCTTCTGCACATTTATAGATTGCTTCCGGTCGTACAAATGATCATGTTTTGCACATGCTATAATATTTTGATCCAGATAAATGTTAAAGTTGGAAATAAGTGGGCACAACAGGATTTTCGTCGCAAGTCATGATAATCACTGAAACTTGGCCGCGAATTGTGAGGGAGTCCGTCATTATGAGGGGTGAGGGGTAATGGATAGAACAGGACGGAAGTCTTCTCTCGACTGAGATCTCGGCTGATCTCGGTCAACCTCCACAACTTCATTATAGTCCGCGGGAACACCATTCCCAGGATGACCTGCCTGAACCACTATAGTATCATCGGAATCTAGTTCTGTTGTTTCACTGTCAACGACACGTTGCCTCATGTTACTTTCGGGTCTTCCACCTAATCCAGATGATGATACCGTCTCCTCTGGATCTTCGCCATCTGCATCGAAAATTAGACCCAGGGTCCCGGCACCTGTTTCCGGTGTATCAGGAACCGCATCCAAAGGACGATTACGTGGACTTTGGTTGGGAGTCGATGCTTCAGGCGTCATAGGAATGGGTGATGCAGAAAAAGTGCGGAGTGCGTTAAAATGGCCAAAATTACCAGTCGGAGATGGCGGATTAGATGAGCCTCGTGGGTCGATAATTGGACTAGCTGCTGGCGGTCTGGGAGGGATGTAAGGTGCTGATTGATTAGCTAGGTCCGCAAATGATGATTGATTCGCTGTTGCTGGAGGTGATGTCCGGGGTGCTAGCCACGGAACGGAAGATGGTAAACGTTGCAGTGTTTGAGGCGGAGTGGGTCCGACAACTTGCATGTCAAATACAGGTGACAAGGTGGGTGTTTGCGGCGTCTTCTGCGCCTGTTCCGAACGAAATTGAGCAATATGAGCTCGCCAACTCTTATCCATCTTGGATCCGTACTGTCGAAGGGTGTTTACGATGAGGATGGCATAAAGGACTCCAATGCCCAACACGCAACAAATGAAGGCTTTGAAAACGGTTTCTGTCTGAGGTCCGAGTGAGGGTCTTGGAATATCTGGATTTACCCGCCACATGAAGGACATAATGCAAGCGATATATGCCAAGATGGACCTGGCATCAAGCTGTCAGCCGTGGAGTATTTCACGTGTGGTCATAGGTACATACCATACTAGCCAGACCGCCGGCATTGCTAGCATGATCCATACATTCCAAAACAAGGCCTGACTTCGCTGAGCTTCCTACGAAATTAGATTCAGACGAGCGTTCAATAACTGGATAAACAAAACTTACTATTGCCCACTCAGTCGCCTGATATACTCTTCGCATACCGGAAAAGCGTATAATGAATATACAACCGTACAACAAACTGAGAAGCGCAGAAATAAGGGACCAGAACGCCATATAACGCGTTACAGGATCTTTCTGTGTCCCTTCAATTTGAAAAATTGTTAGAATACCCCTTCCAGAAGTTAGACTTCACCTTACTCAATACGAAATCACTTACGAAAGCAATAAACCAGAAATGATATTCAACGTCTTCCATTCCCTCAACAAACTATCAATAAACCTTTCCCAAGTCTTCTTTAAGCGCGAATACCCCTTTGATATCTCCGGCGTCGCTTTCCCATCATCGTCATCTCCACCACTGCCCTCCACACTAATTTGTAAGGCCATATGTTTCATTTGCTCAAGCGTCAGATTCGCACTATCGAATATTTGTTCCACTCTCGAGAAATATAGGTATGGGAGTCGAAGCAAACAATGGAGGTAAGCTTGATGAGGCACGACATCCGTGAGGAAAGTCCAGATCTCGTCACGTAGCGTGGAGTTTTCCTCTAGAGGTGCCCTTCCTCCTATGCGTGGGGAACGGAGTGATTTAGAAGGTGATGAAGCGCAAGTACTTGGGTCAGCTTTTTCTTCGTCATAAGGGGCGTCAAGGAATGAATCAGAGGAGAAAGGCTGTGGTCGATGACGACGCGTCATAAATGAATAGAATGAATTCGATCGTTGATGGATATCAGCCGCTGGTACTTCCGGAGGATGATGAGCAGAACCATAGTTATCAAGGTTAGTCGACGGATTTCGGTAAGGGATCCGAGTTTCCTGCATAAAAATCGATTCTTCAGGTTGAGCCGATGCATTATGATGAGAAGAACCACGTCGATGCCTCGACCTCGTCTCCAATTCAATCGCACTCCCAAGAGGCCTGCTAGTTTGATCATAATCTTGAGTTTTTGTGTGGGTCTCCATTGTTACACCAACTCGACCCTTCCCACTCTCAAAAGAAGACCTTATCCGCATCCTTCCATCCAAAGTCTTCCCATCCTCCCCTTTCCTCGAGGCTCGATGCGAAAGGCAAGGCGGCAACGAAATGTCCTCAACGCTATGAACCGTACTTTGTCGCCGGCTATTCCGAATCTGAAGGGAAATCGAAGGAGCGAAAGGATCTAAGGACTTGTAAGGATGCATTCCTTCGCTGCGAGGCTGGATACTAGTAGAATGAACTTCAGGAAGGCAATTCTGCCTGGTCGGCATGAGTGAGAAGGAGAAGGAGAAGAATTCAGCTAGATTCTCTCACGGAAATTTTCTTTAGACACAGAGAAGCGCCGGTGGGTCCTTTAGCGTGGAAGTGAGTGCCGTCTATTTCAATGAGAAGTCTGGACGACATCCTGAACTTGTAGCCGAGTTTAATGACTATGTCAAATGCATTTTGTAAGGGCATACTCACAAGGAAAATCTGACCTCAACTTAAGAAGTTGCAAAGATGGCTGATCGCGCCGAGCTGCAGCCACACATACCAGTATATTCAATGTAGGCGGAGACTAGGGTGTAATACCAAAATTAAAATCTGCGCAAGTGACCATCTTCATGTGGTACATCGTCGAATTCTCGAGAGCCATTATTGAAGGTTTGATGCGATGAGCTGCTGGAGAACCTTGTGGGTCAAGCATTTCGTAATCACCTTGTGATCACGAATGTTGAAATTTGAAACCTCTCCTGCATTTAAAATCCTATTCCAATCTTCACCATCCTCTTGTTCACAAACATGATTTCTATACCAAATCCACCTAGTGGGGGGGTTAAAATTTAACATGGGTACAGAAACCATACCCTTACCTTATTGGCCACTTTTGACAACGTTGTCCGCGACATTTTTATACCAAATCTTCAACTTTACCAACAAGCGAGGGGTAGAGCCATCATGATCATCGGCAACACTTGAACATTTGAATGATGATGACGCCGTAGATTTTATCATAAAACACAGCGAGACTCTATAGGTGGAAACCGCGCACCCGCACAAAGTGCAACGGGCATATATACATTAACTAGAAGCGGTGTTCTACACAACCTCGAGATACAATACGTAGTGTAAGATATCACCAATAGAAATGGTCCCGGTAAGACCAGAATAATAAGTGAGTAGGGGGGTTGAAGGAGGAAGAATATGTGAGAGACAAGGAAAAGGGAAGAACGGAGTAGAAGGAAGAAGTATAGGTCAAAGGGGTAGTATCTCTAAGGGAAGTAAGTAAAGTGAGTAGAACACGAGTACAAAATATAGTCATCGAAAGCAAGCAAGTAAACAAAACATCAAACGGAAAGAGCAGAAAGAGGGGAAAATAAAGGAGAAGAGAAAGAAAAAGATTCTCAGACGTAGATAATAGATGCACGGAAAACAGATAAAACAAAGTGAAAAGTTAATAGAATGACTCGACCTTCGCTCGAATAAATCAGCGAGAAGCGCAAACAAATCAAGACACAAGGCCAGCAATCGAAACCCAAGTCATACGATAGCATATCCAGCAAAAAAAAAAATAACCGAAACCGATAATAGGAAGTCAGGCCAACGCACATAGGATATAATCGCAAATGATGCGATAACCAAGGAGAAGGCGTATTAAACTATACAAAGCGCATGAAAAAACCAAAATGTGGTCCATAGACTAGGGCCGGACAAACAAGATGAGCGGAAATCGCCCTTCACGCCAATTAATCACGAGAGGTTTCTTCGACGACAGGCCATACGCTCGCGCGAGCGCGTTCTGGTTCACTAGAAACTACAACATGCTCCGGCTGGGAAGCAGATTGAGCTTCGGGCTGAGAGGCACGTTCTTCGTGAGCCGCTTCAGGTTCTCGGGCAGAAACATCTTGAGGGGCTGGAGGTTGAGCAGGAGGTGCCATGGGTGGCGGTGCTTGCTGTTGAGCGCTTCCACCACGCATCTCCTCAATTCCTCTCTTCAAACCAACCATAACACGATCAGTCCGTTCTAACAACTCCTCCATCCGTCGTTTTTGTTCTCCAAGTTCTATATAGTGACGCTCAAGCTCGGGAAGCGTTGGCACACCCATACTCATAAGATTGCCGACTGCCAAACTGAAGTTGATCATTCCCATATCTGGGGGATAGAACGGAGGACCGGGTGGAAGAGGATAACCCGTGGCGCCGTGGCCAAGCGGTGAATGAGTGCGGCTGGGTGCATTCGACCCCGAGCGCAAGTAACTCGATTGCGCATTCAGAAGCGCGGCGGCAGCTGCAGAATTACCGAGAACTGCAAGAGAAGGGATTTCGAATCCACTGTGGGGAGAACCTGTTGGAGCGAAAGGTCCCGCTGCGTTTGGGCCACGGCTTATATAATCACTCCTCGAGGGTGCACGATTTTGAGGAGAGACAGATCGACCATCCCAACCGTTTCTCTTTCGATTCGAAGCACTGACATGCTCCTCATCTCCTTCCATTGGTATATCTTCATCTTCCTTTTCTGCGAGACGCGACGCCCGGGTGCGGCGTGTACGCTTCCTCTTGGGTTCTTGTGCCTCAGCGTCGCTTTCTTCTCCGTTGCCTCCATTTCCAGCAGCATAGCGGCCAACGGCTACGAGAGCTTCAGCTGCTGCCTGATCAGTCATGCGAGCAGATGGACTAGGACTGGCTGCACCTGCAGCAGCGGGAACGCGCTTTCGCCGCTTTATTACAGTCTTCTTCATTGAGTTAGGACGATGGGTGCCGTGCAGCTTGAAGTATAGACCTGTTTATCAGATAAGAGTAGAGATGAGTAAAGATAATCACGAGACATTCGAATAAAAAGGGTTCCCGCGTGGGATTATCTCTCACGCGCAGCACCCGTTGAGATCACGGAGAACCAGAAATAGTAACAAATGAGTAAACAGTTCACTCACCACAAGCATTGCAGATATTGTTGCCCACATCATCCCTTCGCCATAAGGGAGTCGTACTTGTACCACAGTTGGCACAACACAACGCGCTTACGGCAGCCCGGGGACGCTTTGCTGTACTAGTGGTTGTACTGGCATCAGGTTCGTTCACTGCAGGAGGAGCAGCCTCAGGAGCAGCCTTGGCAGAAGTGTCAGCAGGAGGTTCAGCTGTGCCAGCCGGTGCCTCGACACCCACTCTGCCAGCAGCAAGAGCGTTGTTGTAGGTGGGACAACCCGAACATGCAGATGTGCCACCGGTTCCGTCGCAACGACCATCACCAGGGCAGGTGCCACTCAACTTGGGCGCGTTCGAGTTTGATGGCGACACGGGCTTAGCGCCTTTTGCATTAGGGGATGTAGATGTGCTAGTAGCTGCAGGGCCGGGCGGTACACTTGTTGCGTTCAAAGACGGAGAGGTAGGAGGGTTCGCTGGTGGCGGAGTGCGACCAAGATTCACGGGTCGGTTCGTATGCCGTGTTTTCTGGTAAAGACCTGGAGGGGGATAATAATCTGGTAAGTCAACTGTTCGAGACGGAAATATAGATCTCGGAGGGGAATGAGAAGGGGGTGAACGGGGCGAGAATCGATGAGAATGAGGGAAGCGACTCCCAGATGCGGAGTCTTTCGCGTCCATGCCCGTAAAGATGCCAGATAGATAGATGAAAGAGAGCTTTGTAGGGCAGTTATGCAGTGGTCAAAGGAATGTCGCGAGGATAGAGCACTGGGTAATGGGGAACCGCCTGCGCGAGCTTGAAACTCAACATTTCGATCATCTGCCGTGGCAGAGACGATATGGCGAGATTTAGCGTACTGATAATGCTAATGTATGACTGATATGGTAAGTTCGTTGTGAACCGATACCACCCAGGAGACGCATGGCGACAGTGCATGTTGAGCCATAAGGGTGGAGAGCACAAGAGATGAATTTGTGCACGATAATGGTGTCATAGACGAAACACAAACGCGAATTTATGATTGGGGAAGATTGGAAGCGAGAGGGTAAGAGAGGTATGTGCGCAGTCTGAGCATTCTGTGACCACGTGTATGACGTGGTTGAAATTGATGACGGCGCTTGGACGGAGACCGGAGGAAAAGATGAAACAGGGAGAGGCAGATTAAGAAAAACTCACCACAGGCATTGCAAACGGGATTTCCATCTGCATCACGCCTCCATAGAGGGGTGGCAGTCGTGCCACAGTTCATGCAGGGCGAGCGACCGGGGGCCAGGACATTAGCATTTGAGGTCCCGTTCGCTTCTTCGGAGTTGGCTATGTACGCGATAGGTGAGACAGATACGAGACGAAAACGACAAAAAAGAACGGACCTTGACGCGTCTCTGGAGGGGGATTCGAGGGCTGTTCTGGCTGTGCACTGGGAAACTGCTGTATACGTGCCATAGAGCCAATGGAGGCATTAGGCATGTTGATGACGGGGGTCTCGAGTACGACGGGAGACATTTTATGAGAGATAGAGTGTTTAAGATGGCGGGTTGTATTACACGAAAGCGCCGCGAGGCGAGATTAGTCAGTCGCAGCAAAGAACAACAAGCAGCGGCGGTGGCGGGCGTAGATATATGCGCACAAAAAGAAATAGCGTCTGCGCTGTGGGCGACGGCGAGGAGGGTGGGTTGGAGGGCGTCGACGGCGGCGGCGTCGTGGTCAAAGGGAAAGCGGGGAAGGAGGTGGGGAAGCAAGATAAATGGCTGATAACATCCCCGGGCCAATCACATTTATCCAGTTTCCAATAGATAATGTTTCACTCTCCGACTGTCGGAGTTTCAATCCTGGCTCCCGCCACTTCCTCGCTTATGGTCGCATGGACGGCGCATATACGCGTGTCCATGGACGCCACGCAGCGCATTATATTGTAATAGTGCTCGACAATGGGGGCTTGTGCGCGCCAGCGACGGCATTCAGCGTGCCTTTTCCACGGGACACGGCCGCGTTTCGCTAAAATTTCCTGACCCCGTTACGCTCAGCCCAAATCTAATCTGAGCGAACCTGACGTGGTGATCTCCTCCTGTCCGGGCTTCTCCCTTGTTTTTTCTCAGCCTTATCAGCCCCCCTCCTGGACCCTGGAGGCCTATGTCCCTCCCGTGCCACCCACCTAGCCCACCGTCTAATGACGTTTCTACCCCCAGTTACGGAAAAATAATACTATCCCAAGTTTTGTGTGGTCAGAGCCGTTCTTTTCTGCAATCAACACAGACCAGGGTGATCCGATCAGCTTGTCCATCACTCTGTCAAAGCACACCCAAGCAAACCGGATCCCTCAGTCAATGCAATGCAATTCACACCAGCTAATCTCCGCTGCCGTCGACGCGACGCTCGGTCTCTGGCTTCAGACTTGTCGGGCTCCTTTCTGTGCTTCCACATAAAAATTAAAATAAAAAATACAACTCTACAAGCCGCCCTATGGCGGCGCCTTAGTCGCATGCGCCCAACCCAAAATGCGGGCGGTCATCAGGTTCGCCAACGGTGCCAACCTAACCATCCCTTCTTTTGGGATCTCTCACGCCCCTATAGACCCCACTTGATCAATAAAATTTTCAACGACAGTGATTATTTTACGCAAATCAAGTATCCAATTATCCATACGAGATATGAGATATCGACCGATCTAATCTAGCTAGCCTCGTTTCATACGTTCAAAAACTGGACAAGCGAACATCCGTGTTCCGGTCCTCCAGACAGTCGTCTTGGTTCATAGGGACGACCTGATAGCCATCCTCCCCTCTTCAATTGCTCGCCGAGAGTTCCGAATCCCATGAAAGTTGATGGCAGCTTTGCTCTTTCTTCCTTCATTTTAGATGATACCTGTTGAGCTTTATGCATCATTCATGCTGTGTAACCATATCGTATCCTGCCTGATGTCATCAAAACTCTGTCAAACGCCCAAAGTTCTCTCAAGGTATCTAACCCTGCGAAATTTTATCAGTCGTTCGATATTATACGTAAACCTTGTCCATGGACCATTAGGCTCCCGTCATCGCGCCGCTTTTTTCATTTCTTTTACGTACGCTGACCTGACTCTTTTAACCCTTGCCTCACGGCACCGTCCGCTCGTTATCCGCCACGTATCATCGAAAGATAACTCCACTCAAAATCAACATCAAAACCTGATACAGTATGCCTCATCTATGATCTCAACGCCCGTCTTTCAATCTTATCGATATTTTTTCTACCCTCTATATAGACTTCAAGGAGTTATCCTATCGTTATCCTATCATACTTTTATTTATCATTTACAGTACTCCGACTAGCCAGTGGTAGTGTTTGAGCCCCACGATTTTTCCCGCCCATCAATTATATACATCAAGATTCAAATATCAATACAATCAAACCTAAGATTGTATACAACTTACACAACACCTCACGCTCCCCACGCATTTTCGCCGAGCGAAATGAGCTCATCGCCGCCTCCGCCTCCGATAGGGCAAGACAAAAACAGAAACAAAAACGTCCTTCTCTCTTCACACGCGTGGTTCACCCCGGAATCCTGCGTTCATTGAATGAACGATGTCCACTGACGCAATATCCATAATGAGCGTAAACAAGTACCGTCGGTAGTCCATCCCCGCAATGTTTTCATCTTATCATCACAACGGCTATTTGATCCTAATTATATATGAACAATAAACTAAAACTAAAAGTCTTTGCTTCCCTTCCCCTTCTCAAAAAAGACTAGACTTCATTTACTTGGAGTCAATAAAGTAATCTAGAAGAAAGAAGGTCTCTTTATCAAAGATAATCAGGAGACTTATCATGAGATTCTCAGCGCCCATAATGATAAGATTGAACTCGCCATGAGTGACTTAAATTCGAAGCAAGTTTGATTTTCGCGGCAAGAATGTATATTTATGCATGCTTTTCTTATTCGCCCGAAGTGATTTCACATATGATTCAGATATAGGAGCCTGTTCTTTGTCTGAGAATGTTCTCTTGATAGACAAGTTGTATTATACAAATGTTTATGTTCCTGGTTCCTAATTAAATGGGTTTCAATTCAGCGTATTAATACGCAACCACGTCTCTTTACCAATGAACTTGGTGAATGTATTCAGATCAAATTATTACAAGATTCACAACGAGTCCATTAGACTCGGAATACATTCTTATCGCAAAAAGAAAGACAATATAAAAGAAAATCAAGTGCATGAAAACATTTTCTCACAACTGTAAGCTAACTGCCTTAATCAGCCTAGTAACCGTTACACTGAGAAATGTTCTGCCACAACTTAGATTTAGTTAGTACTACCTCCCACGACACCTAAACCCATTCAGGAGGCGACACGTCCCTTGTCCCATCGGGAAGTCGCGGTGGGGTCTCGGCAGGGTCTCAGTAATTCTGAGACCTAGCATAGATGAGTACTTGGCTTGTATCAAGCTTGTATGTTCTTGTAAGCTCCCGTGCTTACAATCGCATTGAGCAAAATCATAAGCTATAAATAGTTAATTGAAGTATGTAAGAAGATCTCCGTTTTCTTCCGTTCGAGTCAAGACCTCTGAATGATAGACTTTTTCGTTTGTCGAATTTTTGAATCTGGTGCTAAAATTTAATCAACATTGGTCTAGTTTCGTCAGTAAATCAAACGGTAAATGTCCTCGGAAAAAGTTATAATTCGTTTCTGAACGTGGTTTGATATCCGAGTCCGTCAAGCCTCTATAGGAAAATTAAATTCTGAGAAGCCTTTCAAATATTACCACCGAGAAGCGAACTCCATGGAGAAAACAAAAACACGAAAATTTTTTTTTAAAAAAAAAGGTCCCTCACGGAGTCATGGACCACAACAAATCCACATCGACTATCCGTGACCCTATCTTTCTCTATTTTTCGGTTGTTCCGAGCCTCCGAACTTCAAACAGCCCCTCATTTTTTTTTTCAGCTGTTTGCACCCCAAGCTTCCATTCTGCAGCCAGCTGCAGGAGATGTCTATGCCATGTATACTTCGAGGATCGTCCATCCAGCTTTTCAGCCACCGGCGCCACTGTTGTTCTTTATCACTTATCTTTCTTTCTTGGCCGAGAGGCTCGTCGGGTAATTATCATACAAACAATCGGGGATAAAGTGTTTGTTTTAGAACATACAGTGAATTACTAATTCATGCCAACATGTAGTTTACTTAAATATTTGACAATTCCAACCGAATGACTCAGGGTTAGATCATAAAACGTTGGTATCGCGTTTCAGGGAGTTCGGCATAACGGCGGGTAGCAGAGCAAGCGAACGGAAGGTGGAGGGGAGGGGGAAAACTTGAGGAACTTTAGCTTCCACGTTGACGGGGAATCCCGGTCGAGGATCAAATACACCAAATTGCGTCGATGATCATCAAAATGCGTGCGCGCCGTCATTTGGTGCAATTCGCCGAAGACCGCCGGATAATCACGTCTCAGATTAAAGATGAGATGCCCCCTTGAACCTTTAGAGATTCTCGGTATGCGGCATTTGGGCATCAGACTCTGCGAGTAGGCTAGCTTAAATCGTTGCTTACAAAGGCCTAGGCCCTAGAACATCCTTAGATGTCATTTTCAAGGGCAGGAATCCGTTAATCAACTATACACTCGTGGCGTGGTGAGCACCCTCAACAAGCGCTTGTTCTCTTTATCGCTTTCGGCGCCCAGTTTTTTTCTTTCGACGCACATTGCGACGCTCGAACACGACTAGACATCTATACATCTATATTAAAATGTAGCAAAGCTTTTAGTAAACAGCAACATTGAGTGGGGATTGCGCCTCTATGGAATCGAGTTCGTCGGCTGGTGTGATCCTTGGCGTGATATAATGTGAATTTTTTAAAAAATAGTGAAAGCAGAACACGAAGGCAAAACACGGGACGAAGAGTTAAGACTCTAGGTGTATGTGACGATAATTGAGGAGCAAATGAAGTATGAGGCATAGAAATAGGAATGAATAACCTATTGTGAACAAAAGCACAAGGGAGAGGAAGGCGCTTGGCGGGGGAAAGACACGTCCGCAGGGTTGGCCTGAAGCGCTAGTTGGGTCTTCGAGCCAGGAGAGGTGAGCCCGCTCTTCTTTGAGTATAGGGTATTCGCCACTGAAAAGGCAAATGAGCCCTTAACGAGCCTCTAAAGTGTTACCAGCCGAATTGCGTCTTTGATGACACTGGAGGATCCAAGCCAGAAATAGACACTCTATAAATAGGCCTGCTACAACGTCAATGGAAAATCGTTTAAACCGCATGCACCGGTGGAGTTGAATGACAGTAACGTTGCACCTAATCTCCGCACAATTGTGCATTCATGTACACTCGTGTGTGCTCATTAATTGCTTCGATGAGAATACTACAAACATGATGCAAATTCAGTCATAACTATATCGCGGCTGCACCATCGATAACCAACTCCGAGTCTTCGCTACTACCCGCCGTGTGACATCAAAGTCTCTCATATTCCAACCATATTACTGTCTCAGCTAAATTATTGAATTATCGACAAGGCGGAGTTCTGGTCAGAATCAATCATAGTCATGAAGGAGGTGGAAATAACCATCTTCATAAGGCTTGAGCTTGTTCCATTCGTCAATTCGTGGTCTATCATACTTGATCATAAAATTCTATTATATCAGCTCTCAGCGACCTAGGGGCAACCCTGATCGCATCCACTCGAACCTCTCCATATCATTCAAGCTCGACTCTTTCTCCTTAATCTGCATATCAGAAGACTCGGTATCTCTACGTGACTAAAAACTCTTGACAGAGAGCACATAAATATTGGGGCTGTATATTAAACCAAGAGATTCCGAAAGGTAGCTGATATCAGATAATATGGAGCCTTCGTTGTTCTCTGTAAATGTGTGTTTTTGGCGGTCGTTCCTGTAGGCTTTTTAGATCGCTGATCAGCTACATAATCGACGCTTTGGCCATGAATCGAAATTTCTATAGACTTCCAAATCACGACAAAAAAGTAATGTCGTCATCCTCCTCCATTCTTAAAGTTGCCGTTCCCGGCAGTGTCATATTTGGTACCATCCGAAATAGCACGTTAGATACTCTTCGTTATCGAGACTACCTCCCACTACCCTTTTACTGGTCCCGAAGTGACTTCTTTTCTTGCGCTACATGTCCAAGAGCCTTTCTGCTCCCATCCTAATACAACTCCAAACAATGCGATTAGATTCATAACAGGAATAGACCAGTACAAATAGACCTTCGATGCAAGAGAATAATGCCGGTTTCGACCCTCGCATCCTCTACTAGGTCAGTTCCATCAAAAACATGAAGTTCACTTTTGTCTCTGCTCTGGCTTTTGCCACCGCTGTCGTCGGACAGACGGTTCTACATCCTTCCATAGCTGCCAATAAGTGTGTTGACGTTCGGGGCAACGTCCAAGCTAATGGGACTGCCGTCCAGATGTAAGAATATGGGCGTAACATTGGACCGATAGCTGAAGTATAGTTCCATGACAGATTCGATTGTAACGGAACAGCTGGTCAGCTGTGGCAATTGAACTTAGGTCCCACCGCTATTCGTCTTGCCAATTCTAATTTCTGCCTTGATGCAGGATTATGTGCGTCAAGGCTCACCAATTTTAACTTCGAGTTACTAACCTGAAAGCATGTTTAGCTCCAGGAAACGGAACCCCCATGAAAATCTGGCAGTGTTTCGACAATATTCCGCAACAACAATGGATCGTTAACACCAATGGTCAAATTTCTCTTTCCACCACAGGTACGAGCGTCGAACCAACTTTCCGTTGTGGATTCCACTTACTACATATATTATTATTATTAGGACTCTGCCTCGACTTGACCAATGGAGTCACTACCAACACGAATGTTCTTCAGATCTGGCAATGTACACCCGGCAACACGAACCAAGTCTGGACAAACTGAGCCGATGAAGTGGAAATTAAGGGAATTCCTTGATTTTTGTCTTGTGATCGTCGGTGTCCGCACATGTAAATAAAAGACGTGTTTCTATTATGTGAAGTGTTTCTCTAGCAAGTCCAGAATTTCCGGTTGGTCGTCTTCTCCCGCCATTCGAGCGAGGTAAGGTTCTGTATGTACACCGTCCGGTTGAACAAACAGTGTTACGTCTTTGTGATGACGTTCAAGCGCCGCGGCGAGATTCATATCATCATCCCGCAGACATTCCATTGCACCCGTCAAGATAGTGACCTTTTTGAGCAGCCTATCCACACCTTTCCACCAATCTTTTGGCGTCTTTACAGCTTCAAGATAAGGTCTACCATCTTCAGGAAGTTTCTTGAGAATAACACTGGCGAGATAAGCCCAAGTTTCAGCCGGAAGAACATCGCTTGCGCTGTTGGCAACATATGAGAGGGATTCCGTCGTGAGTGATACCCAAGGAGACATCAAGAATGCGCCACCCAAAGGGGCAGACAGTTGAATGACGGGTATGTCTTGATAGGGATGGAGTAGATGGGAAATGACCTGTAGTATAAGGCCTCCACCAGCGGAATCTCCAACCAGATAAATATCTTCGGGCTTGATACCATTGACGTTTATGAGATGTGCGAGGCCACTGATGGCTTGACGAAGTTGGGTAGGGAAAGACGCTGATGGGTAGAGCGCTGAGGACGAGAATGTTGGTATAATCTTATAAGATGATAAATCTAGACACTCACTATAACACAGAGCTACCAAATCAAATTCTTCGCCAATGCGTTCCTTCATATCACCCAGAACAGTGACCCAATAGTCAGGGACATATTTCTGCATAGGTAGCTGGTATGTTCCACCTGAATCCAAAATCAACGCTACTTTTTTACTTCGGCGTTCGCGTTTCAAATTTACCATGGATATAGAAAACGACTTTGCCCGTCGTCCCACGTTCAGTGAACCACATGAGATTTCCGTCCTCATCGAGATAATCAAGCAGAGTTTTCTCGTTATACTTTTGGACCCATTCCAGATACACTGAAATCGTGGATTCCATTATGTATTGCATTTGATTAACGCGAAGCCGAGAGCTAATGAAGCGGAATGACTCGTCACTGACGACGCGACGCCAGGATCTACGACGATCATAGCTACGGAATGGCGAGAGTAGGAGTCGGAGAATAAGGGCTATTGCTGCGTGTAGGTCCATGGTCAGTGGGAAATCACGACATAGAGAGTCGAGTCTTACGCCAACTGCATAGGACACCAATTAGTAGGATTTTCTCCCAAAGCGTTACTTGAGCGTAGTCGAGAGAAGGCATTGTACTCGTCTCCACCGCTGCGGTCTATTATTGGATAATTATATGATGTCGTCGTTGTTCCGATTTCGACCGTTGAGATGGTTATCATCGCCAATGTTCTATCAGGCTTTTCAGAGGCAAGCCGACACGTTAAGCTTGCCAACGGCATCTTGTTGAGACATACCACGATCAAATAACCGGAATATCCTGGATTCCGGTGAAGGAGCGAGTCCGACGGAGTCGTTGAGCATTGAAATATTGAACTGCATTGAACTTTATACTGATCATCTGATGTCGGCATGGCCGTCGGTGTTTGCCGAAAAACTCCGAAATCTACAATGGTGACAGTATTCAAGACCATCGTACCGGATCGAGTTGTAGTAGAATGAAACAGTACTAGTTATCAATATCCAACTCTTCGTTAAATATTCTCCAACCACCATCCTCAAGATAAAACACATCTGATCATTTACATATGTGAGCCACTGATATCAAGGATCTGGGATTCCAATGCGAGATACCTATCGCTTCTGTTTGGCAGAGAAAATGCCTATCAGTATGCCAGCTGGCTGGATGTTATGTTGTCAAAAGGCGAGCCACGCAGAGGGTCTGCAAAGACAATACCCAAGGACTTCTGGGCTTCGCAACGTTATCATCTCTCCAGGAATATCTGGGATACAATATAAAGTACCTACACGAACTGTTGAGTATATCTCCTCCGTATCCGAATTACAGGACATAGTTTCCTCGAAATTGATGCAGCTACATCTAGTACCCCTCCTATGAGTACCGTAGTCAAGGCCTGGCTAGTTGCGTACTATAGTGAACCATTGTAACTTCGAATCAATCTTGAATTTTAGACAAGCGGCTTGAAGATTTTTTCTATAGGACGTATGGTACTAACACTCTCATCCAGTCACACAAAATCTCTTCATCCCATCTACCTAGCTTCACGAAATTGATGGTCAAGAAGCAGTTCTAAAGATTCTAAAGACATATGACTTCCCGTTACCTGGCAAAATAGGTCCCTCCGTGTGCTTTCTTTCGCGTCATATGACCAGTGCGGTTAGATTACCGGCATTACATGTTGTACAAAGTTGCAGCCGAACTAGGGAATAATGAACTTTCATTGTTCCATTTGTTAGATATTGAATGCCGGTGACTTGGAGATGCCACCGCTGCGTGAGTGTCGGAGTTGCTCTGTCCCCGGTCTTCGGCGGCTTTGATACTATCTCCATTCCTATTTTTGTGGCTCCGGTCATCAATCTTTGAGAATAATAAACAGTCTGAGGCTTTCACAAGCTAGCGTGCGAGTCTTCACTCTTTTTGTGTCGACTCGACGTCTTATTATAAATACACTTCGAAAGCGCCGGGGCACGCATCTAGTAGGTCTCCGGATTCCGGATGGACATCCAATGCATAAGGTAAACCCTGACCCGGCCTCTAAGGCTAATAAATAATTTAGGCAATTAGGCGTTCACACCGGCCAGGATAATAATGTAAACGCGGGTTCATGAGGACGGGATGGTCACTGGCTTGGAGCCTGCGGGCCCTGGTAAGATCTAAGTAAGATAAGGAAGGAATCTTAAGTTAGGGATGATTTTGTATGCGTTTCGTATTAATAACTGAGCTTAAGCATGTTTAATTTGGAAAAATGGAATCATACAGGAGTATCATACGCTCATGCGGGTATGAGAATCTCGCTTGTGAACGTCGACTTACGGCGTCGCAGGTAACATGTCTCCTTTCGGATGGCATGCGTTGAACTGGCAACAAATCTCCGCCTCCTTAGGACACTTCATGAACTCTGAGTTTTATGTCGTAACGTACTACTCCAGAGTTGCGCGCTCCATTGAGGGATGAAATGTTGAGTCATATTTGACAGAAGACGGGCACATGGAGGTATTCAATATAGTGGCAGGTGTGGCTTGCTGGTTACCGAATCATTCAACTCACTAAATCCATCTGATCATCATTGCTACATGAGTGCTATCTAGCATCGATATCAGATGTCATGGAGGCTCCCTCACCATGTGACTCGGGAAGGCCTGATAGTACAATACTTTCGAATTATCATGAAAGAATTTTGATGTCTCGATTAATTTTCTTGGTCGTTGAATAGATTGACGCCTCAAAGGGCAGTAAGACAGTTTAAAAAATTCAACGGCTTTCGGCTCCTGTTTTCTTTCAAGCGTTAGAAACGATGACAACGTACACTTGTGTATTTAAGAGGTCTTAAGTGGCGGGAGAAAAAGCCCAACACGGACACTCACTCAAGGATATGAAACAGGTGCTGCCAATCATTGGCAAATCATGGTATTCTCTGTACAGTGTTGGGGAAAAACAATTGCAGAAAATAAGGACATAGAATTAGAGATATGGCTAAATCATGAGAACAAGAAAGTAGGATCTCGGAGGAACGTTATGGGATAGTTGTACAGACGAGTATAGATAGCACAAGATATATACATATGAATAAAAGTACGAAATAGACCAAGTAGTGTGCGAATGCTCCGTTCAATGAGATCTAGTGAATGCCTAGTTCCATGAGGCGGTATCTCTTCGCTGAGACATGGAAAGGTATATAACCAGACCAGAAGAGCATGTAGTCGCGCTCGGCATCGCCTCTACCTTTGAGTATGGCTGAGGTTCGGCGGTGAGATTCGGCGACGCTATCGGAAAGTACACGCAGCTGGTCGAGTTTCGACCGGTTGTTTAATTTTCCCAATAGCGAAACATTGTTCTCATCCTCTCCGGCGAGCTCTTCTTTGTAAAATGACGTTATATCACTGAAACCCCGTGAATAAAGATCTCTACAAAAGTAAGTACCAGGAACTTACTTGACGTAGTTAATGATATCTTCAAGTTCTGGGAGGGCGTGGATGTATTGAGCGGCACTGACTGATGGCCGAAAAATAAAAGTAGCATAGGCCTTGGAGATTCCTGAGAACAGACGCAAATAATCGGGGTACCGTTTCGCTTGTGAGGGAATCTTTAACATCGGCGTAAGTCAGTAGAGGTGAGGAAGTAAGGTATAATTCACTTTCAATCCAGCGGTGATGTTTTCGATGACCATAGCGTTCATGAATGAGAACGTAGCACACATTATCAAATTTGTGGCGACGGGGTCAAAGAAAGTGGCGGTTTCCGCCAGTAGATCCGCGACATTGTTGAGGACATCAGTGGGATGACGTTCACCTTTCTGGTATCGTTCCATGAAGCGGGCGATGCCATCGGATTGAATGTCGAAATTGTCGTCGATGCAAAGCAGGAGGCCAGTGTAGTATGCTATATAGAGCCTGAGTTCAAAGGACTGATAGAAATATGCAGCATTGGAGACGAGTATCCCGACGGGGAGATGCTTCGAAAGATAGGGCATATCATAACCGCGACGATAAGCCTCGGCCCAACATTCCCGCTCAAAGACGGGGGCGTCAGGTTGCTCTGGGGCTTTGGGGGTCTGGTTGGTTTTCAAGAGAAAGTCGCTGATGACGTCGCGAACGCCATCTTCGAGAGCTTTGCGCGAAAGAGGTTGGTTAGAGAGTTGTCCAACGGCCATGGCAGTGAAAAGCAGATACAATAGACTGGTGAGTAATTCGGAGGTTCATCGCATGTTTTATACTTCCGGGATGGAGGGTGGTTTGTAAAACGGGGGTAATGGTTGATTGAATTTCCGCCGAGCCCAATGAAACGGTTTAGACATTCCGCGATGCCCATGTGTCGCTCCTGAGTCCTGCGGTTACCTCCACATTTTCAGATCCAATACGTTTCCAGATCCAAGATTCCTTCCGAGATAGATCACCGGGCTTTGATCGTGATCACGTGAATAACATAATGCTACGTTTATTTTTTCCCCCGAATTCCAATTCTTTCACCGTCGACGCAGTCAGAGGATTGCACTCTAGCTGATGTTTGTGTTGTTGTCTGGAGTAACGGAGCGACGGGAGATTGAATCCACATTCTGTGCGAGTTCTGCGCCTTGCAGAACGGGTAGAACGTCGGAAACATAACTAGTTTACAGCAAATGGCACAAAGTGCGCTATCCAATAGAACACTTTCTTTTTCTGAATTTCTCTCCTGATCGCCATGGCCCTCGTCTTTCGTCGCTGGGCCTCTTCCATTCCCTCGAAAGCTCATCTACATAAACCTCTGCCCGAGAACTCGTTTCCAATTGGATTCAAGCTCACTGGGATACACGTTGGTGTCAAGAAAAACAAGGAACTACTCGATTTAGGCGTCGTTCTGTCTACATCACAACACCCCACCTCCGCCGCTGCATGCTTCACGCGAAACGCCTTCAAAGCTGCTCCTGTCATCGTCTCAGACAATGTGCTGGCTCGTAATGGGGGTAGGGCCCGTGGGTTCGTAGTCAACAGCGGCTGTGCCAACGCAGTCACCGGTAAACAAGGACTAGAAGATGCGTGGGCCATGGTCAAGCATACCACGGCCCTCCTTCCACTGTCAAAATCGCAGACATCGAAAGAAGATACAGAGCATGATGCCCTCGTCATGTCGACAGGTGTCATAGGCCAGAACCTCCCCATCTCCAAAATCATCGCCGGTATCCGGCGCGCCGCCGACTCACTTGGTTCCGACTTTGCTGCCTGGGAGCGGGCAGCCAAAGCCTTTATGACAACGGATACTTTCCCGAAATTACGCTCCCGGGTGTTCTCTATCAAGGGAGTCGAGTACAGGTTAGCTGGGATGGACAAAGGTGCTGGGATGATCCATCCTGACATGGGTCCGCTTTCGACTGTCCCATCCTCCCCGCGTCAGCTTCATGCGACGCTTCTTGGCTGCATCTTGACGGATGCCGCCGTTTCGCCACGTAGCCTGCAGAGCGCCTTGACATATGCCGTGGACAGAAGTTTTAATTCTATTAGCGTCGATGGCGATATGTCAACCAATGATACTATCATCGTACTCGCCAACGGTGCTGCCGCTCCTATCCGTGATGGTCGTGCTCATGAGATTGATGAAGAAACCGATCGTGATTCATACGAGATCTTCAAAAAGGAGTTGACTGATTTCGCCGTGGACTTGGCCCAATTGGTCGTCCGAGACGGAGAAGGTGCAACAAAATTTGTTGCCGTCAAAGTAAAGGTGCGTACATACTTACTAATTTTTGTTTTTTCTCTCTCTGATCTAAATTTCGAACTGCAATCATATGCCTAGGGTGCCCCAAGTTACAAGGATGCTCATGCCATCGCCTCAAAGATTTCAACTTCGGCTCTGGTTAAAACAGCTTTGTACGGCGAAGACGCAAAGTGAGCCTCTCCCGTACTCACGCCAGTCACTCTTGCTAATTCCCATTGCGTCTTCTCCTGTTATTCTCTCATATTCCAATCACGATTATTCATCTGAAATCGTGAATAATCAGCTGGGGTCGGATCCTTGCGGCTACTGGTTCCGTTCCTCTCTCTCCCTCCCCAAACTCAGCGGAGGTACCGGTCATCAACCCCTCGAAAGTTTCGGTAACTTTCGTACCCTCCGATGGGACCGCAGCGCTCCATGTTCTAGTCAACGGTGAACCAGAAAAGGTCGATGAAAACCGGGCGAAGCAGATCCTGATTATGGAGGATATAAACATTGTCGTTGACCTTGGACTGGGTAGTGATGGTGAAGCGACATATTGGACATGTGATTTCAGTTATGTGAGTAATTATATACATCTGCTCAGTTTTGGTGCTAATAGGATGGCGTGTAGGAATATGTGAGGATCAATGGGGATTATAGGAGCTAGACAAGTAGCCGCACTGGACACTCGGATCTCAGGTGGCTATGCGATTCTGTATAATCTGTCCGTATTTCTCGAAAGTCGCTTCTTGCTTTATGCCGGTATTCCATCACTGAGTCACTCAAATCGCCGTCTTACCATCCGGGTACAGGCATTATTTGAGCAAGGTCCAGAACGCTTTCGTTTGGTCCTTCAGTCATTAATTCTAAAAATGGCGCTTATGGGCATGGCACTTACAAAACCTTTATTGGCAACATACAAACTTGATGTCCTCAAATTTTCACGATATGTCATCGTGTCAGGATGGTATCCATGGTCATTGGAGTACCGCTTGTTCGGCCAGCCCGTTCTCACATACAATTGGCCTTTCATTGACTGCCGGTGTCGGTATTTTAGTAAAATCACCGAAACATGAAGTAACATCACCCATCTTCGAAGCAGTGCGGAGCTGCAAACGAACTTGATCTCTCAATGGCGGAGTTCTAACTGATTTCCTTCGGGTTTTAGCACTTCTAACTCCCCTGCTCGCCCCGATAACTCAGAAATGATTGCTCAAGCTTCATTTTGGTCCGGGTTTGGGGCGGTCTGGTCGGGCTTAGGGAAGGCTAATATGAAAAAATTGCGACAAACTCTTGATCACGGGAAAACTGAGTCCACATTGCTTAGCCTATGAGTATCTAACTTCAGTGACGCATGGTTCATATCAAGGCCAAACTCGTACCACCGTTCCATATGAGCCATGTAGTATCCGTGATGCTAGCCTGCCGTCGTGAGTGGTTCATTCGCACCCATGCTCTTTGACAGTCTGGGAGAGGATCGAAAAGAATATAAACATTATACTATGGCCTGGACTTGATAGTATGCGTCCATAAGGAACAAGTGACGCCCGTCATCGGCTATCGGATGCTGTAGAACACCGTTGAGCCGTAGGATACACGACCCATTCTGGGATACTAGGGCATAAAGACACCGCATCGAGTGATCCTGGTCCTCGATTGAGCTGTACGAAAGAAAAATCGAAAAGGCTAGCAAGGAGTAGAAACGGTACAGATTACATAGGTATATCTCGAACGCAAGAAACATTCAATCATATATCCCCTATGTTTGTAATTCTCCAGAAATATCATGCCAAAAGTTGCAACGGGTAATCAACTCGTCACTTATCGCTTCCATAGCCACATTTCCAGGATGGAATAAGATCCGCGGACTTCCGGCAGACGAGCTGGCAGGCTAACATAGGTATGAAAAAAAAGTTCAAGACATTGTAGAAATACTAGATTTATCTGACGCACCTCCCATGCAATTTCATTCTTAGCTGAAGGGACTCCCGTAGTGACGAAAGACGTGAAGTATTCCCTCATGGCCTCAAATAAAGCTAAATCATTATCGTCTGCGTTAGAAGGGGGGTTAAAGAATGCTTGTAAATCATCTGCGTGGAAAGATCCCAAGTGAGGATTATCATAGCTGGATATCGTGAGTTGTAACACAAGGACAACATGCCTCTTGACTCACTGATACTGAAACGAGGTGCTAAAGCGTGATGCGCTTCCAGCAATCAAAGACGCTGTACAAATGTACCTCGCTTCCCCATACATCTGTTGACCTTGAAGACTAAACGACCCATTGAAAGAATTTAAGGGATACAATTCGAAACCCGGATCGAGAGAGGCCTGGTTCAAAGTTGTATATTGGCCACGAATAAAGTTAAAAACCGTCTCTTCTGTAGCGTTTGGCATCGAAGTGTTAGCAGACGGGTCTGGGAGACCTGCCGACCAGAAAGCTCCTTCGTTAGTGTTCGACCTGAGAGTCACAGGTCAACTTTGAGTTGAATTTCAAGTAGTCGGAAAAAAGGAAATGACCCAAATAAAACTGGGACATGAGCAAAATGTCCAGCTTGAAATGCCTCGACTGGACGCTCGTTGATAACGCTTTTATCTACGATAGGAGCAAAGACGAAAAGCGTCGATGTTCGCGAAGCCAAAAGACGACAGCTGGCTGTGGCGAGAGTATCGATTTCAGCTGTACGAAGACAGTCCACTACATTGTTTCTTTGACTTCCACAACCTCTGTCCACGGACTCTATTAGTACGACGTTTGCCTGCGGAACTAACTCGACTTACGCAAAACTCGCATAATCGTCAAATAGTGTAACATCATAGTCCTCATCAAACACGGGTACAAAGCTCAATGACGGACTGTCTCCCATTGCTGCACGAAACAGGTTTTCGTTATTGCCTCCATTGGCAATCAGCTGTTTTCTCCGCAAGTTAGCTTTTACTCTAGGATTATTATTGATTATCTTACATGAAACATAGTTGAGCCAGCTCCAGCAGATTCTCCCCATATAGTCACTTTCCTAACGTATTTCCGTCAGCAGTATGCCAAAAAATGTAAGAACAAACTTACTCCTTGTCACCGCCAAATCGAGATATGTATCGTCGTAACCAACGAAGGGCCGCACGCTAAGATATCTGTAAGCATATTTTCTCAGGCCTATAAGGTAAACTTGATCACTTGATCTAAGAACCCAGCATTAAGATCTCCGTTATCGTGGATTTGATTCCCACCTAGCAAAACATTTGGTATAACATTCATGATGGATTGGGGTTTCAACAGGACCTACCGAGGAAACCTAGTGGTCCAAGCCGATATGCAAATGAGACGAGAATCATCGGATTTGCGCTCGATTGCATGATCATTTCGGGTGGTGCTCGGCTATTCCCAGATTGAAACCCACCACCTATTTCAAGGCCAGGTGAGAAATTTGAGAATACCAATCGCAGACAAGGATCTCACCGTGAAACCAGACCATGACTGGAAGTGCGTCGCTGGTGGTCGTATTGATTGGAACATATACCTAGGTACGAAAAACCGTCAAAAGGAGATCATTTGAGAATCGTGATACACGAACGTTACCGAAGAGACAGTCCTCCGATGTACCTGGGTTGACAGTAGTCTGGCCAGCATCGATGCAAACGTCAGCAAACTAAACGTGGAGTCAGTATATAGTAACACGGAAATTAAAGAGACACCAACCTCGGTAGCATCGACGTCGCCTAAATGAGTTGACGGAGGTGATACTGGGGCTCTCCACCGAAGATTCCCAATGGGAGGGTCAGCAAATCGTACACCACGATAATAGATGATTCCTGTCGACGAATCCTCCAGACCGTGGAATGTACCATCTATTGAGAAATTGGTAAGCCTCGACTCGCAGACGAAGTTTAGGTAAAAAGTCACAGTCGAGTTTAACGGTCGGCCTTCGAGCTTGAGGCGCCGCCAATGTTGAAGATATAAGAGCGAAAGAGATGAGAGATCCGGTAAACATTGCAACCCTAGTGCCGTCCTTTGGCTGGCTTATATATAATGATACGGTCCGTCAGACGACACTCACACCGAGGATATTTTTGAATTACCTGGCTAGACCCACGAGCTTACCATACGGTTAAGCTGGTTTCCGTGAGATAAGGCTGCGCCCGCAACATAAGTGGATGAAGAGAACGCTGATGGACAAAAACAGTACTAACTACGAGGATGGTTCTTTTGACTGTTCAACCACATTTTCTTGGCCGGCTATATATGGTGCTGCGGGAAGATGTGATGTCGTCGGAGTATGAACATGAACGATGGCATCAACTCGGGATGTCAGAGCGTGGGTACTCTCTTTTCTTCGGCCCGGGCTCTTCGGCGCTCCGAAACGACTGATCGTAATCGTTGTTGCCCACCAGTTTCGGCGCATCCAGTGAACTAAATGCGAGACTTCGAGTCGCTAAGAGTCCTTTCTGCTCTTGGTCAAAGATCATTACAGAATCAGGGCTTTTCATCGCTCGCACTTCACGGTGACTATCTTAGCCTGTTATCGATACCCCCCGCCATAGAGTTGCCATTCATTCATTTTTATAGACCTTCCACCAAGACTCACGTCACCACTGTCCAAAACTTGAATAGACGAACTCCAATTTGGAAGTGGTCCTCATTGAGATTGAAAAGTCACGCGAAAGGCATATAAGGTGGCACAGTGAGCTCGCGATTGCACAAGGGGAAGCTGAAGTCGCCAAACATAAATGATATGCTCCGACAGTTAGAACTCCTCGATTTGTTTTATCTATTATGGGCAAATAAGAGTTTGCGTGGTATCTTTATGGTGAAGCCTGCTAGATTCATCTGGGAAGATGTAAGCCTGGCAATGGTCGTAGTTAAGTTGTTATCTTACACGTTTACTGGTAAGCGTCGCATATTATGAGCCCTTTATTCACGGCTCGGTTGAGATTGAATAGGCATGTCAATGAGATCAAATGAAAAAGGCCAACTTGAATCTCCCGAAGACAGATGGAAGCTACTTAATAAGGAATGCCAGGATCAACACAGGGTCGGGACCGACAATCAACCACTCGACGTGTTTCGTTTCTCAGGAGAATACCACTTTGAAACGCTTGTTCAAGTCATTTCTAAACACCAGCTCATCCTCATCGGCAATGTACTGTAGTCCCTTGATGGCTATGAAAGTCATGAAGCATTCGTCCAGTCCACCGCCACCTGTTCTATCCATGGATGTGAAGTAACCAAGATCAATACTTACTTTGATAATCGATGCTTGCGTGATGCAGTAATGTCGCATTTCAAATATGTGTATTGAAATTTGAAGGGTTCCGAACAGATAGTATACAATGCCTCATATTACCTGGCCAGGACTGGGGTCAGCGTTGAGAACGATCGAGGATGAGAATTAAAAACTGATACAATTTACACGGGTTTACGGGCGTATATAGTGTAATTCCTCCCAAACGTATTCGGCGTGCTGTCACAGATTCGTTCAAAATCATTCATGATGGCGTCATATTCTTCTTCGGACTCCGCGAATCCTAGACCTTTTTTAATCAAGATAGGCGCCTTGAGGGCTCTCAAAAATCCGATCAATCCATGACGAGCATGTTCTCCATCTGATCCGGCCCATTTTCCGACGGGATATTTTCCTTCGACAGATTGGATGTTAACAAAACCAGCATCTGTCAACCATTGAGGTAACAACGTGGCGGCTTCGATGACGTGGTCACTTGCTTCGTACGCGATTCGCGCAGCTGTGAGCGCCCTGTGGTTTGGATGAGAGGGACAATCAATTTCTGGACCAGCCTCACAGAGTTCTACCCAACCGCCAGGTTTCGTGACGCGAAAGAGCTCGTTAATCGCTAAGGGCCAATCCTTTGAGGTAAATGCACTAATGAGAAGTCGCTGATGGACCAGTTGGAACGCATTAGACCATTCTTTAGGAAGGTCCACTGAGGATGCCTTGCATAGTTTGACATTTTTTGGAGGATTAATTGGAAAGAGTCGAGTCTCGACGTCCGAAGCGTAGAGTTCAATGTCTGATGTCAACGTCGTCGCGAAATCAAGCAGCCAGCTACCTGCATCATGAACTGGTCAATTGGGTTCCTTTTGAACGGTTGACATACATACAGGATCCTGCCCCGGAATCAAGCACTTTGTCGCCTTTTGTGAGGATGACTGGAGAAAGAACAAGTTTGTTACCGAAAGCACGCGTTATGCTCTGATGCTGGGCATCAAACCTGCCGCGGTGCGGGATATTTCAGCACAGGCTGGCTGAGTTATGTGTCCCACCACCCACCTAAGGCGTTCCGACTCAGTTGTGGGAAGGAGGTACGTTGCTTCAGGCCATGACTCCTGGTGTTGTGTCGGTGCGTTGGCGACGGTCGAAGTCATGAGACGTAGTACCTCACGTAATCACACATGACAAAACACCTGACTTGAATTGAACAAGTTGAAGCCCAGTCAAAACTACTTAGAGTCAATTAGAAATCTGGAGATATCTATAGGCAGTTAAGGGATGTTTTGATCTTTATAGGGCTTGTTTGGATTTCTGCAGATTTCTGACCCTTGGTTATGGAACACTGCATGAGGAACTTATTCCTCATGCAGTGTGATTTCTAAATACTCAGGATTCTTCAGACATGTCTGCGTGTGTGCATGTGATCGTATTTGGTCAGATGAATACTGCCCATCACTACACTTCGTCTTTCCTTACTACTTCCATGCTTCGAGCTGTTGCCTCCCCACCATGGCTATGACAGTGAATAACACAGTCCCCTCATTCAACAAGGCTTGCTGGATGCCCTCTTCAAAGTTTCAAATTCCGTGAAACAAAAGTGAAAAAGAAGCATATGCTGCCTTAGAGAGGCCTGCAAGCATTGCCATTGTGCATGATTTGTGACATATCACAATTTCCAACTGATCTCGTTCCCTCATTTTACTACAATCACGTGGTCATTTCAACTTTTCATTCACCACACAAATAGCTGCTTCTAAGATGTCTTCTATTCTCGAGTTTTGTGTCCCTGGCACCACTGTTACTGGCCACATTGAAGAAGAGTATGTGTTGGAAAACTGAAATTAGCCTCATCATGCTAAATCATTTTACGTTTGCCTGTTCTTACCTGATTAGACACTATCAGCCCTAGGTGTCCTAATCCAGTAGGATAAGGCAGGATAAGGCAGTCTGATCAGGGTGGATCAGAAAAAATCAGGCCACTTTTTGGATCAGGCAAACATAATTAGATCAGGTCCATTTTGGTTTTCCAACATGTGTTCCATTTTTGCATTCTAGTATAAAACTCACTCCATTGCCACAAATTTATGACATTCTGGCTAAACCTGGCAAAGGTAAAATCTGGGGCACCACCTGGATACTGTATGATGAACGCCTTCTTCCACTGTACCCAGATAAAGCTCGACACCAAGGTATTGTTGATAGTTTTAGTCATCTGGAGTTTGAAAAACATCTAAGGTCAGTTATCTGTGTAACTCCGGCAACATGCACTGATGAAGTAACATTCTGTCCCTGATTAGAGTACTGAAGAGAGATGTTGAGTTTGTCAGTATTTGTAGAATGTACCAATAAAATAGCTATCTCCAGGATATATAGAGTGTGGTAGATTCAGATAAATTGAGAATAAATATATTGGAAATAACCATATATATCTATGAAAATCTAGAAAAATCTAACCAAAGCAAGCTGTCAATCCCATACAAATAGATTTTTTTGATAGGTGATGAAATTTATCAATGAATGTCATCAGAAATCATTATAAGAATTACTAACTTATAAAGACTCTACTAAAAATCCTCAATGCTCATTCAGGCTCTAAGCAGTTTTGACTGGAGTTGAAGCTCGATGAACTCCCTTGTCTTATGCCACTGTGGCTGAGATGGTAAGTTTGGAACCAGATGTTGCCAGACCTGAATCAGAGAAAATAGGAGGTAGGAGTGAGGCAGGAGTCTCCAATTGAATACTGCAGAGGCATCAAGAATAATACTAGTACTGCCAGTATATAATACTATGCAACCTATAGTATGTAAATGCAGGTACAGTATTTATCCCCCTAAGTATCTGCACTGAACTATTAGTAGTAGAATTCTAATAATTTGATGTAGTTGAATCTATCATCAAGGCAAACAAAATGGAGACAAACTGAGTCATGGAGAGTCAATAATGCACTGCAGCCTGTATTTTCCAATTCTCAGAAGAGTGCTTCAGGTGTACAATAAAACAAGATGACTTCTACTTATCTGACAGTCGATATTCTCAACTTTCAGACCTCTTTGATTTTGAGGCACACCCCAGTGGCTAAGAGGCAACAGCATGGGTCCATGACACACACTAGAAGGAGCGTATTGAGAGGAGAAGGTAAATAGATACATGGCCAGACAAAACCACATATGAAACAGTAACCAGACTATTAAATAAAAAGTTACAAGATGGTAACTACAATATACATATATATCAAATTCAGCTACTCAGCTGATGAACCCTATACTAGTAAGATATCTGATTCTGGCTCATTTTGAGGGGAGTGAATATTTGTGTCAGTCCCACTGGTGACACCTGACTGTATAGTAGTATGGTTGAAATGTAGGAAACTAAAATGGTTGTGTCAGCTTTGCAATGCATATGCTCTTCCACTGGCAACTCGATACAGCACAAGAAGATAAGCTATAATCTTAATAAAAGTCAGCAATCACTGTTACGACCTTAATCTTGTAAAGACTCAGGTTGCAGACAAGTGACAAAGACTTGAGGGCGATAAGAGAGAAGAGTAAGGGAAGGATATGATTGGTAAAGCGTAAAGACTACAGCAGTACTTACAGGGTTTATATACGTAGAGATAACTACCCAAGGTAACTAAGTATAGAACAGGACTGAGTCATAATACTCGGGGTGTGGAGTAAGTGGAGCAAGAACGTATGGACGTGGAGTAACAGTGAGACAAAAGATACTAGAAAGGAAAGATGAAAGAAAAGTATAATGGACAGGCATGAGAACGCGGAAAAACAAAAGAGCCAGAGCAGGTGACCATAACCGGTGAAACCATAACAATACCCTCCGTTTAGGTTTCGTGACCACATGAATACTAGTGCTTAAGGGTGTGGAGAACTGCGAGTATTGCTTTCTTCTTCGATCCGATGAGATGATTATCGAAATCGACACGGCCAATAAAGTGTGGGGTGTTGGACATTCCGACTTGGGCCACAAAATAGCTGTCTCCTGCATAGCTTTCTTCGACAGCGAGTTTGTCAAAGAGTGTGTAAACAACTTCCTTCCAAAAGGTTTCATCTTTCTCTCCTCCTTCGACGATTGTAGTGTATCCTCCAGGAGGGACGAATGGAATGGGTTCGGTGGATGGTTCATATTGCCTTAAGAAGGTTTTGAATTGTACAGCTTCAACATCAAAGTTGGCTTTCAATCGGAGGTCGTCTTCAAAAGGGGGTGGAAATGGAGAAGGGCTTTTGATGCGAATAGGGAGGGTAGTAGGTGAGTTGGGATGGGTAGGGATGTCGGCATTGTCGCCTAAGTAAGCTTTGAGAACTGTGCGGGCATATTTGATCTTTTCCTCAGATCCGACCTCTGGCATGGCACATAGTAGATAGGTGAGTTTGACAGAAATGTCATGGGCTTTGAGTTCGATACGGGTGAGGGATAGTTCTCTGGTGTCATCAACCAACCTGTCCAATTGGTTTTGTATGTTCGTGTCTTTGACAATTTTGTTGAATAGCGGTTGGACAGATACTAAGACTGTTGACGTGTTGGTGGCAACGGTATTAAGAGTGCCTCCTAAGTTACGAATGTGAGCCAAATTGGTCAAGATAATGAGGATGGTTTCTCTTTGTTATTCAATGGAGCGTAGGTTCTTGTTGAATGTGGTGTGAATCTCGGTGTCGTAGATGTTGGTGTTACCACTGACAGCAGAGAGGGTTGGCGAATTGGCGAGGAAGGACATTGACAATTGTTGTATACCGTTTGGAGTGCTTTCACTGGGTTTTATATCCTACGACCGTGTTTTCTCGTACTCATCTAGGACGTTCTTAGCGTTCTCTAAGGCTGATCTTGGTAACCATGTGTCTTCTTCATTTCCGTAACCTTTCCAATGTACCAAATACTGGGTTCCTCTTCCTCGCTTCCTATGTCCTCGGATCTCTTCGATTTCATACTCTTCTTCTTCATTTATGATATCAGGTGGCGGCGGGATAGGGTGGTGTTGGCTGTCAAACTCGGGTTCGTGACATCGTGTGAGCAATGAGACGTGGAATACATTGTGGATTGCCCAGGACTCAGGTAAGCGAAGCTTGTATGACCGATCTCTGACAGCTTCAATGATTTCGAAAGGTCCATAGCGTTTGTTGTCAAGTTTCCGTGATGGTCGGTTGGAATGAATGTTAACTGCTTCTAGCCAGACCTTTTCTCTGGGTGAGAACATTTTAGAGGCATTTCCGTGGTTTCCTCGGTTTCATATAAGATCATTGTTCTCTTCCATTGCCGCTTTAGCTTCTTCTCAGGCTTTCTCTAACTCCGATGAGAAATCCGCTGCCACTGGGTTGGACGTAGGTAAACTGTGATTCCCTTTCCATGGATGGAATCCGTGATTCAAAAAGAACGGTGTGTTCTTCATGGCAGAGTGGACTTTATCGTTGTAATGGAACTCTGCCATAGGTAACCATTTAGTCCAATCGTTCTGTCGATAGCTGATAAAATTCTGCAAGTACATTTCGACTTCTTGGTTGATGCGTTCCGTTTGTCCATCCATCTGAGGATGATATGCCGTTGATAGGTTCCTTTCTATCCCCAATGATGTGCATAGCTCCTTCATGAATTTAGATGCGAACTGCGGTCCTCTGTCACTGATGATTCTTCAGGGAATTCCGTGGAGCCTCCAAACCTCTGATTTGTATAGATGTGCTAATTCGATTGACGTGAGAGTCGTAGTGGTGGGAACAAGGTGGATCATTTTTGAGAACCGGTCGATGATAACAACAATAGCATCTTTGCCTTCGGACTTAGGCAAAGGTCCGATCATGTCAATAGAGATTTCCTGCCAAGGGCCTTCTGGGATTGGTAATGGGTTCAATGTAATTGGTTCGGGTCTGCGAATGATCTTGTTCTTTTGACACATGTCACATCCTCTGACATATCTCCTGACGTCCGTCTTGATCGTGGGCCACCAGAACGTCCGCTTCAACAGTTCTAGCATCCGATGTTGTCCAGGGTGTCCGACGTCGGGGGAATAGTGGTGGTCGTATAGGATTTGATCTCGCAAGTTCTTTCATCCGGCACATAGATCCGTCCTTGTCGGTAAATTATCCCTTCTTTCTCCCACACTTTCTCCGGTTGTTTCGCCAATTCCTGCAGTACCATGGTTTCCCTCTCTTCGACTTTCTGATAACTTCCAGGATCTGTTGGTGGTGATATCTCGAATCGTGGATCGTAGAACGGTGGCTTCATATACTGGCGTTTCTTCAACTATTCTTCGTACAAACTCCTTTCCTTTGAACATTTCCATGTTCCTGTTGTCTCGGCTTGTGTCTGGTTTGACTATGCGGGAGAGGATGTCGGCTTTGGTGTTGGATTTTCGGGTATGTGTCGTAGTGAAATCGTATTCCTGCAGCATAAGGTACCATCTTGCTTGTCGAGCGTTCAGTTTCTGTGGGTCTCTGAAGTACTTCAGGTTTTCGTGGTCCGTCCAGATTTCGAACTGTTCCTTTGCATCCAACAGGTACTGTCTCCATAATTTCAGCGCCTTGACTATAGCCAGTAACTCCTTGTCGTAGATCTCGTAGTTTTGTTCTGCTTCAGTCAACGTTTTGGACATGAATGCAACCGGATGCCATTTTCCTTCCTGTTCCTGTGATAGGACTGCTCCTGTTCCATAGTTTGATGCATCCACCTCCAGTCTAAACTTTCCATAGTCATTTGGCAATGCCAATACCTCTTCAACTGATTAAGTGGAGCTGCGATGATGCTGAAGTTTTGTATGAAGCGTCTGTAAAAGTTTGCGAATCCCAAGAAACTCTCCACCTCCTTAATTGTTCGTGGCGTTTTCTATTCCTTTATGGCCCTGACCTTCTCCTTTTCCATAGTAGCTTTTCCATTTCCTACAACCGTGCCTAACAAGGCGATTTCCATGGCGTCGAATTCGCATTTCGATTGTTTGAAGAATAGACTGTGTTTGTCGGCGATTTTCAGGAAACGTATAGTCCGTTCACGTAGTTCCTCTTTGGTACGTCCTGGAATCGCAAAGTCGTCCATATAGTTGACCAGTGCACCTTCTTGGATCATTTCTCAGAATATGGTTGCCATCATACGAGAAAAGGTCGCCGGGGAGTTACTCATTCCAAAAAACATGACGGTAGGTTCGAATAATCCACGATTGGTGATAAACGCTGCTTTCCATTCATCTCCTTCTCTGATCCTGACATTGTTGTAACCCCAGATAATGTCCAGTTTATTGAAGTATTTCGCATCTCGCAGTTGGTCGAGTACTTCGCTTATGAGCGGTAATGGCGTTTTGTCCTTGATCGAATGTTCGTTGAGTTTCCTGTAGTCCTGGCATAGTCGGAGCGATCCGTCTTTCTTTGGTACGAAGAAACAAGGGGCAGCGTATGGTGATTTGGATGGTCGAATTCGTTTCGATGCTAGGTTCTCGTCTAAGAACTTATCAGTTCCTCCCTTTCCTTTGGCGTCATGTTATAAACCTTCGATGATATCTCCTTTGGTGCATCCTCCGTTAGATTGATCTCATGATCCCATTCCGTTCGAGCTGGTAATTGCTCAAAATTCCGTTTGTTAAACAAGTGCGTAAATGGTCGAATGTAATCGGGTAAGTCTTCGGGGTTGGTGGGATCTGATTCTTTTTCCTCCGTAGCGCTGTCCACATCAGTGGTTAGCCGTCGAGAAAAAGGAATCGTTTGGTGTGGTGTAGTGCATGTACTGGGGCATCGTGTAAATCTGACTTCTTGGTTTATCCAGTCGATCTCCGGGTTGTGTTGAATTAACCAGTCGTATCCAAGAAAAATATCCGCGCTCGAAATGTCCGATACCAGTGCCTTGATTTCCTCCTTATGTCCTCCTAGATCCATCTGGATTTTGGCGTCCTCCGTTAATATCCCTGTCCGATTTGGTGTTCCATCTGCATTTCTCATGCGAATGGGTTGTTGCCGTTTGACCTTCTTCAATTTCTCTCTCTCTGCCAACTCCTTTGCTATCATCGTCATATGTGCTCCCGAGTCGATAAGGGCCTTGACCGTTTTGTTTCCGTTCTTGGTTGATGGTTGCATCCAGCAGAATTTCGCGCGTTGAGTCTCTCTTGAAAGGAATAACATACTTGGATTTCGAATTTGTTGTTACATGGGGAGAGACTCTACGATTTATGGGTCGAGATTTCGCGCTCAATCGGACCCTTCGGCAAAATCCTGCTTCTCGGTGGCATCTTCTTCGTCCTGTGGACTGTCCTCGGTCATTTCCCTAGTCCTAGCTCTCTTCGGCGCTCTACAATTCCTGGCGATGTGTCCTGGTTTGTTACAATTGTAACACGTTACGGTCTTCTTCGGCTGCCTGCATTCTCTAGCAAAATGTCCGAACTTTCCACAGTTGAAACACTTCCTCTGATTATTCGGGGTTTGGACTCTAGCAGATTCGAACCTTCCTAATTCCATGGGTTGACCACTTCCTCCATACGTGACTCCTGTCGCGGTGTGTTTGTTGAACAAACTCATCGTTTCTGTTCCCATTCCTACTGCTTTTATGGTTTCGAGCCATCCGTTAAATGTGGTGGGGACTTTGTCAGGTGGGAATGATAGAATGGTGCAAATAGTTTCCTTTTTGACGTTTTTCTTCAGCAAGAAGATGGCATGTTGATCGTCCGTTCCCACTTTGTTCATCATCAAGGTAAATTCGACTAAGAAATCCACGATGGGTTTCCTTCCTTGGGTCATAGTCTCGATAGCTATCTCGCTCTTCTCCTTGTCCATTCCATCGATAAACAACTCCTTCGCTTGCTTCTCGAATTGCTTCCACGTAAATGTTACGTCTGGGTTGGTGACTTTGTCCGCTACGAGTGCTGAGAAACTTCCGGCTACTCCTCCTCTCATCCTGGATATGGCCGCTATGATCATCCTATCATTGTCGGTGATCCCGTTAAACTTTATGAACAGCTGAATGCTCCTCCACCATCCTCAAATCTCTCTCTGCTTCCCTCGAACCAACCGGGATCGGGGATAATTGACTTGGTACTCTCTGTGGTCGACATGTCTGATGGTTCCTTCGTCTCTGATTGGTCTTCGTTGTCGATGTGAATATCCGCAAAACTGTCCGCTATTTGATCTACTTCCTCGTCGATGTCTGATTGTGGTGCTGATTCCGGTCTCGATGTCGGGCTACTCGGTAACTCGATCTCTCGCAACAATCCGTCGTGATATGCGGCTAATTCTTCTTCGACAAGTCGTTTCTTTCCTTGTCGGCTGCTACTTGGCATAAACTCGTGCCCTGATGACTACGCTTGTAAAAGCCTCGACGCGAAAAAATTACGTCCGTTCGTTGGTAGATCTGCCGTATGCACTACCACTACAGCAAGCTCGCTAGGCTGCTGTCTGCAAGGTGAGGTGTAGACGCTTTACCAAATGTTACGACCTTAATCTTATAAAGACTCAGGTTGCAGACAAGTGACAAAGACTTGAGGGCGATAAGAGAGAAGAGTAAGGGAAGGATACGATTGGTAAAGCGTAAGGAATACAGCAGTACCTACAGGGTTTATATACGTAGAGACAACTACCCAAGGTAACTAAGTATAGAACAGGACTGAGTCATAATACTCGGGGTAGTGGAGTAAGTGGAGCAAGAACGTATGGACGTGGAGTAAAGCATATGGGAGTGGAGTAACAGTGAGACAAAAGATACTAGAAAGGAAAGATGAAAGAAAAGTATAACGGACAGGCATGGGAACGCGGAAAAACAAAAGAGCCAGAGCAGGTGACCATAACCGGTGAAACCATAACAGTTCAAATTAAAATGAACGACATTCTTGAGCAGTCATCCCGTTTGTACATGGATCTGAGATCTCGCATATGTGAGATGAATGTTCATCTCATTTACTACCTTACCCATATCACTGAATATCTCCAGTTAGACAATGTCAGAAAAACTAAACTGGGCGGCTTTTCGGTTTAAGCCACATGAGATTCCTTGCTTGGCCTTTTCGGCCATCACTGCCTTTTGCCCTTTAGGCTACGGTCTCTGGGTGCCTTGATCTTGCATAGATGTCCACTCTCAGGCTTCCTGGAGAGTCATCTCCAGGAAAGTCTGTTTCAGGTTCAACATGGCCTGAATCCTGTCGGGGGTGAGATTGGAGGACGAGGTCTGAAAGACTCTCAGTCTTGCATTGGTGGCTTGGGCGTATGAAGCCCGAGAGGTCGGAGAAACTTTACCCTTACCTTTGTTGGGGTGGGAGTGGAAGGGGATGGGTGGGGGCACTCGTTTGCCCTGGTTCGCTGTAATTGCAGCCGCTCTTTTACCTCCCTGGGGTGGGGCTGCTTTACTGCTCATAGGCGGATTATGCAGGGCATGACTCCCACTTGCATCTGTTGTTGCACCAGCAGCAGAGACTGCATTGGTGGCCGGGGCGTTACTCCCATTTGCGTCTCTCCCTATAGCATGCCGGCAGAAACTGAACTTGGGGAAGTGGGGCATTACTCCTGTTAGCATCACGTTTTAGCCAGAGGACGAAATGTCTCTCTGTCCCTTCACATTAGCCTGTGTGGCATGATGTGAAACCGAGGCCTGGGAGGCTCTCGGAGCTGGTTTGGGTAGAGGTTTAGGAACTCTACTTACTTTGATCAGTGTGATGACCTTTGGTCCCTCTTCTTGGGTTGTCATCTTGCCCTTGCCCTTCTTGGTGCCCAAATTGGTTTGGATGTCCACTTCCATCACTTCTTGGTTTATGTTCTTTTTCTTTGGTAAGACCTTATCTCTTACCATAGTCGCTGTTGATCGATCTTCAACTGGGATTGTCTGTTATGGTTTCACCGGTTATGGTCACCTGCTCTGGCTCTTTTGTTTTTCCGTGTTCTCATGCCTGCCCATTATACTTTTCTTTCACCTTTCCTTTCTAGTATCTTTCATCTCACGGTCACTCCACATTCTCAGGCCTGTCTATTATACTTTTCTTTCATCTTTCCTTTCTAGTATCTTTTGTCTCACTGTTACTCCACGTCCATACGTTCTTGCTCCACTTACTCCACTACCCCGAGTATTATGACTCAGTCCTGTTCTATACTTAGTTACTTTGGGTAGTTGTCTCTACATATATAAACCCTGTAGGTACTGCTGTATTCCTTACGCTTTACCAATCGTATCCTTCCCTTACTCTTCTCTCTTATCGCCCTCAAGTCTTTGTCACTTGTCTGCAACCTGAGTCTTTATAAGATTAAGGTCGTAACATTTGGTAAAGTGTCTACACCTCACCTTGCAGACAGCAGCCTAGCGAGCTTGCTGTAGTGGTAGTGCATACGGCAGATCTACCAATCGAATGGACGTAATTTTTTCGTGTTGAAGCTTTTATCAAGCGTAGTCATCAGGGCACAAGTTTATGCCAAGTAGCAGCCGACAAGGAAAGAAACGACTTGTCGAAGAAGAATTAGCCGCATATCATGACGGATTGTTGCGAGAGATCGAGTTACCGAGTAGCCTGACATCGAGACCGGAAGCAGAGAGAAGTTTGAGGACTGGTGGAGGAGTATCCAGCTGTTCATAAAGTTTAACGGGATCACCGACAATGATAGGATGATCATAGCGGCCATATCCAAGATGAGAGGAGGAGTAGCCAGAAGTTTCTCAGCACTCATAGCGGACAAAGTCACCAACCCAGACATAACATTCACATGGAAACAATTTGAGAAGCAAGCGAAGGAGTTGTTTATCGATGGAATGGACAAGGAGAAGAGCGAGATAGCTATCGAGACAATGACACAAGGAAGGAAACCCATCGTGGACTTCTTAGTCGAATTTACCTTGATGATGAACAAAGTGGGAACAGATGATCAACACGCTATCTTCTTGCTAAAGAAGAACGTCAAAAAGGAAACCATTCGCACCATTCTATCATTCCCACCCAACAAAGTCCCCACCACATTCAACGGCTGGCTCGAAACCATAAAAGCAGTAGGAATGGGAACGGAGACGATGAGTTTGTTTGACAAACACACTGCGACAGGAGTCACTTATGGAGGAAGTGGTCAACCCATGGAATTAGGAAGGTCCGAGACCGCTAGAGTCCAAACCCCGAATAATCAGAGGAAGTGTTTCAATTGCAGAAAGTTCGGACATTTCGCCAGAGAATGCAGGCAGCTGAAGAAGACTGTAACGTGTTACAATTGTAACAAACCAGTGCACATTGCCAGGAACTGTAGGGCACCGAAGAGAGCTAGGACTAGGGAAACGACCGAGGATAGTCCACAGGACGAAGAAGATACCACCGAGAAGCAGGATTTTGCTGAAGGGTCCGATTGAGCGCGAAATCTCGACCCATAAATCGTAGAGTCTCTCCCCATGTAACAACAAATTCGAAATCCAAGTATGTTATTCCTTTCAAGAGAGACTCAACGCGCGAAATTCTGCTAGATGCAACCATCCACACCAAGAACGGAAACAAAACGGTCAAGGCCCTTATCGACTCGGGAGCACATATGACGATGATAGCAATGGAGTTGGCAGAGAGAGAGAAATTGAAGAAGGTCAAACGGCAACAACCCATTCGCATGAGAAATGCAGATGGAACACCAAATCGGACAGGGATATTAACGGAGGATGCCAAAATCCAGATGGATCTAGGAGGACATAAGGAGGAAATCAAGGCACTGGTATCGGACATTTCGAGCGCGGATATTTTTCTTGGATACGACTGGTTAATTCAACACAACCCGGAGATCGACTGGATAAACCAAGAAGTCAGATTTACACGATGCCCCAGTACATGCACTACACCACACCAAATGATTCCTTTTTCTCGACGGCTAACCACTGATGTGGACAGCGCTACGGAGGAAAAAGAATCAGATCCCACCAACCCCGAAGATTTACCCGATTACATTCGACCATTTACGCACTTGTTTAACAAACGGAATTTTGAGCAATTACCAGCTCGAACAGAATGGGATCACGAGATCAATCTAACGGAGGATGCACCAAAGGAGATATCATCGAAGGTTTATAACATGATGCCAAAGGAAAGGGAGGAACTCGATAAGTTCTTAGATGAGAACCTAGCATCGAAACGAATTCGACCATCCAAATCACCATATGCTGCCCCTTGTTTCTTTGTACCAAAGAAAGACGGATCGCTCCGACTATGCCAGGACTACAGGAAACTCAACGAACATTCGATCAAGGACAAAACGCCATTACCACTCATAAGTGAAGTACTCGACCAACTGCGAGATGCGAAATACTTCAATAAACTGGACATTATCTGGGGTTACAACAATGTCAGGATCAGAGAAGGAGATGAATGGAAAGCAGCGTTTATCACCAATCGTGGATTATTTGAACCTACCGTCATGTTTTTTGGAATGAGTAACTCCCCGGCAACCTTTTCTCGTATGATGGCAACCATATTCTGAGAAATGATCCAAGAAGGTGCACTGGTCAACTATATGGACGACTTTGCGATTCCAGGACGTACCAAAGAGGAACTACGTGAACGGACTATACGTTTCCTGAAAATCGCCGACAAACATAGTCTATTCTTCAAACGATCGAAATGTGAATTCAACGCCATGGAAATCGCCTTGTTAGGCACGGTTGTAGGAAATGGAAAAGCTACTATGGAAAAGGAGAAGGTCAGGGCCATAAAGGAATAGAAAACGCCACGAACAATTAAGGAGGTGGAGAGTTTCTTGGGATTCGCAAACTTTTACAGACGCTTCATACAAAACTTCAGCATCATCGCAGCTCCACTTAATCAGTTGAAGAGGTATTGGCATTGCCAAATGACTATGGAAAGTTTAGACTGGAGGTGGATGCATCAAACTATGGAACAGGAGCAGTCCTATCACAGGAACAGGAAGGAAAATGGCATCCGGTTGCATTCATGTCCAAAACATTGACTGAAGCAGAACGAAACTACGAGATCTACGACAAGGAGTTACTGGCTATAGTCAAGGCACTGAAATTATGGAGACAGTACCTGTTGGATGCGAAGGAACAGTTCGAAGTCTGGACGGACCACGAAAACCTGAAGTACTTCAAAGACCCACAGAAACTGAACGCTCGACAAGCAAGATGGTACCTTATGCTGCAAGAATACGATTTTACACTACGACACATAACCGGAAAATCCAACACCAAAGCCGACATCCTCTCCTGCATAGTCAAACCAGATACAAGCCGAGACAACAGGAACATGGAAATGTTCAAAGGAAAGGAGTTTGTTATGAACCGTGACATTTACGGTTGTATTTCTCATAGTAGTTACTACATTTGTAACTACAATTATGTTTACCTTTTATTGTACTTATATTTCGCGTCTCTGATTATGATTGTTTTATATCTCTTATTGATCCGCTTTAATGATCCGGATTACTTTACTTATTTAGCCTTCTATAATTAATGATCATTTGTTCCGAAGAAGTTCTTCCTTTCTATTTTAGTATTACGAAAACTTCTTTATAGTTCCCGAGTCGTTCCCGAGTCAAGTTTTAGTACCTTAAGAAGTTTGATCGTAGTTATATATAGAGTACTTGTAAAACATATATAAGTCGCTCAACTTTACCATGTAGAAACAACGTTTCTACTTGGTTAGGTGGAGACTTGAATACAAAGTCTTACTCTACTATAACGCTTGAACCGTTAGACTTAATTGCTAAGCTCTATAAACCGCTCTCAAGCTCTTAGTACTATAAACGGCGCATTTGAGTTACTCTTCTCGATTCATCGAGGAGGTCTCCTTTGTTACGCTTTAGAACTCTGAGTATTTCTATCGACATAACACCCCAGCTTAGGACCGGGCCGGGGTCACTGTAACATTAAGTAGAAACGTTCCTCTTCCGTGATCAGGACAGAGTAATTCGCTCGCCGAGATACCCATCGAGTGCATATAATAAAGTTGAACTTGGGTTACCGCGGATAAACACTAGACTGTCTTAAAACTACTAGTTGTTTGTCAACGGAAAAGGATCAACCGACACTGGTAACTGGTGGACTAGTTACACGATTGCCTATAACAATCGAAGTCAGTGAAGACTTTAAACACTCGACCAATAGAGGGTCTGTACTCGAAGTCAGTAAAGACTTTAAAACTTGACCACCAAGGGTCTGTACTTGAAGAGTCTTGAAAGACTAGGTAAAGTGAGTCCAATTGAAGGAACACTAACCACGGATTTACAGAATTGTACTTGTGAGTTTTGTACACAACAAAATTTACCATTCAAAGCAATACCAGAAATTTGGTCTGGTATTGAACGAACACTACCAAAACGGAGACATTCTTTAGCAACCTATTCAAGCGAACCGCTACCAAGGAAGACAAGACCAAGAAGTGGTACTATACCGATACCAAAGCAGGAAGAAGCTACTACTTCGAAGATAACGAGCAACAACGAGTTGCAGCTGAATATCTTGAACACCAAACACAGAAATTTATCGCAGAAAGATCTAGAGCAAATCTTCCACCAATCAGAACAAGCAGTCGAGATGAAAGTGATAGAACAAACAGACTCACTGCAGAAGCAATCAGAAACCTCCGATCTGCTACACAATCTGCAAAATCAGATCATCAAGAAAAAGGAAAAGATCAAGAACCTTCGCAACCAGTTTTTGACTGGCCAGAAACAACAGTTGGAGAAGGAAATCCAGATTCTGGAAACGGAAATCCAGGACCTAGTAAACAAGACACAAAAAGTCCAAAGGAGGAAATGAAAAGTGACAGAAGTCCGACAGGAAATTCACACTCAAGCCCTCCACAAAGCCCTCAACCGACGCCTCCAAGAACGCCTACCCCACCACAATCCCCACCAGGAACCCCAGGAGGAAGTCAAGCAGGAGCTATGGCACAACCACCACAAATTCCCAACATCAAATACCCGAAACCAAACAGGTATTATGGAGATCCTAGACAATATAGACCATGGATGGTATCCCTCGAACTCTATTTCAACAGTTATGGAATTACAACCGAAAATTCCAAAATCAACTATACCCTTGGATTACTTGAAGGAGCCGCATCCAATTGGAAATCAGATTTCCTCGCCACGCACCCAATTTATCCAAGCTGGACAGACTTCAAGAATTCTCTTGAACAGGCGTTTGCACCAGCCCAACAAGGATATGAAGCAGAACAACAACTACGACGCTATAGACAAAATAACGAATACATTGAACACTATATCAGTGGATTCTCAGTCTTATCCTCACAAGCAGGATTACCAGATAGCACTGCACTCAGAGCATACTTCGCAGAAGGACTCGACAAAGACATCCGAATTGAAGCAATTAGATTCACTCCAAAAACACTACAAGAGTGGAAAGACGCCGCCAGAAATGCCTACAGAATCGTTCTGGAACAACGAAAAGCAGCAGGTAATTTTGGCCAATCCTTCAGATCACACAAACAACACAAGAAAAATAAACACCGATCTCAAAGGAATAACCAAAAGAGTATCCCAAGATATACTAACATCTACAGTGAACCAGTCCAACATAAACCCGCAAGAAGCGAGTGGGACATGGATGTTGACCGAATCTACTACCAACTCAATCAACTGACAAGATGATGATTCCGAAGAATCAGAATCAGAATCAGACGAATCTGATTCCGAAGACGAAGATGAAGAAGAAGTTAACTTCATCAGACAACGAAAAACACCCAAACAGGCAGTCCAGGAATTTATTAACAATATCCTCACAGATGACCAACGAGCAGCTCTTAAAAGAGGAGAATGCTTCTTTTGTCACAAGAAAGGACACTGGTTTAGAGACTGTCGAGCAAGGAAGCTATACATTAAACAAGGAGGAAAAACAAGCCTGGACCGAAATACAGGAACAGATCGAAAGAAGAAACAAGGAAACGGAAAACCTAAGAAGCAAAAGACTTGGAAAAAGAAGGAACCCATAGATCCAAATGCTATGGTCTACAACATTGAAGAAGAAGAAGATGACTTCGACGAATTCTCAAAAGACGGAAATTTTTGAGTACTTCTGAAGATCCAGTCCAAATGATAGATCTTCAGTCACCTAAAGGAACAACTATGATAGCACCAATTAAAATTCACATCGAAGACGATAACCCTATTAAACTAACCGCACTAATAGATTCAGGAGCAGCAGGTGAATTTATTGACCACAAGCTAGTGGAAAAGTATTACCTTCCAAAATTTCCGCTAAAACGAATCAAACACACTTTAAATGCTGATGGATCAAGAAACGCATCAGGAATATGCACACATTATGTTCTACTCAACATCGAAATCAACAACAAGAAGATGATGATTCAAGCAAACATAGTTTCGCTTGGAAGCCACCAATTATTCTTAGGTATATCATGGCTAAGAAAATTCAATCCAGCAATAGATTGGACAGCACAAACTCTAAAGTGGAGAGATGAAGATGACGACTCAACTCTAAAGCTTTCTAGAGGACCATCAGTCAACTATATCAACAACATCTTTATAGAAATCAATTCCAAAAGCAATACTTCGCAACAACTATTCAACAAAGCTGAAAAGAAGAAAATGGAATCTGATCCTGCTAAAGCAGTTCCGAAAAGATTTCACAAGTTTCTTAAAGTATTCAACAAAGTAGAATCAGAGAAACTACCACCAAGACGCCCTTGGGATCACAAAATTGAAGTTCAAACTGACTTCAAACCCAAGAGAATGCCAGTTTACAATCTGACGCCTATAGAACGAAAAGAACTAGACAAGTTCATAGCTGAAAACCTACGAAAGGGATACATACGACAATCTAAATCACCCATGGCATCATCTTTCTTCTTTGTAGGAAAGAAAGGAGGAGATTACGCCCTTGTCAAGATTATCGCTATCTTAATCAAAACACGATTAAGAATGCTCACCCTATTCCCAACATTGCTCGAATCATGGATAAACTAAAGGATTCGAAATGGTTTACAAAGCTAGATGTCAGACTAGGCTATAACAACGTCAGAATTCATGAAGGAGATGAATGGAAAGCTGCATTCAGAACACCTAATGGATTATATGAGCCTACAGTCATGTTCTTTGGAATGACAAACTCGCCAGCCACATTTCAATCAATGATGGACCACATTTTCAAAGAATTAATTGATAATGGAGGAGTCATTATCTATATGGACGATATCTTAATCCATACAAAAACACAAAAACAACTTGATGAACTTACCAAGCAAGTTCTACAAATACTAGAGAAGAATCATCTCTACCTCAAGACAGAGAAATGCGAATTTGAAACGCAACGACTAGAATACCTTGGAGTTATTATCACTCCAGATTCTATCGAAATGGATCCAATTAAACTAAAAGGAATCGAAGACTGGCCTGTACTACAAACGGTCAAGAATGTTCGACAATTCATTGGATTCTGCAACTTCTATAGAAAGTTCATTCACAACTATGCAACAATCGCCCAACCGTTAAACTCTCTTATGAGGAAAACGAAGAAATTCGAATGGAATCCAAATGCACAGAAAGCATTTGAAACCCTAAAACAACAATTCCTAAAACGACCAGTACTACAAATGGTAGATCAAACCAAACCATTTGAAATAGAATGTGATGCCTCCGCATTTGCCACTGGAGCAGTCTTACTACAAAGAGACTCGAATGGAGATAAGCATCCAGTTGCTTATTATTCAAAAGCTCTCAATCCAGCCGAAAGGAACTATCATGTTTCGGATCAGGAATTCTTATCAATCATCAGAGCATTGAAAGAATGGAGACATTATGTCGAAGGATCACCTGAGCCACTACTAATTTGGTCGGATCACGAGAACCTTACCCGATGGAAGGAACCCCAACAATTAAACCGAAGACAAGCGAGATGGATGTTATATATGACCAGATTCAATTATGTCATCAAACATCTTCCTGGAAATAAGAATGTCCTAGCCGATGCCCTGAGTAGACGGCCAGATCTAACTCCAGAAGGAGTAGACAATGAGAACTTAATTGCTCTACCTTCTACAAAGTTTATCAATTTCTTAACCGAAGAAATAGAAGAGAAGATCAAAGAAAAGAAGGACACTATCACACCATCAGAGCAGTTTACTCGTGAAGAAGACATCTATACTTATCAAGGAAGACTTGTGATTCCGGATGACTCGGACATCAAGAAAGAACTCTTAACCCGAGTTCATGATCATGAATCAGCTGGACACCCTGGAATAGCCGAAACGCTTCGAAAATTAACGAAGGAAGTATACTGGCCAGGAATGAACACTTATGTCCAGAACTACGTCAAAGGATGCCCCATATGTCAACAGTATAAAATTAACAGACATCCACTCAAACCTCCGATGCAACCGATCAAAGGACCTCAAGTAACGAAGCCATTTACACAAATATCTATGGATCTTATCACAGATCTACCCCCTAGTGATGGCTATGATGCAATATTGTCCATAGTGGACCATGGACTTACGAAAGGGATAATTCTAACCCCTACAAAGAAGACAGCAACAGCTGATGATATAGCCGAAATGCTAATCGATAAGGTATTCTCTAAATATGGAACACCTCAAAAGATCATTTCAGATCGAGACCCTCGATTTGCAGCCAAATCTATGCAAAGACTTTATGAAAAGCTTAACATCAAGCCCGCATTTTCAACAGCTTATCATCCACAAACTGATGGAACTACAGAACGATACAATCAAGAAATAGAATTCTATCTTGCAGTCTACACTTCAAGAAATCCTAATACATGGAGAAGAGCACTTCCTATGATTGAATTCGTTCACAATACTAAACCACATGCAGGAAGACAACACTCACCTTCAGAACTCATATTAGGATACAATCCTAAAGCGTTCATTAACAAAGAAGAATCAAATGTACCTTCTATCGAAGAGAAGACATTATTCTTAGAACAAGCGAGAGAAGCAGCAATTGAAGCACATGAACAAGCACGCTTAAAGATGGCTAGCCGAAGTAACCGACCCTGGAATGCATTAAAGGTTGGAGATAGAGTTTGGCTAGATAACCGAAACTTGCCCGTGCCGTACGCATCAAAGAAGCTCAGTCAAAGAAGAGAAGGACCCTTCAAGATAATTAGAAGAACTTCTCCTACCACATATGAGTTAGAACTTCCGAAACGATGGAAGATACATAGTAAATTCCATGCATCTCTGCTCACACCCGTAGTAGAGAATGACGTCTATGGAAAGCATAATCCACAACCGCCTCCGACCTTAGTGTCAGGAGAAGAAGAGTATGAAGTCGAAGCGATCCTAAACCATAGAGCAAGGAAGAAACGCTTGGGAAATGGAAGACTCGCAACAAGATTGGAATATCTTGTCAGATGGCAAGGATATGGACCGTCAGAGGACTCATGGGAATCTGAAGAAGATCTTACAAATTCGAGCGAGATACTTGGAGAGTATAAAGCCTTGAAGAAACTCAGTTAACTCCCCAGCTTCATGAGCAACATACAAGCCATCCAACAAGTCCTCGCAACTACTCTCTCATCGTCCTCTCCTCTCAATGCCACTAATCAGAAGAACCAAACCAGTAATTCTGATTCGAAACCAACATCTCCATCCCCTTCTCCCCCACAACCGCCACGCAATTCTCCTTGTCAAGAAGAGACATCCATTGACAAGAATGCCACCGTTCGACATGCATTTCTACATGAACGAACAGCCTCAAACTTTCTGTCCGGTCACGGCCGCGTTCCTCGACTCTTTGAAATCGTGCACGACATCGGGGCTCACATTGATGAGCTTACTTCTGCAAGACGTTCATACCTTCAAGCAATGGAGGAAATGGACGCCCGCCTCACTCGTCTGGCACGCCATCTCCCGAGGTCTCCCCATGGTAATGAGATCTTCAGGAGAGTCAGAGACATCAATGCTACGCCACTTCACAAAGATTCGGACATCGGTAAATCATCTACAGACGGACATGAATCGTCTTCTGGAAGCACCCCCCAATCTGACAGTATCACAACTCCCCCATCTTCTATACAACCACAGCAATTTCATGAATTGGTTATACCACACCCAGGAGTACCGCCTCCTCCAAATCCGTCGAACCATCATCCGGTTACTCGCACACCAGGAGTTGCTCCCTCGTATCGACGTGGACGTGCACCCTGCAAACTATGTAGCGGAATGGGTCATATCCAGACGGAATGCTCGCTATATTACTGCCATTACTGCGACACCAAGGCACCTGGACACTTTGCCAAATTTTGTTCCCGAAATCCTTATGCGGGAATTGCACGCAGGGAACTTTCCCCAAATGCCCTGGCATACGTTGACACCCTTATTAACCCAACCGCAGTCACAGCCTCAGAGTCCAGTCCATACTCCTATACTGCCAGAACGCCAACTTCCTACGCCACCATACACCCCCTCATACTACAGTCTAGCAAACTACAGTCCAAACAGTCCGGTGTACCAACCAGCACCCTCCATACCTCCGACACCACTTCAACTTCCCGTCCAATTACCACCACCAAACTTGGACCAACCTATCGACCACTCTATCGACCTAAACCCAAACCTAGGTCAAAATACAACAACAACAGCAAGTACGGAAACCTTGCGCTATCCATCCCTCCCTCCTATCGTCACTCTGGAAGAACAGCTTCCAGTAACCTTCCGTCTTTTAAACACCCTCAACACCAACGATCCCCGTCGCCAGAACCTTATGACGCAGGCGACGAATATACTTACGACGATGTTGCGGAATACAACATGAGCGGTGAAGGACATCCTGACATTTAGATAGTTCTGGTAAACTATCTTAGGAAAGGGATAGTGTTATGAACCGTGACATTTACGGTTATATTTCTCATAGTAATTACTACATTTGTAACTACAATTATGTTTACCTTTTATTGTACTTATATTTCGCGTCTCTGATTGTGATTGTTTTATATCTCTTATTGATCCGCTTTAATGATCCGGATTACTTTACTTATTTAGCCTTCTATAATTAATGATCATTTGTTCCGAAGAAGTTCTTCCTTTCTATTTTAGTATTACGAAAACTTCTTTATAGTTCCCGAGTCGTTCCCGAGTCAAGTCTCGGTACCTTAAGAAGTTTGATCGTAGTTATATATAGAGTACTTGTAAAACATATATAAGTCGCTCAACTTTACCATGTAGAAACAACGTTTCTACTTGGTTAGGTGGAGACTTGAATACAAAGTCTTACTCTACTATAACGCTTGAACCGTTAGACTTAATTGCTAAGCTCTATAAACCGTCTCAAGCTCTTAGTACTATAAACGGCGCATTTGAGTTACTCTTCTCGATTCATCGAGGAGGTCTCCTTTGTTACGCTTTAGAACTCTGAGTATTTCTATCGACGTAACGCCCCAGCTTAGGACCGGGCCGGGTCACTGTAACATAGGGCAAAACGGCCTAGCGCTTGATTGAGATTGAGTAGCATGGATGGAAGAAATCACCTGTAGTACAAATGGCTGGAGACAAAAGAAAAATCTTGGGAGCAGGAGAAAGGCTACGGAATCAGCTTTTCCTGCATCACTGACCCGAGGTCCATGCATTCATATGGGGATATGAGGAGGAAGGTGTCGGATATCCAGCCAGCATTCTTTATTTTCCGCTCATGGGTGAATATCTGTCTAATTGAACCAGCAGCCCATTCAAAGGGCAGATTTTGCTGCAGCGGACGAAACACCACCTGACTGTCCCCAGCAGATCTGGTGCTATTTATCTCTGAATTTTCACAAAATACAAAAGAATTGAAAGTCGAAAATCGAAGCGGCAAATCGTCAGCCAGCTGATTCAAGCAGCAGTGCTCCAGCCGCACCTCCTCCTGCTTGTCACAATGTGGGCCATTTGCTTATGCTGAATGGGTTTGAGAATCGCAAATAATCTCAGTTAGAATGGCAAGCTCTAAATTGTTGCACAGAATCCCCTGCCATACACCAGTTTATGAACAGGGCCATCAATTAATCAAGCAGCTACCGCTGGTTACTAGTACTGGCGAACATATAGGTGGGAGCGCACTCATTCAAAGCTTTCAAGGATGCCAGTGTGCTTGCCTCAACCCTCCTGGCCAATCGGAGTTGCCATTGGCCCAGCATCTGGTCAACCATGACCTGTTAGCCACTGTAAGCATAAAAAAGAAGTATTACTGCACTCGTATTTCAGCTGCTATGACTTGAGATTCACGGTTGAGGGTGACTAAAGCCTTGAAAACGTCCTTAAGTTTCGAATCCAGCTAGAAAATTCAAATTGGATGCGCAACTTCAACGGAGCTAAGTCACCCACTGGTCCATACCCCTCGTAGAGATCAGAGGCAACCTCCTCCAAATCTTGGCCTTTGCAGAGCCCAATGATAATGGTGCACAGCCCAATCAAGCTCCACTGGTCATCACAGATGCCCTGATCCTTTCAGCGCCACTAACCTGACAACAAAGAGGAAACTACTTAATGATGCCTTGCAGATGCTGGAGAAAAGAATGAGCGGAGCGCTGTTGGGCCTTGACCCCCTCCACCACATGGCCATTCTTCTGAGAACACAATGGTTCTTGCTGTCAGCATGTACCAAAGAGCTCAGCTATGCACATTAATGGACCTTTGGATATCCCACAGTGCTAGCCTTAATACAGAGGCGTTGGCCCTTGCCGCCACCATAGAGCTATCCTGGCTTTGAAAATGTGTGAGGCTGTAGAATGGAGGAGGTGATGACTCTGTAACTGGATTGTCCGGGGCATTTCCAAGCAGAGAAGGTTGGGAGGATTCCAGATAACCTGAGGCATCCATTGTGAGTGCTCAAGACAAGCAAAGCACTCAAGCATTTATATCACCCACCAGATCAAGTCATTCCCCAGCAGAAGATGTCTGGCAAACCCGGAGCATACCCCAAGCATGATGCAAATGGTACTGAGCATTTCATGAACAAACCAATCCTGACTTGCTACCAGCCTGAGCGGTTTTTGATGCTTGGCTTGCAGAATGCTTGCAGTCCTGATTTACGGCGCCACCAGAAGTGGAGCAAATCTAAATTTCATAGGTGAATCCTTGGGTAGCAAATCCTCCATCTGTTTTACGGTACTCCCAAAGTAGAGCAAATCCTGATTTACGGTGCCACCAGAAGTGGAGTAAATCGTAAATTTCATAGGCGGATCCTTGGGCAGCGAATCCTCCATCTGCCTTACGGCACTCCTAAAGTAGAGTAAATCGTAAATTTCACAAGCGAATCCCAATTTGCAGCACACCCGAAGCAGAACAAATTGTAGATTTCATGAATGAATCCTTGGTCCGTCTTACAGCTTGCTCAAAGTAGAACAAATTGTAAATTTCGTGAGCAAATCCTTTGCCCGTCCTGATTTACAGTGCACACGAAATAGAGCATGTCTTAATTTCCATAAGCGAATCCTTGATCCTGATTTACCGGCACCCAAAAGTGGAGCATATCGTGATGCTCATTGCAGTTTGTTGACTAAAAAACGTCTTGGATGGGAGGGGACACCAGTTTACTGGTGCTCCAGAAAAATGAGCAAGCAAATCGCAATGACGATTCTTCTGGAAAACGCACCTTTCAGGGTGTCAGCGCCAATTTCCTGGCTTCCCCAAAATTCCGGACCGAATAGATGCCAGCCCTGGGACAGCAGCGCCCTACAAAAATGGAGTGAATCGTAATGTTTGAACTCTGATTGACCAACAATGGAAAGGGTCACAATGTTCGCCGTGCAGTGAATAAAGAAAGCAGGTCAAAAGCAAACCTAATTTAAGTAAACAGAAGGGACGCATCAAGAAGCAGGTGGTTATCAAGATCACAATTTTGATTAATCAAAACTATGGATGTTAGAACTTGGCCTGAATGTCACGGTGTCACGCTTTCACATCAGTCACATTATTTATTACATAATTATTTTCCTCTGCTGCTTCAGTTTGACGGAGGCTAAACTATCGGCATACTGGCCATGGCTCAGGCATCAGACCTACCCGTGGAACTATATCAACATATCTTATCTTTCTTACCACCACATCACAAACAACAAGTGCAATGGAAGAGGCAAGCAGCTAGAATCGGATGGGCATCACGTCCTGAAGGTTGGTACTTACGTGATTGCAGATGTACAGAGTGTGGAAGGACGACGTTGATCATGAACGATGGAGTAGCAGAACGGCTGTGGGTATTGATACGATGGCAGAACCTGTCTTTCCGATACTGGGAGCAGGTACGATTCTACACGATGTGCCCATGTGGAAAAATCTTAGCAACGTATCATGGGAGCATTTGGTGGATGTGAATATTTTCTATTTTTAGAACAATTTGTACTTGTTGACATTTTTATAAGGTTCACCCAATCTTATGGATTATTGATCTTGCCTTTGGTTTTCTCTTCCTTTCTCATGATCGATTCCTTTCTAAAAATATAACTTCCTTTTTCTGTTATTTACATTTTTATGGTTTGTTTACACTTTTATATTTAGCTCTTTCTCTCACGTCATGCTTCACTGTCAATGTATAAATAGTTTATTTTCTCATGCTTTACTTTTTTATGATGTCATCTGTAAAAATAGTTACCTAGGGTAGTTGGTCTGTGTGCCAGGACTTAGGTATAAAAGTAGGTAGAAACTGGTAGAAAACTCTGTCGAGTTCTCTTAGGTTCACGCCTAATAAACTCTTTGCACTACACTCTAATAGTTCTTAAGTAAAGTGTGACCTGTGACATCACAGTCACAGTCACCCTAACAATGGAGGCATTCAAGATAGCACAAAGTTAAGGTGAGGAAGGAGCGTCAAGAGACATGTCAGGAGACAAGTGGCGCCAGTTGGCTTGCCTAGACAGACAGGACATCACAAATTGAAGTGCCCTACACTCAAAAGCCTGGAAGTTGAGCCTCTGGTGATTAAGCAGTACCTAAATAATTAGAAATTTCAGGTGCGGGGACATTCATAGGTAGAAAAGCATCCCACCATAAGTTGTCACATCAGAGGCCTGTATTGAAAGGCTGTTAAAGCCCACTGCTCAATCAGGTCCATGGTAAGAGTATCTAACTGAGCAAAGGGATAAGCGCAAGCAGCATGTTTGTAGAACAGCAGGATGCACCTGCTGAGGCTCTTGAATATGAGCAAACGTCTCCTCAAAGCCGTGGCTGTTGAGGGCATAGAGGACTTCTTGTATCATGGCATTCCCTTCTCCAAAGAATCCCTGTCATAAGCAGCTCAAATAAACTAAAAAGCTATGGCGCAGATGACCGGACTTGTGAAAAAAGTGCCCCCCAAGGTAACGACCTGGTGAAATCCTCCATAGCCTCCAGATGGTTTTCCATATGAAAGTCCAGCTAGAATGATTGAGCATCAGCTATCGGTTTCAAAAACGCACTTACTCTCTGGTTCTTATGAGGACTTTGCAAACAGCCTCTAAAAGCTGAATTTCTGCCTCCTCATCCTCAGACACAAGCTCAACATTCTCGCAAAGGGTCTCTGCTGAGACCGTAGCACTGTCACTATCACCATTTCCAAGCAATGAGGGATGGGTGGATGCCAGGTAATAGATGGCAGCATCTATTCTAGCTGAGGGTAAGGATAAGATAGAGGCAGGATAAAAAGATAGCTGACCATGCTACCAATACTCCCCTCTCAAAATCCATGAAAAGCAGCCAGGCTATCCCATCCAGAGCTTGACCATTCTAGGCATCCAAGTTACATCAGCAGTCGCCGCTGAGGGGATGGCATTGACCAAGCTAGAGAGGGGGAGTATGCTAAGGCCGCCGCCTTCCAAAATAATGATAGATCATTTACCTTGGTATTAAAATAGGGTTGGTATGATGACTGAAAGGGACCGCCTTGCAAGACCCTGAGTGATGATCTATAGATTTCGAATATTAGGCTTTCATATTTCAGATCAAAATACACAGTTTCACCATGCTATCCAGAGCATTTTTGAATAAAAAAACTTCATTCCAAGGGTACTCCTCTTCCTTCCTTTATACGTGATGTAGGATTTTCACTTCACCCAGCATGGACCTTTGTCACTTACATAGAATACATACGCCTCCCCATCAATGTACTGCTTTGCCTCCTCAGTTTCACCAACTGCAACCCAATGAACACCCTTGTTGCTTTCGTTGATCCAGGTTTGATGCTCAGTGGGTTGTCCATTAGACATAACATCGCAGATGTAGAGGGCCTTGAATGGGACAGAAACATTGGGGGGAACTTTAGGAGGCTCGGGTATTGGGTGACTGCACTGGTCATAATACCAGGTCTGAGCTGGTTTACCTCTGTAAGGTGATGTTTGCTGCGGGCAGTGATAAGGCGATTCACCAGGGGTCTAGAATTCAAGGCATCAGGGCTCAAGCTACAAATCAGAGGGAGAAAGCATGAACAGGCTTCACTTTTAACGGAACTAATCCAGGGTCCTGCCTCTTACCAGGTGAACGGCAATTCTACCTTTCAAGGTCAGCTGCTGAAATGGAAAAGGAGAGTTAAGGCACACTTTAGTTGGTCTTTTTTCCTCGCTTTCAGTAATGGTGCTCATATCGGATAAAGTTCCCTCAAGGCTGTTTTGAGAGATATACGTGCATAAGGGGCTCCACTTTTCAGGAGTCTGAGACCTTCCAGGAGTCACAGAAGCTCGGGAAGGCAATGCGGCATGGGGTGGGCTCTGATGTTCAGGACTTCCAGGACCTCCAGGAGGTGATATGACCTGCTGGGGTGGTGCGACATGCTGGGGTGATGCGACATGTGGGATCAAAAAGTGAACTTTTTCATCCTGCAAGGGGATCAGAAAATAGCGAAAAGGGAGAAGTTGGTATCTGTTTGCTGACCTTGGGGAACTGGCAAGAGGAGGGGCTCGATTGCACCTGGACATCAAAGTGACCATGAGGGTGTGCTAGTTGATGGATATCTGATGTATCCAAAGATCTTTCAACAAAGAGGTAAAAATATCCCCTTCCTCTCTCAGAGGACTCAGAGTGGAGTGAAGTCATGGCAGTGAAAGACAGGTAGAAGTAACAGGGAAAGTCCGAAAACTCCAGATGATATTTTGGCAGGTTTAAAACATGTTTACATGAGTCCAATGATGGGGTTAGGGTTGAGTATTTAGGTGGAATACTAGAACAAATAGCAAATATCTAGCAGTGAATCATACAAGCAAGTTGTATCTTGGTTTCAGACTTGGTTTAACAGACTCCAAAGGATAACGATTCACCATCTCTTTCTTCCCTCATCATCTGGAATTTTTTCCCTCATCATGCAGAAAGAAAGTCATTGATTTTCGAGCAAAACGACCCAAGTTTCGAGAACAATACTTGAACTCCAGTTCCTTTTCTCTTCTCTTTTCTTTTCTTCTAATATTCTAATCCATTTTAATGTCCTTGAACTTGCTTCCTTATCTCGAATACTGCGAGAACTTAATTCAGAATTTTCATTCTCGCGTGTTGTATCTAGAGCTATGTATACTAGAGATTATACAAATGAAAAGTTCTCTTCACAGGCACCGAAAATCCTGTGCCTGTGTTGCCCTATACTTTATCTAGACTGATCCTATCGAAATTCAAAAAACCTCCGTCATTGGTAGAGTCACAACAAAAGCAAATGAATCTTGAGATTTCAACATGGCTACACCAGCGATCCCAGATGGATGGGCTGTGCAGGCAAAATCCTTACAGCGTCACTCAGCGGGAATCATGAGGAAGGCTAAATGATGCTCATGTATAGAAATTTTTATGATATGCTGCACTACAAGTGACTGACTACCCAACGGCCTCAACATGAATACCTAAGCCGTATAGACAGGTTGTATTTGAACCCCAATTACTTAAAACCTCCAAAACCACAAAGTCAACCAGAGGAATGGAGGATGATGCATTAAAGTATTGATGAGTGCACGTGGAAGCTTGATCATAAGCCCCACTGATGAGTGATATAAAGCGGTCATGGCGGTGTATACCGGGAGGGAGATTGGAGGACACCAGAAAATCTGTGACTGGCCTGGATACAGCGCCTTGAGGCATCAAAGTGGGGTCGGAGTGCAGGCCCCATAAGGTGAATGCCTGGGGTGCCTTGGAAGCAGCCGCAGGGGATAAGGTGCGATGATGGGCATGAAAAATGCTTAAAGAAGCAATGTGGCTTGGCTCAGCGAGGCGAGCACCAAATTGCCCTTTTGATCCTGCAAATTCCCAGCAGTAGGAGGTAGGAGTGCCGTTGAGTACATGGGAGGGGGAACAGACACGTCCTTTGTGCACCAGATGTACTGGAGAAGACTGTTTTATTTGACCTGGTAAGTTGGGGAGGTGAATGCCTTTATGTGCCGAGTGCCATCAGCCCACAGAGCCATGTTTCTAGGCTGAGCTCCCTCAAGGAGGGTGGAGAGGCTCTGAATGTGCGCTTCAGTAGCTTCAAGACGGGAAGAGAGAGTCAATTTGAAGTGCAGGAGGGGTTTGCACACTATAATCAATGGAGCAGAATCGAGATTCTATTATTTGAAGGCACCTGTCAAATTGCTCCAGAGAGTATTGGTGAGACTCTGCGGTGTGAAGTCTAGTGCTCCGATTGACTAGCGCGGATAGTTCAAGAAGGGTAGGCGGAACAAGCCCCGCATCGGCGACAGCATAAAAAAGCACAAGAATGGCAGCAACAAATATGGCGACGGACCAGAGAAGCAGGCAGAGGTGGGTAAGACAGGAGGTTATGCGCTGAATCTGCAAAAATACTTATTAGAAGTCGAAGATACACTAAATTGGCTGAGTATACCAAAGGCTCAGGATCTTGGGTGGTCCTTGACAACTCTGTAGCCTCATCCGGAGAGAAAAAAAGTTCAGTAGTGTTCTGTTTGACAGGAGGCATTGGGTGAGAATCAGAGAATTCTTTGAGAGCAGAAGTACCTGCAGACCGATTCTTTAAAGACACCGGCAACCCTGAACACAACCACCAGTCCATCCCAACTCCGTGCAGCCTGAAAATCAGCAGGGTCATCTGGCAAACGCTGCACAAGGTCAAATACGGGGGTAGGGGACTGTCAGATAACTTGTATGACCATCACCTATGTGCGAATACGTATCCAATATGTACATATCTAGAAGCCATGGGACCTATGCAAAACTGAAACTGATTCAAGTGAGGGTGAGGTCAGGAAGATGAGCACTTAGCCTAATGATGAAGGACAGAAAATCACTTCAGCCAAGCCTCATGGACACTTGCGAGTCATGTAAATAGTACAAGTTGGTCATTGTAGAGCTGGGTGACTAGGTTCAGCAGCAGGTCATGCAGGTCATATGACTCAACATTGCCTATTTGGACCAGATTTGGATCAGATCCAAATACTCAATGAAAATGAAAATAACAAGTCCCTTTTTGGACTTGTAGCTCTCCCCCACACTCATGTTCAGCTTGCTCAGCTACTCACTCGAGAAAGAGTTCACACTCAGCGGTCAGGTAAATGCACTTGCTTTTTCTCCCTCCAGTCGGCATCTAGCGGTCACCCATAATGACGATGTCTATGTTTGGGATACTGCTACTTGGGCTCTGGAATTGCATTTTCATAGAGATGGTAGGGTTTCTGTCCCTGTTCAGTCAGTAACCTGGGATACAAGCAATCAACTTTACTTTGGCTGTGAAAGTGGCATTCTTACTATGATCACTTTCCAAGAAAAGGTTTGTGAATGGCCCATTCTCTTCATACCGCAGTCATTATCATCCCATGCAGGAATATTGTGTCCAGGGATTTCACGCTACTGAGAGAGGGATTCATTTCATAGGAGTAAGTGCTGACACATGCTGTCTTGCATTAGGGGGTGGTGACGAGGTAACAATCTGGAGGATGAGTGCATATCTTGTCCATGAACCTGATTCAGAAATCAAAGCTTTCTTCAGTTGGCAACATAAGCTCTAGACCAAAATGAGTATTCATCTGCAAATTGGATGATCCTCAAGACCAGTATGACAGACCTGGTATCAAAGTTACGGGCGTCACCTGGGCAAATGATTCATCAAGGAATTTGGTCATGTCTTATGAAAAACAAGGGGTTGTGTAAGTCGCTCCAATGTTGGAGGTATATCTGGTGTTTGCAGCTCATGATGCAGAACATGGGATGTTGAAACAGGCCTCCCCCTTTTAAAAACTGGACAAATGCACCAGGTGAATTTGCTTGGTGCTGCCGCTAACGTGCCACAAGTCATCATTGATGGAGGCCCTTTGGTTGCTGTTCCATCCGGGAGAGAAATACACATATACGATAGGCAAAATGGGAGGGATTATAGGTGTCTCTTCTCTCCCAATGTAATACTTCACCAATCACCAGTCATATGGGCGCATGAGGGAACGTGCCTCATTGCCGCACTCAAGCATGAAATAGCCCTCCTGCATATCGAGAAACGACGCGAAGCAACGCTGAATATGGAGGGTGCGTGACATTGCCATCCAGCAATTTCGCTTCTTTATCCGATTTTATACAGAGTGTCACCACGCTACCCAAAATGTAACCAACATAGCAGTGAGTCGCCTCTTACGATGCCTTGGCATTTCGAACTCGAGGTTTTTTAGTGGAACAAAAGCAGCAGTGATCAAGAGGAGTGATTTTACAGGATGGCACTGGTTACAAAAGGCCACAATCTCCATATCGTACAGGCTGATGGTGTGCATAAGTTTCTTGTGATATCTTCTCCTGGAATAATGGGTCCCGACAATCAATCTCACAGTGCCCTATGGTAAAAGCGAAATCAAAGTCAGCCACTATCGCTTTATCAAGCTTATTTCTTTATTTGCCGTCCTTGGAGCCGTGCTCTATAGGTACACTTGCATGTAATCTGTCTGCTGGATAATACGATTGGTTCACACTGCATTGCATTCACCCTCTCTTATCACCGTTTACCTTGACAGCTAGTCAGATGGCAACTGTTTTGAGTCATCTCCTTGAATACCGTGCATATCCCTTGTCAGCTAGGCTAAGCTTGTAATTCCCGCTACCTTTTGAGGTAGTGGATTATGCATAGGATCCCAGAACCATGGATTTGCAGAGTCTCGTGGCTTGCGGAGCATAACTATTTATTGAAAAACAAGCTGCACCATTGTCATTCATGTTTCGATGTCATTGTAGAAATCACTCGACCACAAATCGTGGCGTTCAATGTACTGAGTAAAAATAGACTGTAATATATCTGCTGGTAAATTTTCAATAGTCATTGTATTTGTAAAGATGATGTATTTGTAACAATAAAAGCTCGGTCCGCCATCCTGACAATCATCAGTAGAGGAATGCTAATTCATGTACTTTAACGAACCCGGTCATCAACTAAGATGTCATTATGTAATATGTGTCTTTAACAGCTGTGCCGTTCTTTGGCAGGGTCTCGCTATTGAGGTGCGGTGAGAACTTTGACCCTGCTTCAGGCGCTAGCGCAAATTCCTCTTGGGTCAACTCTTCCTCGACCCTTGCCCTGATATAAAAATTCAACATCCCACAAATGTGCCTAGTTCCAGCGGACCCAGTGAATTTTCCTTGACTTACTTCCACCAATACATTTGCAAGCTTTGACCATCTCCAATTACAGTGACATCTTAAGATAGTTCATGGGGTCGTAGTTGAATTGGGTACGAGGATAGGTTGTGTGCTCTTTTATGATCCTAAAGTGCGACACAGGGGACTCAGGCAGTATTTGGATATGGAACAGCTCGAACACTGGCTGACAAATCTGGAAGAAGAGATCACAGCAATTGGAGTTACACAAAGACTGTACAAGAAACCCATTGAGAAAATCTCAGTTTGTGTTTTTACCTGAGGTTATGATTCGAATCCTCACTTTTGATGACTTCATAGATCGGTTACAAGGAAGACATTGATAACATTGTAGAATCCTTTCAAAAGGCGGTTGAGGCAATTGAGTCAAGTCAACAAACGGCCGGCCAGCATCTTTGTTGAATCCAGGCTGACCTACGCAATATACAAGGAAAAATACAGGACATGTCGCACAGACTGGAGGAAAGAATTACAGGACGTGTTGACGACATCATTGGATCTCTTGGTCAAAGAATAGAATGTGCCCAGTTGATAAATCATGCTAAGAATGATGCATTGGATCAAATGGTTCAAGAATCGCTAACAATTCAGGTCGAGGAGAGAGAAGATTTTTTTCAATTCAAGTCTCTGGTTGACATACAGCTTGTTACTATCTACGGCATTTGTCATGGGTTAGAGCAGATGCTTCAGGGGCTATCAGATGTTATCCTACATCATATTCCAGACAAATCGCAGAAACCTGGCACCTGCTCACTTGCAGAAGAATTAAATTCCAACTTTGTGGAGCAACTAGTCCGTGATTTTGCTATGATGGAAATCCACTCACTGAATTGCCAATTAGAGTCATTTGTCGCTGTTTCAGGGGTTTCTGCCATTAAATT